>CM048040.1:23990000-24647500 GCA_026259375.1 Verasper variegatus | reverse complement strand
CCTTTCCTTCCTCCTTACATCCTATAGAGGAGCTTTATGATGGACGAGGAAGAGGAGCGACCAGCCGTGACCTTCTCCTTGAGCCCTGAACATGACCCCGCTTTGAGGAGGACGATGAGGCGAGAGGAAAAGGAGCATTGACCTTGTGTATCCCATGCCCTTTTAACCTGCATTCTTTTTTAAGCTCCTCTGTCCGCGTCTTCCTCCGCTTCAGTCTTCTCCGTCAATATGTGGCAGTAGGAAGGAGGAGCAGTCAGTCGTGTCTGAGCTCACGCCCCTTTTCCTTTCTGCGTCCTAAGTCCTTCTTTTCTCCTCCGGTCCCTCCCGGTTCATGGCTGGCTGCTCTTCTTCCTCCTCCTCTTCCTCCGCCCGTCCAACTTCATCTTTCACAAGAGAAATGTCAGGAACAGGAGGAGGAGGTGTCAGAGTACACATGGTGAAGGTGTGAATGACAGTTCTGTGCAGATGACTCCTGAGTGTACGGTTTTATCAGCGGTGTCCTGTCCTCAACATGTGACTTCAGCTGTTCTCACATATGTCACATGTCCTTATATTTGTCTTTATCTCTTCAATGGTGAACTTTTCTCACTCAGTCTATTTATTTATTTTTGCTGATAATTTCTTTGATAAATCCTTTAGTCAATGAACTAAAAAACGTGTCCAAGCTGAAAGGTTACGTTGTCACATGTCTTGTTTTTGTTTGATTTAAAGTCCTAAAACCCCATAATAACCAAATATTCTGTTTGCAATCATATCAAATTAAAGAAAGGGAGAAATTCTTCTCTTTTTTTTAATGGTTGAGAAATGACTGAAATTACTAATCAGTTATCGTTTTATCAGAAAACACCTTATGAGTAAATATCTGCGCCTCAGACAGAACAAAACTGAGGAGTTTGTCTCCTGAGCTCCGAGGTTTTCTCAAACAAATCCAATACAATGAGAGAAATGAACAGAAAGATGCTGACGGCAACACGTGTAGAGCAGTGTTGAAATACGTAATGGTACTTTGTCATAGGCACTGTAGTTAATCTCTCTTTCTCCGTCTCTCGTCCTGCAGACTGTTCAATAAACTACCCACTGGGGAAACATGTCATCCACGAGGTCGCCAACGTCTCCTTCAGCCACCTGTCCTGTGACGATCAGGCCGCTGTGGTGGTCCACTGGTCTCCAAGTCCATTAGGTAACTTACCTGTCTGTCGCCCTGTCTGTCGCCCTGTCTGTCGCCCTGTCTGTCGCCCTGTCGCACTCTGTGTCCGTCATCAATCTGCTCACAAGGTTCTTCAGAGAGAAAGTTTTAGAGAGGGAAGAGGAAAAGTGAGGGAGGAGGAACAGGAAAGTAAAAACCTTCAAAGTGCTCCAATCTGTAAGATTAGCTGTGTGTGTGTGTGTGTGTGTGTGTGTGTGTGTGTGTGTGTGTGTGTGTGTGTGTGTGTGCGTGTGCGCGTGTGCGTGTGTGTCCCCCTTTGATCAGCCTGAGAAAGAGAGAGGATCACATCACACACAACAATACCACGATTTGACCGTGAAGGAATGTGTGTTCGTGCATGTGCTCGGTGTAAGGTGAACCTCCCTCGCTCTCTCTCGCTGTGACAATACAGTCTGTTGTTTTCTCACTGACACAGAAATGTTCCAGGTCTCGTGTGAACAGCTTCTGCCCAGTGTCACTGCTGGAAGTTTAAAAACAAACTGGGAAAGTTTATATTTTACAAAATGGTTTCATAGCTGGTCGTAGATATTGTCTGTTCAAGATGTTCAACCCACTTCTTAAAAACTTTCAAAAACAAGTTTCATTGTATATCATTGTGTGAATATAAAGATGGACGACAGGACGGCTCCCCAAAGTGAAGCCAAAAGCGTCTCGATGGCCCCCTGGTGGCTGGCTGCAGTACAGCTCATAAACCCCACCTCCTCTATATTAGTGGATGGGACATTGACCAAACTAAGAAGTCAAAGTATCAGGGATATTTGGGCTTCATGTCTGGACAGTGGGAGCAAGTGAAGAAGCGTCATCCATCTTCATTTACAGTCTATTATTGATCAGGTGTTGTTCCTGATCCGTCCACAGAGCTCAACATGTAAATGTTGAACCTTCTTTAACATGAAGATTTGCTGCTTGTCATGGTTTTATATCACTACTGCACTTTTATGTGACGGGGAATCACTAGGAGCTTGTGATTTATCCTCTGGAACACCAGATGTCACAGCAGTCCATCCAAAGGTTGTTAAGATGTCTTAGCTCAGTAAAAAGTTTTCTGTGCTTTTGAACTTTAGTGTGTATCGAAGTGGAGGATCTGCACTTCTTCACCTGTGGCTCATAAAGACTTTAAATCAGGGCCGGAAGATTAAGATCTCAGCGCCGAAGAGAAGGGAACAAAATAAAAAACCTGAGCAGCAACCTGGCGTCACTGCAGCTGCTGTTAACATGCAAAAACATCCTTGTTAGAGAGAGAGAAAGGGAGGGAGGGTGAGAGGGAGGGAGAGAGGGAGCAGAAGAACAGGTTTTTCTGTCTTGAGGCAGATTCCTCTCTCTCTCTCTCTCTCTCTCTCTCTCTCTCTCTCTCTCTGTCCCTCTCTCTCTCCCTCCGTCCCTCTCTCTCTCTCTCTCTCTCTCTCTCTCTCTCTCTCTGTCTCTCTCTCTCTCTCCCTCCGTCCCTCTCTCTCTCTCTCTCTCTCTCTCTCTCTCTCTCTCTCTCTCTCTCTCTCTCTCTCTCTCTCTCTCTCTCTCTCTCTCTCTCTCTCTCTCTCTCTCTCTCTCTTCAACTATCTGTATACCCCTAATAGCAAAAACATGTCCTGTGGATCCAAAGGTGTAATTACAAGACAGACGTGTCTTTGAGGATCAGTGAGGATGAGGGTGGGGGAGGTGAAGAGGAGAGGAGACAAAGGAAAGAAATAGTTGACACGAGGTGAGGAAAGGAAATGAGAGGTGACGAGGAGTAGAGGAAAGGGAGCGAGGAGAGGGGAAGAAATTGATGAGAGGAAGGGAATTACATAAGAAGAGGATACAAGGAGAGGTAGTTTAGTGAGGAGGGAAGGAAAGGAAAGAAAGAGATGAGATAGGGCAACAAGGACAGGAAAAGAGGAAAGAAAAATGAAGGTGAGTTGTGAAGGAAAGTGAACAGGGAAGTGAAGAAGGAGACGAAATGAGGAAAGGAAGAAAATGAGAGAGGAGAAACAAGGAAAGGAAAAACAACAGAGGAAGGAAGGAAGGAAGCAAGGAAAGGAAGCAAGGAAGATCACAAGCAGGCAGAGGATGCATTGGGTGAGGACAGGAAAAAATAAGTGATTTAGTAAAGTAGATAAATGGAGGCGATAAGGAACCGAGGAAAGAGCCTGTGGACGCTGGAAGTCGGTCAGCGTTTTTGTTTTGTAGTTCCAGCCCCTTGCCAGTGGAGGGTGCTGCAGGCCCCCCGGCACCCCAGTGTCCCTGTGTCGGAGGCTGAACTTTCTGTCTCTGTCTCTTCAGGGATCGAACACATTAAAGGCTTCAGAGTTTATCTGGAGGACAAGAATCCAGAAGGGAAACAGTGTCAACATCTCATCCTCAAAGATCCACGACAACTCAACTTCTCTCACAAGAGCACGGTGAGAATGATTGACGGATGAATTAAATCCGACTTCTAATTCCTTTCTGTTTGGATCTTTATTAAGACAAGTGAAATATAGATAAAGCTCGTTGTCTCCTTTACTGATGATTTCTTTTTATCCCCCCCCCCCCCCCCAGAAGCTGAGCAGTCAGCCGTTCAGCGGTTTGACCTTCGACACCGACTTCATGGTCCGTGTTGTTCCTTTCCCAACTCTGATGAACGAGAGTTTCTTCCCTCCATCCTTCCTCAGGACCAATTGTGAGTTCAGCACCGGCCCCAGATCCTGACGTGATCGATTCCTTTGCAGATTCATTGATTTATCACGTGATAACCACAGACCGACAGTTAGAGAGAATTGAAATATACCAAAAAGTAATGGCCCAGATTATGTCAAGCTTAGTTTAGCTTTCTGCAATTACTGGTAGCATCAATAATCTGATATTCTAATCAGCATTCACTGACTGCTCACTAACTCACAAGAGAAGCTAAGCCTGGATTTATCTCTGTTAACTTCTATCTGTTTGTGTGTCACAGCGTGTGAAGTCCTCCTGGGATCCGACAACTTAGTTTGCAAACCATGTAAGTTCCTCTGTGTCGTCATGACAACCAGGGCCACATGCAGACAGAGGAAGTGCCGGTTTTTGTTTTGTGTTAATCGGAGGTTGACGTTTGTTTCTGCTCGTGTGTGCAGTCTGGAAGCCAAAGACCCTGAACGTGTCTCAGCTGGGCTCCAACCTGCACGTGGCGTTCGACCAGGCTCCGCCCTCCTTCGGCTTCCACTTCTACTACCTGTACTACAAACTGAGGCACGACGGACCTTTCAAACTGCAGCGCTGCAAACCAGTGAGGCCACATTTACGCTTGGACACTTGCTTTGTTGTCACTCTCCGTTAAGTTTCCCAGAGTCTAAGTGCTCTGTTAACTCTGTGCAGGACGTGAACCAGCTCAGGACTACATGTATCGTCCAGAACGTCACTCCAGGAACCTACACCGTAGAGGTCAGTGAACGCAGCACAGCACGGAGCTTCGTTCACACACGTTCAACAGCTTGATCGTGACACTGATCCTGATGTGTCTGTTCATGCACCGATTTATCTCCTCTGTTCCTCCCTCTCATTTGGTTTATTGATTTTTTTTCTTCTCCTGTCAGCTGAGAGACGACGGTAACACGACCAGGAGACAGACGCAGTACTATGTCAGCCAGGGTGAGACACAGACGTTACACAAAATGTTTACGTTCTCACATGCAGCCGCTTTGAATAACTTGAGGAAAGCATCCGGAGTTCAGTGAATGTCTGAAAGCAGAATATGATACAACAATACAACTGAATTCTATTGTCTCATGCCGGGTGTATGCGTTTCGTCCTCCAGTCCACTCCCCCTGGGCGGGGCCTATCCGTGCCATGGCCATCACGGTGCCTCTGGTCTTAATGTCCGCCTTCGCCACCCTCTTCACTGTCATGTGTCGCAAGAAACAGCAGGGTGAGAAAAGGGTTAGGGTGTCGGTTATATATACACTCAATTATCTTTTGATTATTGTCTTCTCTGTTATTGATTGCTCTGATATGCATTAGTCTCTGAATCTGAATTGGTTTTAATTGATTTTTAACATCCTGTGGTGATTGGCATAATTGATTGATTTTCTGACATCGTATTGACCAAATGATTCATCAGTGAAATAATATACAGATTAATAGATAATGAAAATTCTTTGTTACAGTCTTAATTTTAATTGTTTAATTCACTGACGCTGCGTTATTTGAACATGTTTACAGACCTAACAGTGCTCTGATCAATCCGTCTTATCGTTTCATCTTCTTCCGTCAGAAAACATCTACAGCCAGCTGGACGAGGAGAGCAGCGAGTCGTCCAATCAGAGCGCAGCGTTGAACCCGGAGCGGCCGTGGCCTCGACCCAAAGTCTTCATCTGTTACTCCAACCGAGACTGTCCCAAACACACCAGCGTCATCCAGAGCTTCGCCTACTTCCTGCAGGACTTCTGCAACTGTGAGGTGAGACAGCGAAGCTCAACACCGACACCCGACTGTGTGATGAAGAGGGAAACTAACGTAAGAATAGTTCACAGTTTGACTGTTGGCTGCTCGCCTGTGTTCAGGTTGTGTTGGACCTGTGGGAACATCTGGAGATGTGTAAAGAGGGTCAGATGTCGTGGCTCAGCCGCCAGCTGGACGACGCCAACTTCATCATCACCGTCTGCTCCAAAGGCCTCCGGTACGCCACTCTGCGGTTTCTGTCCTCACTTCTGATGTTCACACCGTGAAGCAGCGGCCACTAGATGGTGCTGGATTATAGATTTACTGCTTTATAATCAACATCCACAACATTCTATTAAAATGTCAATGAGACATTAGATACTCAGCAGCTATGATGTGTTATAATATTGTTGCTCGAATCTGGAAAATTCTCAGCTAGCAAGTTGTGTTGTTAACACTTCTAAAATAACTATGGACACAAACGTGTAAAAAACTAAAATACACAAATATCTCAGGACTCTGAACTGGACAATCTCCTGCTACGTTTACTGTTTTTTTTCTTCAATTTTCTGGATATTATCTAGAGTTAATGTCTGAAAACCACTTATCTTATAGCCATTAGCCTTTAACAGAGCCCATTCCTAATATTAAAAAAGGAGTGAACAGATCCACAGATCATTAACTCTTCTCCAGAATCATTCTCATGCCCTCACACTTCTCCTTCTTTCCCTTCTTCTGCTGTTGTTTGATTCTAATCAGTTCTCTTCCTGCAGCTACTATGTGGAGAAGAAGAGTCGCAGAGGGAAGACGCCCGTCAGTCGCCGTAGCAACAGTAGCAGCAGCGCCCCGATCTGTGGATCTGGCAGTGACCTGTTTACGGTGGCCGTGGCCATGGTCGCTGAAAAGCTGCGCATGGCGAAGCAGAGTGAAGGCGGGGGGGCGCAGGAGCTGAACCGCTACATGGCGGTCTACTTCGACTACTCGACAGAAAACGACATCCCCACCATGTTGAGTCTGGCTCCCAGGTAAATACAGACCTGTGGACAAAATAAAATAATATACACATACAACTAAAATCAACTGAAGGTTCTGTGTATACACATCTTTAAGATTATTCTACGCTCAGTCACCAGATGCAGTGATACTTCCTGTTTGCTGTTTCTTTAGGTTCAAGCTGATGGACCAGCTGCCTCAGCTCTTCAGTCGCCTCCACTCCAGTCAGTCCAGCCTGACCGACCGTGAGCAGCAGCCTCTCAACGTCTCCAGGAGGAACTACTTCAGGAGCAAGTCTGGACGCTCGCTCTACGTCTCCATCTGCAACATGCACCAGCACATCAGCCAGAACCCCGACTGGTTCGAGAAGCAGCTGGCTCCTGCCGTGGCCTCCTCAGGCCTCCTCCGGAGTCCCTTCCAAACATTCTCCTCTCCCCACCGTCCCGGGTTCCAGTCCTCCAAAGACTCCCTGCTCCTCCTCCTCCTCGCCGCCGCCCGAGCGGAGGTTTGACTCCGGTTTGGTGCTGAATGAAGTGGTGGTGAGGACGCCGTCGCTGGAGGGCGGCAATGGAGTCCCGAAAAGGAACATGCTCCTGCTGGCTCCTGGCTCCAGTCCCAGTCTCAATCTGAGCCCCAATCCTAGTCCTAGTCCTGGTCTTTGCCCCAGTCCTGGTCTCTGTCCCAGTCCAGGTCTGCCACACTGCTCGGGTTCCCTGCTGGGACCCACTTCAAGGTAAAGAAAAGACAAATACCTCCTTTGAGCACTAAGGGTTAAGTTCTCAGGGACATATTTTGGAAGTTTTCTGTTTTTCTCAAATGAAACTTGAGGCAGTTCTCACATTTGTGATGGGTGGAGCAGCAGGCAGGACGCAACACATATCTTCATAAAGTGTGTTTGTTTACAGAACATCACCAAAAAGTCCAGAATCTCATCTTTCCGAGTTGACGTCTTCTCTTTTTCATCCTGAGATAGTCGTGCTCTTTCTGTTCTCACACGCAGCCCCTCCGGAACATTTCAGGAGATGATCCGGAGTTTGTTCAGTTTGAAACCTCGACCCTCTCAACTGTTAAACTACTGCTGCTTTTGACTCCACAGCAGGAAGTACGAGACATTGTCAGTCTGACGGCTGCTGCTCTTCCTCTCCTTCAGGTCCAGCTCTGGAGTGTCTGGACTTTCACCTGAAGAATCCTCCTCCTCCTCCTCTGCTCCATCCATCCTGCAGGATGGGGTGTTTCCTGGCTCCACCCAGGCAGAAGAAGGCGACCCCACCCCTCCAGAGCTCCCCCCTCCTCGGGATTCCGGCATCTACGATTCATCGGTCCCTTCGTCAGAGCTGTCCATTCCCCTAATGGAGGGACTGTCACATGACCAGGCCGACTCCTCCTCCGTAGCCGACAGTGAATCGTCCTCTTCGGGCCTGGGTAAGGCCGGCAGCCATGACTCTGTAGAAACTCACTACATTTACGACATCATTATTAGAGCCCTGTTGGCCGACTTGCACTTACAGATAATAAAAAATATGTGCACATATGTTTCCATTCAAGTTCTATATTTTTGGTTGTATCTGTGTTTTCTTTTTAGTTATAGTTTTTGATAATATTTTGATAATTTAAACTGTAAAATATCAAATGTTGGTTCTGTCCATCGGGCTCTAATGCATTGTTTGTCTTCCAGGTGACGAGGAGCCGTCTGTTGTCACGTCGCTCCACTGCAGCACGGCCACAGTTTGTAAAGCGGAGCTGCACCACCACCACCACCTGGAGCACAGTGAGGGACTCGCTCCCGTGGCTTCATTGTAGCAGGACGCCTCCCGGCCAATCACAAGAGGACCCTCCGTGATGTCGTCACGGGGACAAAAGAAAACTGTGTTGGTCTCAGACTTGAACCCTAAGTGCTGTCATCTGATCGTCATGGAAACAAAAACTGTAATAATTGAAAGACCATTTGGAGTTTCTCCTGTTCTTTCATCATAGAACACATTATAAAACACTTGGTTTCTAGAACATTAGTCTGTGGTAACTATGTCAATGCTACATCTAAAGCACTAGACCCTGGCAACCATGGTAACCAGTGAGTTTTTTTATAAACTAGTCCTTGGGTATTATGGTAACCACTGCAATCTGCAACACTGGACCATGGTAACCACTGCATGTAGAAGACAAGTCCACAGGTGAGCAGCTTGTTCTACACCATTGGCTCCAGAGTTCTACAACATCATCGCGCTACAACACTGACATCGATGGTTACTATGACGATTCCAGAACACCGTGATAACAGGTACATTTTCAGCCCCAGCGCTCGGGCGCTCTGCCTGGAGGAACCTCTCTCGTCGAGTGAACCCGCTCAGAGCAAAGACTCAGCGCTGTCTCTACATCGGCCAGATTGACACCTGACTCATGAGTCGATGTTGCTGACAGTATGTCCGGGCACTTTGTAGGTCCCGTGGTAACAACATCCCTCAGGATCGAAGCATCTCCTGAGATTTGGAACGGCAGCTCCACAACTTTACTTATTGGGGGGGGGGACCACATATTCTTCAGTGAATGCTGTCATGTGTAATGTACCTTTTTATTTCAGTGTGGTCAATATTAGTTACAGAGTGGAATTCAGTTTGCAATAGAGCATTTTATCAATAATCATATTATGAATACTGAGTTTTTCCTCTAATATGTTTTAACAGCATTAATGTTTTGTCAGAAGAAATGTGATCAGTCAAATCTACAAAAACCGGCTAACGTGATTAAATGTTAAGTTTTATTTTCTCTGCATTTTAATTCTCAAAGTCAGATGCACCTCAAACTCCTTTGGCAGGTGGAGCCACTCCTTCAACATTATATATTGAATACTGTGCTTACATATTGTAAAGTATTGCATTTATAGATCTATACGTCTTTAAGCTTTGTAATCGTTTTCTACCATTGTTGCAGGGATCAGACAGAACGAGGGCTTTATAAAACTAAACCACTGTAAAAACAACATTCCTGCCAGAACGAGACAAACATAATCTAGTTTTAAATCAAAACTTTGAGATAATACGTCAGAATTTTGATTTAAAAAGGTCAAAACAGTTATTCATCAGTATTTCTGGATTAACCATGAAGATTCTTATTTAATAATTCCTAACTTTTCATGTATTTTGTCTTCATGATGTAACTTATCATCTGTCCCATCAACACGTTTCTTTCCTGATCAGCAGCTGCCGTCGTTCACTTCTCTCATCTGGAGTCAAAGTCTCATAAAGTATTTCTGTTCCCGGACACAAACACTTCCGTTGCTGCTGAAAAACAAAGTGTCTGGTTCATCAGCAGCTCTCGTTTTATTGGAAGGGAACATTCAGCATTTCCTACTTGTAAATATTATTTGTATTTTTTTATTATATAGTATTTTTTTCTTTTCTTGGAAATGTCTTTTGTATAGTTAGACTGTTATTTCCTATTTTTCTACATTTTCTATGTACATGTACTGTTTTATAGTACCTTAATGTAGAGAATAAATAAATCCATCTAATAAAACCTTTTCGTTGTTGTTCTTCAATGTCTGTCTAGAGTTTAAGAGTCTTAAGTAACCTTTGCATGTTCAGTAACTTTGCACGAAGCTAAATGTAGTTGTGCCACAAACACTCCGGCACAGTGTATTGATAATGTTTTATGGCTCGTGATTATCTCTGGTTGGGCTCAAGCTGACAAACGAGTTTGAGTTTCTTCTAATGAAACCCACACAGAGTCTGTGACATGAAGAGCAGCAGACAGCTCTTCAGTGTGAGAGCTGTGAAGCGTCAACACTAAAACCAACAGGAGCCTCTAGGACTCACACAGCTGCACAGACAGACCCAGCAGCAGCCTGCCTTCACAATAAAAGCACGGAACCCCTGCACACGTGGGCCACTTGACCATGGCTTCAATTATTGGATGTTTTCATTTTCAGTTAATTCGCCAATTAGATGATGTTCAATTGTTCAGCTTGTAGTGGAGGGGGTGCTGAGCCTGCCGACATGTGAAAGGGACAGATTACCACTAAACCTGATGTAATGTGTGTCAGAGAAGAACGTATTAAATACAGTGGTGATCTGGATCAGGCTGTGTTTTCAGGAGTATGTGGAATTTGATGCAGATCCAAATAAAAGCCTGGATTACGTTTTACATGTTTTTGTGGTAGTTGTGTGTCTCTGTGTTGATTCTGCATGTTTTTCTACTCATTGTGCAACATTTTGTGTCTTTTGCATCCATGTATGCATTTGAATCGGTATTTTTGACGTCTCCTTGTGGTCCTTTTGCCTCTCTTTAAAGTGATTTTGTGTGTGTTCAGTGTCTGCTTGATCAAACCTCAGTAATCCATCCATAGGAGGGGATTTTGAAAACCAGATGTGACCGTGGCTCTTATTGTGAAGGCTCGCCTGGAAGACAGATGTGTAGTTGTGTGTGTAACTTGACGTTGAGGAGGACTCGGTGAATCTCAGTCTGTTGTTCAGCTGAGCCCGCGACCGGAACTTTCACTTTTATCACAAGCAGAGAGGTTTGTCCTCCGTCTCCGGAGCAGAGACAGACAGCGGCTGGACCCAGTCTGTCTGTTGCTCTGTTTGTCTGTTTGCTGGTTTGAATCCGGTGCTCGTGGCCCCGTGGTGGCGGCAGCAGCTGCAGACAGATGCGGGCAGGTGATGGATGTCAGCGGGGTTCAAGGTGAGAGGCACTTTCTATTTTCTACCAAGAGAGAGAGAGAGAGAGAGGAGAGAGGGTGAATGGGGGTTTTTCCGTTTGAGTAAGAGAAGAGGAATGTGAAGAGATAGAGAGGGAGTGTGTGTGTGTGTGTGTGTGTGTGTGTGTGTGTGTGTGTGTGTGTGTGTGTGTGTGTGTTTAACAACTATGTAGAAAAGTTTCAGTCTGGTAACTATGAATGATCTGTTGTAGAGAGACCCTGAAACATTGTGCAGTGAACTAGAGAGAGAGACAGACAGACGAACAGAGAGACACACAGAGAGACAGACAGAGAGAGAGAGAGAGAGAGAGAGAGAGAGAGACAGACAGACGAACAGAGAGACACAGAGAGAGAGAGAGAGAGAGAGAGAGAGAGAGAGACAGACAGACGAACAGAGAGACACACAGAGAGAGAGAGAGAGAGAGAGGGGGGTTTTATTGCAGCTTAGTGAGTCACAAGTTTGCCTGAGAGTGAGTCTACACACACACACACTCACACACACACACACTCACACACACATTCCTGTACTTGTACTGTATGTTAGTGAGGACTCTCTCTAACCAGAACCTGAAACTAAATAATAAATAACTAAACCTAAAACCAAGTATTAACCATCAAACAGGCGTGAGGAGCGGCCGGCATGTCCTCACTTCATAAGATCTATGCTCAAGTACGCACACACACACACACACACACACACACACACACACACACACACACACACACACACACTCCTCTGTAAACAGTTTGTCATCTCAGCAGCTCAGTGTGAAATGAGGATGCTAACTGAAGAAGTACGTTTTTTACATCTTCAAATAACTAATTCAACACTCACACAAACAAAACCATCTTTGAGATACATTTATTTGACACAATTTGTTCCATGTCCCATTCGCGAACATGGAGGAGGCAGGATTTATTACCTATAGTGCAGCCAACCATTAGGTGGTGATCAAGATGGCTGGGGGGTCGAGACCCCGCAGCTCCGGAGGCAGGAGGAGAGAGAGAAACCAGGAAACCACTTTACATGAACATGTGTGAAGGGGAAATGAAACAGATGGAGAGAAAGAGGAGGAGAGAGGAGCTCAATGCATTGTGGGAGGGTTGCAATCACAACCTCATCTGGTGGTGTTTTAAAATCACAAATGAAATTAAAAGCCGCTGATGGTGTCAGGTGAGGATCGGAGGTGTTGATCGTCGGAGGAATGTTGTTCTGCTGCCGACGCACGATGAAGTGATTTCTGTTCTGCTGCTTTGTTCTGCCACTAATCGTTATGTTTCCGCCGACAGTATGTCGCCCTGCAGGTTCCACCACTGTGTGTGTGTGTGTGTGTGTGTGTGTGTGTGTGTGTGTGTGTGTGTGTGTGTGTGTGTGTGTGTGTGTGAGAGAGAGAGAGTGTGTGGTGATTAACAGCTTAAATCAGGTCAGATGTGTCCCACAGCCCAGACACAGTCAAAGTTCTGGTCTGCTTTGCTTCTGTGCTTTGAATGTTTCACACGTATGTGACACAATAAAAGTACTAAAATAAAAAAAGGTCAAGAGGTCACAGGTCACAGAGAACGACCCTCAACTCAGCGTAAGAACAAAGAGAGAGAGAAGGAAAATTATTAACAGACTAAATTAACCAAAGTGTTTCCTAAAGTCAGCAAAAAGAAACGTATTTAATAATTAATAATCTTGGAAGTTAATTTATTTAAATTCACTGAATAAAGGGGGCGACAGGTTTTTATAATATAACAGGGTCTTGATGAGGGAATATGTTTGAAGGTCTGTCTGATATTAGGAAAATGAATGAAAGCTGATGAGACACAAAGTGACAGGATCATATGTTTGTATGTAAACTGGGTCAGTAACTAATTAGTAATTGATTATTTGTTTAGTCTTTTATTGTGTCAGGAAATGTAAAAAGAAAATAAAATAACTGAGAAGCTGAAACTTGAAATCATTTGTTTGGGCTTCTTCATTTGAAAAATGTTAATTGACAAATAATAAACAAGATTAAATAATATTGAATTGATAATTAAAATTAGATAAACTAATTGATGAGTCAACCAGAGATATTGGTGTTAACAACAACTGATAAATGCCTTTAAAAAAACCTGAGAAAACTCCAATATTAGCTTTGTTTTAACATTTTTACTCTTTAACATTTATTTATTTTTAGTTCTTGTATTTGAATAAATTCGGGTTCTGAAACTCTAAATCAGATCAGGCTTCACAAACACACATTTTCAGTTTAGTTTAAAACAGAAAAGCATCAAATCATCACAACCTGGGACCAGAGAATATTTGGAATTCTGGCCGTGATGAAAGTCGACCTTTCGATTTCTCAACCAGTGATTTTCGCAGAAATGTTTCTAAAGATGTTTTAGGAAATGAAATAAAAGATAATCTTGAACGTGTCGGGTTTTGAACAGTAAAGTTTAAAGTAAGTTTATCGGAGCAGGTTCAGGTCTGAGTTGAGGTTTGCTGGTCAGCGTTTCCTCTGCTGTTTCCTGAGCTGTGTCCTCACACCAGCAGGAAATGGTTCCGTCCCACCTGTTTGTTTTATTCTACGTCTGAATCATAGAAAAAGTCTCATAATCCTAAATAATGAAGTTTGAAAGTTCATTGTTGAAACAGCACTTCACAAAATAATCAACACAGGAACATAAAATACAGTAAACTATCTGTGTATGTGTGTGTGTGTGTGTGTGTGTGTGTGTAGAGAGAGAGAGAGAGAGAGAGAGAGAGAGAGAGAGAGAGAAAGATTGAAAACAGATGGGGGGCGAGAAAGACCAAGAGAGAGAAAATTGTGACCCTGCAGCAAAACACACCTCTGATCTGGATTATAAGAGAGTGTGTGTGTGTGTGTGTGTGTGTGTCCAGGGTGGGATGATTTGTGCTTTTGGAAAAAAGCATTGCAACTCCCAGGAATGAATGAGTCACACTTAAAGACACAAACATATTTAAGCTTGCTTGATGTGCGCGCACACACACACACACACACACACACACACACACACACACACACACACACACACACACACACACACACACACACACACACACACACATCTGAATCCAGATTATTATGTGTCTCAGGTTCTTTGACTCTACTGCACTGGGAGCAGTGAGGACGTCTCTCAGTAGAGCTCATCGCTCCACCCTGGGATTCTGCACCGAATCCGTCACGTTGGTTTGGACATCGTTCTAAAACCGTTGAAGATAAATATAAACTTGATGAATCCACATGATCTCAGCTGCACTGATGTTAGTTACAGGTTCGCAGCTCTATTTGTGACTTCCATTAAAAAAACACATTTACATCAACAAGATCTGGATTTTGGATTTGGATCTGCACCAAATGTCACACACTCATAGATTTCCAGTCCCTTGTAATGTGTGTGTGCAAAGTATTCCCCCAAGAAATCAACCAATATGTTGAGAAATGCCCTTTTTCACAATGTTAAAGAAAGTGGAAAACAAATCCTGGATCCGAACCCTGATCCAGATCTGCACCAAACTTTAATGGGTTCTTTCCTGACCTATGTTACATCCGACCACCAAGTTTTGTTGTAATTCATCTTGTGGTTTTTCTGTAATCGTGCAAACCAAGCAACAAACAAACGGACAGGAGTGAAAACACAATGTCTTTGACGGAGGAAAAGACCAGATTTTTGAAGTGAAAACGACGCAGCAGCAAACAAGCAAATATAAATGTTCATGCATTTTAACTTTTTATTTTAATCACACAACAATTGAACAGTGGTCTCACCCTCTCAAGCAGCTACTGAGCCGTCAACCTGCTGCTCACAGCTGCAAATACATGAACACTTATGTAACTTTGTAAACGCCCAGTTTAACATTAATCAATGGAAAAAAACGTCCATTTATGAGGTTTGTTGAGATGCGTCAGGCCTCGTGCTGCAGCATCTCCTCTGTGAGGATGATGCTGTTCGGTGTTGACACCAGTCGTCTGCAGCTGCATCTGCTGGGCTGAGGTTGAGATCTGACGCACTGGACGTCAAATCACCCGTGTGATGTTGATGTGAACCCCGTCACGTGTCGACTGTTGAGTTTCTGCTTCAGACGCTGGTCGGCGGCTGTGGTGGGAGGTGATGTCACCTCCTGGCCGTTGGTAACCGGGCGTGTGAGGTTCCTGCGATGGTTGAATCATCGTTTAAAAACAATGAGACACTGAGGTGGAAAATAGACTGTGTCCTGAACAACCTTCAGACTCCGACTCCCAGAGAGCATTGCTGTAAGAAACATCCAATCAGAGAGTCGGATGATGTCGGGACGTTAGAGATGAAGCTGTGCAAAAACGTTTTTTTAGTCTGTTTATTGTCTTGTTTTTTTTAGGTATGGTTAAAATCATTAATAGATTCAAACAAGTAAATGGATCCTTCAGAATCAAGTGTAATGTCACTTCCATGTTTCACACTCAGCGTAGATACACTCACTCAAAACACAAATAATAATCAGTAATAGAAAAACAGTAAAATGATGACTTTGTTGTGGTTTACATGCACTGGCGGACAGAGAGCACCAGGGGGAGCTCTGTTCAAACTCAAACCCTAAACCCCTGTGTTCTAAGTATTATTTTCTTCCCTCAGGTCGAAGCGTCAGACGAAAACTCCCTCCCTGTCTCTTCTCTCCTGACGGCTGGTCCCTCAGAGGGGTAAGAACAGATCTCCCATGTGAAATGTGTCATTGTGCCAAAGGTCCAAACACAACATCCCTCAAAAGGACAGAATCTTGTCACAGGACGAGGAGTCCTGCAGGAGGTGGTGTTTTCCTCACAGATCACCATGGCGTCAGTCTGGGTTTGATTGAAGAGCGATGGGACAGAACTGTGGCGAGTTCTTTGGGATTATACTAAAAACCACTTTCCTGTAAACGGCCTGTTTTTATGTATTTCTAGTCAAAGTGCATCGATGTGCAGCACTTTTCTCTTTCACACCTCAGTCACACACTAACAGCACAGCGTGGGGTTCAGCATCTTGCCCGAGGACACTTCAGCACGCCTAATGGGGAAGACTGGGATCGAATCGCTGACCTTCTGTGGTTAGTGGACGACCCGCTCTACCTCCTGAGCCACAGCCGCTGAAGCACTTTGATAAAACTGTGCAAGTGAAGCGAGGAGAACTGGAGCTGTTTTAAAGACAAAACGTGTTCACAACAAATATGGATTTATCTGAGTTTTGTTTTCATCTCGTCGGAATTAATGTAAAAACTCAGTTCTGCAGGTAAAGATGAAAATAATCTGAGTGAGGAGCTAAAACTATTAATCAACTAATATTACACCGACGCTTCAAAATCAACATCCACTGAGATTTTTATAAACCACAGTTTATGTTGTTTGTGTCAAAGTCTCTGTCGCCGGTGTCTCCGTGTCTCCTGTAGCTCCTAATTATAGATGCCTGTCCCCCCCCCCCCCACCCCCCCCGTCACTTCCTGTTTGTCCAATAGGAACGGAGTGGACACACACACACACACACTCACACACACACACTCACACACACACACATTGTGAATGGTTCCTGTTCCTGAGGGTCTGCAGATCCACTCAGACTGTGACCTGATGAGGAGGAGGAGGACGAGGGAGAAAGGCGGCCGACAGAGGAGGGTAGAAAACAGCAGGAGAGAGAGTGAGGAGCAGAAAAAGCACTGAGATAAAGAGAAAGAGAAAGAGGAGAAAGCAATGTGACGGTGCAGGAGGAGAGAGAAGTCAGGACTCCGGAGGAGGAGAGAAGAAGTCAGGACTCCGGAGGAGGAGAGAAGAAGTCAGGACTCTGGAGGAGGAGAGAAGAAATCGCAGATGTTGACTTTCACGTGAGGAGGAGAAAAGAAAGCAGAGCTGATGTGACTTTGGGTTGAAAAAAAACGAGGAGATCTGGAGAAGGAGGAGCAGCAGATGTTTGCAGAGAGAGATTCATTAGCACTTGAAGTGGGATTGAGAAGCACATCTGGTCCTGATGATGGGCTGCTGCCTCTTTGTTCACTACCGGGTGAGTTTCAGTCTGCGTTCCAGTCAGAATGAAGTTCTGAAGGTTCTGAAGGTTGATTCCACACAGAGATGAGAAGGGAAACACTTTGTCTCGTTGTTCTAACATGTGTTTGTTGTTTCATATATAACATTTTTAACTGTTTAAGTCCAGTCTCAGTCAAACTGTGTCAGGCAAAGTGAAAGTGCATATTTTGTTATAATGATGTTAATGAACAGTTGTCACGCATGGAACCATGATGCACATCTGTATGTTTATGGCCGATATGGATTTGAGGGGGACGATATTAGAGAGTTAAAAAATTCTGAATACTACCAGTATATATATATATATATATATATATATATATATATAAATTGGCAATGATTCCTAAGGCTTACTTTTTACGATGCTAATACGAATCATGGCTGCTTCGCACATCCTGTGCACGTCCGCAAGATGCAATATGGACATGACCAGTAGGGGCAGTATGTGACCTCTGGTATCGCCATGTTTTTTTATTTACAGAAAGCAAATCTGGAGTAGAGCGCGACTCGGGTTCTAACGGAAACTAACCGAACCCGACCCGAGCCCAAGGTTTTCCCTGATTACTGACAGAACCCGACCTGACAAACGATCCAACACACCTGAAATCAGTGTCAGATATTGACTGTGATTGTCTGTGATTGTCATGTGAACAAAAAACAGACAAAACAACAATTCAAGACTAACTGAAAAGTCTGTAGGACACCGTCAGCTGATCGCTTGAGATTCTAACTTAATATATAAATGCACAATGTGAGTCCAGCTCCACTCAGACTGTAGAATGAACTCTGTGGATTTTGCCATTGCCCCAGTCGTCTTAACACAAAGGGTAATTAAGAGAACAGCCCTTATATGGACGGGAGGAGCAGACTCCTCCTCTTCCTTTGCGCTGGTTTCTATAGCAACGATGTGTTAAAGGTAAAGTCTGCCAGGTTATATAACGTCCGGGCGACAACAACGTCTCAACACAATACTGAACAAACAGCAGACTTCCTGCTATTGTTCCACTGCACTACGCTGATCTCAACATCCTCCTCTCCTCCTCCTCTGCTCCTCCTCCTCTGCTCCTCCTCCTCTTGTCCTCCTCTCTTCCTCCTCTCCCACTCTCCTCCTCTTCTCCTCTATCCTTCCTTCCTCATTCACATCTCATCTCCTCTCTCCTCTCCTCACCTATCTTCTCTTCTACTTTTCTTTTGTCCCTCCTTTCTTCTCCTCTCGTCTAATCTATCTGACTGCACTCATCTCCTCTCCTTTTCTCCCCTTTTTCTTTTCTGACTTTCCTTTTACTTCTACCCTCTTCTTGTCTCCTTTATTTTTCCTCCTTTCCGCTTTTCACCACATCTCCATTCTCCATTCTTCCTCCTTTTCCTTGTTTCCTCTCGTTCACCCCTCTCTCCCATTGCCTGTTTTTTTTACATTCATTTCTTTCTTCTGCTCATCTTTTCCCCTCTCCTCTCTCCTCTCTTTCACCCTCATCTCTCTTCCTTCCATCTTCCTTCCTCCTTCTTTCTATGTGTCCTCCTCTCCTTTCCCCTCCTCACCTGTCTTCTCTTTTACCTTTCTCCCCCCTCTTTTCTCCTCCTCTTATCCATTTTACTCCCCTTTTCTTTATTCTTCCTCACATCCTTCTTTCGTTACTTCTCCACTCGTCTCCTCTTCGGTCCTCCTCCTCTCACCCTCTTTCTTCCTTCGTCTTTTCTGACTTTCCTCTTACTCTCCCCCTCTTTGGCTCCTCTCTTGTCCTCCCACCCTCACTCACCACCTCTCCTGTCCTCCCCTCATCCTCCTTTTCTTCTCTTGTTCTCCTTCTCCTTGTTTCCTGAGCTGTTTGTCCTCTCTGACCTTCTCCATCAGACTTCCTGTTGTCGTCGTCATGGCAGCATAACTTTTGTTCATTGTCACGTAGCGTAGACCTGCGCAGCTTCCCTCCACTTAAGCAGTGGTTGCCATGGTTACCACTGCGGTCGCCTGCCCCTAAAGGATGATGATGAATTTGTTTCTGTGTTTCTTTGTCTTCTGTGATATTGATGTCAGTATTTCGAGGTATTGGACTGTTGGTCGGACTAAACAGGAGATTTGAGGACGTCATCTTGGACTTTGGGAAATTGTGATGGACTTTTATATTCATTTTCGAGGAAGTATTTTTACAGAATAATCATTATTTGAAGCCGAGGAATACGTTGAATCAGGTCCTGGGAGGTGATGCATGATGCAAACTGACAAATGTGTGACCAAAGCGATGAGCTAAAATCTGCCAGAGCTTCTTTATCTCTTAGAGTGTAAATAAAGATGGACGACACGTCTCCACTTCCTCCCTTTATCAATAAACAAAGCTAAAATACCCCAACGCTGACATCTTGCTCCGATGACGTCATTTGGAGAGTCTGTGAAGTAACGGTCATGGAACAGAGCCATGTCAAATTTATTTAAGTTGCACTTTGAATCTTTAGCTTGGCCCATGTCCCATCAACTAAGGAAGAGGTGGGCTTTATGAGCTATACTGCAGCCAGCCACCAGGGGGTGATTTAGACACTTTGGCCTCACGCTTGGAAGCCAGCATCTCATCCATCGTTACATACAGTCTGTGGTTTATCATCTTTCACATTATGTGTGAGTCTTTTGTTTAGCTGTAAAAACATAATTTAATATACACTGTGTTTGTGTTGCAGAAGAAGAGGAAGCAGGCGAGCAGAGATGCAGACTCCCTCAGTCTCTGCAGTCTGGACATCAACGTAAGTCCAGCTCCTCTAAACTCACTTCTCTTAACTGTGGACTGAAAAGTGTTGGAATGTCTCAGAAAAGCTTTATTGATGTGAGGACGTGTTGGACTTTACTTTAACGAGGATAAATATTATGGTTGCAAAATGTTGGCGCCTTAAAAACCAAAGAGTGACTTGACACCGCTGCTGTTTGGTGTTTGTTCTGTGTCTCCTGATCCAAAGTGTCCT
Source organism: Verasper variegatus (assembly GCA_026259375.1). Classification (NCBI taxonomy): domain Eukaryota; kingdom Metazoa; phylum Chordata; class Actinopteri; order Pleuronectiformes; family Pleuronectidae; genus Verasper; species Verasper variegatus. The sequence goes on along the minus strand of CM048040.1, from coordinate 24,627,270 downwards.
GCTGCTCAGGAGGTGACACGGTTCTGCCGTGTGGCTGTCGTCATCTAAAGTTAAACTTCTGTCAGTTTTCACATACAATTTTAAAGAATAAGGAAACTTTTAAAATATGAAGAGTTTGGTGGATTCGTTACAGCAGCAGCTCTTCTGCTCCAGGAAGCAGAGGATCTTTGTTTTTCTCCACATTAAAATCACTTCATCACTAAAGACAAGAAGCCCAACAGAATAAATCCCCACATGTGGCTGCAGAGGGCGCTGCTGCTCAGTAAATGCTTCAAAGTGTTGCTCTAAACTAAGGCAACCTTGCAATAGAAAATTAAAGTCATGTATTAACAATAACGTGGCTCTTTTATTCTTTGTGTAGTAATTTTGAGTCTCTTTGCATCATTTTGTTGTTGTAGTTGTTTGACTTCATGTTTGGTCGATTGAAGTCCCTTTGTAGTTGAATGATTCAAGCTGCTTTACGTCTCTTTAGAGAAGTGTCTTCTTCTTTTCATTTTGTGTCTCTTTGTAGTTGTTGGATCTTTGTCGTTGTTTTGAGTGTCTGTGGTTGTAATGCGTCTCTTTTTCATTTTGTGTCTCTCTGTTGTCACTGAAGTCACCCTGGGCCTGTTTAAAGTTGCTGAACTTGACTTAACTTAACTTAACTTTTTTCAGAGTTATAATGTTTAGAGACATGTTGATTCATCTATATAATAATTTTGTAGAATGTTAGTTGATTGATTAAATAGACTTTATTTAACAGATTAAACATCTGTGGTGTAGGTCATATTTATATATAGGAATAGAAATATGACAGAGTCTGACTGTGGACCCTCGGGGGGCTTCAGTGCATGCGTCTGTATTGTTAGCTCCCTGCCAGCAGCCCGTTCCTTCCCGGGCATTCCCCTCTCTGCTCCGTCCAACACAGGATGTCCCTCCTGCTCAGTCCGCTGCAGTGCGACAAACAGACCCAAACAAACCGTCAGTTTGAGGCTGGTACGAACCAACGCTGCCAGATAACCAAGCAGTAATGAATTACACTCTATTGTCTCTCTACTGTTCCTCCCTGCGGCTCCTTGAGTCACATTGTGCTCTTACTGATAATACAGGACCTGGAGACCACTCTGTCTGTCTTAAGGTCAAGATAAGGGGTTTATATTTAATCTGGAATATCTGGAGTGGAGGCGAAGACAATTACATCAAATGTTCATTTATCCTAAATATATTTTCTTGGTCCATTGTTATTTTGTACAAATCCCCAAAATATTCAGAGAGAGAAGCAGCAAACCTTCTCACATAAGAGAAGACGAACAATGTTTGACATTTATAAAAATTATAAATCAACTATCAAAGTGAGAATAATTAATCAGTTCTCATCAGTGTTGCTCCGCATGTTAACCAGATGTTTAGTCCTGTCGTCCTTTATTCACTTTAGAGGTTTGTGTTTGGCACCAGAGTCGTTATTGACTTTTTTTTTTTTACTTGTTAATTAAAATCTGCTGAAGCCCTCGGGGTCACATGGTTGATTAACAGCTATTGATCTGGTTCAGTGAACCAAACTGTGGGAAGACACTTTTATTTGGACGCAAACAGGAGTAGTTTTCTGAAAGAACCAATTTCCATTTGTGTTTTCAGGGTTTTGTTGTGTTTTCTGTATTTTTGATATTTGTGGCTTTATATATCAGGTTGTTTCGTTTTGTCCACTCAGGTTTTAAACTTTTAATCTTGAAACATTAAGCTTGATACAGAACAGAGCATTTGTGTCGGTGAAGGAGTTTTGATTGTTTTTGACTTTAAGAAGATGGGGAGTGTTTGGTCTTTCTAGGTTTCAATTATCTTAAAGGTTTTGGAAATTTAAGCACATGGCAATGTATTTATCACGTTTTAATTCTGTCTCTTCACCAGTAAAGAAGAAAATCCCACTTTGTTGAATTCAAATGCGCAGTCAGGATGAGACGAGGCAGTTTTCTCTGTGTCAGTACAAACAGCTGATCTCAGTGGATGACTCCCGCTCTGTGTCTTTATATCGGGGCGTCCTCAGCTCTCCCATTTACAGACAATGGATCTGAATCAGAGGGCTGAGCCATTGTCAGCGGTGTCGTGAGCTGTGTTTCATGTGATGTCATAAATCAAGGTCGATGCTCTGACTCATTTTCACTGGAAACCGTAGAAAATGTTTCTAAGAATAACACAATGGGCTTTTTTTCATGTCAGCCATTTTTACTTTTCAGATTTAGATAATGAATGAATTGAATTTAGCTGCTTCTGTTCTAGGATCCTGGTAATGTGAACGCTGCTCTACTGTCATTAAGTTTACATGAATATACATATTTACATTTTCAGTCGTTCTCTGCTGACTCACTGTAGCCGTAACCATGACCACGGCGAATTGTGGCTGCAACTAATTATTTATATGATCAATTAATATGATGATGCTTTTCTAGATTAATCTGTTTGTTTATTAAATGTGTAGAAATGGTCAAAAATATCTGACACCTTTGTAAGTTTTGTGTTGTGCAGCCATGTGTCCAAACTAAGATAGCAGAACATACCTCTACCAACGGTCCTGTTAAATCCTATAAAGCCGCATCAAATGTCACACAAGGTCCATGAATTATTCTCTCAATGTTAAAGAAAGTAGAAACAAATTCCTGGATCTGCACCTCAATTTAATCGGTTGTGTTTCACCACTGATGGAGATTTTTAAGACCCAACAATTCATTACATTATTATTATCAAACACTCGTTAGTTCTAGTCTAACAACTTTTGCTTCAGCTCTATAATAATAACATCTCCACGTTCTGCCTGAACCAGGAAACACGTTTTAATCCTAGAATGTGGAAAATGTTTCTGTCCCGACACAGTGAGTCTGTGGTAACATGTTTGTTTCTCCAACTCAAACACATTGACTGGAACACGAGCTGTGAAACCAGGACAGAGCGGTGTCTGCCTGCAGGCTCCTCTTCCTCGGACTGGGATCATCACAGCTCAGATTGGTATCGACTGATCAGTGAAGTCTCAGCAACACCAGCGGCTCCAGTATCTGCTCCACTAATGTTACTGTGCGTACACAGGACAGCTATTATGAACCTTTACTCAAATATAGACACAAAATTTGTTTACACTTGTTTACTCTTATTTGGTGTTTTGCTCCGTTGCTGCATTGTATAACTGGGTGCATCGTCCGTAAAGTTTTGACCAGTTTTTGACAGTCTGACCTCATAGTTTTCGTTTGCGTACATGCATCCATTGCAGTTCTCTCTCTCATGCGGGAGAGCGAGCTTCCAACAATGCAATGGACCAATGGGATCGATAATATAAATCTTATTCTTTGTGCAAAAGCACTTTGATCACTGACAGAGGAAAGAGGTGGCCCAGAAAACAATTAATGAAAATGAAGGTGGGGTGGGGGAGGAAGTACAGCGAGTGATTGGGCGAGTAAGGCAGTGAACAAGTGAGTCAGAGACAGAGTGGAGGGGGATAACCATCTCTGAGAGTGAGAGAGCTTCAAAAGGCATTTAAAAACAGTTGCAGACAGACGAACAGAACATCCAGACGTTCTGAAGCTTTTACCTTCATCTGACCTCGGCCTTAAAGATCCTGAGGAACTGTGTGAAGCTCTGCTCGTCATAGACCCTGCTGCTGCTGCTGCTGCTGCTGCTGCTGCTGCTGCTGCTGCTGCTGGATCTGGATCTGGATCTGGATCTGGATCTGGATCTCCTGCCCCTGTTGGTCCTTTGACAGCATCAGGTGCACGTGAACTTTGCGAACTTGATCCAGACGAGCAACTGGTTCCAAACTTGTTCTTTCTGAGTGCTCTTGAAGAACGAAAGAATTGTTGTTGGAAACTCTACTGCTACCAAGTTCTCTCTGGGCTCTGGGCTGGTACCAGGAGCTTTTTGGATACTTACGGCACTGAACACTAACGTGGACGCTCTGTCGGACCTTGTTGGGAAACTTTGCTGGTGGTAAAACCTCCTCATCTGAGCCACTTGACCAGTTTCAAATTTTTCGGATTCCAGATCCAGTGCTGGGTTGTGTTTTGAGCAGTATGGTGGCGGGTCAGAGTCCCGTCTGCCTGCTGCTTCAGAGGATTAAGTCAGGATGTCCTGTAGAGTTCAGCAAAGGGAACAGTGACATGGGGAAACAGGTGGAGGTAAGGAAGAGGAACTGTACTTCATAGTTTTCATGTGAACTGTTTAAATGTGCCTCATTTCTTTTAAAGTGAATCTCAGCACCTGCATAATTAGTTTTTCATCAATACAATCTTGAGTAATGCATCATAGTCACTGTTCTTACTGTTCACGCAGCGAAACCATGCTTATTCATCACTTTATGTGAATTTGACAAGGCAAGTTTATTTGTATCGCACGTTCATACAATTCAAAGATCTTTACATAAAATATTTATAAAAGCAACACAAGACAATAAAAAAAATGTATTTAATACATAGAGAAGAAATAAATGAATAAAATAAGAAATAGAAGAGTTTTGTGCAAACTGTTTAGAGATCAAAATATCCATCTGCTAACTGAAAAAAGATCACCGACTTAAAAATACTTCCCTGACTTTTATGTAATGGCAGTTGACTGTGAATCAAGTATTCAGGACACATGTTTTTCAAATTTCTTTTCAAATAACATGATAATCATGTTAAAGATTCGAGTTTAAAGGTAGAACGTGAGACAGTTTTCTGCTGTGAACCTGCTGTCGTTAGACAACCAGTCGACTGCACTGAATTGATCTTTGTCAGATTGAATCAACTGAAACGCCGTCACCCACACAAACTTCATTACAACATGTTCAATGGAAACTTCCCATGTGCAGAGCAAATAATCTCCTGATGTTTTATCCTCGCTCATCCTCAAAGTTTTATAAAACAACACGTCCATCTTTGATAAATACATCATCTGCTTGTTCAGAGGAAAACATCAGAACTCCATCATCAGCAGGTTCACACACTGCTGAGTCAGTCTCATCCCAGAGAACAGACTTTTATCTTTTAGTTGGAAAACTGTGGACGATCTGTCGTCAGATCTGGGACATTGAGGCCGAACGTTTCACTTTGTCTTTGAGCGATTGAGGACAAAAAAAAGAAAAGTCTTTATTTTATTTTGGTGAACTGGTTCCTGAGTTTGAGCAAACTTTGACGGTTCCTGTATTCCAGTAGGTCAGCTGATTGTGGGCTGCAGGGCACACACACACACACACACACACACACACACACACACACACACACACACACACACACACACACACACACACACACACATATTGATTTATTATAGGTCTGTAATCAGGACAAGTAGCCTGGTGGCATTTTCTACATATAAACAGACCCTGATATTGTGGAGGCATGATGTGTGTGTGCGTGTGTGTGTGTGTGTGTGTGTGTGTGTGTGTGTGTGTGTGTGTGTGTGTGTGTGTGTGTGTGTGTGTGTGTGTGTGTGTGTGTGTGTGTGTGTGTGTGTGTGTGTGTGTGTGTGTGTGTGTGTGTGTGTGTGTTTGGCAAAAGGGAAACCGTTTGAATCACACTATTGTGAACTTACAGTATATCGTCAACACCGAGTCAGCCTTTCCGCAAACTACTTGAACTTCTAGACACACACAGACACACACACACACACACACACACACACACACAGACACACACACAGACAATAAACTGTATTAATCATTTGCCTTATGGAAAGTCCATGAACAACAGCTTTGATAACCAGTAAATTGTGTGATTTCATTTTATTTCTCTGGCTGCAACTTCTGTTTCATATCACTATAAAACGACTGTGATTTCCAGTTTCAGTGATTTTTATTTTGTTTTTATTGAATCTGTGTCCTTTAACTTTCATGTTGTCTGTACAGGTTTGTTTATTGATGAAAATCATCATGATGTGAAGAATGTTTGTCTTGTGTCTATATCTTAAATTTTCCCTGGATATGATTGTCAGACATTTTAGAAATTAAATAACTGCATTTTAATAGTGCACCCGTAACTGTACTATTAGTAACAGTTGTTGCCTGTTTTGGGGGATTTGACCCCAACCTGTACTGATGTTCAGAAGCTGCCAGTGGCTGCAGGCTGCTGCGAGAATAGAGGGAGCCTAATCCCGTGTTTGCATAATGGACATTTCAAGTCTCTATGTACATGACTGTCTGCCACAGTGTCTCTCTTGATAGTAACAACGTTCAGATCCTCATTAGCCTGGAGGTGTGAAAGTCATCTGAGTTGAATGTGGACTCGTCGTCTGGACCTCAGTCCTCTTGTGGACTCTGGATCAGGAGACTCTTGTTTTCGTGTGATAAGCTGAAGATGAATAAACTCTGTTCTCTGCCACAGGAGCCCAGCACCAAGCGAAGTAAACCTGTCTCCAGGGTGACGTCTCTGGCCAACCTGCTGCCGCCCGTCAAGACCGCGCCGCTCAAGAGGATCAGTGAGACGCTGCAGGTGAACCGGCTGGACGCCCCCTCCTTTGTTTTGTATTGTCGATGCCAGGTCGGGTAAAGTCACTAGTTACAGCAGCAGAGGAAGACAAGAGAACACGTGGAATTATAAAATAGAATGAAACAAATGATAAATTAAATTAAATAACTTGTTTTTAACAGAAGTATTTTGACCATATAATATTTTATTAATATCCTCAATATAACTAAAGATAGAAACCAAAGGAGATGAGGCTGCTGCTGTGAGGACTCTCGGCTATACTCTGGCTCCCCCTACAGGTCGGGTGCCTAATTCCCTGTATATAAACGACCTAGTGCTGCTTTAATGGTTCAGTCTCTACCAGGTGAGCTACCTGCTGAACCTTTGCACCGGGTTATAGATGGAGGAGTCCTCCACTGACTCCAGATGTTGAACCTGAGACAATATTCTGTCACAACAAGCAGTGAAAAATAAAGAATAAATGTAGTAGATATTATTTGTGTTAAATTGTGTGTTAAATTGTGTCTCCATTAGATTGAGATGATAACAGTGTTTTAAACTCATCTGTGTCTCTGCAGCGCTCCATCAGTTTTCGTAATGACAGTCGGACAGAGAGAGCTGCTCCTCCTCCTCCTCCTCCACCTCCTCTTCCCTCCTCCTCCTCCACGATGAAGATGCGTGTCATCTCGGCGACGCTCCCCTCCTCCTCTGTTACTGCAACCCGGGGTCCCACGGCAACAGCCCCAGGCTGCCAAGCGCCGGGACAGCAAACTGTGGAGCGAGACGTTCGATGTCCGACTGGGGGCGACACAACCTCTGAGCCCAAAAGAGATAAAACGACAGGAGGTGAGAGACACGATGCTGCAGCACTGGATGTGTTGTTTTTGTTAATCATTAATTTTTCTGTGTATACAAAGCAACAATAGCAGAACTTTAAAAATAAATTACTCTCATGATTTACTCTGGATAAAGAAATGTACAAGAGAAATTAAAGTATAACATAAATATATATATTTAAACCAACTTTGAAAAATACAAAAATAATATTTGATTCTAATCCAGAAGTGGGTGAAAATGAACACCATCAGGTGTCCCAACTTTAACTCTCTCTCTCCCTGCAGGCTATATTTGAGTTGGCTCAGGGCGAGCAAGACCTGGTGGAGGATCTAAAATTGGCAAAGAAGGTAAAAACAAAATCAGAATTTTCTCCTTCATTTCTCCTTAATTTCTGGTATTTTCTGAGTATTCTCATGTGTGTGTTTGCTTGTGCACTGCAGGCTTATCGTGACCCGATGCTGAAGCTGTCAATCATGACCGAGCAGGAACTGAACCAGATCTTTGGCACCTTGGATTCGCTGATACCGCTGCACGAAGGTACCACGCAGCATCTCATGGAAACGATCCACTAAAGTGTGGATCATTTCTGAATGCCACTAAAAAACGTAGTATTTTTTTCTTATTCATTGTATTTTTCTTATCTTATAATTACAAATCCTCAGCTCTGCTCGGTTGCCTCAGAGATGCCAGGAAACCTGACGGCTCCACAGAACAGGTGGGACACATCCTGACTGACTGGGTGAGTGAGTGTTTCTCTTCATCCAGTATAACTGTCTTCATAATATGCATCTTTCCTCGTCTCCTACTCGTCACTCACCAGGTGTCTGTCTCTGTGTCCCTGCAGCTGCCCTGTCTCTCCTCCTACACCCCGTACTGCAGTAACCAGGTGAAGGCCAAGGCCTTGTTGGACCAGAAGAAGCAGGACCGGCGGGTGCAGGACTTCCTGCAGCGCTGCCTCCAGTCGCCCTTCAGTAGGAAGCTGGACCTGTGGAACTTCCTGGACATTCCCCGCAGCCGGGTGATGAAATATCCACTGCTGCTCAGGGAGATCCTGAAGCACACAGCCAACGAACACCCAGACCAGCAGCACCTGGAGGAGGCGGTGAGGGAAACAACACCTCACATTTATCCTATATGTATTTATATAGTGTGTTTCTAGTCTTGATGGAAACTCAAAGAGGTTTACAAGTTCATTGCCACTCTGGCATACTGTGGGCACAGCTGTCAGGGGCAATCTCCAGTTTAGTATTCAGACACTTCAGCGTGCGGAACCTTCTGGTTTCTGCACCGAGTTAGAACATTCAACAAGAGGCTTAACTCAACCGACCACATTCATTAAATGAAGAGAAAACACATGAGATGAAACGTGCGTGGATGTGAGATGGTGTCTGTGTGCTCCTCAGATGCTGATGGTTCAGAGCGTGGTGGCCGACATCAACAGGCGGACGGGGGAGTCGGAGTGTCAGTCCTTCAAAGATCGTCTGTTGTACGCGGAGGTCGGACAGAGGAACGAACTCATCGACCGGTCCAGGACCCTCAGCTGCCACGGAGAACTGAAGAACAACAGAGGACTCGTCAGTATATATATATATATTCTATCCATACATCTTCTTCTCTCTCTCTTCTGCATGCTGACCCGTTGTTTATAAAGTCTCTTCATCCACATCCAAACATTTTAAATGTCTATTTAAATGTCATTTGTGGAAAAGAAAACCATCTTGACCTCTTCTCTCTTTCTCTCTGTCTGTCTCCAGAAGCTTCATGTCTTTCTGTTCCAGGACGTCCTGGTCATCACCAGGTCCGTCTCGCTGAACGACCACCTGGTCAGCTACCAGCTCTGCCGCCAGCCAATCCCCATCCGGCAGCTGGACCTGGAGGACCTAGCGGACGGAGAAATGAGAGTGGGCGGGTCCATCAGAGGGGCCTTCAGCAACAACGAGCGCAGTTAGTACTTCACAAATACGACAAATACACAAAATCACCATCCAATTACACTCACTAGTTTGTTTATGTAGCTGAGTGGGAATAATCCCTGCAGCTTAGGTGGAAAATATGAAACCAGAGAGTTATAAACACAGATTAATGTGTTAATCTTTACCGGCACATTTTTACACTTTTCAACAGTTATCTCAATTCTTTGATAACAACAACCTGTGTCACTCTCCTCTTCACAGCAAAGAACTTCTTCCGGGTTTCATACCGCGCCGGAGGTCAGCTTCAGAGCCACAGCTTCCAGGCCAGCGACGCCTTCAACAAGCAGCAGTGGATCAACTGCATCAGACAGGCCAAGGAGGCCGCGGCGCTGACCGGAGACCAGCCACCACAGACGGCACCGTGTCCGGAGACGGGACTGGGGGGGCAGATTGGACCACTTGGTGGGACAGCGCTGAGTTTGCGAGGGGATTCAGGGAATGAAGATGAAAAGGGGATGTGGGGGCAGTCGGGGCTGGGTTTGGAGGGAAAGGAGGGTCTGGGTGGAGGGAAAGATCTGAGTTTAAGTAAAGAGGAGGGGGCAGGTTTGTCTCAGGAAACAATGACGGGCTAAGGAGATGGAGACGGGTTTGGCTGTGGATGGTGGGACAGGGGTGAAGAGTGACACGAGGCTGACGGTCGGTGAGACAGGGACAGGTGAGATGGAGACAGGGCAGGGTCTCTGTGATGAGCCGGGGGCCAGAGCAGACTGGAAGATAGATGGAGGAGGAGAAGGAGCGACTCTCAGCGATGATGTTCCCACCTTCCTCCTCTCCCCTGCTCCTCCACCTGAAGAGGATGAGGATGTGAGGGGCGGGGAGCGGAGTGACCCTAAGGAGGAGGAAGAGGTCGGCATGGAAACTAGTGAGGGGGACTCCATGGAGGAGCTGTCCCTCAGGTGCTGATACGAGGACCAGACAAAGAAGGACTGGAACAGCAGCCAATCAGACAAAGGACTTAATAATGATGTCAAAGACAACAATCAAACAAAGTTGTTAAGACGCGTTAACCACATGGCACCTTCTGTATCCTGACTGCTGTAACCATGGGAACCACTTACTCTGGACCACTGGGCCCATGTTCTGCAGCTGCACCATCTGCACGGATGATTTAATGAGAAGTGGACGGTGTCCCAGACATCCCAGTGAAAGTTGTTCACCAGGCACATGCTGCAAAAACATTGTTCAGGCTTCCTCAGGTTGTTCGCTGTAACTTCCCTCAGACTCCACACACACGCACACACACACACACACGGACACACACACACACACACACACACACACACACACACACACACTTTACTAGAGACTTGAATGTTCATTGGACTGATTTTTCTCAAATGCTGAATATGAAAAAGTAGAAACTGGAATGTTTGTGATGCTCAGAAAATGAATTAATGGTTTCGTTGCCTGTGCTAGAGGATGCTCAGAGGGGGAGAGCGGTTAGCACTGTTGCCTCACAGCAAAAAAGGTTTGAATCCTGCTTCTTCCTGTGTGTGCTCCCAAACAGATTCATCACATTGACTGTGTGAATGTGACAGAGACTGGTTGTTGTTGACATGACTGTGATTGTGAACTCCGCCTCTTGCCCAACGTCAGCTGTGATTGGCTCCAGCTCCCACCTGCAACCCTCATGAAGATTAGTTGTATATATAATGGAAGGAAGATATTGTAAAAAAGTTGACTGTGTGAATGATTCTAGCGACAATACTGCTCAACACTAACTTCCAATCTGTGTTGTAGAGATTTGGTTAATGCAGACAAGAGCTGTGTCAGTAACACAAACCCTTTTTCTTTAAGTTATCAAAAACCTCTATCGTCTATTTTGAGGATTTATTTAAAAAATAAATGTAGGGTCAGTTAAGAATTAGATTCTTTTACATTTGTTCTGTTTCCAAAACTCCTGTAAATGTCAGTTCACTAAATAGTCTAATTATTCTATCATCACTGGATTTTTAGTTTTCACCATCTATCACTAGTTTTCTCCACAATGTTCTGTGACCCTCCTGCAGTTGTTTTGGTTTTCTATAGAAATCAGAAAAGTCCTGAGGGAGGAGCCTTTTGTGCTTGTACAGTATTTAGTGTATGTAAAGATAGTATATAAAGTTTGTCTATATGTGAATGTAGGAACAAAGCCAAGCATGTCTGTTTGTTATATATATATATGTGCTTACACATGACATGTTCAGTATGAATTATAATGTCCGGACAATCACTTTGACATTATGTCAGGATGATGATGATGATGATGATGATGATGATTAGTCAACCAGACAATGACCACTATTCAGAAGCAGGTTATTTGCACATCTCAGACAGGATTTAAACTTGTGCACACTGTCAGTTTCTTTTTCATTCTGTTTTATTCTGTATTCTGTAAAAAGATAACAATGTTATATTTAGCTGACGTATCAGCTACTGTTTGGATTGTCACAAAACCAAAGCATCAAATAAACCATTTCAAAAGAAGCCTGTCACTGATTGGATGGTGTTGGAGATACAAAGTCTAATACTGGGCCAGAAACTAAGACTAGACTTCTTATCCAACACGTAGAATCTATTGCTACTGGAGTCTTCAATTGTTGGTCAAAAGAATTTACTGGCGATGGTCAGAGTCCAATGAAGTAGAGTTTATTATTTTACAAGTGATAAACCTGAACTGAAGACTGAGCTTCAAACCTTCTGCTTATCTGCTCATCCCCGTCTCTGTTGTTGCCCGTTCAACCAATCAGGAGGTGGCTTTCCCCTGCCTCCTTTCTAGATCAAAACTTCTGATTTGTCCCGAATATGAGAGTATCATATTTACTTTAGTGAATTATATCATTTTTATTGTCCATTAAATCACTGTTTTTTTAATTGGCGATAAAATCAATTAAAAAATATATATCATTATATTATATATAAATAAACCATAGATTATATATATTTTAGCTGAAATTTCTAATTTAACACTATATTAAAGTTATATTATAATTCAAGTTTTGTATTATATTATATAACATTATATTATATTATATTAGTTTAAATGTGCTTTACAAATAAACTTGATTTGATTATACTAAAATATAATAGAATAGAATAGAATAGAATAGAGTAGAATAGAATAGAATAGAATAGAATAGAATAGAGTAGAATAGCTATCTGACACTGGAGTGTAAAATAATTTCCAGCAGGTGGCAGCAAAGCAACATGTCTCTCGGCAGCTGCAGGTCAATATCAAAGAAGAAGACCCCCCGCTCCAGGAAACATGGTTGTGTGTTGGTTCGAGTCCCTGAGCTGCCGCTGCCGCTGCCGCTGCGGGAACCGCAGGTAACAGCGGAGTTATCCCGGGGCTCGACCTGAGAGACGGTGACGGAGTAACGGTCCGGAGGAGGAGAGGACCCCACCATGGACGACAGCCTGGCCCGGAGGCCGGCAGCCCGGCCGCGGAGGCTGTCTGCTGCCGCCGCGGACTCCGGAGCTAACGTTAGCCTGCAAGATGGCGAGGTGACCGAGGGGATCGAGGTGCAGCCCGCCAGAGAAGCACAGACGGCAGCGGACAGACCGGGCGCTGCTGCCGCTGCCGCTGCCGGGATCATGGAGAGGAGGAACTCGGCTCCGCAGGTGGTTCACCAGAGGCATATGCCGATGGAGCCGAAGAAGTTCCACATACCGAGGAAAACCAGGGAAAAGAGAGGTGAGCTGCTCCCGCAGTCTTCCTGCTGTCCAGTCACATCACAACACAGCAGACAAGAGTCCCGCACATTCAATTTAACATTAGACTTTCACGTTAACTCGTTTATTTTGAATTGACGCGTCGGTCGTTTCCATTATCGGACGGCGAAACACCATTTCCTCATCTGATTTGCTGTTAAATATTCCGCATTTTTCATATTCATCAACACGACTCGTGTGCTTCACGCCCCGGTGCCTAATAGAGATCACCACGGAGCACTAACGACGACGTTTAGTGGAACTCGCAACGGTTTTGACGATGCTAGCTAGCGGTTAGCTAACTGACACGCAAATAGCCGTGTTTATCGTCTGTCCGTCGCTGCTCCGCTTTGTCGTGGCTTTCATGTGCAGGTGACTTTTATCTCAGGGTGGAAAGATGCGTTTCACCAGTATGTTAACGTTAGAAAGTGTGAGACTACATGAGGGCTGCCTCGTTTTGTTTACATGGGTGTGTGTGTGGGTGTGTGTGGGTGTGTGTGGGTGTGTCCGTGCGCGTGTGTGTGTCAACATTATCAATATGGCAGGCAACCCCATGCATTCAGTTCATTAAGCCCTCTTGCACACTTGTGTGTCCTATACATGCCTGATTTGTTTTAATTTCTTTTATCAAGATCCATGAACTATTCTCTGAGGAATCAATGAAAACCAATATCACCATGTAAAGAAAAGTGTAAAAGATTCTGCGGGGGCTCTTCCCTGATTCAAACCGAATCGAATCTTACTTTAAAACAGACAAACCAAAAATCAAACCCACCCACAAACACAATGAAAAGCAAACGGGGGTCGAACTTGGTACTTTTCACCGTAGCCTCATTGTTGAGCTGTGTGCGGTTGAATATTTGAATATATGTCCAGTTCAAACCTCCCAGCAAGGTAACCTGAGAGACTTGAGTTCAATGATTAACTGAACTTCAGACAAATACAAATATTGAGGACACACGGTTCCACTGAAAATCCAACAGTAAAACAGTAAACTGGTTTAAACCGCAGTGTTTTCTGTACCGTTGTCTGAATCATCTCGGTAATTACAGCAATTTAAGTTTGTATCGGTACAAATAACCGTCTGGAAATGTATCAAGATATTCAGTGAATCTGGAACCATTTCGTCCTTATTTCTAAGTTGTTGGCGATGATGCATTTTATCTCAGATCTCTGACCTTGTAAATTACAGTAAAGGTGCACAGACACATTTTAAAGTTGTCAGTTGATGCGGCTGCACAGTCTTTCTCAGGTGTTCGATGCGGCAGCTGCTGCCTCAGTCTCCTGAGAATCGGCCACATTAGGCACAGACACTGCTCCTGTTTTAATTGAGGAGGAACAACTGCTGTTTGTGTTTGTTCCCCTGCGGCTGAAACCCTGTGTTTGGGTGTGTCTCACCTGAGAGGTGCTGAATGCGTCATAAAGGACCTTTTGTATTGGGACAGCTAGTAAGATGTTAGCTTACTAGCTTTTATAATGAAGCCAGCTCTGGTTGTGCCTGATGGGTCTGTGGCACTGTATTGTATCTGAAACATCTCTTTCTTTCTTCTCATGTCTTGTTTTTGTTGTATTTTTGTTCACTGCACGATGAACCTGAACAATCAGTCTGTCTGTCTTCCTTTGTGACTTGTGCCTTTTTCTCTCTCATCATTACTAATAGCAATATACAGTCCTGTTTCTCACAGTAAAGTATTAGTCCTAAATGCATCTGTTGCTCAGTTTGTCCAACACTGCCTTTGTGCAGACAAGGGATTTGTTTGTATTAACTTTAGAGTAGAGATGTTCTAATACCTTTTGTCCCTTTCTGAAGGATTATTCATTGACCTTCATTGTTGTCTTTCTTTCAGCTCTCTTCCGAGATGTCTCCACCGAGTCCAGGGAGTTCGAAGACATGGTGAACATCCTGACCTCGAGTTACTTTGACCCTGGCTCCGCTGGCTGCTTCACCTACTGCAAACCTCGCCTGGTCTACAGCGAGCTGCCGGAGAAAGAGGTGAGAGCTGGACGTGTGGAGGGCTTGAGGAAATACGTACGATGCGTATCTTTGGGGCAGATGTAGATACGTTAAAAATGTGGGATGCTGATAGTGTTGAAATGTTTAAACTCAGGTTTTAAACTATCTCGTAAGCCTTGGGTTTGATCAAGTATGGTTTATATACGTTATTTTATATCAGAGGTAGGATTGAATCAAATGTAAATTTTGCTTTGTTCATGCGTGTGTGTTTCAGTTTGTGGAGAAGAGGAGGGAGATGAAGATGGACGGGAGGACGGATACGGAGCTGGAGGAGAGTTACGGTTTCATGTTGGTTGAGGCTCCCAAGGTGAGATTAACGCTGAGTCGCTTCTTTGTTTGTCTCATTGGAAAACAAGAGGTTTTAAATGAGCTAAGCACGGAAACGGAAACGTGGATGAATTCATGGTGAACTGGGATCAATTGAAGAATTGATTATTATTTGATGAGCCTTATCCTTAATAATGTTACTGATTGTTATTTTTTTAATAATTTGTTCGTTGTAGGTGCACCAGCTCTGTGAGAGTGGTCTGTGTGTGAGTCAGAGCTGGATCACAGTGCTGGGAAACCCCAGTAAAGGTAAGAGCGGGTCGATAAACACTTTTCCACCTTTCCACCTGTTTATTGTTCAGTCTGACATGAAAGGAGAGCTCATACATTATGCACACAAACTTGATTATTGGAAAGAAAATGACCTGTGTTCTTATTATTATTGTGCGTGTGCATCTGTCTGCAGGAGTGTATCTGTCCAGGTACTCAGACCTGCTTCAGATTAACCCCTTCACCCCGGGAGCCACAGGGGAGATCATCATCTTCAAAGTGATGAAGGTAAATTAGTAATTACCGTCATCACCAGTCTGTCACCTTAAGGAAACATAATGTTACCAATGATGTTGAACATATGACCATGACCAAGAACGTGTACACAGAGTCAGTGTAACATCTCAATAACAGACCAAACATTTGGATAACTAATAATAATAAATGATAACAATAATAGTGAACGATATGTGACACAGCCCGACTCTGCTGGAGCTAAAGCTCTGGTTGGTTTAAATATTTGTGCTTGTATTCTGTGATAATATATGAAAATGAAAAGTTTTCAACAGATGAATTGTCTCTAATTTTGGTTTCAGGGAAAAGTGAAGAGTATCTATGAAAACATGAAGAACATTCTAGATCCAACACCTCGCTTCGACAGCCACATCTTCAAGAACGCCAGCAAAGTCACCTCACTCACGTCCTACCGCGCCTTCGAATTCACGCAGGTAAATAAACAACTACACGCTCAGTACAGTCTACAATCAAGTTGTGTTGAAAAGTTAGTGACATTAGATCATTTTGCTCAGTTAACATATTTCTATAGTTTTTCTTCAGGAACATTGAAACAAGACTTTTAACCTTTTCATTATGTGGTTTATTCCAGCATTACTTCTATGAGTATTCGTTCGATGAATTGCGACAGCGACCCCGCCAGGTTTGTCCGTATGCCGTCGTCTCCCTCCTGTTCAAAGGAAAGGACACTCCCCTTCTCAGGTATGGACATCTGGATATATGAACAGTCTTGCGTTTGTCCAACATGTCAGCTTTAAAGACACTCAACGCCAAATGTGAAAAATTAACACCAAATAAGCCAATGCAGAGATCTGTGGACCGATCGGGGGAAATCACTGAAAACGTAATCATCTGGAATGTAGAGGTCTTAGAATACACAGTACTAGTGTCTGTTTTGTTGATCTTTCTGATCTCAGCTCTAGATTTCTGAAATGACCGTTTCTCTGTCTGTTGTGTTTGAACAGGATGAACAGTCAGACTTCAGAGGGGAGCAAAGGTGAGCACTGGTCCCTGTTTCCTATTCAGTACAGCTCCAATATCAGACATGATGACAAGTCTTCATTTTTACTGTCTTGCCTTGAACCTGCTACTAACGACCTTTACCCCTCCTCTCCCTCTCCCTCTCCCTCTCATTCACTCTAATTACTCTCTCAGAGCGAGCTCAGTTCACAGTGTGGACCGGAGATTTGGTGCAAGGCGACCGGGTTCTCTTCCAGATCTCCCTTCGCTCCTTTTCGCCGCCCTTCCTGCCCCACAGACTGTGAGTACTGTGTTAAATGGAGTCAGCTCAGCGAGTGTGACTACGCTTCAGAGCTCCACTCAACACACTGATAGACTTTGTTTTTTCTCTAAATGAAAACCATTCAAACATGGAGAAGAAGCCTAATGCTATCTCCAGAAAACAGTACAAATGCAAAATCGTGTCCAATTTTTGAAAAAGGGGTTCGTCTCTGTTATATTTTGGCCTCCTCCGATTTCAAAATGATTCGCTGTGTGTATCTCGCCATGTGTCTCCTCCAGACCAGAGAAGTTGAAAATCGGTTGTGTGATGAGACTTGACCAGGTGACCAAGCTCCTCCCCTCCAGCCTGTTCTCCTACCACGTCTACAACAGCAGCCAAGAAGGTGAAGTCAATATATCACTTTTTTTTTAAGTGTAAAAAGAAGAACGTGTTTCATTTCCAT
Organism: Verasper variegatus; assembly: GCA_026259375.1. Classification (NCBI taxonomy): domain Eukaryota; kingdom Metazoa; phylum Chordata; class Actinopteri; order Pleuronectiformes; family Pleuronectidae; genus Verasper; species Verasper variegatus. The sequence goes on along the minus strand of CM048040.1, from coordinate 24,609,839 downwards.
TTGCATTGTTAGTGTTGTATTGTCTGATTGTTAGTAACATCAAACTGAATTTATTACCGTGTGTGTGTGTGTGTGTGTGTGTGTGTGTGTGTGTGTGTGTGTGTGTGTGTGTGTGTGTGTGTGTGTGTGTGTGTGTGTGTGTGTGTGTGTGTGTGTGTGTGTGTGTGTGTGTGTAGTTGTGGGGGACGGACATTGCTGCAGTCTTCTCGAGGTGGTTGACAAAAGTCGGTCAACGACCAACGTGACGAAACTTCTGCAGGAGCTGGAGATGACGAGAGTGGTGGGTTGTGCTTACTCTCACTTAATTTAGCTGACTGCATTGGTTGCAGATACATTCGAGTGTAGCTGCACTCTAGAGAAGGACCAGGATCAAATGTAATATTCTTTATTCACTAATTCTATATTTTTCCACTTGCCTCTACTTTGACATTATTTTCGATCATTGTTTATCTTCTGTCGAGATGGGTTCTTGGGGGCAATGCCGATATTTTGTGTGCGATCTATTTCAGTAGAGAGGTAAAGAACAAAGAAGGAGGGAAGAGAAGGGGAAAGAAAGTATGGGAGCACAAAGGAAGTTAGACAAGAACTGTTGAATAAGAGTCGTCTGCTCTCTGCGCAGGTTCTGGTGACTCCACTTACCGAGCGAGGATTTCTCTTTCTGCTCTCCAGCGTTCAGATGGCCTCACCTCCTGGTAGGTGATGGGACAGATTGGGTGTAATGGTAAAATATGTAGCGGATAATCTTTGGCCAAAGGTTGTCGATGTTTGATAATAATCTCATGTGAGTTTTTCATAGTTAAAAAGGATTTAACATATAACATGTTGCATCAATTTAAAAGTCCTTTTACAGACACATAACATAGGAAGAAAACGGCTTCAGAAAATAAGACAGAAATAGGGAAACAAAATACAAATGGTGGAAAATCTGCTCCTCAGTGGATGATGTTTTTGTGTTTCCAGAGCGAGAAGGGGACTGGAAGAGGTGTCTTCAGGCCTTGTTTGTTTTTCCTGAGTCAAGAGACGTGGCCAAATCCAGTGAGTAACACAGGGACGGATGAGTGTGGGATTCATTTACAATTTTCTAATCAGTGATCCATCACCTATTGTTTTGATGGCTCATTTAAAACTGTTTTGCTAATATCAGCCCAAAGGCAAATAAAGCTGATTGTTTTGTTTGTATTTTGACTGACTGTTAATAGAACTAATTCTTGTTAGTGCAGCTTTAACGACCATAAAAGAATCAACACTTACTTTAAGTACAAACTGAAGCCTTGACTTGAAAATGATCACCATGATTTAAATATTGTTGTTTTCCTATTTCTTCCCATAGCATCAAGGTGGGCCTCCTCTGCCCATGATGCCTCAGTGTCGATGTCTGGTGCCACAGTGATGCCGCGTCTGAGTACGTTTATCCCAGCCTTGCATCATGCCCTCGTCAAAACCCGTGCTAACCCCGCTCCCGAGCTGTCTGCCGGCGTGGAGCGCCAGGCAAAAGACTACCTCATTGGCCTGAATGACGGAAAGGTGCAGCCAACAACTCTTTCAACTGAAACGCTCTCATCTGTTTGTATTTTTGTTTCCCCATGTGACTTTGACGTGCTCTTAACTCTGGACATTTTCCTGAAATTCCAGAGTAACATGTCTGGTGTCAGGTCAGGTTGGGGTTGGGGCTCTGTTCGGGCCAGTTACGTTTTTCCACACCGAACTGGCAAAACCTTTTCTTCATGGATTTTTCGATCTTCACCCTCCAGGTTCGGCAGTACCCCATGGGCGACTACGACTCCAACCAAGATGAGCAGGAAAAGGATTTCCCCACTCCCAAACACCACAAGGTGAACATGGACTACTATCTGCGCTCCTACCTGCACAACCCTGCCCTCTACCTGCTGTCAGTGGCCCGGGCCAGGCAGGTGGTGGAGGCGCACTGTGGCCCCGAGGAGCCACAGCAGGTGAGGCCCAGGAAGAGCTGTGCAGGCCCGAGAGAGTCGACGGGGAAGGAGGTGACGAGCAACTCTAGAGACGGACATTCCAACACTAAGAAGGTGAAAATGGAGATCATGTGATCATAAATAGTATAAGATTATTAGATATGTAAGTTATAGTTAGTGTGATGTAATGAGGATGATTTAGAAATACTCAATTATTGTCATGATGGCCTGAAATGTTTGTTCTTTGCCACTTAGTTGCAGCAGCTCGTAGACCTGGTTTTGACCTGTAAGAGGAACGCAGAAAATGAGGTGAAGAGGGAGGAAGGAGGAGAGGGATCGCTGAAGGCACCGGGGAGGAAGAGGAGGCTGGAGCAGCAGGCGGCAGCGAGGGCCCTTAAATTCCTGAAGGCAACTCAGGAACCTGGAAGAGATTCCAAGATTCCAGGTGAGGAAACGTCGAGGCTCTGGCTCAAGAGGTGGAGCTGGTTGTCCACTAATCACAGGGTTAGTGATTCCATTGCTGGATCCTCCTGTTCACATATTTAGCTGTAACGTACGAGTCCTTGGGCAAGTTGCTGAACCCCAAACTACAATGGTCTGAATCTGATGGATGGATGAGGATCAAATAATCAAGAGCTTGGCATTTCCAGACCAGTTGGATATGGTTCATTTTCTAATTCCAAGGGGCGTTATCGCCTCTCGGAGATCAGAGCTGTGCAGAGAGACAGAAAAATACAAACACCCTTGGGTTGTGCCTGGGTTGATAAACATCACTCAGAGTCAGCTGATTTCTTTCTGCCGTATTTTCCTTTCTCATTCAGACTCAGACTCCGTTATGTTTTTCTTCTTTTCCAAAAACATTTAAAATTCTTCTTAGCGGTTGAAGTTGAAAGGTCTACCCTCAATATTATATTTATGCGTATTAAATCAAAATAAAGGTCAATATTAAATCATAATTTTGGCTCCAACAGTCATCATATCAAGACGACCCCATTTTAGATAAAAAATAAGTGAATAAAGTCAGAAACAATTTCTGTATTTGTAAAATCAGAAATGATTGTTCCCCAAAATCTGACCACAAGTGACTCAATCCACTAAAAGTGAAGGAAAGGAGATTATGAAAGTGTGTCGCAGCTCAAGAGTTGAAAACTTAATAAAAGCATTATTATTTATTATAATGTGTGAAACATTTGTTTTAAATGATGAAGCTCATGGATTGTTTATTCTTATGTTTGTTTTCTTTCTTTCTGCTTTTGGCTCCCAGTCGACGGAAGCCAGGTGCCTGCCTCTCCTGACTCTCTTACATCTGTGATTGGTTCAGTGGGTTTGAGAGACGTTGATCTGAGAGAAGATGGATCTGAGCTTGCTGCCAAACTTGTCATGCTGCTGACAGGTGACTGGATGTTGAGACTTCCTGTTTGACAGCACACACCAACTACTATATAACACACGGAAGCTTCAGCTTGTCATTCAATTCTTTTGTTCAGCCAATATTTGTAATCTGAAAAATAACCCATTTCTTTTCCAGTAGCAGTTAAACGTTCACATCCTGTTTTTAATTTGCTCATGTCTCAATAAATAACCTGAAGGAGCTTGTAGGACATCATGAAATAATGTGTTATGGTGATGACAACATTAAGTTCTAAGAAAAACAAATCTTAGTCTCTTAAAACGAACATTTCTTTGCTCACTGACAGGCCTCAAACAGTCTGCCAGGGGCCTGGTCAGTCAGGAGGAGGGGCCGAGGGAATCCTCTCCGTTTGATAGGCTGGCCACTAAGCTGGGCCTGCCCACCAACTGTGACATTGACCTGAGGAAGCAGGAAGAGCTGGAGGTAAGAGACAAACTTAATATCAACCTGTGTTCCTCAGAAACGGTTGAAGGAACTCTGCGTGTTTCCACCTCAGGGACCAGGATATAATGTGGGTTCTGTAAATTCCCTGCTGATGGGGTAGCGTTTGGGACTGCACTTGCAAAGCAGTCAATCCTGATCAACAGCATCACAAATTGAATCTCCCCCACGTTGGGAGATTCAACCTGTCGTTCCAGTTCACATGAGCTTGCTGTAACTGTTGATTTTTCACACGTCTGGAGTCTGATTTGCCGGATCTTCCCAGGTCTTCAGAGCGTGTTGGTAACAATCTGAAGGAACCTTTTTAGTTGAAATAAGTTCTTAAGACTAAACTTTCTTGTTGCTTTTGTTCGAAACAGATCGTATCATATGATCATGGCAGAACTCTGCTAACAAAGTGTGTGTTTGTGTGTGTGTGTGTGTGTGTGTGTGTGTGTGTGTGTGTGTTTGTGTTTGTGTGTGTGCAGGAGCAGACTGCGGGCAGTGTCAGCAGTCTGGAGGGATTCAGTCCGAGCTCGCACAGCGGGGAGATGAATCACCGTGGAGGACGAGGCCTGGGGAGGGGAGCAGGAGTATACGAGGATGACGAGGAAGAGGGGGAGATCCCATGGGTCCTCATCCCCATAACAGGTCTGACTCAGGGAATTTGTGACTTATACACATTTTGATACCTTAAGTTTTGTGTTTGACATTTGTTCTGTCTCCCTGTTCCCAGTTTAGTTCAAGTATTTTTTACTCTGCCCAGTACTCAGGAATATGGCAACAAATATCAGATCACTATGTAACTGTAACTTTTTAAATGTTAGGTGAATTGTACTGTGTCAAGATCGTTTGCCATTCTACCATAATTAGTGATGGTTATGAAATAGCAGACCAGAGGCGACCAGAAGGAAAAAGTCAAATGAACTCTTAACTCTGTGTGCAGGTCTGTGTTCAGATCGCTACTCTCAGAGAGACAGAAACATCCCTCAGGATCCTCGCTTTCAGCACCTGTCCATGGCAACAAGCATCACCACAACGACCAAACCCTCCGGGAAAACCCCCGCCCCGTCTCCTGAGCCGAGTCCCCCTCCGTCGTCCCTCCAGTGCCCGTCCCCCGGGCTGAGCCCTCCTCCCTTCCCCTCTCAATGGCCATCACCTGACCCCAGCCCTCCCCTTTCACCTTCCCAATGCCCGTCTCCAGAGCCCAGTCCCCCTCTCTCGCCGTCTCAATGCCCCTCCCCAGAGCTCAGCCCTCCCACTTCTCCCTCTCAATGCTCATCTCTTCAGCCTCCACAATCTACTTCTCACCGTGCGTCCCCTTCCCCCTCCCCCTCCTCGTCCCGGTGCCAGTCCCCAGAGCCTATGGAGCACTTCCCACCTAACAAGGGCGACAGTGGTGCTAATGAGGAGCGTCTAGCCCCCACAGCCTCCAGAGAGTTTAAAGGTAATCTCAGCCAACTGGAGTTTGGTGTCTACTTCTCGAATTTTAGACAAAATTTTAAAATGTCATTGTGTTGTTTGCACAAACCGTAGCTGATAGTGCACCGATTTAGTTTTTGACCTTTTGCGTGATAAACACATTATTGAAGCTAGGCTTGTTTCCTGCAGGAATGTCCAGGGACAGACGAGAGAAGAATGAAGAGCCATCTGTTCCTCCAGCTCCAGAGAGGAGGACAAGCCCCTCGCCACCACTTTCTGTGAAGGAGTATGCAGACAGGGAAATGCAGGAGATGACGGAGAGAGGTGCAGTGATTCCAGTTGAGGAGAAAGAAAGTCAACCAGTTGAAAAAGTGCAAAAACAAAGGGAAGAAAAAGCCCCAGAGTGTAAACGAGGTGGGGAAGACGAACATGAGGTAGCGAGGGAAAAGAAACAAAAGGGAGAGGTGAAGGAAATGGTAGGTGGCTCTTCTCCGTCCGTGTCCTCACCTCCTACACGTCCTCTCAGAGATATTGACAGCATAGTGGACAAACATCTTGGCAACTTCTCCTCTGAGATGCAGCTCCTCCTGCAGGAGGAGAGCATTCACTACAGCTTCCCACAGTCCCCTCACTCCACCTCGAACACAGAAACCACCGCACCTCTACACACACTCCCACACACTTTGACATCTCAGTTTTCAGACTATGTGTCTTTCTACAACCCCTGTCCCCCTGTGAACGACTACGTTAGCTCTCTAAAGGACGGCATTAACAGCATGTTAGTTGAGTTTGGTGGCAGCAGGCGGAGCCACAATGCCGACACCAGCCGGACCAATAGTGACATGTTGGCTAGCACTGTGAGCGCTTTTGTGGCCAGCATCCGAGCAGCTAATACAAAAACAGGCAGCGATGATGAGGCTCCCGGCGGTGAACTGAGCGCTGCTTATCCCAGCTCTTCAGTCAGTCAAACTCCTGCACTCTCCAGAGGAGGTGAAGTGTGGCAGCCAGATGCAACCAGACAGTTTCCTGATGCAACAAACAGCAGGAATTCTCCAACTTCTAATGTCACTTTATCAACTTCTACCTCTGCCTTTGGTTCTGTTTCCAAGTCTACTGACACCACCGACTGCCATCCTCCCTCAGACAAGTTGTCCCAGTCCCACTGGAAACCACAGCAAAGTCACACTTCAGAGATCAACAGAACTGGAGCTCAAGATATCAGACTAACACAAGACAGAAACTTCAGGATCATACATCGTGCGACCGATGTAGAAGCCGGGAGAAGTGCTACAGGGTTGAACTCTAACTTGACTCCCCTGGGGTCCAGCAGTGTTTCTCGGCCCTTACTCGAACCTCCACTTCCTGCCGAGCCGGTCTCCAACTCGGCCTCTGTTTCCGCCTTCACTCCCCCAACCACAGTGCTGAGCTCCTTGATCAACCAGCTGCAGCCAGAGGTGTTCAGCAGTCTGGTGAAGATCATCAAAGATGTCAAAAAGAAATCGCTGCAGTTCTACCTCCACAGCACAGAGGAGAGGGACCCGCTCCTTGAAGACATCAAGGTAACTATTATAATTACTACAGTAATCAATATCTAGCTTTTCTTTGATCAAGTCATTTGTTGATTTACTATATGTTTGTGAATATGTATTTATGGTTTAGTATGTGTGTGTTCTGTTATTTTACAGGAACACCTGTCGAAGCAGGGAAACGTGGAGCAGAGTCCTGTGGCCTTTCTGAACCACGAAAACCCCGACAACCGACTGCTGGTCATCATCAAGAACAAAGACATCACTGGACACGTACACAAGGTGCCTCTGACTGATGAGTGTAAAAACTGGTTCTGTTCCTTCCTGAATGTCAGAGGCAGTTGACAGATCCAGATCTTGTATGAAAAGAAGTTACAACTGATGAGTATGTTCAGCTTATGTCTTCCTGCATTGTTAACCTGGAGAACTCTGCAGATTAGCTGCTCTGTAACTGCTCAGTTCTGTAACTGCAGGTCAACAGTAAATTCTATGTTGTTTGTTCACGTTCCTCTGACTTGACAGCTACTGTAACTGCAGGTTATTTGCTCTGTTGGGCGTTTTTACACCTAATAGTCCGGACCAAGGTTGTAATGAGCTGATGATGTTTGTTGTAATCAGGACGTGTGTGTTTGTGCACCCCTCAGATCCCAAACCTGGTTTCTCTGAAGCGACGGCCCTCTGTTGTGTTTGTGGGGATCGATACACTGGGCGACATCAGGAACAACAGCTACAATGAGCTCTTTGTTTCGGGAGGATGCATCGTTTCAGATGAGATGATCCTCAATCCTGACTTCATCAGTCATGGTACGTCAGCCTTTTAAATTCAATGACAGGAGCCAGCTAAATCTTACTATTCTCGCCCATTAGTATTGACACGTCTTTATTCATTGCTAGAAATTACGTAATATTTTGCAAAACATTGATCTATATTTTTGTCGATTTATTAGACAAATGCATTAGTGGCAGTGGATTTGCTCTCTGTGTTTATTTCTTAAGGATGTGTTGGTTAATGAGATGTTGATCTGCAGGTCAGCTGGCTGAGCTGCTGCGGCTCCTGGAGCAACACAGCTCTCTGGAGAGTGTCTGGAAGTGGAAAGTTCACTGCAAAACCCACAAGAAACTGAAAGAACAAGCCAGGTACTGATGCTGTGTCCACACAAGATGACGTCGACACAGTAACGCAACAGACAGATGAATAAACAAATGCTTTCACAGCCACATTCTTGTTTCTTGCTCAGTTTTTTGTTTGGATCTCTGTAAACTGGTCTTGTCCTGTATTTGCTTCACCTCGTGACAATCCCCTGGCACCTGTAGAGTTTCCTGTTTACCAGCCTTTAGAATAAGAACAGCTAACCTAGTGTATATCTCATTCTGTAGTTTGAAATTCAGAGAGGAAAGTTGGTCTTTTAATGTGTGTGCGTGTGTTTGTTTGGTTGTAAGGTTCAGTAGAGAGGCAGCCAACATACTGGACCTACTCTCAGCCTATCAGAAGCGGCAAATTGTTGAGTTCCTCCCATATCATCACTGCGACATGATGAACCATCAGTCACCCGACCTGGACTGTCTTATCGAGCTCCAGGCCCGCTACACGCAGTACCGACACACAATCTTCCTGACCGGTACGTTCCAGCACTGACAACACTCCTACACCACAGGCTCAGTGGCTGCCTGGTTTATTCCTCATCTGAATGTCCTTGTTTCCTTTACTCAGAGCATTGTCACGAGAAGTTACCTGCCTACTCCAGTGGAGGCGTCATCGTGGCTGGTATTGAAGAACTTCTGCACAACTTCACCAGACTGGTCGGTTGCCATGACATCAAGGACAAGCAACCAGCCAAGGACGTTCTGCTGGCAAACAAAGGTCAGTTGTTTTTTTTTCAAATTAGATGGAAATAAAAAACGTACCTGCCTTCACTCTCTATTTAAATGTCTGCCTGCAGTGGCAGTTAAACATCCTATTGCTTACAGACGATGGCTTTTGCAAATTAATTCTAATTTTATCCAGTTCTTTTCGACACAAAGAAAACAAAGAGTTTATTTCTGATTGATTTCTAAAAAACAAACTGGGAGTAAACCCATGGGTTAATGTAGATGGAGAGATATCGGGATACAGCATAGTTACAATACATTGAGAAGGATACCACACACACACACACACACACACACACACACACACACACACACACACACACACACACACACACACACACACACACACACACACACACACACACACACACACACACACACACACACACACACACACACACACACACACACACACACACACACACACACACACACACCAGATCATAGTACATTCCCTGATGAGCCACTAGCCAAGGTTCAGGGGGAGAGACATGTTTGAGGAGCAGTAAAAGTCAGTGTCTGTCTCTGACGTGTCACGGCTCGGGACCGAGGCGTGGCTGAACACAAGCACTCTGAAAATAGATGAAGGGTGCAGCACCTTTCTCTGCATCACAGAACAGCTTGGTAACGCCATATCTGAAGTGTGTATTCATCCTAGTTTTGATAGTGTGTCTCGTGGTTGGATCCTATTTCGAAGTATTTACTGTATTGCTTGCAACAACAATTATGATATAACTATGTTTTTACTATTACAAAATGTGTTACTGTGTTTTCCCATGGCCATGGCACCTCAGTTTCATCTGAGGGAAGTTCCTTCTCTTGCTTTGTGGAGAAAATCATTAAATTGTTTTAATGTATTCAGGCAGCCAGAGCTTCATGTTTCTGGTTTCCCTTGTCCTTACTGTGGAGACGGGTTTTGTCTGCCTCGGTTAAATTGGACATCTTTGGTGCTTTGGGGGGGGGGGACTCTTTGATTCTCCTGGCTAGAATTTCTTATCCTGTCACGATTATAATGACAAATGTAATCCTACTACTTTCTTTACTCTTTCCTTCACTGTCTTGTTTGGATCTTACCCTTGGCTCTGATTTGAGTTGGACTACGTGTATGGCACCGCTTTTTCACCAGGAGGTTTTTGTCTGCTTTTCATTTTTGCGTCTGCCGCGTGTTAGTAGCTTGCAGCGAATCCAGCGGGGGATCCCCTGCTGTGGTCACACACCGAATTCTCCTGAATTTCTACGGACTGTATATTATGAGGCCAGGTGGAGAAAGTTTGCAGAGGCTCTCACTTGGACATTTGTGTCCACTCATGCACCTCCTCCAGAGAAATACTGGGTGGAGGTAAATGCGTGTTTGAAAGCAGCTTTAGTAACTCTAGCTTTCACCAATTCTTACCAGTCAAACTAATTAAAGACCCATGTTTTTATAAGGTTTCAACCCACCTTGTTCTACTGTTGTACTTGAGAGAACCTCACCAGGTTACTCTTGAAACCATTAGTGAGGTACATGTTGGGTTCCATTTTAACTGGTTGCGATGGAATGCCCAATGAATTCCCATGTTCATCTGTGAGTTACGTCTTGAATTACAAGGACTACCATGCTACCTCCTGTCTGTCAGCTGGTTGGGTTGTCAAGGCTTTAAGCGATGTACCAGGGGGAGCGAGGATGAGCACCGTCCAAGTTTCTCTAAACACCAGATTAAATGAAACTGGTGTGTTTGAGGTCTCCTCTCCTAGAATTTGCTGGTGTCTGATGGAAGGCCACAGCCCTGAGGAAGGTATTCTCAAGGCTGAACCTGGACACTGGCTCCTCCCATAATAACTCTATTCCCTCTCTTATTGGGCATAGATTTGCATATCTGACATATTGAAGAACTGATAGATAACAAGGGGCTGTACCGGTTTTCTTTAGGTCACAAACAAACAATTCATCACACACATGCAACGATCAGCTCTCAGATGTCCCCTCAGTATCTGGGTCAAAGCAGTCAATTCCATTCTCTTCCTTTCTTTCTCTCCCTGTATGTTGTCTTGTGGGGCAGAATGCAGTCTTGATCTGTGCTCCCTTCTCACAACGGTAAGCCAGAAGATAATGGCAGCCAACAACAGCAGCAACCCATGTGTTGAATTACATAACTTGATGCCCCTTGGTATAAGAGAGTTGGTAAGTCAACTTATATTTACTTCATTCTAGATGATGTTTTAATAAAAACCCTGATGGGGCTTAGGAGTTAAGTAAGGCTTGCCTTCTCGATACCATACTGTTAATCAGACACAGTCAAAGATGGACTCATTTATTTGTAGAAAAAAATTTAATTGTGATCACCATCATCCTTAGTCTTAGATTTTTGTGCTAACACAAGAAAGAATTAATAGGGACAATGAACTAGGACCTAAGCCTGGGTTCCATTTGGGACTAAGGTGTGGTCATCTAATCAAACACCCTGCAGACGCCCAACTGGGTTTGAGGTTGTCCAGGTCACTAATTTGCTGCCTTGCCCCTAGACCGGCACCAGGGAAAGAGACCAACCTCCCCCTGCAAGCAACCAAGACTCTTCCTGCACCTGCCTCACCCCCCAACTGCCTACCAGTCCCCTGGCCAATAGTACCAAGGGACAAGGGGGAGAGGAACACGGCAACAGCTCAGTGGATCCCAGCCCAGAACAAGGACTACATAGACCTGAAAGACAGGAACATGTGGTGCCCAATGGACAAACTGACAACTACTCTAAACTGATCCAACTGCTTGGCACCAGTGATGAATCCGAGTCACACTCTGCTCGGCCTGTGCCTCCTCATCACTCGACTCGCTTGCAGCTGTATAATCGCCACTGTCAGAAATTCAGGGACAGGCAACTTTTAGACCCCAAGGTTTGGAAGGACATCTACTATTCCAGACCAGGCAGGGTACCAAACCACCAGCCTTACCATCATCTTGGGGAACGGTATCAGGAGCTCCGGGCCACCAGCACAGTTGCCTTTGCTAGTTCTGCTCACCACCGCTCTAATCGGTGGAGGGTGGCCTGTGGCGTGACTTGCTACAATCACCCTGAAGGACCTTGGTGCGAAATCCAGTCCCAGGATGGGACCCAGATCTGCATTCTTGCAGCACTCCCCATGTCAGACACCCCTCAAACTGTCGTTAAACTCCCTCGGCACCACCCCTCTGTTTTCTGAACCTTCATCACTGATCCACTCCACCTGATATGAGATATGACTCACCTTGGCAAAATCCAAGAGAGGGTATTGGGGGAGAGAACATACAAGGGGAGGAAGAGGAGGAACACTGACGGCTTCACAGACTGGAAAGTCATTTGAGAGCTTTTATTTATATGTTGTATGAATTATCAACTGTTGAAGTCTCTTGTTAAAAGACGATGGCCACTGCCAGATTTTTCAGACTTTTTATATTTTTTTGTAAAATTAACAGAATCTGTATCATGAGCCTGTGAATACATGTTCGTTATCATGTGATGAGACTAATCCAGTCGATCGCTGTATAAAAGACGATGTAACTCTGAGAGGAGAGTTTTTAGGAAGATTTCAGTTTAGAAGGAACAGGGATGAAAATTACTGTAAGAATTATCGGTTTCTAAATCATTTTATCAAATTATTTTCTGACTATTTGTTCACTTTGCTGAATAAAACAAAGAAAACTGACCTGACTTTTTTGTGACACAGAATTCTGTCATCTTTTCGGTCCGGTCTCTTCGTTTCCCTAAAGGCTTCTCCAGCTACTTTCAGTAAGACCTCTCGCTTTCTAACAACTTTCTCAAACATTAGATATGTTTAGAATAGTTCAGACTTGAGCCATTGTAGGTGACTCAAGGTCAACCTTGTGTTGTGTTACAGGAAAATCATAGGATCATCAAAGTGGGTAGAATTTGTTGTCTGGGATCGATGTTTCACGGCAATACATTGAACAGTTGGAGTGACGTGTGATAATGGTCGACTGACAGACTGACATTCCATCGCTGTGCTAATACGTCATCATACAGCAGAGCCAGATAATTCATCCTTTTATTCCACCCATTTTACAACCTGTCAAAAGCCGTCATTCTACTGTCCCTCAGTTCCTCTGTCTCCTTCTCCCTTATTCAGCAACCTCACCCCCACCTCTCCTTTTGTCCTCTCCCATTTCCCTCTCTTCGTTCTGCCGTCTCTCCCCAAAGTCTACACTGTCTCTTCTCCTCTCTCTCATCCTACTTTCTCTACCTCTGTTCCCGTTTCTCTCCTCACCAGTTGCTCTCCTGTATCTTGCTGCTTCTCTGACTGCTCTCCTCCATCCTCAGGTCCTGGCTGGCAGCTGAGTCCCGGTGACTCTGTGTCGGGCTCCGAACGCTCACCCTCTATCTTCCCAGAGCACATTCCTCCCCTGTCCTCCAGCGAGCCACCCAAACATCTCATGCAGCAGCCGAGCTCCGGCCTCATCGCGCTCCATCATCTCACCGACCAGCTCGTCCCAGACGCCTCCTTTAAGGATGGCGGGCCTCAGCCTTCGGACACAGACTTTGAGGTTCTTAGGCAGGCCATCTCACAGATGCGGGCTGAGCGTCAGGCGCAGCTGCTGCAGCAGCGGCTGGAATGCCACGAAAGACTCCTTTCCAATTCTCTTCACAGAGGTAGCGGTCACGCCACTCCTCCTGTTGGTCAAGGAGGTCTGATTGAGTCCGTCCAGCCCACTCCAGGCAGGAAGGCTGTGGCAGACACTCATTCCACACTGCAGCTGGGGATGGAGAGGAGGCAGGACAGAGGGGAGCCTCCCACAGAGGGACAGAGGTGGGGAAGAGCTCTGGGAGGAGGAGGAGGAGGAGGAGTTGGATTGTTGGGAGTAAAGTCGGATCCCAGGATCAGTGACGCTTCCACCTCTTCATCCAATAATAACGCAGCTGCAGTGACGAGACCAAATGGCCAGACTGACCCAACCAGCGCAGAGAGAGAACAAGCAGATCAACGAGGCGAACCAGCATTTTCCAAAGCAGCTAAACATGGTGCTGCCGCCTCCAGTACCTTCTCCTGTCCTGTGGAGGGCGACAGATCAAGGTTCGTACATTTACATTTGATTACTACTCATTTGGTGGTTTAAACCAACATGGTTCAAAGTAGTGTGGAAGCAATAAAGTACGATAACTTTGTGGAACCATTATACTTCAGGTGTTAGTTTTACCCTTTGGTGAGTGCGAATCTTCAAATGCTTAATATCACTAAACTCTGTACAACCTCAGCTGAAAGGCAGTGAGTCAACAAACCATAAGAAATGAAAGTACTGAAATTTAATGTATTTTTTTATCAAATTTTGCTAAAACAGAATAGATTTCTGAATATGGAAACATTTCTTACAAACAGATCGATTTATCAGGATCACGGAAAACAATAATTTCCTGTGACCGTTTACAGGACGTCCACTTTCAGATGGTTAACGATGCGTTGCACAATGTTAGCTGTGACGTCAACAAGCGATGTCACATCTAAAGACTCACAATATACAACAACAAACTTTTGGTGGAAAAGAAATGACGAGAAAGACAAAACCTCATCAACCGTTTTGAACATTAACAGTTTAGAATATAAAAGTAAAGTGAAGCCTCCATCAGTGTTGCTTGGTTTAGTTTAATTCACGTCGTAGGTTCTCAAAAGATCCTGATGTTTTTCAGGGAGGATTTATTGCTCATTCATTTCCTGTTTGTGTCTGCTGCTGAACTTCATCGTGTTTTCTCTCTGTAGAGATGCCCTCTCAGGCCAGGAGCAGCCAATGAGTGCAGAGGGAGCACTTACTAGAAACAGCACAGCCAGTGACACTGAGGTATCTGGAAGTGTGACCATGGTAACGGGCCAGGAGGACAACTCGCATCCTGCTCTACTGCAGCAGATCCAGCACCAACAACTTCTGCAGCTGAGTAAGTTGAACCCACAACCACTGGCCCACAGCCGGCGGCAGCAGTGGAGCAGCAGGGGCGTCCTGCCGCCCCGCTTCCTGCCTCAAATCCCCAGCCAGCACTTCTCTGCGGGGCCAACGCTGAGGCCCCTGTCTGGCCTGGGGAGGACCATGGGCCTCCTAGGGTCCACACCTACCTGGCCCGGGGGCGTGGTCTGGGGCTTCCCTCCGGCTCCCCCTCGTCCTGCACTGCTGGGGGTTTACCACAACCCTGCAGCTCAGGGTAACAGCAGGTACAGGGGGGGGCAGAGAGGAGGCTTTAACGGGAGGTAGCTGAGTCACCAGCTGATGGACCCAGGTGACCTGCTCCTGTAACCTCCGCCCACCTGCTGCAGCACTTAACTTAAAGAAATACTGTAAAGGACTAAGATGGACAGACTGTCATACATGTCTTCCAGTGCACCGTCTTTCTGTCGTGTAAAAACTACTTTTTTGTTCTGAATGTTTGTTAGTCTGGGAGCTGTTTGTGTTTAGATGTGTTCAGTAAGTGACTCTAAAAGACTAGTTTTAACTTAAAAATCATTTGTGTTTTTTTACATCAGAGATTTTTTGTATTAAACTTGCGTGCATGAACCAGAGTTCGCTTCCATGTTTTCTTTGTCTCAGTTCATCACGTGAATGTGACGAGGTCATCGTGCCGGCTGTAGAGTCTAAAGTCTCCATGACATGACACAGGTCTGAATTTATTGAACGTTTCTATATGTTGGAGCGGTTTAAATCACTTTCCAGGTTTATCTTCATTTCATCATTTACTAAAATCTAAGATACACTGAGCTACTTGAGTCCAGAAGGATGTATTTTTCATCCTGTCTACACAAGATAAACATTTGGTGCAAAAAACAAGATAGAAATGTAATGGATCTCATTACTCTACATATTTTATTACATTTGCAATAAATAAAAAATCCCACTACAATAAAACCAAGAAAAAAAACTACACAGCACAGAAGCTTAAACTGAACCATAAAGCTCCTTGACCAGCAGGAAGCTGAACGAACACTTTCATTAAAGGTTGAAATCAGTTGATTCTGCAGGAATCAGATTCCAGAGGAGTGAAGTCTCAACTCTGCAGAGACTCGGGAAGAAAAGGTAAAAACCTGTCTGGTGTCATTCTCATGGAAAAGTGCATTGAAACAAATGTTTATGTAAAATGTTGCCCGACCAATCATAACTTGAGTTGTCATGAAAGTTCAGTCACTCCAACCTATATAGTGTAACTTTGAAAACCCCTAAAAAACGTTTGAAGTAAACTTCTCATCGTCGATCATCAAGTTTCCACTTTGATTCAGCGTCGGACGACTGAGCTCCTAGTGAACCTCAGCGTCCACCACTCGTCACTCAAAGCATTCTGGGAGCTTTCTTCCTTCTCTCTGTGGTCTGGTTCCGTTTGGACGGCCAGGTGACCAAACCTAGGGGCACGGATCAGTGAAGCAGGCAGCTCTGAAGAGGAGTTGTCAGGGGTCAGAGGTCACTTGTGATGCATTGCTGAGGGTGCCCTGAGCTCGTTGTTGTGGTGCTTCAGTAGAGGGTTCAGGTCCGATTCCAGTTCCCTCTGCTTCTGTAATAAACCCTGTTCACACACACACACACACTTTTTTATACTAGTGATGACGCAGTAGATTCTTGGTTGATAATCAGCTGCACTGACAATCAATGCTCTGTTATTTGCTGTCAGTTCTGTGGACCCGTCTCCTTCTCAGACTCCTTCACAATATGGCCCGTTTTGATTTTTCGCCGTAATAATCAAGTTTCCAAACTGAGCAATGAAAGAGAAAGTAAGAAAAATAACATCCTGGTTTCAGTCTATCTCCATTAAAAACTCGGACCCTCCTGAGGAGGAACAAACATTCCTGCTCCTTCTTACAGATGATTCAACTTAGTGTTGATAAATGTTCCAACAACTGCAAGTGTGTGTGTGTGTGTGTGTGTGTGTGTGTTTTACCTGCCGTAGCTGAGCCAGGCTTTTCAGGATCTCCTGCTGTCGAGTTGTGTGGGAGTGGTCTTGATGAGGAGGAGCAGGAGGAGACAATGAGCTCTGCGGAGAAACTTGTGACCAGGAGAGAGTAAAGTTAGGTTTATTAACTGCAACAATCAGTCATGAGGCGTTTCCTCTGTGTGCAGTCTGAGGTTAGAGGCTGTTAACTGTCACATTTCAAGTGATGGTTGAGGAGGTTCAGGTGAAACCCTGGGAGATGAGAGTCTAACCTGTGTGTGGTGGGGGGATCTCAGGAGGCTCCAGTGGGTCCAGAGTGATTTCATCAGTTCGGATATAAGGGATAAAGTCCAGAACTGGAGGAGGAAGAGGGTTGGAGGCCTGCTGACTCTGCACTCGGTGTCTGACAGCAGGGACGGGAGGAGAGCGCCCCCTGGAGGAGATGAAAACATAGAGGATTCAGCTCACTTAACCTTTTTGGATTTAAAAATGAGTTACCTCATGACTTGCTACTGGTAAGTGCCAACATCTCTATTTGACTTTCCGATGCTCTTATTAACTGTTGTTAACTGAAGTTGACTCTTCTCTCATCCGTCGGACATCTGGACATTTTCAGGATGTTTTCAGGTACGTTTTGTGGGTTCAGTGGTTTGACTTAAAGAAAACTCAGTTCTTTTACCTTTCATTGCTGGAGGCTGCAGAGATGATCGGTCCTCCCACCTGAAATAGTAAAAGTTATTAGCACACATCCGTCGGCTGCAGGAACAGAAATAATCTCCACCTCCGGAAGTAGGTTGATAAAGAGAAAACACACAAGTGTATAAGTGTTGAGCAGAATCCAACATCCACAGTGGGCGTCTCCTACCTTACTGTGAGCTGCAGTTCTGGTCTGTGTGTCGGAGCAGAGACGAGGATCCTGGTGCGGAGGAGGAGGAGGAGGTGGAGGAGGCTCGGCCCTGGACAGACATGTCCTCCCCTGCAGTGCGACGAGCTCGGCCTGTCTCTTCAGTCGACTCTCCTGTCTGTTCCTCTGCAGAGCAGCAGGGTAACGTGCCGAGGCCGGAACGAACCTCCGGCTGGGCCTGTGGAGCGATGAGGAGGTTGTGGGAGAGAGTTGAGATTTCTAATGCCCCTTTTCCACTGGTCCAAGAAACACCCACTAACAACTGGCTCTTTTCTGGAAGTGGTATAATCCACATTCCCACCCGGGTCAAATGACCATGAGAGACTTGTGATGGATTTGGACTAAGATAAGTTCAGGTTTTCAAGTCTGTCGTAAATTTCTTTTAGGGTCTTGAGGTTTTGGTTTTCGGGAGCTTTTCTACACAACGCACAAGATTAAAAAACTTCATCGAAGATCTTAATAATTAGTTTGACGTTAAAAGGATTTAATTTGCTATATTGACAAAGATGAGCAGAAAACTTGAGAAATGACCAAAACAATTCATCATTTATCAAAACAGTCACAGGTGGTTTTTCTGTTTATCGATAAATTGCTACCAGCTCTAGTGCGACGTGTGTGTTTCTACCTCTGCGTGTTCCACTCTGGCCTCCCCTTGTCCGTCATGCTCCTCTCCGTCCGGGCAAACGTTTTGTATGGGTCTCCTCCTCCTCCTCCTCTGCCTCCGCCTCCTCCTGCCAGACAGATGTTCTCCTTGCCTGTTCTCACTGCTGGGTTCTTGCTGTTTGGAGGAGCAGCAGCAGACAGAAAGGGAGGTGGCTGGTTCTGTGCAGAGACGTCAGGAGTCTGAACTTCTGCTCTGAGCGAGAGAGCAGGAACTGCCTCTGCAAAGAAAACGAGAAAACAAACAAGACTTCAACAATTAGTACATTTTCCATCTGTCAACCACATGTGCAGCAGCACTACTACATTCTACTGCAGTATTAGTATTATTACAGTATTAGTAATAGTTACCTGTCTGTACAGCAGTGTCTTTGAATGGGGGGACTGAACTGCTAACATCCTCCTCCAAATGCTCAGCCCGTGTGGTGACTGCTGGACAAACACACATAAATATAAGGTTTTCCTATCTTCATAGCCCATTTGGTGCAGCCTGATTGAATTCTAAGTGGACCGTTGGGATTAGTGGAGATATGTGCACCACGGAGTTCTGTTTCTGTTTTGTAGTAACATCACAGTCGGCTTTTCTCACCACTGGGCTGTAGCGTCTCCTGCAATCTCTCCTCACTGTGGCCTTTCTTCGGCTGTTCCGTCTGTTGACTCGACTTCTCCTGCACCTGCACACACACACAATGTGGTTTCAGTTTTTTCACCCTCCTCATGTAACAGCTCCATGTCAGGGTAAATAAACATGTTGCTCCCTGACCTTCTGCCTCTCCCTCAGTGTGTCCAGCTCATACTGTCTCTGCAGCTTCTCCCTCTCCAGCAACAGCCTCCTCGCCTCCGTTTCCTCCTCCTCTCTCCTCCTGGCCTCCTCTCGCTCCCTCTGCTGCCGCTGCTCCTCCATCTGGGCTTTGATCGCTCTCTGGGGGACGATTCAGGAGATGATAAAATATTTAGAAAAGCTAAGTTATAAAACGTCTGTGTTTCGGAGTGTCTCTCACTCCTCTGCTCTTCCTCCTCCTCTTCCTCATCTTACCTGCTGCTCCAGCTGTTTGAGCCTCCTCCTCTCTCTTTCCTCTATCTGGGTGGGGTCCAGCAGGGCAGTCATGGTCCTCAGATAGCTGGATGAAACAAAGAACACGTTGTACATTTACTCATATACACAAAGAGGTTTGAAACCACGAGTCAACAATGTACATGAATGTCAGAATCTTTGGGTTTTAGCATGTCCCCGCACTGACATGGCAGCATGTGCTTCACAAGTCTGTGCAAAACCTGATGACACAGTGTCCAGCGTGATTTGGTGTCACAGATTACTTGGGTTTCTCAGTCCTCAAGTGCACCAGTAAATGTTCCACAAGGTTGAGGTCAAGTGACTGGGGGGGAAAGTCTGTGGCAATCAGAGGTCTTTTGCAGTTTGAGGTCATTGCCCTGCTGCGGTTTCACTTTCACTCGTAAACACGTCTCTTGCTGCCATAAATCTCCAACTTGAAATTCATCCTACCTGGCTCTGCTCTGGTAGCCGTTGGTCGTGTCAACGCTGGCCCCCGCTACACTCTCTGCTCCACAGCTGCTCGTGGCCTCCCAGACCAGGGACAAGCTGGAGGAGGGCTCCCAGTCCCCTCGCTCAGACCCCCTGGACGGGGCTGGAGGTGGAGCTGATGGAGCTGCAGTGTGGACAGGAGGCCTCTGCTGCAGAGAGTCAAAGTGTGTGGCCCAGAGCTCATGGTCCTCTGTCTACAGAGACAATAACACACACGTGCAGCCAGAGTTAGAACAACCAGAATCCAATGTCTCTGGTTTCTACTGTCTCTGGTTTCTACTGTCTCTACTGCACCTGGTTCTGGAGCAGTTTCTCTCGCCTCTTGCGTTCATTCACCTCCTCTCTCTGTTGGTTCAGCTCCTCCAGCCACCGTCTCCTCTCCTCCTCCCTCCTCCCACCACTCAACACTTCAGCCATTGGTGTGACCTCCTAAGGTGACAACAAAGGTCAAACAATAATTTCACGATTTTTTTTTTTAATGTTGAGAAGCGATAATCTTTGAAGAGATAATCTGACATTTAACATCACAAATTTCAGTTACGCTTTAAGTGATTGTGTCTTGTATTCTGGTTATTTGTGTTTTTTAAAACTTCAACATCTTTGATAAAGCTGAAGTGTTAAGATATGCTGCTCGGTGAGAACACATATTTACCCCGAGCTTGAGGCTGGATCTGATGGCTGCAGGCTGCTCTCTGTGGCTGATAGAGCTCTGAACTGATAACACACTCTCTGCGTCCTCCTCAGGTCTGGAACACACACAGACACACAGACACACACACACACACACACACACACACACACACACACACACACACACACACACACACACACACACACACACACACACACACACACACACAGTGTTTAGTTATTGCATGATGAAGTACATCCTTTACTTACTCACAATATAAATAAAATTAAAAATCAAAATTTCATGTGAAAACAACACATTAAAATGTATCGTGAACATTTGGCCTGAACACAGTGGGACGAGCAGAGCAGATGGAGATAAACCCATTAAGTTATCACATTTCAGTTCGAGGCACCAGCTTCCAGACCTTTATTGTTCTTGGGCGTAAACAGAGCTGCAATCATCTGGTTTCCACAGAAATGAAAACAACCAACAGGCTGAAACTCAACAGATCAAAAGGTGAATATGTGAATATAATGTGAGTCCTACCTGGAATCTCCCAGGAGCCCAACGCTGCTGCTGCTGCGCTTTCAATTCCACCTGCTCGTCTAACAAACACATATAGAACATTATTTATCGTGTACTTTGACTTTTTAGTTTATTTGGTTACGTCCCATCCAGTAACATGGAGGAAGCAGGGTTCATGAGTTGCGCTGCAGCCAGCTAAGGTGGTTTGGCTTCACTTTTGTGGAACTGTCATCGTTATATACAGTCTATGAATGCAGCCAATATAAATAAATATGACTTGACTTTTACAATGCTTGTGTTATGTGTGTGTACCAAGTTCTCTCCTCCACTGAGCCCTCTTGGTGTCGATGACAGATCTGCTGTCTGACTGTCGCTCCCCCATCCAGCTGAACAAACACGCAGGCATCCTGAAAAACAGCAGCAACACGGTGCGTTCAACACATGTTCTAAAAACACACCGGCAAACAGCAGAGATCTGCAACGGCCCTTTCTGGTGTACTTTTTAACAAACTCCTTAAAACACACAAAGGCCACAAAGGCCACTGGTTTCTGTTTCCTCATCAAGCGTCGCCACTGTTATTGCACTGTGCTTGACGTGTTGTATTTTTAGGATTGTTTCCCAATTGGGCTCCTCACCTGTTGTCTTTATCCTGAGAGGTTCCAGTTGTATCAGTTACACCTCCACCACCTTCTCCCTTCTTCACTACTTCCCCTCCTCCTCTGTCTTCCTCCTTCATCTCTCCTTCATTCACTGAGGTGCCAGACTGTGAGCCTGTTTTCAAAGCAGAGAAAAAGACCTTGAGTTGTAACAAAAAGAAAGTCTGGTGTCTGACATGATCAGGTATAAGTAATACATGAACTAGTGCCTCATCAGAAGCAAGACTAATCAATAGACTTTGGTATTATTGTGGGCTCCCCATCTACCCTGGGTTGTGTGGTCCTCTGGTGGTCGTTGGCTCTTGATGGTGTTGAGGAGCTGCTGGAGTTGCTCCCTGGTCAGAACCACCATGTTGTCTCTCAGTCCTGCATCCCCACTGGCCGGCGCATCCTTTAGTCCCGCCTTTCCTCCAGCTCGCGCCTCACTTTTCTGAGGCTTCCCTGTTTTCCCATTGGCTCTCGGGGATGCAACAGTGGAGGACTGTTTGTGTGTGTCTGACTTCACCTTCAACACACACACAAACACACACAGTCAGAGTAGATGCTTGTACAATCAGTCTAAATGTCCTCCTTTGACACAGGAAGCCAGTGCAGTGATTTAAGGTCTGGTGATGTGCTCCACTTTCTTGGTGTTTGTGAGTTTGTGTCTCTTGCTGCAGCTTTTCTTTAAAATAAAGACATGTAAGGCAGCATGAGACTTACCTTGGCAACAGCTTTGATGCCGCCCTGGTTCAGATGTTCTTGCGTCTTAGATGATATCAAAGTGGTGCTCCTCTCTCTGGTTGTGGAGGTGTGGGAGTTCAAGGCTGTGGCTGCTCCTGCTGCCCTGCTCCTGGCCTCTCTGTATCTGCCTGCCTGCTGCCGGGCTGGACGCTCCTCTCCCCGCACCTCCTCCAAACAGGAGGGCTGTCTGGAGCTCAAGACGTTCGTCACTCTGGGCCTGAGCAGCTGCTCGCGGGACATTGAATGAATTTTAAAAAAGGAAAATTATAACAGAAGCGTCTGTTTTTATAAACATAAACCGGTGCTGTATGTTCCACTACAGGGACAAAGGTATGTGGACATTTGTAATGTTAGGTCTTGGGTTCCATCAAAGCCTGTTATCATTACTACCTCCTCCAAGGAGGTTATGTTTTCACCCCTGTCCGTTTGTCTGTAAGCAAGGTTACGCAACAACTACTGGACAGATTACCATGAAACTTGATGAAAGGATGTTTTAGGGGTCAGGGAAGAACAGATTCAATTTAAGTGCGGATCCAGGAATTTTACATTTGACATTCTTGTTGATTTCTTAGGGAACAACAACTGGATCTTGATCAAACTCAGGCATGTTTAGAGATCTGATATTAATGAGTGTCTGCAATTTGGTGTAGATTCAAATAAAAACATAAAGACATTTTTATTGAAAGCTAATGCAGAAATGTAATGACCAGGTTATTAAGATAAGTCCTACCTTATTTGGATTCTTTTCAACACCTGTAGTGGAAGAAAATATGTATTAAGAGTTGTCTGACGGCCTCAAACAGTCAAAGAATTGATTTGAAAGTTTTAAATTATATCATCAGATTTAATGACAACTGCAAATTGGTGAGTGAGAAATGTTCCCTTGAAATAAAAGCTTATAAAAGTCTCACCGTGACTAAGTAAAATCAACCTGGGTTTCCCGTTTTCCAGCTCAAACAGCAGGCCATCTCTGTTCCAAACACGGAAAACGAGAAATGTCAAAGCAAATCAACTGAAAACCAATCACAGGAGCAGACAAGCAGAAATTAAACTGAACATATCATATTCTGGTTGTTATCGCTTAAAAACAACTGAATGGATTTCCACAAAACTTGGTAGAAGGATGGGACATGAGCCAAGAAAGAACCGGCCTCTTGGATGACCGGCCGCACAGCGGATGCACCAGGACTCAGTCTTTGAAGGATCCAGGGAGTGCAGCCACAAATCTGAACAGTCTTATCTCCTGGGATGTTACCTCTCACGAAACACACACATTACCTCTTCACCAAATCTGCATATAAGACGCCTGCGTGTGTTTTCTTTGTCAGGCTGTAAGATCAGTTTGACCTAATTTGTCAAAGAATAAATGTGCCCTTTAAAGACCATTATTTCAGAAGTCTCTCCAAGTCACATTTCCACCACACATTGTGAGATGGGGCCTTTTGCTGGTCACTTTAAACATAGTTACACACTTTGTGACACAGATACAGAAGAGTGCATACTGTATAATGTTAGATAGTATTTAATAATATAACGTATTTGTATTTATCATTGGTTTGTGGCAGTTATCGGTCATTAAAACAATATCAATAATTATCTGATTGAACAACCTCAGATGTTTTACAGTATTTGTCATTCTCTGAGTTTAACACCACATAAAAACTTTCTTATCTTTATATAATGTTTGGCTATATCGCCAGATCCTACTGTAACTAGTTAGTGACATGTCTTCTCAATGAATGGATCGTCCGTTTTTCTCTGCGACCACGAACCAAAACTAAACAACGACGACAACTGCTCTGTAGCTTCAACACGTAGTTTTTATCATAAGCCCCATTTACGTTTGACCATTTTGTAAACAGCATTTGTAGTTTGTTCACAGTTTGGTTTGCAAACTGCAACACAATCCATTTGTGTTCCACTGCGACACATTCGGCCAGTGTGTTAGCTTAGCTTGCTATTATAGGTTTTGTTTTGACAGAAAAAGACTCACCCGAGGTTCATGGCGACAGAAAATATTCTCCAACGCGTCGGCGGGTTTCCCGACAACCGAATATAAGCAGGAACATGCGGTTGATGGAGGATTTAGAGTTTAATTAACGCGGGTTCGAGCGGCTCGTCAATGACCGCGTCGCCACAGAGACGACACCTTCCGGGTCCTTACATTGTGTACGCCGGTTGCTGGCAACGACCAAGAACGGCTTCACCGATTGGCCAATTCAATTCCGCTGCAAAGTCAACAGCCAATCAGAGGCATGTATTTGGAAGCTCGCATTCGGCGATGTTGCATTTACTTGGACTGGGAATTTATCCAGAGAAGGAACCGTTGAGTCCAAATGTGACGATATAACAAAATATACTGATTACTTACGTCATATAAGGATTAATTACGTTACTACGTGCTAATACTTCTAATAATACCTCTTCAATTATTACTGCAGTGAACATTTTGGGGAAATTGAAGCTCCTCAAATTCCAATTCCATTAATAGAGCTATTTTGGCCTAGCTGTCATTTACATACTCACGCTCTCCTCTCTCAAATTGAATTTGTGTAGATGTGCTTTCTAATAGTTCTGCCTTTACCCATTTAAATCGTTTTATTATGTCTTATTTGAGATTTTCTCACCTGTCAACGATTGTATAAATGCTCTATTTCTGTGTGATCTTCTATTTGCTTTTGAATTGTTGCTTTTTAACTGTTTCCTATTGTTCGCCTTCAATTTTTCATTTTGAACTCGTACAGTACATTGGAAGGTTCTTTATTAGTAAAGTTCATTATGATTTATCATTAACACTGTATGAGGTCTTGAAGAGGCCTTGACATTGACATACAAGCAACTATCCATATCAGACAATAGCATAAATTTGCTATGGGGGGAGATTGTGACACATGAGAACAATACAAAGCATTAAACACAATCGTATGATGTACATCGTACAATACATCATGTGATGGGAGGCTCGTTTGTACCCGAAGTTGTAAGTGTTGCTCGGTGATGTCATTTTACTTCATAAAAGCTTAAACCAAAGTGGATTCCAAACTTCCAGAATAAGTACTCCATAGTATTTGTGTCAGTAGTCATAATTATGATATCGTAAGTCATAATAAGTGTATGTGTGTATGGATCTAAATTTTGCAGATCTGAGTTTATTGTAGGGACAAACCTGTGCCAAGGGTCTGATGTGACCCCCCCCAACCCCAGGAGGAGGAAGGTGGCATTAAATAGGTGTAAATATAATGGATTTAGTTTAATGATGGTGTGTGTAGGTTTGTGTAGATGTTGGTTTGTGTAGATGTTGGTATGTGTAGATGTAGGTTTGTGTAGATGTTGGTTTGTGTAGATGTTGGTTTGTGTAGATGTTGGTATGTGTAGATGTTGGTTTGTGTAGATGTTGGTTTGTGTAGATGTTGGTATGTGTAGATGTTGGTTTGTGTAGATGTTGGTTTGTGTAGATGTTGGTATGTGTAGATGTTGGTATGTGTAGATGTTGGTTTGTGTAGATGTTGGTATGTGTAGATGTAGGTTTGTGTAGATGTTGGTTTGTGTAGATGTTGGTTTGTGTAGATGTTGGTATGTGTAGATGTTGGTATGTGTAGATGTTGGTATGGTGTAGATGTTGGTTTGTGTAGATGTTGGTTTGTGTAGATGTGGTTTGTGTAGATGTGGTTGTGTAGATGTTGGTTTGTGTAGATGTTGGTTGTGTAGATGTTGGTATGTGTAGATGTTGGTTTGTGTAGATGTTGGTATGTGTAGATGTTGGTATGTGTAGATGTTGGTTTGTGTAGATGTTGGTATTGTGTAGATGTTGGTTATGTGTAGATGTTGGTATGTGTAGATGGTGGTTTGTGTAGATGTTGGTTGTGTAGATGTTGGTTTGTGTAGATGTTGGTTTGTGTAGATGTTGGTTTGTGTTAGATGTTGGTTGTGTAGAGTGGTGGTGTAGATGTTGGTTTGTGTAGATGTTGGTTTGTGTAGATGGTGGTTGTGGTAAGATGTTGGTTTGTGTAGATGTTGGTTTGTGTAGATGTTGGTTTGTGTAGATGTTGGTATGTGTAGATGTTGGTTTGTGTAGATGTTGGTATGTGTAGATGTTGGTTTGTGTAGATGTTGGTTTGTGTAGATGTTGGTTTGTGTAGATGTTGGTATGTGAGGACCAACGTGTGCAGAGGGTCTGACGCGAGCCCCCCCAGCCCCAGGAGGAAGCAGCTGCCGCCACTAGGGGGCGCCAGGGGACCGAGCCAGTGCTGTAAATGAAGCGTAAAAACCAAACAGGCTGCGTTAGCCTCACTGTCATGACGTCGGGATGTTTTTTTTTCCTCCACCGTCAACGAGACACCGAGCACCGACACCCATGAAGCCCGTCGCTCCCTGATTCCGCATCCAGCGTGAAGTCAGCTCCGCGCCCCGCCCGGTCCTGGAGGTACGTTTTCAACGGGGGCAGCTCGGCGCCGCTCACCGGAGACACTGCGCAGCGTCAAACCGCCGCGTTAGCCACTTAGCTCGGGTTAGCACGCTCGGCTACTTTGACGGCGGGCAGCGTCGAGGTAACGCCGGTGTTTTCCACCGGTTTCCGGGGCCACAGAGCCGGAAAAGACGAGCTGTGGTGTAAAGTAAGACGACGGGACACGATGTTCGAAGTTGTGCTTTCATTTGCGTGCTGATGTACGATGCGTGTAGCAGACCCGGCTAGCTAGCGTGTTGCCAGGCTAAGGTCAAGAAGCTGGCCAGTCTGACAGCTAACGCTAACAAACATGGTTCCTACGAGCGAGCGAGCGAGTGTGTGTGAACGTGTTGTGTGACAGCTAGTGTCGCAATTACACAACTGCTGGCTCGTAACAACACAATCCGACGGGTCCCACACTGGAGCCCGGAGCGGTGTCGTGTGCAGCATTGAGAGGTGGGTGCCTAAAAGTTTGATTAGCTTGAAGCTAGCTGCTTGTGATTATAACTGAGGTCAGGTGTAATTCACCGGGACGTGTTATCATCAGTAATTTGCTTGTTGTTACTGACGGAGGGTATTTGGTTTTAGCTTCAGCTGCACAGAGGATGGTGAACACGCTGGTGTTTGTCTGTTGGCGTGTGTGTGTGTGTGTGTGTGTGTGTGTGTGTGTGTGTGTCTGTGTGTGTCTGTGTGTGTTATCCTGCAGCTCCACACTGACCACAACACCAGGAAATACACACTTTTAATCCCTAACGTTGACGTGTGTCACAGTGGGAGTGAGTGGGGGCTTTCAGAAGGCTGTGATGGGTGTGATGGGTGTTTTTGTGCCCCTGTGCATCAACCAGTCTTTCCTCTGACATCCATCCCAGTGAGCTGACTTCACCTGTGATAAGTCTCACTTATCTTGACATATCCCCCTACCGATTATTACTCTATGACAGCATTGTTAACATATGAGAAGAAGGAAACGGGTCACTTCTCCTCCGTGTGCCTGGTTTCTCTCACCATCACTTACTGTCAGGTCGTGGGCGTGTGTCCAGGTCTCTGTTCTCACTAGTCTGGGATCGTAAAACAACTGCAAATGTCCATAGAATATAGTTTGATTAATGTCAGTGTGGTAGCTACAGAATCATTACATGACATTTTAGCCCTGGTTTTCACCTCTAGTCACAGTATCGGTTCTCCGTCCATCTGCATATAGAATAATTCTGTTATTTTCAAGTTCAAATCGCCACAGTTCCAGAGATGCTCCATGGGTGTTGTCATTGAAAAAGCTTTATTTTGTGTCAAAGATGCATAAACTCACACATTTTCTGCTTTAAATATAACGGCCTTAAGTGTGGTGTAATGATTTGGTCTAATATAGATGTGTATGGATCAAAATTTTGCAGATCTGGGTTTGTGTAGATATTGGTATGTAGGGACAAAGCTGTGCCCGGCTTCTGATGTTTGTGTGTGAAACTCAAGCCTACGCAAGCACAGAGTATAGGCCCACATGTTTTGAGACATAAATCCGTCAGTGCTCGCTGTATACCTGTATTTTTTTTCTTTTATGGAAAGTTACTGACTGGATCAGTGTCAGAGCTGTCGCTAGATGTGGTGTTGACCACTGAGGAAAAAAACAAAACATACCTGACGAGTATATGGAGGAAGTTCCTCTGAAACACCAAGTGTACTGTGTGAGTGTTGTGGTGATTGTTGACAATGACAGATGCTTAGATTCGCCGTGTTGTCTCCTGGTGCTGAGTTCAGTGCCAGAGGACATCTTTGTCCCAACGCTACATTTGAGGAATAAGCACTGTGTAAAAAAAAAAAAATAAATAAAAATACATCTACACACCTTTGCAAATCAGCAGCACATCACAGTGACTCATTTTATACTGTCTTTTTTGCTTTTCAATTCGAAATCTGTACACCTCAGTTGAAAAACGTACTGCGACATCCTCTTTGTGGGCCTGTTACATTTTTAGTTGGATTTTTCTTGAAAATACAGATGATTTTTACAATTTTATTATGACAGTGTCAATATAAAGTATCTTAGGTTTTGTTTAACAACGTCAGTATTGGTGCTGAATCTGCTGATACTTAATCTGAGGTAAATTTTCATTCATCTTTATTATGGAGATTAAAAACAGAATGTATACAAACCTCAGCTGGGTTTTGTGTTTGTGGCTATGAAATCAGCGTCGACTGTCCCCAGACTTAAAGAAATAATAACATGACAAAACCTCTGTTGGCCCACTGAGATATTTATATCTATATAGATATATAGAATAATATAACATTTTGCTTTTAGTCTATAATTTGATGATTTGGTCCTTTCCAGGCAGCGAACCCACATCTGGAGCGCTCCTGCCTCTGCTTAATCCATTGTTTGTAGAGCAAGGACGTAGGAAAAGATTGCATGTGCTTTTGGTATGAATGGGTACGTGTAGATTATTTAACACTGGAACCCGTCCAATGAGGAAGGATTTCTAAGTTTGATGATTACTTTTGGGCTCAACACTCACATTTATGGTCAGGACTTTACAACAAGCAGTTCTCCATGTCTGATATAAAACCCTGCTCCTGACAAATAGTAATTAGTTACCAGTAGCAGTAATAAATATAATTTAATGTTACTGTTGCTCAGTGCTGCTCTCAGGAACATGAAGATGCATGTTAAAAATTAACCCACAATCATTTATTCACACTCACACTGATGTAGACCAATTATGTCCCAGCGGTGTGACTAGGCTGTCCCAATTCGAAGGGTCCTCCAAATGTGTCCTTCCACCCCTGAGCAATAGTGGCTCCACTGGGTATCCCATAATTCATTGCGTTCCGTGTCAAACTGTTTTTCAAATAGCTAATGGCGGCAAAAAGCAAGGCAAAAATGTCAGAAGAATTTATTTTGGGAATGTTAGTTCTCAACCAAACAGCTAACGGGACACATCTTTTTAACGCTTTCAATCAACCAAAGAAAGTTTTCGTCCGTAGCTTTGTTGCTAGGTGACGGCTGTAAGGGCAGGACAAGCTGGTGACGCAATAGGAAGACCAGACCGTCTCATTTTGGTACGGCCACGATGTCCGCTGCGTAGACTGGGTCCTCAAAAATATACAGCCACTAGATTGAGACAGAATTCTAGTCAATTTCCTTCTGTCCCAATAAACTTCTTATACTAATCCAATGGCTTGGCCCTAAATCCTCAAACTCTATATATGCCCATTGACCTGATGTGAAAGTGTAATCAGCTGACTGACGTGTTGTGAGTTCTCGTTGCTGTGGAAACTCCAGACTTTTAGGGGTTGTGGTGAGAGGGGAGCCCAGATGGTAGACATGTGTGGTCCTGGTGGTTGTTTTGACTCATCCTAGCTGAAGTCTCACCCTGATTGTTGATAGGACAAATTGTTCTCCCCTGTGTGTGTCACTCTGCAGCTGTTGAGTTCTGTCTGGGCGTCCTGGCAGCATCTGTGTGCGTGTCAGTGTTTTTGCATTTTTCCCTGTCATAGTTTGTGATTCTTGGGACAGACAGATGTGTCTGGGGTTCATCTCCCACAGGGCTGCATCTGCGTTGTGCAGAGAAAGAGCTGGATCTCTCTTCTTCCACCGTTTCCTCACTTCCTCCCCTGCTTCCTTGTCTTGATTATTAACTTGTGCTTTTCTAGATAGCTATTTCCTTTCCTCCTCTGTCCCTTAGTTATCTCCGTTGTATAGCTGCAATTATTAGTCAATAACTCAAAGGACTCCTAATACGTAATCAAGTAAAAATACTGCAAATTCCTGGATTCAAATGAGTTTTTCTGTTGTAAATGCTTCTCGATCTGGGAAATGATGCCAATTTTTCACAAAAACAAAACTAATCTGTAGATGATTTTCCTCCTCTCTCCCTCCTCCTCATTACCTCCCTTTTTTATTTACACTTAAACTTGACTCTATGTTTTCCTCCGTGTGTCTCCTGGATCCTTCTTGAAGCACATGTCAGCAGTAGCAACCTCCAGCCCTTATTTAACACTGTTTAGTGTGGTTATGCTATGCTTCACTAACGCAACCACTCAGCATGTAAACACCAGCTGCTGAGTTAAGAGATGATGATGAGGGTCAAGTTGTGAATGATGATGCTGGGTGTGGATGATGATGATGTCCTGGCCCTTGTCCTTGGTTGTGTATTGAATTTGGGGATTTATCTAGAAAATTGAATGACTAAAACAGCTCCAGGCTAAGATTTCTAAATTTAGAAGAAAACCACCAAGACAAGTTTTTAAAATGTTGAGGTCAATTAAAGTGTTGAAATGGTTTTACAGATATTTCCTGCAGCAGCTATAGTTTCCGAATTCGGCTGCAAATTACAACATTTTCATCGTTGAGCCACGTGATTATTTTCACAATCAATCAATTTTTTTTTCTGTTTTATGACAGTAATAACAAAAATGTGTGGTGCAGTGGTTAGCACTGTTGCCTCAAGTCTGATGGCCAACCAGGGTGTGTGGAGTTTAACCATAGACTGTAAAATCAAATCAAAACGGACTTAATTAGCATTTTACCAGACACACAACAGTAGTTGAGGCAGAATGAAATGATGTTTCCCTTGGATCACACGAACGAAAAGAAAAATAATCTATTATTGGCTGCAGTGTAAGTCATAAACCTCAACACGTAAGTGGAGATGAGTTGTCAAAGACATGCAGATTAGGTTAAATGGAGATTCTAACTTGGTGTGAATGGTGGTTTGTCTCTGAATGTCAACCCTGCGTTACCCTGGCGACCTGTGTAGGGTTTCCCCCGTGTCTTGCCTAATGTCAGTTGGAATTGGCTTCAAAATACATCTGGCCAGGCGGGATGTATCGGTCCTGATGCATGTCGATGACCTCTGACAGATTATAATCTGATTAGCTCAGATGATTTTAATGCAGGTGGAACAGGTGTAAGCACTTTCAGTCAACACTCACACGGGAACATTTTACTGCTTTTCTATCTGATAAAGGAATGTTTCAGGCAGTGAGACTTAAAGCCAAGAATAAAATATACATTTTCACAGTAGTTATAATATTTTTTGATGATTAATTGAAAAAAAAATGCAGTTTAATAAAATGACAAGAAGTGGTCTGCATATGTTTTTTGTTCTTTTTGTCTTTATTGAGATGCTTTTACAAAATGACGGCAAACAACAGGTGATAGTTTACTTTAAAACATGGATTTATTAACTTACTGTGCTGTCGTGTTTGACAAAGCAAAGCAGCCAGTAAACCTTTACATTTTAAAAAGCTAGAAACAGCATATGTTTGACATTTAGGTTCAAACTGGTTCAAACTATTACAAGGCTGACGATGTCATGTAAAAATTACAGCTGTTCTTCAAAGTCTCAGTTATGCCGTCAGATCAGATGCAACTTGCTGCTAAACTACTCACTTCTACGCTAATATGTTCGGGAAGTCCTTGATTGGCTCTATCTCTTGACTTGAAGGACGGCAGGATTTCCTCACACACTCACAAACACGCAGATGATCAGTAAGTTAGAAATAGCACCTTAATCAGTCTGTCAGCATCGTAGAGCTGCAGTGAGCCCGCAGCTTTGTCCCGGTGATGGATGATGATGTAAGCTATGTTCACACAGATCCTCTAAGCTGATTGGCTGTATGCTCAGGCCATTCATCGAACCTGGCAGAACACAGGTCGCTGATTAGAGATCTGTTTGTTGTGAGTAGTGTGTTGTTGTTTTGAACGTGGAATCGCCCTCCTCCAGACGGACGATGGGGAAACTCGGCTTTGATTCAAAGTTCATCAGTTGTATTTGCGGTGGTGGTGGAGGTGTACCGGAGATGTCCATTCACTTCATAACATCTTTCTACTTTTACTGATTTATTAAACTTTACATCCACAAACAATAATAATGCATAAGTGCACAAAAACGACCTAGCTACTGCAACAAGTAGTCAATTCATTAACTGAAAATAAATCAAGGATTTTTCCCTTTTCTTTGCCTTATGCAACAAAACCCTAGTGTTTGTCTATTGGTTATACAAACAAGCATCTTGAAGGTATTACTTTGGGCTGTAGGAAAAACTTTTTATTTATTTATTTATTGTTTATTTCCTGACAGTCGACATTGAAAGTAATTGCAGGCGTAGAAGCAACATGACAGTAGACAGCCTTAACACAAAGGCTAAAAAACAACCTGATTGACAGAAAGCAGAGAAAGCCAGCCGCCCTGACGTCAGTGCAGACGTGCACATTGGATTTTACTGCTTTGTTAGGATGGAGAATATAATATATGGGTTTTGGAACTGTGAGGGTGATTACACATAAAGAGAGATGTATAGACAGGTAGCATATCTTAAATTAACATAACAGCACTTAAGTATGTATCAAGAATCAATATGATTCTTTAAATACTGCCCAGTTGTAGGAGAAAGGATGGTTGAAAGATAAGAGGAGATGAGGTAAGGGGGATTTGAGGAGTGGGATGAAGGAAACAGGAGGAGGAGGGAGAGAGGAGTTGTCCTTGACTTTGCCCTCCACCAGCCTATTCCCAGCCTCTGCATCGCACTGCATGGAGGGCGCTGCCTCTCAGAAACACACACCTGTTGTCTGTGTGCCAAGAGTCATCGACGACGACAACACGAGCTACTAACAGGGACCACACGTCCGCACTAACACCTGTTCTTCACTGAATCCCCCCGGACTCACCTCTGAAGAAATATATCTGAAATTTAAACACAAACGCATAATTTCAAAGTTTCATATCCTGTCCTCAGAATACACACACCTCATATAGCACAGGTTTTGGTTCTTGTTACATTAAAGTAGACTCTCATTTATCAAATGGCAGAGATGAGACTTTCATGCAAACTGGTATCAGCATTCATGTTTGTCAATATGAAAACTTTTATTTACAGAAGAAAGTATGAAGAAATTGTTATATCGGAAACGCCCCCTAAAGTTTTAAAAAGTCGTTCTTCCCTTGTATCACCTTAAATACTGATTTCTGTATGAATTGGACACTTTTCTCACATGGAACAAATTAAAACAATTAAAATTCAGCGATGAATAAAATGAGCACATTTCCATTTTGCGTGTGATCTTCATTTATAAATAAATTTAAGTTTATGTAACCCTCTGATGTCACAGAGTGTGTGTGTGTGTGTGTGTGTGTGTGTGTGTGTGTGTGTGTGTGTGTGTGTGTGTGTGTGTGTGTGTGTGTGTGTGTGTGTGTGTGTGTGTGTGTGTGTGTGTGTGTGTGTGTGTGTGTCGTCTAGAGAAATGTTGTAGGTCGAGGATCATCGCGGCAATTTCACTGATCTCGGAACACAACACATGTGGCCTGATGTTTACTGTTTGCTGCTAACTTTAGAATTCATTGCTCATGGGAAACTCTGATGTGAGTGAGAGATCGTAACCAGAGTGTTGGACGTTGAATTCCCATCGTGGGTAAATATATGCACCGTGCAGTGAGCAGTCGTGATGAGGGTCCAGTGTGTGGTTGTAGGAACAGTGTAGTTCAAGTCATTTTTGACCTTCATGACATGTTGGAAGTTTTTGGTCAGCTTCTCACGTAAGCAGCTCACATTTAGTTTTTCTTCTTTCATCTCTCCCCTGCAAGTCAGGCAGACGCAGTCGGTTGCTGACCTCAGTGATATCGTCAAAACAAAAGCCTTCCTGTGGTGCACCGCTGCTATTACTAAATACTGGAAATTGATACTTGACAGTGAACAGACCTGCACAGTGTTCGTGACTAACACTTTTTATCATGGTGGTGAGAAACAAGTTCTTACTGTTAACAACAAGGTCTTGCTTTGCTTTGTTTTGTTTTTACTGTCACCAAACGGCACGCACTCCGTCCCTGTTCTTGTGGATCGGAGTCTTTTTAATATGCTGCAATTTCAGGGGCAGAGTCAACGTTTTCCTTGCAGAACAGATTGCGTTCAAATAACTAACTATTGCTACAAGTAGTTTTTATATTCATTATTGATTTATCTGTAAAATGTGAAAAATTACCCCTCGTAATTTCCCACCAGACACTTGTTTTGTGTCCTAATCCATAAAACGTTGTATTCACTCTTTTGAATTTCAAAGTTAATGTCATGAACGTGCTTTCACAAATGACTCAGATTAGTTGGTTACAGATTTTGTTTGAGTCGTCTTAAAATAACACCAGAAGGAAGTGAAACTACTAGATGTGTTGTTGAAGACAAAAACGAAATCATTGAAGGAGAACGCAACATTAGATCATTAGTGAAGTATTAGATGTCCACTACTGTCTGTCTGGGCCCTTCAGTCTTATTTATTCAAACATGAGGCAATGAATTCTCTCACTCAGGTTTTTAGGTCACGTCAGGTGTGGATGTGTGATCAAATTCCTTGTTGAGGTAAATCAGTTTAAAGGTTTCTAGGTATTTCTATGTGTATTATAAACTTACACCTGCTTTTTCAAACAGAACTTAAAAGGTTATATTTTACTTCACCGTATTAGTTTCCTGTATTTCTCTCCTGATCAACAGAGCTCAAAATAAACGTGTGAGCTTGCTCTCTTGAATAAAATGGGGAAATACTTGTTTACGTGTTTTGACAAACGTCTCAGTGTCTGAACTCTTGTTTACAGGCTGTTTACTGTTTATTTTGAGCTCACATCTTGATATCATCAGTCGAGCATCGTGCAGCACTACAATCTTGACATTGACCAGATGATACCTACACACACACACACACACACACACACAAGCAGGCTGTGACATCATTAGTAGGCCTGCTTCTCTCCTCCAATCCTCTTCTTCTTTGTTCCCTCAGCTCTTCCGGTCTCCCTCTCCTCTTTCATGCCGTCTTGTCTCGTCTTCAGGCAGTGATGAGTCATGATGGGGCAGGAAATTATGACAAATTATACTAAAATAAGGTGACAGGTGTCCACATACTTGTGGCTGTTTACTGCAGTGTGTCTACTATGGGTCCTGATCCACCTGGACACAACACCATGAATTCAATTTATGAGGTGTGTTGTTGTCTCTGTTGCACCCCTTTTTAAAACCGCTCAAATAGCAGAAATAAAGCTGCTTTTGGCAGCACTGAAAACACCTTTTCATGCAGATCTTCCCTAATTTGCATTTTAGTGATGAGCAGTATAATATAAAATTAATTATAAAATCAGATCATATTATTTCAGGAACCTTCAGTTGATTTAAATGGGAAGATTAGAACAGACCATCATCTCCTGTATATGTTGAATGATTTACTGCCAATAAAAATCAACATGTTCACTAAAATAAATTCATGAGCTCTTTTACATCTCGAGCAGTTTGATGTGTTAATTTGGAAAAAATCTGATGTCGTCCTCTATTGTTATCGTCAACAGTGTCATTTTTTCAAATGCTAATCTTTGTATTTTTTATTTTGAATGTGTCAGCAACAGATGAGCTTTGATTTCATCCTGTGTTTGTGTGAATGTGATTCTGAATGCTCATTGAAAAATCAATCATGAATCACAATATATCCTCAGGGAACTGGTGGTGTTTCAAATTTAAAAAATTGAGTTCCACATCATCAGCGGGACGTTGAAGGTCCAAGGAGAAACAAGGAGTTTAAAAAAATTCCACGTGTGTGTTTGTTGTGTGTGTTTGTTTGTTTGTTTGTTTGTTTGTTTGTTGTGTAAGGTGACAGGAAGCTACCTTGTTCATAGTTTTGGCTTCACAGCACTTTTACTTTACTGTCAGTGGCCACATTTCACAATTTGCTCTTCCTCTCTCTGCAGGAAGTGGTGACCTTGCCTAATTGACACGCTGCTGCTACTGCCCGCTCCCCATCTCTTGCCCCCCCACCCCCCACCCCCTGTCGTGATTGGGTCTCCGTGCTGCCGGCGGTGGAT
The DNA here is from genome assembly GCA_026259375.1 of Verasper variegatus. Classification (NCBI taxonomy): domain Eukaryota; kingdom Metazoa; phylum Chordata; class Actinopteri; order Pleuronectiformes; family Pleuronectidae; genus Verasper; species Verasper variegatus. The sequence continues at coordinate 24,573,475 of CM048040.1, read as the reverse complement.
TGGAGCACTCTGATTGGAGGTTTTGCGAGGTGGTTTTTCGGTCTGGCGCCGCCTCCCCCCGGGGCCGGCGTGCGCTCCCAGCAGCCCGTGGTGCCCTGTGCCCCCCCTTCCCCGTCACTACACAACAGAGCCCATGCCCAGGGTAAGACCGGAACCCTCCTGATGTATGACACTGGTGATGTGACAATCAAAGGTTTTCAGTGTTTCCCTTGTCAGCGCCAAAACAGAAAAGAGTTGTGAAGATGTAGCTGCAACAACACTTGAGAGGAACATTATTTCCTTTGACTGGTAGTTTAAACCATTTTACATTTTCTTTGGATAAATCCCAGGACATTGGCACCCAGCCACAGTACGGAGCAGAACTCTGCACCTCCTTGTTAAATCCTTCCTCTTCTCTGCAGGAGGAGGCGCAGTGCGTCTGCCAGGAGCCATGTGCCTCCCTCACACCAACAACATGGACAACAAGCTACAGGGTGCGGGACAGGGGGGAGGGGCTTCACTTCGACTGCGACCAGGAGGCGTTCCACTGGAGCCCTTCATACACCAGGTGAGAGAGTTTTGTGTGTTATAGAAAAGTTTGTATAAAGACAGAGCTCCATGTTGACGTCATCATCATTTATACTTTTGTGTGCGTGTGTGTAGGTGGGGGGTCACACCAGTATGATGCGTTACGATGACCACACAGTGTGTAAACCTCTGATCAGCAGAGAGCAGCGATTCTACGAGTCTCTGCCTCCAGAGATGAAGGAGTTCACACCTGAGTATAAAGGTCAGTACAAACCTTGATGTTGTTGTTTAGTACCAGTGGAGACAAGGATGCTGGATTTGTTGGTGAACTTATTCCCTCAGCTCGATCATCAGATGGACCTGTTTGTGTTTTGGCTCATTTTTCTCTCTTTGGGTTTTTTTCAAGTTTGCATTCGCACTAAATAATAAAAGAAGATAAAAGGAAACAAATATCTCCTGTGTGATTTACAAAGTGGAGTGAATGGACCCTCAAGAACCAGATGTTTCCCATACAGGAGCAAAAAGAGACTAAATACTGGACGTACAAACATCAGGTGGACACAACTCAGAATTACAAATTGTTGAAACTGACCCTGAGGCATGTCCTCTGCTGTCAATCTCATAACTGGAAGGTCAGCGGTCTGTGACTGTTTGAATAGAAGTGACTCATGTACACGCTCTCACTGCTAGAACAAATCATTTTGAAAATACTAACTAAACTAGTTGTGTGTAAGTTTTTATTCAACTTCAGCTCCAATGCACTTGCCTCTCATTGAGGTTTGCAGAGATGTAACTTCTTCATTTTTATGACATTTGAAACAGACATTATGTGATGTAATAGTAGATTCACATTTTTAGCTTCGCCTTCGGTTCTGATCTTGTGTTGCTTTCAGGGGACCTCAGTCCTCCTCCGGCTGCCCTGTTATTCAAACAAATCTCTAAATACTCTAAAAACCAGACGGACAGAAGAGAGGGAAGGAAGTACGGATGTTTAATGGCATTAAAGTGGTTGAGCTGCTCTGCTCTTCATCACCAGGCACATACTGGAGCTGGTTCTACTTTCCTTTGCTGTAGTAACAGACCCAAACACACTTTGACAGTCACTGTACACACACACACACACACACACACACACACACACACACACACACACACACACACACACACACACACACACACACACACACACACACAACTCCTCCATGTATGCAACCTATTAAAGTTTTGGCGAATTGTGTAAGAGAGGAGATAATGTCGAAGATAATGAAAGATTTAAATGGTGGACAGGGCCGAGGTAACACATTAGTGATGGCTCTGTTCCAGTTTATTGTGTCCTGACACTAACTAAACATATTGTGAGCATGTTGACATTAGAATTCAACTCAAAGCATCGCTGTGCCTAAGTGCAGCCTCACAGAGCTTTGGACGTGACTGTACATGCTGATATTATTCCACAAATTATGATGGACATTCTTACTATTTACTGACATATTATTGACTTAATGATGAATCAGTCTGAATGAATCCTGGAATTATGACTTCAAAATACTCCCCACCTTTCCAAGACAGTGAGCTTCTTTACTTGAGACCTGGTGGATATGTTCCCACCAGGTCTCCATATAATATATGATCTGTTTTCTCACCAGTCCAACCTGCTGGTGCTGTTGGTTCTAGTGCCCTGACACCATGAGACTATAAGGAGTCTATATTTAACCCTGGATCTTTGCCCTACTACCATTGTCCCACTGGTTTAATAACAAGAGACAGACAAACAGCTGCCTGACCACGACTTTCTGAACCTGTCAAGGTTGTTTCAGCCAGAAACATTTAGACTCTGTTTGATATGTGACTCCACAGTTAAGATTCGGAGAAGAAGAATTTGACCCGACAGATCTGCTGGGTTTATAAACTAACAGAAATCAGATACCGTAGAACCATGGCGAGCCAGTAAGTGGATCTTAAATTGAATTCTGAAAGATAACCGTTACACAGTGGAGGTTTCAAGAGACGCAACTGATGCGCTGTGATTATTATCCTGGTTATAACACATGCAGCTGAATTCTGATGAGTCTGTGACTTGTCCGGGCAGGAAGTCGGGATCTTCAGCGGTGCGGCATGAGCCAAAGTTTCATGAGTTTAATGTTTAACTAAAAGAGGCCTGATCTGAAAGGGACCAGGGGTTTGTCAAACTTGGACTGGTAAGATCTGAGGATAATTGGACTTTATTCAAAAATGATCAGCAGACTGATAAAGATGGAAGAAAGCAACTCTGGCAGCAGCTTTGCCTTCACTTTTGGGGAGCAGTCACGTCGTCCATCTTTATATTCAGTCTCCAGATATTGACAAACTGCATTTGTGGAATGCAGTTTGTCAATATCCACTTGTATCTATGCTAGTGTTAAACATATTAATGCCCAGACCTGGGACTGGCAATACAAGATACTACAGACCAGCTAAGTATGAGCGTTCTGTCATTATATGAGAATATGCAGCCATCGTTTGTTACTTCTGCCTCTACACTTTATTTCTGCTAAACTTCAGAAGGGACAGACATTATGCAAGTTGTTTCACAATATGTTTGGACAGTTAAATAAACATGTTATCTGTTATTTTCTGTCTGTATTTCTCTCCGTCCTGGCAGGCATGGTGCTGGTTTGTTTCGAAGGCGATTCTGACGGCTACATCAACCTGGTGGCCTACCCCTACGTGGAGAACAACATGGAGGGAGGGGCTGCTGACCACGAGGAGCGCTGAACCTCCCGAGAGGGAGCAGCCGAGGAGGAAACACTCCCGTCGCAGTCTCCACCGCTCCTCCTCCTCTTCCGAACACAAGGATGAGCGGTCTGACCGGAGGGAGTCACATGACACCGACGCCTCTGAAAAGTAAGGTCATAATAAATAAAGAGATTCCGTGTAAGCAAATTGTTTGGATTGTTGGTTGAACAAAACAAGACATTGAAGACTTTTCCACTATTTTCTGACATTTTAAGGATATTTCTTGAGTTGAAAAGCTCACATCTATACAATCAGTAAACTGGCTGTTTGGTGCATATAAACTCGGTCAAACTGACGTGAATAATTTATGTCCTTCGTAGATGCAACAGTTTGATGTGAGAGTCCCCTGTGTTACATTTTCAGTGTTAATTATCCTCTCACCTCCTCCTGCAGTCTTGCAGAGCTGAAGAGTCCCAGGCTCGACCCAAAGATCCACTCCGACGTTCCCTTCCAGATGTTGGACTGGAACAGTGGTTTGACATCAGAGAAGATCAGCCATAACCCCTGGAGCCTCCGTTGTCACAAACAGCAGCTCAGTCGCATGAGATCTGAGTCCAAGGACCGCAAGCTCTTCAGTATCCTCCATTAGCCAGTCACATCTCACATCTGGGCTCAACTGCCAAAACAGTCAGGGATTTCCAGAGCTTTCATAACAACTGATCTTAGAGTTACCTGTAGAATAAGAGGGAACTGTAGCCTCTGTAAATATGAGTGAGGCTGTGAGGAAGTAGGTAGGAATGAAAGTGAGGGTCAGAGGTGACTGAGGTTATCGGGTTAAAGGTGGCGTTTTCATCTTCAGCTTCAAAGGGAGCAGCTGCAGCCGCCAGGAAAACAGCTGAGGAAAGTGAATGAGCAACACACACATTGTCCGCAGCTCAGCATTTGATTTGAGTCAAACAGATTCAACAAGGCTGCTGTCATTTCGGATTTAACAAACAATGTTTAGTGTTTAAAACTGTTTAATACATTCTGTTCAATTCAACTCAGAAAAAACTCCAGATTTGGTAAAAAAAAAAAAATAATACAAAGGGATGTTTTCGGACATCAAACGGAAATTAGCTCCTTAACTTAAGTGTCATAACCAGAGTTTCTATTGTTGGAGAATGTGGTTCATCACTTCTCTTACCCCTGCATCCTGGACCTGAAGATGGGCACCAGGCAGCACGGAGACGACGCCTCCGAGGAGAAGGCGGCCAGGCAGATGAAGAAATGTGAACAGAGCACTTCAGCGACGCTGGGGGTCAGAGTGTGTGGCATGCAGGTACAACAACGACTTCTCTACTCAGTGTATCAGACGGTCAGTCCAGGACAAACCGGAAGAAGATAAGACTTTGTTATTCCCCAAGGAAATTCTTGTTCCAGCTCGCTCTTAAGATAACAGTACAAGTAGAATAGAACACAATAAAAATAAAGTATTGTAAGTGAAATCAAATTAAGTATAAAGAGAGAAAGTAATACTTAACTAAAGTGGCACTAAGTAATGATATTGGTGTTGCTCCACCTATTGTTCACGTGAAATAGCGTGTCCACCCGCACTGACTAAAGGCGGCTGAACTCACGATAGAGTCCGGTATGTTTTCATGAAGCCGTGTCTCCGTGAAGCACATAACAGAACACTCTCGCTCCTTGTGAGTGATGTTAACTCATCCATTTTACTCGCCAGTGATCTAATGTTCCCCATAACAATAGAGGGAAGATACGGCCACTGTGTCCTCTTCCTTTGCCATCGTCTCCTCCCAGCTCTGCAGTTCCGCTATATTTCCTCCTCAGCTCCTTGGGGGGACTTCATGTCTCTCTCCGGTCATGTCACTCTGTCAGAGGCTCATCAGCTTCTCCCTGGTGTAAACAATGGAGCCCTGGCGCTCCTCCACCAGGATGGAGATCCGGCATTATTAAAGTACTCCAAGTCCCATGAAAATGAAAAACAACTTGTGGAGCCACATTATATGAGAAAAATCCAGAAGTACTTAACCTAAGAAAAGAGTGAAAAACACACAGATTTTAGTTTCTAGTTGTGTCTGGTGAGGTGGAGAATCTATTTATGTATTTGTGCTTTCAACACTATCCTTTTGTTATACTTCTTATAGTAGTACTGGCCCATCTGCAACTCTTAGCTTACATCCAAGGGTTTAGTATTTAAATGCATCATTCACGCCTGCTGTCCACACAACTCTGAAGGTTTTCAAGCCCCTAAAATGAAGAACCCAATTTTATTTTGAAAACTCTGTGTTTTATTATGGATGGGCAGAAACCGAGACATTTAAAAAAGATGATGTAAACGCCTACGCTCGCTTCCTGATCGCGTCTCATCGATATTGATTTAACTCGCTGAGGTGAACGCAACATTTCATTCGTCCAAAACAGGAAATTCCTGCTCTTAATATTTTCTCAAGTGCTGTTTCTCGTTTGTAACATTTTCTGCAACTAAGCAACCAGCTGCTGTGTAGACTGCTTCCTGTTTACATCGGGATGTGCACTCCCAGTGCATGTGATGGTCATGTGATTCGCCATTTCCATTGTGGTTGTATAGACATAGATGAGTCTTGTTGCAGGTACACACACATCACAGCCATATATGTAATGGATACAGTTTGAGTAGTGGGATCTGATTTTATTTTGAATGTGAACAATCGTACTGTTATTGTCATATGTTTTAAAGATTCTCCATCTGTGTGTGCAGGTGTACCAGCTGAACACCGGTCACTACCTCTGCAGGAACAAGTACTACGGCCGCGGCCTGTCGATCGAAGGGTTCCGCCAGGCCCTCTACCAGTACATGCACAACGGAAAGGGCCTGAGGCAGGACCTCTTTGAGCCAATCCTGAATAAGCTTCGCAGCCTGAAGGCGGTGCTGGAGAGGCAGGCCTCCTATCGCTTCTACTCGTCTTCGCTGCTCATCATCTATGAGGGAAAGGTGAGTCGGGAATTAAAACACTCTGACAGGTGTAATATTTATACTTTGGTGTCAAAATGAATCTCCCTATTTATGAAGAATTATTCTTCAGTAAACATCTCTTATATTACATGACTTGTTCTGGTTTATTATCATTTTCTCACACTAACAGCAGTGCACTTTGTAGATTTTCGATTAAAACCAAAATTCAGCAGTTCCTTATTTCATGCAGGTTCAGTGAAATACGTGCTCTGTGAGAGGCTGCTGTGTCTGCATGTGCCTCCATGAATTTACACCATGGAGGTGAGAGATGAAGCCCAGATTAATGTTTGTTTACATTCCACAAAAATACTGAAACTGAGGCAGGATTAGCGACCGGGCAGAAAGGGCAACTGTCCAGGGGCCCCAGACCCACAAGGTGACCTATGCAGCAATTAGATTAAGCACAAACTATTACGCTTGGCTATATATTGATCCTGTTTCTATATCCTAGTTTTTCTCGTAACATTATAAAATGTTATTTTCCTATTTCCATCATCAAAAATCCAGTAATACTGTGAAAATCTATGTTGTACCCTGAGAGCCTGAAACGCCAAACTATTAGTTGGGTAACATCATGTTGCTTAATATGAGGAAGGAAGTTGCTGTCACTCCACAGTATTGAACATTAAAACTAGAGTTAATGTATAACTGCGGCTGTGAATACTTGACGGCTGTCGTCCACTGAACTTGCGAGACATGATTTTTGTCTTTTCCTGGAATTTGTTGAGAGCAAAATTATAGAATAATACAAAGTTGACCTTGATGGACGTGTTTTTCTGTCAATAAATCAATGCATTGTAATAAGTTGTTCATCAGACATTTGATGGTATAAATGTAAACAAACAAACGGACGAGGGTGAAATCATTTCCTCCTTGGTGGTCATATTGTGTTTTCTGCTGCCCTCTACAGGCTCCATCAGTTATTGTAGGTATAATAAAAACCTAATTGTTGTTTCTCAGGCTGTGGGACAGTGATGAGGTTTTATTAGAGTCATACTGATCAATACTGTGTTTGATTATCTCTGTAGGAATCTGGGGGCCCCTCAGTCCTCAGCTCTGGGCAGCATACAGCCTGGCAACAGAAGACTCCTCTGGCCCCTACAGAGCCCGGCCCCGGGCCCTACACTCCTCCGGCCCCCGACATTCCCCGTCAAACGGACATGAGCCAGAAACCAGACCCGGGGTTGTTGTCCTCTCAAGGGTCTGGACCAACGGCTCCGCCCTCCCCCGCCCCTCATCCCCCCCCCACAAGCCCCAACCACCACGTCAGACTGCCACTCCTTCTCCCCTCCTACACCCTCGCCTCACCCCCGTCCAGACTCCTCCTCCCAGTCCTCTGCTCCCAGTTTAATTTCCTTGCCCCCTCCTCCCGCCCCACCAAAGCAGCCCCCCCTTGTGGACGTTCGTATGATCGACTTCGCCCACTCCACCTTTAAGGGTTTCCGCGGGGACACGGCGGTGCACGACGGGCCAGACCGGGGCTACATGTTCGGACTGGAGAGCGTGGTCCGGATCCTGGAGAGCCTGCGGGACGGCAACCTGCCGTAGCTCCGCCTGCATACATGCACACACACACACACACAAACACACACACACTCATACACTGCTCTTCATGAGTTAGCTTAGGTCATGCTGCTGAGACGTCTCGGCTGTAAATATGGAACAGGGTTCTCCAGGACGTCACCATGGAAACATGGGCATTCTACAGGAAAGTAGTTACTATAGCAACGGGCAGGAGGTGGGACAGTGGAGCTCTGGAACACCTCTGCACCACACACACCGTGTGAGGACCCTCGTTGACATAATATAACCTAAAGTTAACCATCACAACTAAAACCCAAACTTTACTGGCATGAGCCCTTTTCAGAAGAAGCTCACACCCTCACACACACAATCTTTATCAATCACTGACAATGATCAGGGAAATCGTGGAAATCTAAAAAATAAAACCTTCTTGGTGGAAGTAATGAGGGCGACGGAGGTCCTAACACCAAACGAAACTTTGAAGGATTTAGGACCAAACGAGGTTCCCTCATGGTCCTCACAAACATAGACAATCAACAGCAGACAGACACACGCACATGCACACACGCACACACACGCACACACACACACACGCACGCACACACGCACACACATACACATCCTGGGAACATTTATCTGTGGAGCTGCACCGTGGAGGAGAGAAACAACCAATCAGCTGAATCCCAGGGACCGCCCACTGAAGTTGGCCCACAATCACGTAACTCACCCCCTGACACCCCCACCCCTCACCCCCCCTCACCCCTCTGCCTACTCCTCACTCCTCTTTGTCTACACAAACCAAACCCGGACAGGTGAACAGACTCTTTCAGCGTTACCTCCATGACGCACTCAGAACCACACACAAGCATCTGTTAAAGCAATAGATGGCGATGATAGATGGCAACTTTTTTTCTCGGGCAGTGCAGAGGGCGACGTCGCCCACAGGGAGAAGTGCGACAGAGGTTTGCGTCATAGCAGTTAGACTTTAAGGAAAGAGTATAGATCATTTTTAAAAAAACGCTATATGTCCGTTTTTGGGGCTTAAAGTAGTCGGTGTCCTGTGAAAATCATCCTCTCTATTGTGTCAGTGTCAGTTTCCCAAATCCAGTCTAGTGATATTCTATATTTTTCATCCTGTCAACAAACCCCATGAAAATGCATCCGATTAACATGTTTCAGTGTAAAAGTCTGATCTTATTTCTTTGTGCCAAAACACGTCACTTTTACATCGGATCACATGTTCCGTCAAGTTCACTTACACCCCCCTGCTGCTGGAAACACTCACAAAAGACCCCAATACGTATAAATGCGCTGCTGAAAATAGTCCCCAGCAAACGCCCTACTTCCTGGTGTTTGTAATATTTGCTAGAAAGTAACGAGACAAGTATTTTTTTAATGAAAATGTAGATTTGTGTATTTTATGCTTTTATTTTCTGGCTGACGGGAGAGAGATGATCAGAAATGACTCGTGTCTGCAGATGTTGCCGGTCGTGATCTGCACTTCCACCCCTGAGCAGCCAACAGTAATCTTCCCACAACCTCCGTTCAGCAGCTGCTCCGGAGCTTTCAGTCGGCTGGTGAAACGCCTACAGATCGAAAGCTCGAGATCAGCTGTTAATTTGACTTCGTGGTGACAATTAGAGATGTTTCCAAAACATTTTCCTGCTGTTTTGAATCAGCAAAGAATTGGTGATTACCAGGAAAAGGACAATGCAGTTTTATCTGGGTGAAACTAAGATACTATTAAGACATGGTATTGGATCGTTGCATAGATTTGTGTAGTCGCCGATCTTTCCCTGCATTTTCAGTGTTTCTGAACATAATGTTTTAATCAAATTGTTGTTTCTAATGTCAGGAAGGAACTTTCAATCCTTCAAATGTGAGGATCTTGTGATGTAAAAGCTCCAGAAACATTTAAATTTCATGAGGTAAACGTGTTTTTACACAGGATTGAGAACTCAGAACGTTTAAAGAGACGCGTTGTTGGTTTTCATGGGATTTGTTGACATGATTTAAGTGTGGAGTGGTAAAAGCCTTATTCTGTGCACTAGAGTGACATGGTGGAATAACAGGAATATTTAATGTCAAGAATATATTTCTGATATGTCAAGTGTGCAAAAAAAAATGCACAAAAAACGAAGTTGTGATATAATTTGCTTTGAATCATTAATAACAAAAAAACCTGATGAATAATTAGACAAACGATGATGTAACTATCGTTCAGCTCGACACCAAAAAAAAAAAGAAGTCAAGAAAATCATCCTCAGTTCAAAGTCGGCAGAGGATGTTATTGTTTTATATCTCATGTGATAGGTCAGATGAGATGGTGTCAGCCAATCACAGTCCAAGTTCCAGAGGGAGGCTGGTCGTGACGCCGCACCGCCCCCTGCTGGACAAGAACAGGAACTTAACCCCAGGAGCTGGAATAGAGCAAATATGAATATTTTATTTTTGGTTTATCAAGGTGATAATTTATTTTTTTATCGTACCTTTACCCATATGTGGGGGCAAATGTTCTGTCTTTTACATGTCTCGCCCCCTAAATGTATAAACTGTAAAGAAATTCAGACACTGTGTGAAAAGTCATGAGTACAAGCAGTATTACTCAAACTAACTCAAGTCTGTTCCATTTGCTGCAAAGACTCGGCCTCAGTCTGACGTTTGATTCTGCATCGACAGACCAAAAAAAATTGGTGTTTCATGAAGAAACACGAGCAGCAAATCCAGACCTGAGTCTGCTCACTGAGCCCGACACCTCTGCCTGCTGCGGAGCTGCTGCTCTGGTGGAGCGCTCTTCTTGAAAGTGTGTGAGCGTGTGCGTGTGTGTGTGTGTTAGAGCAGATGTAGACGCCATCTTTAGTCTTTGGTTTGTTTCACTTCACATTTAAGGAGTTGGTAAAGAACTGCATGCACGTTTACGTCTCCTGTTTGAGTCATTTTTCAGCACAGCGTCAAACGGTCTTGTTACAGTCCTCACAGAGTCTAACGCAGTGACGGTCCACGTGTCCTCTCAGATCGTGATATTTATTCATGGATATTAGCCTCAATGACTGATCAGAGTTATTTAGCAGCATTTTCTGCATCTGACATTGTCCTGTTTGTTAGAACAGTGGAAGTAAGTGAGATTAAATCTTTCCAGAAGCTTTTGGGCTCGTGTTGTGTCTCCTGTCTGAACGACCGGGTCGGACCTGTGCTACGTGTGAAGACCTCGGATATTAAAGAGGTTAAAAAGGTTCATGTGAAATGGTTTTGAAATAACACTGGGTTCTTCTCAGTCACTTTAATTAGTACTTATTATTATTAATTATTGAAAACTAACGTCTCAGCTGAAGTCATCGACCTCTTTGTCTTCACATAAGAATCTTAAACTTATGCTGCGCCTGCTTCATGTTTCATACCAACCCAGATTTTTATGAGTGTGTGTAATTTGGTGCAGCTGATTGAATTCAAGGGAACTGTTTAATACTTTCTGTGGTGATATCATCCTAATCACAGGAAGAGCCTGGATACACATCACCAGCAGTCAGTCACGTGTTCAATTTAAATCTTGATCAGAGGGGCCCAGGTTTTATAAAGAGCTCGATGAGACCCAGAGGTTTTTCTTACGTTTCATCAGACGATGCAGATTCATGTGAAGACAGAGATGATGGAAGTCTGTGGATTTGGACGGAGGAGGGAGACGGTGAGGTCTGATGTCCCCATCGAAGTTATTAAATGTACTGTGTGTAATATTTTTGACCTCCTGCTCTGTATCGTCCACATCTGTCGTTGTGTGAAGTCTCAGCAGAGAGTTCAGATCAGTGTCGAATATAAACAGTAATAATAATCCTGAGTCATTCAATATTTCAATCTTTATCTTTAAAGCTTATTTGTCCTAAAAACAATCTGAACATCGTCCGGCAGAGGCTGAAATAAACTGGTTTCATCACAAATCAAACTAATTTAACTTGTCTTTCTACTTTAAAGTAAAAGTAAAAATATAATCACGACAGAATGAAAAAAAAACAGACAGGGATGAACTGTGATGCTCAGAATTAATAAATAAAATAGATTTTTCTTTTATTACAATAGAATTCAAATATTTAGTTCACAGTTGAGGTTTTATCCACTGACGTGTACTTGACTGTTTACTTTTATGCTTCTTCAAAAATTAAAAACTGTTTTCTGAAAATCTAATTTCTTTTGGCTCAAACTGTAAAATATGATGTGGAAAACAAATGAAGAAATAATTTTACATATTATATATTTCTCCTCACTCCTGCATCACCCCAGTGTGTTGCCCTGGCAACCATACAGGTCGTACTCCCGGTACAGGATGTAGTCCTTTAGTCGCCTTGGCAACGTCAGGAAGCTCATGAAGACAGGAGATCGGAGGCGAAGGCGCCCGAGGCAACGACGGATCTGCAGCCGACAGAGATGCTGCAGAGAGCGAGCGTTTTCTGAGGAGGAGGAGACATGGAGAGTTTATTTGTTTGTCTTCCTTGGGGCAGAGATCAATAAAGTTTGATTTGATTCACCTTGCAGTTTGCAGATGTGGGGCCACTGCTGCTGCTCCATCACTGCCGCCTTCAGCTTGGAGCACAGGGTCACGTGATCCACGTAGTCCAGCAGGATGCCAACAATGTGGCCGGAGAGGTGCTTCAGCCAGTAGACGGTGATCAGCTCACAGAACTGTACAGACAGAGGGATGCTGCAGTGACGGACACCTGGTACAGGAGGGGGGGGGCATGATGACCGGCAGAGAAGCTGCGTATTTCCTTAATTCATTTGTTTAAATTTTATTTTACAGTCATTTATTATGGTTAAAGTGTAAAATGTCAAGGCTCAATCACATTTCTTTGTCATAAAGGTGAATAACAACATCCGAGGAATCATTTAGTATTTAAAGGAGTTGATTCTGCTCATATTCAGGTTGATAATTTGAACTTTTGTTATTTCTTTAAAAGGTTCAAATGCTCTGATGTTCAGAGAAAAACCCTTTCCTCAAACTGTCCACTGCTGCAGCTCCTCTGTTCAGCCTCTGTCTCAAACACTTGGTTTTAGCTCCTGCCTCTTTTAAAGCCGTTAAATACAGTGTGACCCCTCCCCGGGGCAGCTCGTTACCATGGTGTCTTTGATCACCGTGTTGCTCCACCCCTCGTAATCTTCCGGGATGTGGGAGCCGTTGCCATAGGGACAGTGGAAGCAGCGCGCCACGTCGTAACCATAGTTACACAGCATCCGGAGAACCACCTGATGCACACAGACAAAACAGGCCTGATTAAACGAGTGTAGATCCGGTGCGTCTGAATACATTAACATATCTGTATCAGAAGACATGTTTTGGTGATAGTATCCCTCCGCACCTCGTCTTTCAGAGCGTACTGCAGCGCCGAGGGGAAGTGGGTCGTGTTTATTCTGCAGTAATAGTTCACGTTGGCTCCGAACCTCAGCAACAGGTGGATCAAGGCGTAGTTTCCCAAACGCAGAGCGACCTGAAGGACACAGTCACCGGATCAGAAACAGACAAACCTCCCTGGTCTTACTCTGTTTCCTGATGTGGTCACTGAGCACACAATATGTTAAATGATAAAGTTCAGGGATGTGACCATTTAAATGTTTGAAGAGTCAGATTTGACAAAGAAGCCGCTGCTGTTTGAAAGAACTCTTAAATGAAGCGACTCCTCCAGACATGAATCTTAGTTAAATGTTTATTTATGAACTTGGACAGGCTAGCTCTTTATACCAGCATCCAGTCTTTATGCTAAGCTAAGCTAACAACATCCTCAACCACCTCTGTGCAAAGCAAGTACATATTCATTTTGATCTTCCCAAAATATTTCTGATCATTTGCATGTTGTACTTGTTTATTAAGTATCTTAACAACAGAATCATGTAAAGTGTAATCTTTCATGAAAGTTACGGGTGTGACACCTGCAGACATTTGACTTGGGTCCTGGTTGGTCATGGCTCCGGCCTCCAGCAACAGTTTGGCCGACTCCATGTCGTTGTTGCAGACGGCAAAGAAGAGAGCCGACTTCCCCTCGTCGTCGTAGCTACGGCGAACACTGGGGTGCAGCATGTAGTTGGGGTCATAACCTGCATCCAGCAAGGCCTGATGGGAGAGTTGGGAGAGTTGGGATTGCTTGAAGTGTGTCACCTCACATTGATCATGATATTAAACACACACACACACACACACACACACACACCTTGATGCATTGTGTGTGTCCTCCTGCAGAAGCCGTGTGTAGAGGACTGATTCCACTGTCTTTCACCTCTGCCACTGACGTCACAGGAATAAGAAGCTTTAAAGCTCTGAAGAGAAAACACACACACACACACACACACACTATAAACAAGATATGAACATTGAAAATATTATGCATTCATTCAAGTACTATGAATCAAACTGGATTCTACATCTCCCATAATGCAACTGGTAAAAGTCTCTGTACTTCATCTGATTCATTTCATCTGCTGCACTACAGCTTTTAATTACAATGTGTTCATCTGTTTACTTCAATCATTCATCTTATTATTTTATTTCAATTAAATTATTTGGTTTATTTCTAAATTACTGTATGTACTATTATTCTTAAATGGTGCCCTTGTGTGAATCATCCTGTAGATTTTGATTGATTGACAGCTCCATTTATGTAATGCTGTAGTTTTGATGTTGAATCTGTCATTAAGAAAGATGATCAATGTATAAGAACATAATAATTGAACATTTACTGCAGGTGTCCTCTGTGGGCGACGCGGTGGATGGGCATGTGTCCCGTGTGTTTGGCGACGTTGGGGTCGGCACCGTATTCCAGCAGCAGACTGATGACAGCTGGATCTCCGGCTGCAGACGCCTCGTACAGGACGGAGGCTTCATCCTGCGCCTGGGACAGGACGTCTGCACCTGCAGGACACACACACACACACACACACACACACACTGCACGTTACAACACGTGTGACCCACAGAAACATGTTCTGTGTGACACATTATTGATTCCACTCAAGTGATAAATTCTAAATAGAAATAAAAAATGTGCCTCTCTCACCTTTCATCAGCAGCATCTGCACCACCTCCAGGTGTCCGGCCTGAGCCGCCAGTGCCAGTGGCGTGAGGCTGTAGTGGCTATGGGGGTCGGGCCAGGCTCCGGCGTCCAGCAGCAGGGTCACGAGCTTAGCTTTGCCCAGACGTGAGGCCTCGTGGAGGGGTCGGCGTCCGTGGCAGCCCTCCTGGTTCACCCCGGAGCCCCGCTGGAGCAGCAGCTTCACCAGGTCTGGACGGTCTGAACGAATGGCTGCACAGGGACAGAGTCAGACACAGGATGTACGACACTGTTCCTGTGAATGTATGGGACATTTATGAGCTGCTCTGCTGTTTGTCTGCTGAGAATACTACAAACAAATGAATGTTTTTGTGATGTTTACAAGACAATAAAAAAGGTTTTGTTGAAAACCTTTAGGAAACCGAGGAGGTGAGCTGCCGGTGATCGTACCTACAAACATCGGTGCGTCCTCCTCGAGGTCCTGACTGTCCGGCTCGGATCCATGTTTGAGGAGGAAGGAGACGTTTTCTATCAGACCTTGTTCTACGGCCAGGAAGAGAGGAGTCTGACCACGACGAGTCCGACGCTCCAGAGACTCTGGACCTGAAGCTGGAAAGGTCAAAGGTCACGAGGCCTAACAAACATGATATTTCAACTCTGCCACTTGGACTGATTAGATTTTATTGATCTGGAAGAAAATCCACACAGACTGAAGTTGCCGTGTTTGACGGAGGCCTCCACCTGCCGGGTGGAGCGGATTCAAACCTCTGAACGTGAGCTCCAGGATGCTTTGGTTGCTCTGAGCTGCTGCTTCGTGAAGAGGAATCCAGCCTCTGTCGTCCGTCTGGAGAAACCGATCCTTCTGTTGGACGCTCAGATCCTTCAACAGCTTCTCGTCACCTGGAGACAGACGATAATTTACAGCTTCGCTCCAGACGTCTTCACAGTCAAATCGAAATACTCTGATATTCAGATGTTTCACTGCACTGGAGGCTTCTAGTTTTCACAGGTTAAACTTTAGTCTCTCAGTTTTACTTTGACCAAGTGGAAAGAGACATTTCACGGATGATGATGATAGAAAGAAAAGTATTTAAGTCTTATATTCCTGCTTGACCTCATTAGTATAAAGTACAAATGTATTAATAAGTTCAGTACGTACGAAAAGGCCAAATATTCATGTGATTTTCTGCTCTTCTGTGTTTTATCTCATGATAATTTGAATATCAGATGAAAGAAGAAAGTTGTGGATGCTCCCTTGGGCCTTCGGAAATGATCATGGGTATTTTTGTTAACGTAGGAAAAGAAACCACAGATTAATCAATGATAAATAAAAGTTATTCTAAGCCCTTGGTCTCAATATCTTTTTTGTGATTTAGAAGGAACATGAGAGTTTCTGATTTGTTCTGATTATGTGGGACAAACGGGGAACGTTGCCTCCAGGCGGAGCCAAATTCAGAGATTTTCTTTCCTGACCCGTGAAGGCTTTAAAAAAAGAACTAATACAGAAACTGTATGAACTGGATATTAAGAGACGTCAATGAACAATGAAGAGACAACTGGAAAAGACGAGGTGGGGAAATGTGTTTTACTTTTAAACTGTGTACGGTGGTTTGTCTGACATTTTACAGGCAAAGTGCTGATTGTTGTTTATATTATGTTTTATTTCCTGTATTTCAGTATGTTGAGCAAAGTGTTAATCTGCCTTTTTTATGGTTTTTAGAGCTGCAGCTGTTGTTGGCCCCCGGTCACTGGAGCTGCTGGTCCAGTGGGAGTTCACCTGTTCATATCTGGTTATTATCATTGGTGGTTTGCTGACTGGTGGCCACACCACTGCAGCAAGAAGCATCAACTTTGAATTGACTTTTTAATAAACCACCCTGTTCGGACACTTTGAACCACACTCACCACACTTTAATAACTTCTTTAATAATGAATCACAACACAAGGCTTCATCCTGCTGTGTCCCCCCCCCCCCTCACCTTGTCTTATAGCAGAGAAGAGTGAGCTGCTTTCTGCAGAGTCACATCCAGACCTGTGAGGGGAAAGAGAGGGAAATCAAACTAAATTATATTAAACAATTAAAATAGTGAAAATCTGTTCATAAAATAAATTATAACTTATTTTATATCTTTTAATTATAGGAAAAGAAAAAGATGAGTTTAAAAATAAAATGAACAATTTGATGATGTTCTGTGATGACGACAGTGAAGGAACGAGCAGAACGTTGATCATGTTGGATTCATTTATTAAAAGAACCTGAGCAGCTGATTTTATTCTGTGTTCTGATCCACTGACCTCCTGTCGTCTTGTGTTGTTTCTTTCTGTTTGTTGCTCTCCAGCAGACTCTGTTCTATCATGTACTGAGTCGCAGCATCTTCATCATCCTCCTCTTCCTCCTCTAAGCCAAGTCGCTGATGCTCCATGTTGTCCACATGAAGGGTCCTGACCCTGTTCAAAGAGGAGGAGAAAATCTGTATTCCTTTATTTCACTAAACCTAAAGCAGATGATTCTGCTGTGCATCATGGACACTACATGGCCAAAAGTATGTGGACACCTGAACAGGAAAGGTCAAGTTCCAAAACCATGTGCATCAGTCTGCAGCTGTAACTCCTGAGGTTTCAAACTCTCCTCCAGGACAGAAAAATATGCTGAACACACAACTACAATTTGAAAACACTAAAAACTACTCAGTAGAATCAGCTGGACCAACGAGGCAGTTCATCTCATCTTGTGCAGACAGACGTCACTTGATTGTTTTGTTTTACCTTGTGGTTTTCAGTGGTTATTTTGGTTCCTTCTGCTCAGTTGTGGAGTCGCTGCAGATTAAAGGAGGATCTGTTGTTGTCGCAGGAGATGGAAGTTTTCCTGTGACCTCTGACTGAAACCAGAGCTGGTCGTCTTTAGGTTACATCAATGAATAAATAAATAAATAAATGTTCCTCACAGGGTTTGTCAGATTTCCCCACTGGACTAACTCATCTGTCTTGGTAAACATTAAAGTGTGGTGATAATCCTTCAGAGAAAAAGGTGCATGTTCATGAGTCTTTTCTGATTTACCCACTTGGCTGCAGGACTCAGACTCAGGGGCTGAAACAGGGGAGAGGACACTTGTTGCTATATTTACCCTGCAGCTAAGTTTATGCAGTGAACTGATCAACAGACAGTGGGTGTGACTTTCATTAGCGTGTTGCCGTCTTCTCGTTGTACCTAATAGTTTCAAGCACTTAGTTCAACCAGGTTGTTTTAAATGTGCTACATAAATAAAATGAACATTGACTTTGCAGGACACTGTTTGTAGTTCATCATTTTTAATTGAAGAGAGACCACTCAGAGGGAGAGGAAAATACAGTCTGACCCAATTATGAATAAGCTGTTTTACTCAATGGACATTTGTATGTTAATGAGCAACAACCCTCATTTTGTCGTGGTATCGCTCAGTTGTCTTGTTAAACAATCTGGCTGCTGTGACTCCGGCACAACCATTCTTGTGTCTGATGCAACAGACATGGTTCAGTTTAACAACACTAACATTCAGTTTACATGAATTATCTGTTTGAGGTTCGAGTCACTTTTCTGTCCCGAAGTGTTTGATTTGGTGGTTTGATACCAAACTTCTGTCCACATGTGGAAATGTCCCTGTGAAGACACTTCACCCCAGGTGATGGTCAGCATACTGCCGAGCATGTGAATGGACGAACTGAGGTTATACAACCTTTTGGATTCAAGTGCTATTTAGATGCTGTTCATTGAAAATAAAAGAATCTTAAAGGATTTAAAAAGGAACAAGCAACATAAACATCCTGCTTTGGAAAAGTCCTGAATGAACAAGTGCACGTGACAATGAAAACATGAAACCAGACTGTAATTGAAAATGTGTTTATTTTATTTTCCGCATCAACTGTTTATGACCTGGGTCTCTCCTTCTTGCCTTTGTAGAGAGCCAGCAGGGAGACGTTGGCAACCTTGACCACCTTGAAACGGACTCCGGGAATATCACCCACAGCGTGACCTTTACGTCCAAATCCTGCCACCAGAACCTCATCGTTCTCCTGCAGGACGGGAGGCAGAGACAAAGGACGTGGTTAGAGAAAGACAAAAGACAGGACTGAGAGACAATGTCAAACAACCCTAAGTGACTTGTACAGTTAAAAACATATTAGGTCCAATGAGACACTGTCACATTTAGACAGCTGCATAGAACAAATTCAGTCAAAAAAGTCACGTGTACGTTTAGATTCTGGAAAATACGACAATAAATTAGCTGAAGCTTCGAGACCAAGATGTGATGACACCAGGCTGCAAGCTGTACAATTTGAATCATTTACCAGGCACTGAATTAAAGTTGTATCACACAATTCAAGCTTAATGTTCCTAAAGGATTTTCACATCAACGGCGTTTACCTCAATGAAGTTGAGGCAACCGTCGTTGGGGACGAAGGCGGTGATCTTCTTTCCGTTCTTGATGAGCTGCACCCTCACACATTTCCTGATGGCAGAGTTGGGCTGCTTAGCCTCTACTCCTCTGCAGAGAAAACACAAAACACTCATCAAACTTAAATCCTTTCAACAACCTCTTTCATTCGATGACTAAAACTTGCATTTGGCCTTGTCAAGAGTCAGATAAAAATGCACCAGAGTCCCAAGACCAAAAAACAGGACTCCAATCTTCTTCGGACTCAAAATGATTTCACCCTCAGTGGTCTACAGTTCAGGAGGACGTGTGGTACTCACACTTTCTCAAGTACGATGCCTTTGGCGTGAGAGGCTCCTCCGAAGGGGTTAGCCTTCAGGGCTGTGCCCAGATGGGCCTTCTTGTACTGTTTATCGTGCCATTTCTGCTCACGACGGTGGTTACGGAGCTTCCTGGCAGTACGCAGACCACGACACTTTCCTGAGGAAACAAAGATCAGCAGCAATTAAAATCAAAGCAGAAGAAGGAGAATACAGACTCAGTAGGATGCGAAGATCTAGAAAAGTCTCAAAGTGTCTTAACCGTCAGGGATAGAAGCCGTCCCAGATTAAACAGGCACAACCAGAGAGACAAATAGTGCTGAATGAAACTAACTGGATGACACCTGAAGTGACACCCTGTCCAAGTTAAAGATCTTCCGGGTGTTTCACAGCCCAATTAAAGAACTGCATCTTCTGACGTGTTGGTGTCATGAACAGAAAACCACTCGTAGTATTAAATACACGATCAGTCGCTGTTTCCTGGTGAGAGACGATGTGACCGAGGAACCACTCAAATCACCAGGACCCTGGAACCGAGTCCAGCCTGTGTCCACCTCTTCATCACACCCACCACAGAAGGTATGAGAAGATGAAGATGTTTTAATCAGACCTGTTCTGGATGTTTAAATAAACAGTTTCCCCTTTAAGACCTGCAGCTCCCATCAACCTGTGCTGAGCTGAACGAAGCTAACCCTGCTAACGTGAAGCTAATGAAGCTCCGTCTCGATCTGACGCGAGAGAAAACGACAGCGGGGATTAACGCATGTTTTTTAAATGAATCACTTTAATATAAGCGGCCGCAGTTTACAGAACAATAAGACAGGACTGAATGCTAAGCTAGCCGTGCTAACTGGCCGCCCCGGGTCTCGGACGTGTTATGGCCGCTCCACGTTGCGGCGGAGAGCGAATGTTTAACGGGGAGATTTCTGAGCTAACCGCGGACTTTAACCGACATTCAAACATCGGGGCTTGTGCGTAAGAATCTCGTAAACAGCACCAGTGCGAAAAATCGGTAATGTCCGCGGAATAACTCGACATATTTGCTGAAGTTTGACGCTCACCCATGTTTTCACAAGCGAGCCTGGGACCGAAAGGAAGGACCCAGGGTGCACCGCGCTAAAGTCGAGTCTGAGGACCCCGGCCGGGCGTGGCCACTCAATGTGCCTGACTAAAATGATCACTTCTTTAGTGCGCTTCTGATTTATTTTTTTATAATTTGTTATATACTTGTTTTTTTATTCCAAACTCTCATTTAATGTTTTTTATTTTGTTTTATTTTGTTCAGACCCTTATTAGAGGTAAACACCAGACACACCTCTCTGCACAATACAATCAAACAGCAACATAAACTGCTTCCTACTTAAATGACAACTGAACAAACCCCTCCATCAAACAAATTACAGAATTATAATATAAGTATAACATTACAACCAGAATCTCATTGTGATGGAAAGTCTTCTTGTTAATCTTTGGGACTTTAGAGTTTAATGAACTCTTAGAGTTTAATTCATTCAGTGCAGCATTTGAAATAAAAGGTCAGAAGAGCATATATATGTTCTGAAGTAGTCGAATAATAAAACTACATATTTTAAGTTGACCTTGATTTTATTTGACCTGAAGTGAAATGATTTGTGGTGTTTATTAAAATCCAGCTGTAATATTTTTTTCAGATAACTTTTTTGATGGCTATTGGGACGTGAAGACGATTTTAACAAATTATTAACTCTACTTCAAATGATTGAATTTGAATGGTCAATGGTCAAAAGTCACTGTGGCTTCATATGAGTCTGTAAATAAAATGTATGTAGACCGAAACTGCACTGGCTGGCAGAGACATACAATTATATATAAACATACAAGCATATATATATATATATATATATATATATATATATATATATGTATATGTTTGTAAATACACCTGCCTCATGTTCCGGTTGCTGCTGTGACACCTCAATTCCCTCTTCCCATAGAGATCCAGACACCTGTGTGTCTGGATTACAAACAGGCAGATTAAGTCAATGATGTTATGTGTTCCCTGTCTGGAAAAGGGATTAGGTCCTTTTAGGATATTCAAGCTTTTTAATATATTGCTTTAAAACATGTGTCAGTAAGTACAGATTCATTCTTTCAGATTTCTGTACTGTCAGTGTATGTTAATACAATTGACCCAGTATATCTGGTGAATGTTGCTCTGTCAGTGTCATCCTCACTATGACCTTTAATCTGCTGAGATTCATTGTTGACTGAACTGACCTGAAATGAGAAAATATGTGAACAGTAAATGTCTTTAACCGGTGGGCGGGTCCTGTCCACCCTGCCCCTGTCACTCTCTCTCTGATTGGATGATTCATGGGTCTGACAAGGGGGCTTAAAGACAGTGGGCTGATTAAAGTAGATTAGGAGGAGGAGAGGGGGACAGAGTGTGTGTGCTGGCATCACACTCTGGTCGCCACAGCGATGGCTTCGCCGTGGAAACACTGCAGCATCCTCCTCCTCTCTCTCCTCCTCCATCTGCAGTCGTCTACCTGCCTCGACCGGCTGCCTGCTGACAGGTAGGTGGAGACGAACAGAGGCAGAGATGTGAAGCAGTTTGAAGATTAGAGTTGTTTGTGTTTGACCTCTCCTGAATCTCTAATCTTTGACTTCCCGACACATTCGGCTCAAAGATTACGGACGTGTTCCCATTGACCACAGGCCCTGTGTGGAATTTCATTAATTTATTCTTTTTTATTTCTTCAAAACTGTGATTTTTTTAAATTGATTATGTGGTTGTTTGAGGAACACAGGAAGAAGCGTCAGCTCAACAAGAAAAAATTAGTTGATAGACAGAAATCTAAATGACAACAATTAAGACAACTGAGTATTTGTAAGGAAGTGAAAAAGCCCTTGTCTGAGTTTCTGTGTTTTATATCACAGCAGAGCAAATCAACAAGCCAAAAGGAGCTAAATGAGCTGCTCACTGCCTGGAGCTAGAAGGAGTTCATTGCACTCAATCAGATTGACACAAACGAGTATTATTTCCAGTCGTGTCCTGAGGTAATGAGGAAAATGTTGTTTTCTTAGTAAAGAGGCAGAAAACAAAGGTGTGGAGCTGAAGGTTTTGGATGGAGCTGAAGGTTTTGGATGGAGCTGAAGCACATCTGACCCTCATGCTGGAGTTTTCATGCTGTTACACACCTGAAGTCGTTTTCTCAGTTTTTATTCACCACCACTACAATATTGTCTCAACCCTGCTACCTGCAAAAGTGTTGAACTGGATTTGAAACACCAACCAAACAAGATGGTCACGAGACATGATCTGAGGTTTTTGCAGAATCCTTCAGTGTAGAAGTTCTTCTCTGACAATGACGTTGAGACAAACCGAACTTTAATGAGACGATAATGACGTGTTAACAGATGTTCAGGCTGTGTCATTTCTCACCGAGTGCAGCTGTTCGTGGAAAAATAGGGAGAAGCTGCGAAATCTCCTCTTGGCCGAGAGCCACCCCATCCTTCATGACCGGTGTGTGTGTGTGAACTCTGATTGTATGATTATGTAATCAATTTGATCCCTCAATCCACAGTCCTGAGCTCTGACCCAGAAAACAAGAGGAGCTAAACCTTGCTTTGCAAAAGAAGTAATGAGGAACATTATCTTTTTGTATCAGGTATTTATTGACTCTCCTGTTGTTTTTTGGTTTACAGAGCTGCTGTCGCTCCAATCCATGGTTAGTATCTATGTATCTATCTATCTATCTATCTATCTATCTATCTATCTATCTATATATCTATCTATCTATCTATCTATCTATCTATCTATCTATCTATCTATCTATCTATCTGTCTGTCTGTCTGTCTATCTATCTATCTATCTATCTATCTATCTATCTATGTATCTATCTATCTATCTATCTATCTATCTATGTATCTATCTATCTATCTATCTATCTATCTATCTATCTATCTATCTATCTGTCTGTCTGTCTGTCTGTCTGTCTGTCTGTCTGTCTGTCTGTCTGTCTGTCTGTCTGTCTATCTGTCTATCTATCTATCTATCTATCTATCTATCTATCCACCATTAAAGTTAAATTGTGTTATTTCCTCTGCAGATGAAGGGGTCACACACAGTGATGGAGGGATGTGGATGGAGGACACAGACCAAACAATCAGACAAATGCTGCAGGTAAATTAGGTCTTCTACTAAGTTTTGGGGATTAGAGGTGAACAATCAATGTAAAAATAAGAAAGTGCTGTGATCGTGAAAGAGGGTAGTTTCATTTCCTAGCTTGTAGATCTGGGATTCATGAGTTGAGAAAAGAGAATGAAAGGGAGAAAGAAAAGAAAGGAGTGAAGTAGGAAAGACAAAAGGTCTGACGTGGTTTGAGAGGGAAAAACCTTTATTGTAACAGAGGTTGTGAATTCATGTGATTTTATTCTCACATGAAATATCAAACTTTCTGTCTCCAGCCTCCTCCTCAGTCTCCAGAGGCTCCACAGAGGAAGTTACTTCAGGTTCCAGGAGCTGCTCTACCCTTCCCTCCCCTCAAGGTGGCGTAATTCACTTCACACATGACTTACCTGTATGTTTCAGGTCGTGTCCTGGACCTGGTCTCTGCACGCAGACATGAAACTTATATCCATCTTCTCATGTGACGACAATATGAACAAAATGATTTCATGAAATGTCAGTTTGGCTTTAAGATGATCTGTGAGATCATCACATGTTTTTAGCGTCACTGTCCTGTGAGAAAAAAACATCTTTACTTTTCATGAGAAGTTTTTAGCTTTAATACCATTTATTTACCATATTGGTGACGATAGGTTTTTAAATATCTCATTTAGCAGGATAATCTTCTCAGCTCATCAGGTGTAAGGGTATGAAACATATGTACAAACTAGTAGAGTAAAACTAATCCCTCTGAATGTAAGAGTATGAAGCTGCATAAAATGAAAATACGGAAGTTCAGGTCGTGTCTCCCCTGCAGGTGTTTTCTGATGGAGAGCCGTGCGTCATGTTCCAGGCCAGGAGACTGTCTCTGCGCCTCGAGAAGCAGAAGCAGCTGGACCTGACAGAGCGAGCGTTCTCTCCTCAGAAACCTGTGGACACCAGCCAGTCTGTCTGCCGCCGGGACAAGGCAACGTACGTACCGTCCACCTGTCTGTCTGATGTGCAAACAACCTCAACAGCATCTGACAACACTGATGTTTTTATGATTGAGCCGTTTTCTGAGGTGAACAATATTTATAGAAAATAAACATAATGCTGGGTTAGGGTTAAAAATAGAAATTCTGGTGGTGGGGGTTTAAACATAAAGTTAAATACTTGGAGGAGAGGTTTGTTTCAATGTATGCCCCCCCCCCCCCATCAGGTCCTGTTTGCCTTGGGCCCTGAAAGTCCCTTGAAACACTCATGAAAATAAGTCAAATCAGAGACAGTTTGTCTGAGGAAGGATGTTGATAATAGAGTCAAAGAGACAGAATGTAACAATAACATGTGTGTGTGTGTGTGTGTGTGTGTGTTTCTGAAGGTTGCTCATGAGGTTTGGAGACGTGGAGGATTTGAGAGGCCTTTCAATCAGGTTAGTCATACCCCCTGTTTGCCGTATATACACCAAACTATAATGCAAACCTCCACCAAGGCCCAACAATGCTACACATGATTATCCAGCTATTATTATAAAAGATTTTATTTTATTTTTTTGTCACAAAGCATCATTATTCATCGCGATCATCCCATTATATTCTGGCGAGGATGCTTCTTTAATTCACAACTACAACAAAATTTGACGGGTTCTTCCAGGGTCCAGGCCCAATCCCTCAATCAAATTTGGTGAAACTTGGTAACCTGGTATGAGTATCAAATAAACGTTTTAACTAACAAACAATGAACACGTTTTTTCTTGTTGGAGGTAATAAATGACAATCATGTGATCAAAAAGGCCAACAATACTGATAAGACAGATCTACATGAATATGTCTGATTAAAAGTAGAGCATACATGTGGAGTCTGGATTCACAGTCTTCTCTCGTCCCCCTGGTGTCAGACTGCAGCTGTCCAACACCTTCTACGAGTCGTCCGGTCAGTGGTGGTTCTCCGTGGACAGCGTCTCTCTGCTCTACAACACGTCTGAGGAAGCTGTGTTCAATGCCAGTGAGGTGTACGCTCCAGCCTCCTCCTCCTACCACTGCCTCCATGTCAGCAACCTGCAACGCCACAGCGCCCTGCTGCTGCCCAGCACCGACCACGCCCGCCGCTGGACCATCACCTTCACCGACTTCCAGGTACCAGTCACTGACACACACTTACTGCACCTTAACACCAGGGAGGATGTCTTTGAACCATCACACTACATTTTTGTATTACTTCTGAAAATGTCTCCTCCCTCTCCTCAGATTCAGGCCTTCAACGTCACCTCCAGTAAGTTTTCTCCCGCCAGCGACTGCGCCACCTTCCTGACGCCAGCCATCCTGATGGGCCTCGTCACCTCCCTCATCCTGCTGCTGGTCCTGGCCTACGCCCTGCACATGGTCATCCACCTGAAGCACATCGAGCACGACGACGAGCACAAGGCCGACGTCTACTACCCACAAACCCCTGAGCAGCCTGAACACTGCTATGTGGACAACATGGCAGAGAAAAATATTCTGTAGTAAAACCAAGGAGATAAATAGAGACTGTTCTCTCTCACACACACACACGCACGCACGCACGCACGCACGCACGCACGCACGCACGCACGCACACACACACACACACACACACACACACACACACACACACACACACACACACACACACACCAAACCTCTGGTATGATGGAACTTTCTGCTCAGGATTTGCTTTTTGAAACATATATTTATAGAGTTTTGTAATTTGTCTATCGGTGAATTGCTGTATTTGTCTTTATTATAAATTTATTTTAAAAATGCAGTCATTTGGTTTGTTCTGTTTTTCTCTAGATATCCGTTGACAATTGTATTTATTATACGTATTTACCTTTTTTCTGTGTTTCTTGTCACAGAGCGTCTCACATGACTCTTCATTGAACAGAGCTAAAGCCAAGACATTTATTTGGACATAGAGTATTATAATGGCAGTTGTGGATGAAAACATTTTTGAGTAAAGATGTTGATGGAATCCCCCCTGATTTCATTACTCTTTGTCTGAATGCAATTCCCTCTTTCACCCTTTCACCTTAAGAACACTGCTTTTTTTCCTTACCTTTGCCAAATGATTAAGTTTAATCCCTTCACAAAGGCATTTGCATACCGCAGTATAATCTGTCTCTTCAGTCTGGACTGGACTTTGGATGATCGACAATGAAAGGAAGATAATATCATAACCCTGTCACAGGATTCAGTTCTACATGAAATAGGTAAAATAGTTACAGGAATGGAAAATGCAGACACTGTGGACAAAAACAGTTTAACAGGTACTTTATTAAAGGTCTAGTTAGTAATGAGAGGAATCATGTTTGTAGGGTTACACTATTATGGATACATTATTATTATTATTATTATTAGTAGTAGTAGTAGTAGTATTACATAAAATAATCCTTTATTAGCCCAACAACAATTTACTGTGTTACAACAAAGGGGACAGTCAAAAATAGACACCAGTAAAGTAAACATGAAATTTAAACAAGGACAATATAGGAAATATAAATGAATAGGTGATTATAATTTATTATTATTATTATTATGTAATCTCTTGATTTACACTCCAGTCCTATAGGTGGCAGTAATGCGCCTACAAGCTGTTTTGATTGTGATGAAACAAACACCACAGAAGCAGGTGGAAACCCACGCTGACCTCAGGGAAGTGCTGACAGTTCATGTTCAAACTTTTAAATATTAAACACCACGCGTTGATCTACGCTGAGGTTTTATTCACGAGCCCTTTGTGCAGTTTAGTTTTGAAACAACCCGCCGGAGGTTGAGTCTAACTCGCGGTTTTAGTGTGTGTCTCCCCCTGTTAGCATGTGGCTAACCGGTGTAGCTGTGTGACTCTACCTGCCTCTCGCCGCCTCTCTTCAGTCTACTTCTGCCCGGTTGACCCCTCGCTGGCTCCGGGGACTTCATGTTGAACCGCCTCCCCGCTGCCCTCGCTCTGTTCCCCCGCCGCCTGCTCCTCTCCTCCCAGAAGACTGTGACCCGAGTCTGCCGCCGCCTCCTCGGCAGGATGGAGCCCGCCGTGGTGAGGTGTCTCTCCGGGGAACCCAAACTCACCATCTCCTTCACCCTGGACGGCAGCAACAAGCACATGCTGCGGGACCAGGACGAGCCGCTGGCTAAGGTCCTGGCCCGGATCTCCAACGGCATCGCCAAGGGCCAGGGGAAGGCCAAGAAGTCCAAGAAGCACAAGTCGCAGCGGCCGAGCGAAGCCCCGCAGCCCGCTGCCGTGGTGAAGCTGTTCTTCGGGGGGGACGAGGTGCCCGAGACGGCGCTGAACTCGGAGGCCTGGCGGGACGGAGCCGTGCTGCAGGTGGGAGACGTTCAGTACTCGGTGCTGAGGAACTCACCCACCTTCACCACCGCCGAGCTCCCGGTGTCTCTGCTGGCCGGGTTCCCAGTCTGCCCCAAACTGGAGGTGGAGTTCGGGAACCTGCAAGAGTGCGAGTTCACCTGGTTCAAAGAAACAGGCCCAGACACAAGGTACAAGTATTATTTAAATAACAGTGTTCATGATGAGGAGTTCCTTTAGAGACTTCAGAATTCAAATTCGATTTAATTCCTCATCCAGACCCCATCACACCAGTTCAACATCTAAATCCACTTTACTCAGACTCGTCACATCGGGACCATATCAGCAATGTGTGTAAAAGCCTTGTTTTAAACTCACTTTTTCACCCTCAGTACCCGAGTTAAACAGCCTCAGCTTTAACATATTTTAGTTGAAGCAGTGACGGGTCATCCAGCACATTTGTCTTTATCTTGTTCTTCTTGTCTCAGCCCTGAAGTTGCTGGGGAGGTCGAAGGTCAGGATCCAAGCTGGACTCAGGTGGGATGTGGGAGAGTCCACATCCCGTCCAACGAGGACATTGGCTGCAGACTCAAACTGCGCTGCACACCCAAAGATGGAAGTCGCAGTGGCTTGGCCAAGGAGCTGGTCTCTGTGGGAGCCGTGGAGGCCGGACCAGGCATGTGCACGTTTGACGACAGACACGCGTACACTGTCAAAGAGGCAGAGTGGCCCACTATGAGGGTGGTGTCCTACAACATCCTTGCAGATGTCTACGCCCAGACAGAACTGTCCAAGACGGTGCTCTACCCGTACTGCGCCCCGTACGCTCTGCAGCTGGACTACAGACAGAGCCTGATCAAGAAGGAGCTGGCTGGATACAACGCTGACATCATCTGTCTGCAGGAGGTCGACCAAGGTAATCAAAAAACGAAGAAAATGTATATAAAGATTTATATGTATCAATCAAATTCCTATTTGGTTTCACTTCATTATCACAGTGTCGGATATTTATTAATTTCAGTTTGATATATGAGTCATTAGAAGAGGATCCAGACCAAAGAAGTTAGATTCCATCTTTTCTGTGAGCTGACGTTATATGACGGATGTGTGTCTCTGCTCTCTTCAGGGGTGTTTGAGGACAGTCTGACTCCGTCTCTTGATGCCTTTGGTCTGGACGGAGTTTTCAAGCTGAAGGAGAGGCAGCATGAAGGACTGAGCACCTTCTACCGCAGGTCAGGTCTGCAGGCGTAGTTTAGTCTGATCTGATGTAGTATCAGTGGGGTATTTTGAGGGTAGTCAGGATTTGATTGGGTCACATGGCACATAAATTATGTTTCTCTATAAGTGTGAATTCATGTCATGGTAGGGTTGAGTGTTTTGAATTGTAGAGCTTATAATTTGGGTGATTCTGATATACAGTAAAAACTGTGGTAACTACAACTAAAGTCCTCGATGTATCATTCCATCGTGATGAGTTTCTGCATCAGGACACTGATCAGGACTGATTTAAATGACAATATTGACTGTGTCTACATGGTTACATCTTGATATTTATATTTATATTTAACATTTATTTAGTTTGTCTGGTGTCTTGTTATTTTACGCATCCTACAGCTTTTTTAAATGCAGGTGACGCATGTGCATTAACTGTACAGGCTGTCATTTCCTTTGTCCGTAGGTTGAGATATCTATATTTACAGGTGTAAAATGCTGATGATGTTTAGTTCTTTATTTTGAAGATGAATAATTATCTCTGGTTATAGAACAATCTTAAATATTTAGATCAAAATCCAGGATTAAGTCATGTAATTAAAATGTTTTGTTGTTTTCAGGTCCAAGTTCCAGCTGCTGAGTCGTCATGACATCATGCTGAGTGAGGCGTTGACCTCTGACCCCATCCATTCTGAGCTGTTGGAGAGGGTTTCTGCAAACAGAGACCTGAACCTGAAGGACAGAATACTGAAGAGATCCACCTCACTGCAAGTATGACAGTTCACCTCTGAATCGTCTGGGAGACGACTCAGACCTGTTTTATTTTTAGTTTTGTGCCACATACCTTTATGAATATTTACTTTGGTCAAACATCAAGGTTGTTAAAACAAAACATTACTCACATTACTGCTGCTGATGCATCTCGAGCAGGTTTTGAGTTTACTCACTGAAATTAACTGAAACAGATTAGTACTTACAAGAGCATTATTATAAAAATAAAATTCTGGGCTTAATAATGCAGCATTTACCGTTATGAAGATTTACACAGACAAATCAAGAGCACAATATTTCCAACAGGAGTCAAACTAATAAATAAATAGAAGCCGATTTATAGATTTATTATAATAATTGTTGCTCCATAGTCGTTAACCCCCAGCTTTATGAATATCTCCTGTTCCTGCAGGTCAGTATCCTCGAGGACCTGAAGAAACCAGGCAGGAAGGTGTGTGTGGCCAACACTCACCTGTACTGGCACCCGAAAGGTAAAAGCTCATTGGAACATGAACACACCTCAGTCACTGACATGACAAAGAAGTGTGATGGTCGTGATTTTCACAAATGTGTGAAAAATGAATTCATTTCTTTTGAAGGAGGGAACGTTCGCTTGGTCCAGATGGGCGTCGCCCTCAAACACCTGAGTCATGTGATCCGTGAGGTCGCACCTGGAGCTCCTTTAGTCTTCTGTGGAGACTTTAACTCCACCCCTGCCTCAGGTAAATCCCCACCCAAAGGTCTGGCCTCATTGATTGCAGTAGAAACACTGTCTTATTGTAATAGCTGCTCACATTATCTTTGTTTACCTCCTCCTGCCGTGTCAGGTGTGTTCCAGCTGGTCACTGAGGTGGTGGTTCCTCAGCAGCACGCAGACTGGAGCAGCTCGGGGCCGGAGGAGTCCTGCAGCATGGAGCTGCTCTCTGGTTTCCCCCCGCTGCTGAGCGCCTGCGGCCAGCCGGCCTACACCAACTATGTGGGAGGATTTCATGGCTGCCTGGATTACATCTTCATACAGCCTGACAGCATGCAGGTACTAATACTGATACCAGACAGGGTTCTAACCAATGTATAAGACCTATATGTGAGAAAATCTGTAAATGAAAATGTACATTATTTACTTATTTATTACTGTTTTAAATCTTTGTACTGAAATATAACTCAGTAGAGCAAATACCTCAACCATGGCCCAACTCCTCATGGACCCAGATTTAAGTTCTCTCGATCCAGATTTTTATTTGGAACCTGCAGATGAAAACATAACATCCTTGGCCAAGATAGAATTGCTTGATTATACAGGTCGAATTGGGTTGTGTTGTTTGTATAATTAACCAAGGAAGCTAACATGATGTACATGTGTGCGTTCGTGCAGGTGGAGCAGATGATTCCTTTGCCCAGTCACCAGGAGGTCACAACCTATAAGGCTCTGCCCAGTGTGGCTCACCCGTCTGACCACATCGCCCTTGTGTGTGACCTGCGCTGGAGCCCCTGACCTCTGACCTCCAGTCACCTGGTTAAAGATGCTTGAGAACTGCAAATACATTTTTAATATTTGAATGAAAACATGAGTAACTGGAGTTTACTGGAGATCAGTGAAAATCTACAAAAACATGAACGACACAGTTGAGTTCATGTTATATTATTTACAGTCATTAATATCAAGAATAATTTATCATCACTGATATTCAGTGTTGGATTTGTCACTTTTAAAAAAAAGTTATTAATTACATTTTGCTTGTTAATTCTTTTAGAAGTGATTCTTTGGCTGGTTCTTCTTCGCCTTCTTAAACAGCCGTTATAGCTCATTTTAGACCACATGTAAACTTAATGGTTTCAATATAAGTATTTATTATGTTTAATATGGTCAAACAAGTTGCTTGAATTGTTAAATAAATTTGAGTCTACTGAAACGCCCATTGATGAATTTGGCTCCTTTTCTGTCTACACATCTGAACCTTCAGCCACATTAAACACTCTCAGATCTGTCAAGTCAAATTCTTTATTATCTCCTCCTCATGTTTGTTAGGTCAATTTAAAAGACAAAATACAAAAGACAAAATATTCTCACACAATCCCATCTCAAAATTCTGTGGAAACCCATCCCTGTCAGGGGAGAAAACTAAAAGTACACTTTATTTTGTCAAAGTAGGATTATAATATTGATCATTTAGAAATTGCAATTGTTTTAACAAGAGCAACGTCTCAAATAACAACATGACAACACTGGGGGGTCACATGAGGAGGCAGAAGTTAGAGGCAGAGTCACAGAAAGAATCCACACAGTGACTCAGGAAGTATCTCTCTACGTGACTTGGGACAACCTTCCTGCAAACTACCTTGAAAACCCCTGATCAATTTGTTACCGGGTAAAACCAGTGCTCCTCTGCTCCCTGTACTGGTTTGTGTGTGTTGTGTCAAAATGTGAATATTATTATTGTTTTTTGAAACAATTTGGGGATTTCAAAAACAAAAAAGGTAATAGTGTTTACACATTGTTTACACATTGTTGTTTCTGCTTAATGCACTTCATGGTGAAACACACCAGTGAAAACATCACTAGGATTATTTTATGTCCAGTTTCTGCCATTAGATCCCTTTCACCTAAATCTTCCACACTGGACCTTTTAATTAATAAATGAGTGATTTAAAACTTCCTCACGTTCTTCACTGACACATCCGCCTTCCTTCGCCACGCTGTTTTTCTCTGATTGGTCAGAAGTGGTGAGGAGGCGGCACCAAAGTGGAACGTACCACTGCGTCGTATGTTGGGGGTGCAGAGAAAAAGTTAAGATACAATTTTACGGCATAGATGTGATGGCCTTGAAGTTTAGGTCTATTTTTAATCAATAATAATAAATAAACAATCTATACAAATGTTTATTTTTTTCTAATTTTCCATCATTCCCCCTTTTAATTAAAAATCGGGTGAATTCCAACATCCGCGAGTCGGTGACAGCAGGGAGACGCAAATCGGAAACCTGGTGATTGACAACCAGAATAAAAGCTTGAAAACTTTTTCGATATATAGGATTGGAACTCAAAGTTTGGATGTAATAAAGGAAATTTTTAAACTAAAATAATGTAACTCATATGCTATAAGTTATTTTAAATGAAGGAGGTGGAGTTTACATTAGTCATTAAATTATTTTTATGAATGACTGTGATAGTATTGTGTAGTTCTGGTAGTGTAAGTGTGAATGAGACCAAGTGTGCGTTTCAGGTGAATTAGACATATTTCAATGTGTGCATTGTATATTTAGTTAGTACTTTTGCTGATTGTCTTTATCATGATGATGATGATTATTATTATTAATAGATTATATTTGATCTTGACCCTGAGTCTGAATAAACAATAATAAGTCCAGTCAATCTTTCCATCTCATGACATCTTTGTGACATTGAGCTACATAAGTAAAGTTATATATATATATTTATATATATGTAACATGAGGAGAAACTCTGAGTGAAACTAAAGGGAAACCAACAGATGAGTCAGATCATGGGACAGACATGTGATCGCGCTACAAGTTTTATTGTGAAACCGTGCACCGGATGTTGTGTCTGCGTCACGTCCCGACGTCAGCCCGTGTTTGAACTTACGTGTCATTCGTGGACTTTCTGTGATCCTCAACCTTCTGGACCCGTTGGATCAACTGGTCCCGGTGAGTTTCCACTGGTTTTACTCAACTTCCCACACACACGAAGAAACACACGCGATGCTAACGGTGGCTAACACCTGTAGCTCACGGGCGCGTCGCTGTCAGCTGCTGTTGATGAAGCTTGTTAGCACCTTGGCTAACGCGAGCTAGCTACAATCACTGTGAGTTCATTAAGAGTCTGAAACCAAAACACAGCCAGTCGGTGTTTGTCTCTTCACACTGGTCTCACGTGTTCACACTGGAACCGACGCTGCTCCTCGTTAGCTGCAGCGGTGCTTGTGTGATGCTAACACCAGCTAGCTGCTGCTGTGCTTACTATGACACGTTTCACTCTGTGTTGTGTGTGTGTGCTGCTGTTATCACCTGTGTGTTATCGACCTGTACAAAAACTACTAAAAACACTACATGTGTACTCAGTAGTCACTATGACATTATGAGTATTCAGTCAGTACTCAACAGTTTTACAGTAATTAGTACTTAGTAGCACTATAACACTTGTACATGTGTACTCAGTAGTCATCACTATATTATGAATGAATTACCCAGTAGTCATTATAACATTATTACAGAAGTATTCAGTAGTTATTGCTTGATTTTGACCTCAACCATAGATCTTTAAATGGTTTCCTGGCCTCTCTCTCTCTCTGTCAGTCAGGGTGTGGATGAGCGAGACCTTTGTACCAGAAGCTAAACATCGAATATCTGACTTACACCAGTCTTCAGAATCTCCTGCAGGTTGAACTGGACAAACAAAGCCCCCTTCTCTCTGACAGCCTCACTATACTGCAACATACGAGGCTACAAGTTACCCATAATGCAACACTGTAAAAGACTAATGTTTTAATGCTACACTTTCCAATCGTTTGAGATATTAGATCGGTTAAAACATAGTTTTAGATAGATTTGGCTAAACACTCAGCGATTGAATTCATCAGAGCTATAAACAAATATGTGATGAATCTGGCAGGTGCTTCAACAAACCATCAAATCAGTGACTCTCCTCTCTCCTGTGCAGGCTGGTTCTGGTTCTGAGCTGCAGTTACCCTGCTTCACGGTTGCTAACCTACCAGAAGCATGAAGGCCTTGATCCTGGTGGGGGGGTACGGGACCCGGCTGCGACCGCTCACCCTGAGCGTCCCTAAGCCGCTGGTTGACTTCTGCAACAAACCCATCCTGCTGCACCAGGTGGAGGCGCTGGTCAAGGTACAGAGGAGACACCCAGGAGGATTTAACTTATCTGCTAATGTGTCGTTTTGTGTTCTCAAATTTCTCGTCTTCAGTGAAAGTAATTGGTCACCGTGTGTGTGTGTGTGTTTGTAGGCCGGGGTGGACCATGTGGTTCTGGCGGTGAGCTACATGTCAGAGCTGCTGGAGAGAGAAATGAGAGTCCAGGAGGAGAGAGTACGTGCAACAAACACTGACACCTGTGAAACACACCAACATAAACAACACACACTGAATGTTTTAGTTGTGAACAGGAAAAACCTGCAAATAATTATTTGCAACACTTCCTGTACCCATTTCAAAGTAAAAGCACTCTAGTGCTTCTGTCAAAGTGTTTATTATTCGCAGGGTTCATGTCTGAAAACAGCTTGATAAATCAACAGTGAAGACCGTTGTTGATTGCAGCTTTTAAGTGGTAAAGGGGATTATCATTCTCCTGGCAGTTCAGTGTTTCAAGAAATGTTTTATTCTCCCCGATATAACCTGAGTATTAATATTCATGGTGCTGCTTCCTGAATGTTCCTTTGTTCTCTCCTCAGCTCGGGATTCGTATCTCTTTGTCTCATGAGACGGAGCCTCTGGGAACAGGTGAGTTTCTCTTCACCACAGACAACACCAGACGGGAAACTGATCTTTCGTGACTATGACTGAAAGTTTAATGTAAAGAGTAGAAATGAGACTTCAATATGTGTGTTGGTTTACAGCCGGTCCTCTAGCGCTGGCACGAGAGCTGCTGGATGTGGACAAGGAGCCGTTCTTCGTCCTGAATTCAGACGTCATCTGTGATTTTCCCTTCAAAGATCTTCTGCAGTTCCACCGCAACCACGGCAAGGAGGGAACTATCGTGGTGAGAAAGACGGAGACAAGCACAGTGACCTTGTTTAGCTGCAGAATGAAAACCTCGACACAAGGTCCAGTCAGAGTTTGGGGATTTTTAGCTGTGCTGCTAAAAAGTTGACAGCTGTTTGAAATATTCAGTCAGTCAGTCTAAAACAACGTCTGAAGTGGGATATTGTCATTCTCACAATACTCAGACCACAATTAAATGTGGCTTAAATTTTTAATACTGACAATTTCAACTTCCATCAGAGAAAGGAAGTTAAATAAATACATACAGATAAATAATTACCACTAAAATGTTTTACAGTCATGCAAAGTCCTCTTCGTATTACATAAACAAAAGGCAACATCACAGAAATTTGTTTGACTTTCTATAGAATTGACAATTTGTATTGCTGCGTTTCATTTTCTTAATATACTACAGAAGACTTATTGTGTTATAATGTAAGATTGACTAATCAAGCAGTGTGTTTGTGTGTGTGTGTGTGTGAAGGTGACTCGGGTGGAGGAGCCCTCTAAGTACGGTGTAGTGGTGTTTGAGACGGAGAGCGGGAAGATTCATCGCTTCGTCGAGAAACCACAGGTCTTTGTCTCAAACAAGATCAATGCAGGCATATACATCTTCAATCCCAGCATGCTCAGCAGGATCCAGGTGAGAGGAACACACACACACACACACACACACACACACACACACACACACACACACACACACACACACACACACACACACCTTGTGTCAACATGTGTCTAAAATGAAGTAGCAAGTGCTGAGACTTTAACTGTAAAACTGCATGAAAAGTGAAATTCTCTATTTTTATAATTCTACATAATGAATGAAAACCAGAAGAAACATGTTGTGTTTTCTTTTGTCTGTGCAGCTGAGACCGACGTCCATAGAGAAAGAGATATTTCCTGTCATGGCAGAGGAGGGCCACCTGTACGCCATGGAGCTCCAAGGTAACTGTCACTGCTACTGCTGGACCACAGGATAGTGCTGTAATACACCAGAATCAGCATAGACCTCATGTTTTTGTAATTGGTTACACAACTCAACATAGTTTCATAGTTTCTTGAGTTGAATGAATGAATGAAAACCAACTACCCATAGTTACTTATTCCTTTTATACTGTATAAACAGAAATATAAAAGAACTCTGTTCATCTGATTCACACACTAATGAAACAATTCTTCTGAGAAGAAAAAAATATGATGTCGCAAACACATAAATCAGATTTATGGTCTGTGTTCTCTAGTGAGGCCACCATCACTGCAGTTACACTGTTTGTATTTAACTACATGATAATACTTTAAATATTCAGTGTGTGGGATTTAGTGACATCTAGTGGTGAAGTGTAAAAAAACCATGAAAGAGAAACTGAGGAAACCTTCAAAGGTCTTTATAGATGAGACATGATATGAAAACTTGTTTCTAGCTCAATAGAAACTGTTTCTCTTTCCACTGTAAAGGTATTTAAATATATCTTAATTGCTGCTTTGATAAAACATTAAATTATTTTACCAGACACAGCACAATGATAACAAGGTTTTAGAAGATATTTTGGTTTTTGACCTGCGTGCTCGCTTTGGTCACTGCAGCTCACAGCTCAACCAGACGTAAGTGTTTTTCTGGTTCGTAGTTCTGGAGAGGAATCGTTTGTAGAGAAGCACAGATACCGACATCAGCTGTACTGCAACAACGTGTGTAATCAGTCGATCTGGATTCTCCTTCAGACCGAAATGAATATCTAGATCAGAACCAACCACCATTCAAATCTGTTATCGGTGCTTCTCTAGATCCACGTCCCTCTCTGGGAGCGATCAGCTTTGTGTGAAACAGCGGAGCCACGTAGTTAATCCTCCTCTCGTCCTGTAGACCAGTCAGACAGACTGGTCCGAGTCTGACTCTGCTCCAACTCATAGTGGCTTTGTTTCCCTCGTGAGTCTGAAACGCTGAGCAGCTCCCTGCTTTTAAGACTAAGACCACGGCTGAAGGGCTTTGTGATTTCCTGCAGAGGATTTAATGAAGTGATTCTTTTGCCCAGTTAAAAAAAAATCTGAATCTACCTCAGAGTTGAACGACGACAAGAAAATTTAACTTCACTTGACGTCGCAACTGGTTTTTAGATCAAGTGATTTCTCTTTCAAACACAACTTCATAGATATCACACCGGTGTCGCTGAATAATTACAGTTTATTTTCCTAATTAAGATGTGGTGACGTACACAGGCTTATAAACACATACAATTTTAAAATAGTTTGAAATGGAATAATAAATGACACTAAAATGTGTTCACTCAACATATGGAGCAGGTGTGTGGACATATCTGTCAATCATGTGACATCATTCTTCAGCACCTCACCTGTTGGAGATCACAAGAGCCTCCTGGTTTTGTGTCCTTGTTTCCGTGGAAACTAACTGCTCTCACTGGTTTTATCTCTGTATGCTGTCTGTCTGTCTGTCCATCTGTCTGTGTGTCTGTCTGTCTGTGTGTCTGTCTGTCCGTCTGCAGGTTTCTGGATGGACATCGGTCAGCCTAAAGACTTCCTGACAGGGATGTGTATGTACCTTCAGTCGCTACGACAACAGGCTCCTGAGAGGCTACACACGGGGCCCAGTTTCCTCGGCAACGTCCTGGTGGTGAGTGCCACTCGTTGAAGCTATGGTTCCGTTAGATTAAAGAACCGTAACAGTCCATAATGATTTTCATTCCTCTCTGTCTTTCCTCCTCAGGACCCAACAGCTAAGATCGGGGAGAACTGCACCATCGGGCCGAACGTGACCATCGGTGCCGGCGTGGTCGTGGAGGACGGCGTCAGGATAAAGCGCTGCACGGTGATGAAGGGGGCGCGGGTTCGATCGCACTCCTGGCTGGAGAGCTGCATCGTGGGGTGGAGCTCCTCGGTTGGTCAGTGGGTGAGTGGAGGACGAGGGGCGCTGGCTTTTTCCAAACAAACATCATTTGACTGATAAAACAAGATGAACGCTGGAATTGATTTATGTGTTGCTGCAGAGTCATGACAGTGACAGCAGAGCTGTTTGGGTTTAATAGTTACCAACTTTAGCAAATAAAAGTCAGAGTAACCTACTGCTCCTGTCTGACTCCCTGTATACGTGGAGAATTGTTAGAATTGGTCAAATGAGGCAGAATCTCATCTCGTCAAAATCAGACCTTGTATTAACATGTGACGTTTTCTGACCTGCTACAGTTGCACAATGAATCATATGTATTTTTACGACTCTCCGTGACCAATCATCAATCGTTGTCACGTGCGATGACGACTCACTTCTGTATTAACTTCTGTCGTCAGGTTCGAATGGAGAACGTGACGGTGCTGGGGGAGGATGTGATCGTGAACGACGAGCTTTACCTGAATGGTGCCAACGTCCTGCCTCACAAATCCATCAACGAGTCCGTCCCAGAGCCGCGGATCATTATGTAGCTGCGGGCGGGGGGGAGAAGATCTCTCCGCCTCTTTTTTTAATGAACTCAACTGAACGCCCAAGCTGTGCCAGAGAGAGAGGGAGGAGCAGACAGACAGAAGGAAGGAGGAGGAGAGGAAAAGGGACAAATGAAGTTTTTTGATTTTTTTTTTTACTCTATTTAATTTTGCCTCTTTTGTTTGCCCTGCTTGGCTGCACCTTCCATCGGTCTGACCCGATGGCGTTAGCATGATCGGCTGAAACGCAGGCTGATTCAAGTCGTTTCACCGCTTCAGGTAAAACACTGGTCCTGAAAGTGGCAGCTGGTGAACTCTGCTTTAATAATAAAGGGTGAGGTAGAGGGGGCAGGGCTGGTGGAGGGACAAATACTGAGGTTACTGAGAATGTTAAGGGACGAGGGGTTTAGAGAAGGATATGATCACTGCTGTTCAGATTCACTATGCATTTACATTTCCTGTAACGGAGACTGAAACCGTGGCTGATGACACTGAGATCGATCAAAACACTGTGTTGGTTACAGTTAAATCCACCAGGGCTGTCACTTTTATTCATATATTCAAACTGCTTGTTGAATTCAAAATCTACAATCCTAGAAGCGCATCGGACCATCTGAAGTATTTTGCCCCCGTGATCCAGCAGAGGGCGCTCACTGAAACCACATCAATAATGTGGAACTTCACGTCTTAACTTAACGGCTCTAAAAGCTAAACGTCAACATGTCTGGTCTCCTGGTTTGAGCAGAACAAAGTGTCAACTCAACATCTGAAGTTCTTGTGGTGAATGATGTAACACAGAGAAACGGCATCATTACCAACTGGAGTCGTCTTTGTTTCCGCCTGAATGTAGTTCAGTCAATTTTTAAGAATTCTGTTTCGTCTTTGCCTCGGTGAACTTTTCTGTTCTTTCTTTGTATCATGTAAACTTTGCTTCAATGCCAAACAAACTGCATTTTAGAGTCGGACACTAAGAATACAAAAGGGATAAATTACTATTTTTCCAGCATGTTTTTCTGTTTGTTTTTTAAAGCTTTTAGGCGACATGTCATGATGGGAGATATCAGAAGATCAGTCTGTCATCTGTAGTTAATCTAGAAATATGCTTCAGTATAAGTTTCATAATTAACGTAACACTTGATCGTTTGTCTCATCAGCACCATTTTATCATAAGTATCAGGACTTTGAAATAGTCTCCTTAGTGGAGGAGGAAACGTCGGTTTGAGGTTATCGTTGGTTACATCTCTGTCATGTATAGATTTCATAGTTCCTAAAGATATTAAGAAATCAGTTCTGTTTTTCTTTGAATGACTGAACCACACATCAGGGCCATTCAAGTTTGTTACTGAGCCACGTGAATAACAGTCCACGAACCAGATTTCACTCAAACGAAGGTTTACATATTCACCTCGTCTCTTGTAGGAACCGATCATTTTTTATGTTTAACTGAAATGATGTTGAGTAAAACGAGTCATTGAACATCTCCAGTAGAAGGTTTTCTGGAGCACAGAGGTCAGATCGGATGTTTCCTCCATGTTGAACAAAGCAGCCGGTGATTCCAGCTGCCAGACACTGAACTGATCTCTGAACACGATGCAGTGGTTCTATGCTCGTTATGCAGTTTGTGATTAAACAGTATTTAGGATACTGAAGACTTTGTGTCTGAATGAATGAAGTCAACTCTTGTAATAAAGTCTTTTTTTAAAGAGAATAATATAATCTACTGACGTTCACATCTCGTCTCGACTCTTTTGTTCGTGTGATTATCAGTTCACTGCTCAAACACTGAAAATTGTAATTTGTGTATTCTGGGAAATGTAGGATCCAGTGTTTCAGGAGCTTGACTCGTATGATATCAATTTTTTCTTGTCAGTCTCAAAGTTTCTCTGAATTCTACACAAACTACTGTAGTAATCGTATACAACAAAACTGAGTGACGTGGTAGAATGAAAAAACATCAAATAAGCTATACAAGTATACTAGAGCCAGATCATACACTGTATATAAAGATGGATGATGCATCTCGACGTCCCACTGCTCAGAAATGAAATGCTGAGGGGACAAAGGAGATACAACCTCGTTAACCTCATGTCCCCCACCAGGCACTAAACACTCTGAATAATGTCTCAGATCCAGATCTCTGATTACAGCTTTTGTTCTGAGTATAAACACACTCGGTAAAGTGAGCTGAAGCTTTTGGGCCCTGCTTGGCAAAGTGGTGAATCACATTCTTCTGAACCACAGTGAAAAGCTGCAGAATGAGAGGAGGAGGAGGACTATGTGATGTTTCTATTGGCCGATCACTCAGTCAGTCTCCTCTGTGACTGGCTGGCAGAGCGAGAGCAGGGAATCCCTCAGGGCTTCTCTGTCTTTGTCTCAGATTAAAAACACAAACAGAGCAGTCAGGCCTCGCTGCACCAGGTATCGTCCTCCGCTCCACTGAAGACCAGGACCCGACTAATAGTCTGGGTCATTACCAAGTGCACAGCTGCTGGTTATAACTCCAAACTGGCCCTGACCACTGCCAGCTCACTGGTCTAATCTCTGCAGCTGGAACTTCAGCAGGTTCCTGCAGAATTTACCAGAGCAGAGAGAAACCACAGAGGTGAATGGGAAACAGATCACATTCTACCCAGTTGGAGCAAAATCAGGAGGTGAAGAAACCTGCTCAGTTCAAGTTGAGTGGAGAAGGAGAAGGAGGGAGGAGCAAGTTGAGGGGAAAGAAAAAAAGTCAGGAGGAAAAGACAGGAAGCTGAGGGTGGGAACCAGGTGGAGGAGTGAGTGAGGAGGAGGAGGGTCGGTGCTCAGCTCAGCAGGGTTGACATGAGATGAAAGTCTAGACGGTTAAATTTGCTGTGGGCTGAGCGGAGCCGGCAGAGCAGGAGCGACTGTGGGCGGGGAGAGAGGAAGTGTGGTCGACAGGAGAGGAATTTAAAGTCCCATTGTTCTGGAGGA
The DNA here is from genome assembly GCA_026259375.1 of Verasper variegatus. NCBI lineage: Eukaryota > Metazoa > Chordata > Actinopteri > Pleuronectiformes > Pleuronectidae > Verasper > Verasper variegatus. Next base: position 24,531,429 of record CM048040.1, on the reverse strand, counting down.
GCAGAGGCAGAGAGCACCAGAGGAGCCGAGGAGTCGAACCGCCGACAGACACCGGACGACATGGACGTGAGCTCAGCCATGGCAAAGGTAGGAAGGAAACGATCTCCCCTGTCCAGGATCTGTTGAGTGGAGGTCAAGGGTCAGAGGTCACTTAGACTCTGCTGTTGATTGAGATCTGGAGAAACACTATGAGTCTTCGTTTCCAATTAAATATAAATAATCTTAAAGTAGGAAAGAGTTTTTATCTACAAGCTTCCTGAAACATCACCTTTCTGCTCTGATTCACTCATCATCAGACTTTTTATTTCCCTTCATTATTTAGTTTGTGTTGATGTTGATTCAGAGAAATGATGTTTCTATAGAAGCTGTGGGAACCTTTGTCAGAAGCAGCGATCCTGATACTTTATGAGTTGTTATTATCTCTATATGTTGATTTACGGCAACTTCCAAGCTTGTTATTGTCTTGAAACCAACTTTCAGTGCGTTCTGGGGTCTGATAATGTGACTGACTGAATGAATGAATGAATCCTGCCTGCATGAGCTCATGAGACAGAAACCTCCACATTTCTTTGGAAAATACATTAAAATGTAGTTTAAAATATTAATTAAAAGAACAATTAAGCTTATTTTATTACTTTAGTTCTTAATGAATGCAAATGTTTTGTAAACATACAATTTTCTATATTTCCAAAAAACAGCGGCGGTTATTTCTTTTTCACTTTCGTTCGAGAGAAATCTGCGAAATAAACGTACGAATGGAATCCTCCTTCTTGCCTTCTCCTCAAACTTGAACACATAATAATGAATTAATCATTCCAGTCTTTAATATTATTTCAGGATCTTGTTGAGGCATTTTGAAAAAAATTTTTTACTTTGTTCAATTACAATTATTTGAACAGTGTAAAAGAACAAGAGACTTTCTGCATCATCAAGTTCACACATTCAATTTTCTGTAGTTATCTTAGATCTCAAATGTGCAACTTAAAATATTTGACTTCTAGGCTAAAGAGATTAGTCTAGAAGTCCTGGACTGAAACATGGCAGCAACTTATCTAAATAAAAATGTAATTTGTTCGCCTCTGGGTTTGTTTTGCACAGGTCTGGTTCGACCCATAGATTTTAAATTTATAAATATCGAAACCTTCCACCAAGTTTCGTTGTATTCCGTCCGGTAGGTTTTGAACAATCTTGCTTCAGACCAGACAAAGGAACATGTCCAGTCTGATCAGAGCAGAAACTTAGCTCAAAAGAAAAAACTTTAGTTCAATTGTCACACGTGTGTTCTACAGTTAGAAGTATTCTGAGGTCAGTTATGATGAATCTCTTGGGCTCGTTCACGTCCAATTTCTAATTCAGTCGGTGGCCGTGACCTTGCGGACCTGATCCCCGGGTTGGGTCCGCTCTGGTATCTGTCTCCCACAGATCCCTCTTAATTCAGCCTCTGTTCGTCAGAGGTCACATCAGCCCGAGGCCCAAAACCTGATGGATCAGTGTCACCTGTCGAGGGTTTCATCCCCCTGTCGCCCCTTTATGGAAAAAGTGTCATCACCTGGGATGGAAATAACCCACAACAAACACACAAACACACACACAAATGAACCCAGTGTGCTACTGATCGCACTGGGAGCTGAGTGTTTTCACTTTGGGTGTAAATTCACTGAGCCTAATACAAATGGGACCTCAGACTTCACTCGAACGTGTTGTGTCCTTAGGTTTCCGCCTGTTTCACTTTGTTCAGACTCTTTCTTTAAGATCCAAAGGAAAAAGCTGCGGCCTCTGGAGCGAGAGAATCATCCAGAGGTTTTGGAGGTTGTGGGTTTGATTCTCTGCCCTGTATCAACCCTCGACTGTGGGTTTCAGTCCTTGGAACAAACGACAAATAAAAAATAAAAAAAAGAATAAATACTCTCAGACTAGATAATATTCATACATTTAAAAGCAAGTGACAAACAACAGGAGCCACAGTGGCACTCAGACCTCAAATTGAATCAAGCCAAATTACAGACAGAAAAATACCCAATCTCCCTTTGAGGCCCTACTGCACCTCCATCCAGATTCAAGACAATTGGTTCAGTGGACGAACAGCAACGAAGACTCCTTCTCTGCAGTGGCTGTGGAGGACGTCTGATCTGTGAGGATGTCAAACTGCAGCAGGTCGGCTCACCCCTGTGACCTCCAGCCTCTTATCTCACAGCGTTTCCGTCCCTTTCCCCTTCACATAGCCCACATGTTTGGAGTAACTGAGCGCGGCCGAGTCCGATCCACCAACAACATACTCGTCTTATCTGGATCCTAAATATAGAGCTGCCAACGTCTTTCTCCAGAAAAAAAAACTGCTTCTAGTTCAGCTCTTTTAAATCTCTCTCTCTCTCTCTATTCACAAAAATGAATTTTCAAACTTCTTAACTTAGTTATAGTTGAAAAAAACCTTAATATTTTACAGTTTGTTTTCATCTGTGAAACCTCTTGAATCTCGTTGTCTTTCCAAGGGGAAATCTTCGTCTGCGTCTCCTAAGATATTTGTGTTCTTTATGTACGAAACGTCAACACTCGCCGTCTTCTCACGGGGAAACTGTCTCGGACATTGTGAAACTTTGAGGAAAATATCTGTATTTCCTCCCTGAAATCAGATGATCAGACCTGGAGTGTGTGAACTGGTGTCAGTCTGGTAACACAGTAGTAAACACTCAAGCTGTGTATGAGTCAGTGTATTCCAGAGGGATGTAATGAAGTCTTGTTCTTCTTCAGCTGCTTCTATTCCAGCCGTCGTCACTGTGACCTTTTCAACACGGGCCGATCAGCGGCCTCTTCACTGTCACACACACACTTCACACCTCTGAACACACACTCCTCTGTCCTCCCTCGCCGCCAATGACGGCTCGTCTCTCCTCTGGTAATGTCTCATGTGTGTCAATCAACCTCGTTAACGTGAAACGTCAGCAACAGCACATCAAGCAACACAAGTCTTCTTTGTGTTTGTGTAGAGAAGATAAGATAAGATAAGATAGAGTGATAGAGCATTAAATACATAGACAAATATAAATAAAGATGTATCGAGATATAGCGATATATAGAGAGAGATGTAGAGATAGATAGATAGATAGCCACAGACAGACAGACAGACAGACAGACAGACAGACAGAGATATGGTTATTTACCCTTCATCAAAGCACATTACTCTTCCAGTTTATTTCTTTGTCTCCAGCTGAAATGATGCTGGATATGGACATTGTTCATCACTGTGAGTGAGGCCCCTGTTATAGCAGCTTCATCCCTCTGTAAGAACCTGGGTCTCTATAAATAAACAATATAATATGAACGACTCCCTGAGGAGACACTGGCTTGTTGATACCTGGTGACAGATGGACAGGTGGACAATAATAGCAGCAGGTTGTGTCATCAGGTTTCATGCCAGAGGTTCACACACACAGACACACACACACACACACAGACACACACACACACACACACACACACACTCACACACACACACATTGAGAATCATGTTTCCATCACTCCAGCTGACGTTGGAGAATATTGAGGATGATTTTTCACTCATTTTAACTGAAAGGGGGAAAAGAGAAGAACAGGCGAGTCTCAATGTGAACGAGAAAAGACACCATGGTGAGGAGTGAATTAGAAGTGAGAGAGAAGAGAGTGAGAGAGCTGAAGCATAAAAGAGGAAAAAAGAGTCAGTTAGTGGAGGTGAGGGGGAGGAGGTGAAGAATGAAGTGAACAATAAGACTGGAGGTTTTGTGAGTACAGATGATATCACTGGGTGGACCAGTGAGATCATCCACCCAGTGTGTGTGTGTGTGTGTGTGTGTGTTCCCTCCCTGCTCTTCCTCCCACTCTCGCTGAGAAATTATCTAAATTCTTTCTCATCCAAAACTTCCTCACTCATCTTCATCATCGCCGTCGCCTCTGGACAGTCAGGATTTCATGTTTTCCTCCCGACGTCTTCTCCGTTTACTCTGCTGTGTTTTTTACGAGCGGTGCTGTAAATGAATATTTCCATCAAACACACTTCCGTCATAGCTGTGGGTCTGATGGTCAAAAATAACTTTGCAACTTATGAACAGATTTTTACCAAACATAGTGTGAATGTTACTCAGGGGTATTTAAAAGAATATTAGTATTATATTTCTGGATGTTTTAATGGTCACAGACGTAGGTAGGATTTCTCCCGGTGCTGCTGATCGTCCAGTCTGACTGTGACGGATTCTGTGGGAGAGCGAGAGACAAAGACCGCTGTCCTCTTGTCTTTCATAAATGTTCATCTGTTCTTCTCCTGGTGTAAAGATCCTCGATACCAGTTCTCTTGACAGGCTGCTGTGACCTCTGACCTTTGATGCTCCCTGTGTTTGGTTGCTTATAATGTAGAAATCGCCTGTAGTTATATAAATGATTTGAATATATATATATATATATATATATATATATAACAGAAGTGCATCCTTCATTGTGTTTTTGTTTCACTGTCGTCTCAGATGTCTATGAAGCAGACTGCAGGAGGTGCAGGAGGAGCAGGAGGAGCAGGAGGAGCAGGAGAAGCAGGAGGAGCAGGAGGAGCAGCAGCAATGTGTCTCGTATGTAAAGAGAGCTGCTCTGGATTTCAGCCACATTCTTGGAGGTACGACCCTTTTTCTAATTATTCCTCTTTGCCTGAAAAATTCAGAGTTCTGGATGCAGTCCCGGTGGCTCCTCCCCTCCTTCCTGGAGTGAAACATATTGTGGTTTTGTTTATTTGAGCCACAATAAACTGAGGAAAGTCAAATAGGAATCTGGAACAATTATCAACAAGCAAGTCATTGATGGTGATTTTGTTTTCCGTTTCTAATTCCCATTCATCTCCACCTCTGCTGTACAGGAAGGCCTGTGTGGCCTGCGGCTGCAGCACGGTCGACCACGCCCCTGGAGGTGACCTTGAGGATGACCAGCGAATGGGACGCCTGCTCGCAGACTCACCCTGCTCCCACTTGACAGCGAAGGTCAAGGGAGGTGGCGGCCTTCGCATGTACAAGAGGAACCGTATGATCGTGACAAATCCGGTGGTGTCACGCAAAGACCCGACCTTCAGCACCACGACATACGACTGGGCGCCGGCCGGCTTCAACCAGAAACTGGTGAGGATCAGTGTGAAGTGCAGGAGGCTGGTTGTTGCAGTGCGATGCTTCAGGCTGTTATATGTTTATAGATGTTGTCAACATGAGACCCTTTATTCCAATCGTAAAGATTTACCTCTTAACTAATTGGTTAGTCTTCATTTAGTTGAGTTGAGCTGAGTTGAGTTCGGTTTCTGCAGTCGTCCCTCTACAGTCTGGTTTCCATTAAAAACAGCCTCACATATGTTTCAGGTTTCACAGCCTATAATTACCATGATGACAGTGATTACTGAGCTCTGCAGGGGCAGGAGACATTACTGTGGTTCAGCTTGTGCGGACAGACCCAACGCTGACTGCTCTCCAGATCCGTCTCTTCAGCATGTTCTCTGTTCCATCCAATGATTTGGTTTTCTGTTGTGAAAAGCACGTTAGTCACTGTTACTTATTCAGACGCACAGATGTGTCAGTGACAACACCTGGATCGTGTGATGACGGACTGACACACAGAGTGAGGACGTCTCATCCACACTGTGATATTTGACTTGACAGAGTGAGACAGACAAAGACAGTGGTGGGAGAGGACAAATGAAGAGGATGAGGTTCCATATTTTCATATTTGAAGTTTTGATATAGAAGATATATTTGTTGTTTTCACTAAAGTTCTTAGTTTATCCCTGAGGTCGAGGTGGCAGCAGGCTCAGCAGGATGTCCCACTTTCCACCTCCTCCTGTGGGAATGTGGGGCCAATAATGTAGCAATGTTATTTGTCACACATCACAAATAACTACAATATTGGCTCCATATGGGATCCTGAGGCGTTCCCAGGCCAGATGGGATGTATAATCCTTACAGCGAGCTCTGGTTCCACCCTGGGGTCTCGTCCCAGTTGGGTGTGCCTGGCAATGAGATGCTCGAACCACCACAACTGGTTCCTAACGACATGAAGGAGCAGAATGAGAGTGTGGAGTGTGGACGGGTCTTGTTTAGTGTGAGTCGGGGAATCGTGGGTTACCTGAGCTAGAACTTAAATACCCCTCACCCCTCTCAGGCCATGACGTACATGGAGCTAATCCCGGAGAGTCTACGTCCGGTCTCGGGGACTGATGGAGCGTCTCAGCGACGCCGGCAGCTCCTCAGCCAGCTCCCCGCCTATGACCAGGACCCCATGAAGTGTCAGAGCCTGGCCAGTGAGGAGGAGGTAACACAAATCAACAACACACAACATGCAACTACGACACTGTTTCAATTAGGCCCCACACACACCTACGTTATTGTTTACTCAAACCAACAGCTGACCATTTATCTTACGATGATCTTTGTGGTTTGATGTCTGATGAAACAACAAAGACTCTGATCTCAAACCTCTGCATCGTCTTCTTGCAGATTTCCTCCATGCTGCTGTTTGTGAAGAACTACAAACAGGAAGTGATGGGAGTCGGAGAGGTGGCCTTACCTGGCGAGGGCGGAGCTCTGAGGGAAGCAGCGAATCAGAGGACAGCGAAGGAAGCGAAGGATCGCAGCAACAGTGATAAGAAAGATGGTCTGGAGCACCAGGACCACGGCTCGACGAGTAGCGGCGCTTCCTCTGCTACTGGTTCCACTAACGGCACCGATAACACCAAGACTGATCATGTAAGTAGATAAGGCGCCTGACGTCTGATATTTAAATTAAATTAAATTAAATTTCCATATTCTGTTCCCTCTCTCTGTCCTGTAGCGGTGCTCTGGTTGCCATGGCGAGGTTGCCACGGAGAGTCCAGCTGTTTATGCTGAGCGTGCTGGTTACCATAGCGCCCTGTGGCATCCCACCTGCTTCGTGTGTTCAGAGTGTGGCCAGGGATTGGTGGACCTAGTCTACTTCTGGTCCAATCAGAAGCTGCTCTGCGGACGACACTACTGTCAGACGGTTTGGCCGCGGTGCTCCGGATGTGATGAGGTGAGCTGACGTCACAGTGAACCAACTTAAAAAGATTCAACTTCACTTGGTAACACACAAGTTAATCAGGTTTTTTCATTTGATCAATTGTGTTTGTATAACTTTGAATTAAATTGAACCTTGAATTTAGGCAACGTGTGTTTTAAATGTGTGCATCTCCCAAACAGTTCAATGTTGACAATACCCAAATCAAATTAAAGCTGACACTAATTAATCGTAGTGTTTATTAATTCAAATTGAAGAAGATAGAGCAAAACAAAGGTGTAACTACCAGAAAACTTGTGAAGTGAACGGTACCTAAGCCCCTCAAACATTTTCAATTAAACAACCATCTCTATCTGCTGGGATTGATTTGACTATTTATCGATGTTAAATACCCCCCCCCCCCCCCCCTTGTCGCTCCCCCTGTTCTCCTTCCTCAGCTGATCTTCTGCCAGTCTTTTCATAAAGCAAAAGATGGACGGACATGGCATCTTCATCACTGCTGCTGCTGGAAGTGCGGACAAAACCTGGAAACCCCCTGTCAGCACTGAGACACTCACCCAGTATTGTTCTACCCAATGAGATGAAGCACTGCTCGGAAACCGAATGACAAAGTGACTCAGATACATTGAAGCAGACAAAAGGTCAAAGTAATATTGTTTAACAAGTAATGAATAAATAATGGAGAATAATTTGATAAAATGTCCACTTGATGTATTTGCGTTTATAATACTAGAGATTTTGTTGACTCCAAAGTGTTTAAAGTACTTAGAGAAACAGTTTGTAGATTTATTAGCACTTGGAGTTCTCTCAGTGACGGGAGCCAGATGTTCTGTCTCAGACACAAACTGAAAGTCAGAGGAGCGAATCTTCACCACAGAAAACAAACGAGTCACATGAAATGAGACATATTAATAATAAATAATATAATAACAAATCATTTGATTAGATACATTGTATTGTAGGTCCATTTGTAAAGTGTTGTTGTCATTATTATCTTTTATGGAGTCAAAAGAAAAAAATTGAAGTTAATTAAAAAAAGATCATAATAATAACATTTATAAGAATATGGAAATAACTGTTACTCTGTGTTTGCAAAATTGTGGCTAACTGAGAGTTTTATTGTTATGTTAACATTAATGTCAGTGAAACTAAACCTAAAACCTTCAACCAAACTTGTTTACGATAATTCTAAATTTCTTTAAACTGCTTAAATTTTAGGTTTGGATTTGTGCAGCTTTGTGTTTCACGTATTAACATTTATTTCAAGCAGATATAATCTTGTTGTTTAGCTCTAACCTCAGAGAACTGGATATTTAAATGGCTGGAAAAGGCGTAACACTAATTAGCAATTAGCAATAATAGTAGCCTGCATAGATGAATGTTTTTATTAGATTTCAAGCCTCTGTTTTTAACTGACGTTTGGTTGTGTGTTGAACTAACAGAACAAAAAGTTCAAAAAGTTTGATTTCACGACCCATTGATGTGATTTTCTTCAGATTTATTCAACAGTTTGATGCTTTTTTGAGTTAAACTGCAGACTTGATTTATCTCTCTCATACAGATCTCTGCTGCTGCTTCATGCTGCTTTATTCAGGTTATATCACTCATTGAGTTTTATAATCTAAACCAAAAAAATTATAATCCTACGTGTGTCAATGACGAGTGAGAAGAATGTGTTGAAGGAAATAAAAGTTTCTGGCCAAACAAAATCCCTAAAAACAAGCGACCCAGAAATAAGCCCGTCCTCACACAGACGGTAGCTTCACGTTATTTCTAAGATATAATTAATGTCAGCTAATATTTGCTTGTGTTGGTTTTTTTTAATCCTTCCTTTACTTTTCAAACGGATTGCTGCTAAAATGCAAACTCTTCAGAAACAATGACAATATACTGTTTGACGTGATTAGCTTAAGATGTAGCATGTCAACGATGCTGTTCAATGCGATGCTATCGAAGACGCGATAATGTAGAAAGTTAAACCTTTTTGAATATTGATTATGGTTTCATCATGTAGGAAGTCTTTAGCGTAGCTTAGCACAAAAAATTGACACCAGGAGAAAACTCCTCGCCTCGGTCAGTGATGAAATGTTACGGGCATGATACATTTTTTTGTTGACGAAACATTTTCCTTCACCAGCTTTGGACTGAACGTTGTGTTTTGTCCTTAAAATGTCTCACATTTGTCGGAGGGAAGATATTTTTCTGCTGGTCATGTTTTCACAGATTCTGAATAAAAAATAGATTCTGACCGATCACCCTGTTGTGTGTCGTCTTCTTGAAGATCACTTGATGACAAGTAATGACCTTTAATATATCTGATAATAGTTCAATCTGTAAATCATCACTTCCTCTTGTTCCTCACATCATTAGCATTGTGTACATTGACTTCACAGTGAGATAATCAGAAAACTACCTGTTGATGAAGACATATTTTTATACCCTATGTTTATTTATGTGGCCCTTTGTTATCACAGATAAGCAATGAATAACCAATAAACGATTAATTTACAAAACAACCAAAAACTAAAGGTAGTTTGAATCAATTTTAACACATTGTTACACATTAAGCTGTTTAAACAATTCAACTTAAGTCAACACTTATTACTTCAGTTGATTGTGGAGAGAAATAAATACTAAAACTCTGATGAAATGCGATTGTCCAAATATCATTCATTTAATGTACCAACCACTGTGTGTGTGTGTGTGTGTGTGTGTGTGTGTGTGTGTGTGTGTGCCTGCTCATGCTGACGTACTTTCCGCAGGAATGTGAATTATTCCTGTGGTTTCTCGGTCGACGTTCCTGAGCGGTTGCGTCACCCAGCTGACCGTCTGGCAGCTGTTACCTAAACTGTGAAAGAAAAACCAGAAAAGGATATTTTTAGTCCCTAACTGAGATAAATGTGTTTGGGTTGCTGAGTATAATGGTCTGTAATAGCACACTCCATCATCGGGGAGGGTTTACAGAGGAACTGTTTCAGCACTTCCTGTGATTCTATACTCAAATTGGGCTAAATGCTTTTATTTAGAATTATGGGACATTCAAAGTCTCCAGCGTCATCTGTCCAGCTTATTACAAATGTCCCATTGTGGTACTGGGACTATAGATTTCATCCTTAAATCCAGAGTAATGGAGTTAAAACATTACTCCCGTGGGACCCCTCCAGGATTCGTGTGGACATGATTACATATGTACAAGACTAGAATGACACTTAGTGGAGTGATCGACTCAACAAAGGCCCAACAGTCTCTTTAATTCACTCAAGCTGCACCGAATCTCACAAACTCATAAAGATCAGTCTCCTTAATACACCTGACGTTGTTTCCCCTGGGATCTCACAATGAACAAAGTCATCCTATTCGTCAAGTTAAGAAGTGGAAATCTTCATGTTATAACTGATATCTTTATAATATACATTTATAAAAGTCATATAAAAGGTCGACATGCAACAGTGACAAGAGGGTTTGTTTGCGGGAAGCAGCCTGATGGAGCTTCACACTGGGTTTCAGTTCATTTGTTTATCTGATCGTTCCACATCTTAACTGCTTTCATTCACCCTCATGCTCTCATGGTGTAATTCCAGGCCGCAGCAGGCAGCTGATTTTTACGGAGACAACCCCAAGTAGCCATGGATGAAAACATATTTTTTTTATCTTCACCACTTTCAACCAGTGAGAAAAACAAAAACAAAATACAGAACGTTCGGAGGCTAAAGAAAGTTTCCAGTTCAGCAGAAAAGTGTTTGTGTAGGAAAATGTGTTTTGAGGGAAATGATCAGTATAATAAGTCCAGCTTTGTGTTGTCGAGTGTCACAGATGTTCCTGAGCTGCTGGAGAAAATCGTCAGGAACTACCCAGGGGGCAGCCACAGAATCACTTGGGTCCAAATAATTTGATTAACTGAAAATTTATCTGGAATTTTCATCACTCACGTACAATAACAACTGTGTCATACTTGATGTCAAAATCTGGTTTAAAGAGCTGAGTTGTTTTCGGTGATATTGTTATATTGTGTATACTTCTTTATTACAAAGTTGGGTTTTATTTAATTTCTCATGTTAATACTGTGTTTTCTTTACAAAACACATCAGTAAATCTGACCTGAGCCCTTAAAAAGATGATAAATCATAAAACCAAATAATAATAATAATAATAATAATAATAACAACAACAACAACAACAACAATAATAATAATAATAATAATAATAATAATAATAATAAAACATTTGATTTGTAAACCCCCTTTCAAAATATTGTTTTTGCTTTCTTGAAAACACAGAGATGTTGAGTTTACTGTCTTGGTAAAACTTTTAAAACCAGAAAATATTCACATTTAAGAAGTTTGTACTACTATGTTTGTGTGTGTAAAGTTACTTTATCAATCACTTATTAAATTAATGTCAAATAAACAATAAATAGTTTTCTGTCAATCAACTTATCAGTTATTCTTTTCATCTCTGGAGCGAAGATTTGTGTTGAAATAACGACACTGGTTTGAAGTGTATCATACAGGTCATGATTATACAAACATGTTATATAGTAGAATAAACCTGAGGATGTTAATCCAGCTGAGTTCAGTCACACTTTAAGATTTGGCCTGAGGTGGTGGCGCCCTCGTGTGGTGTGTTGTTGCTGTTTGTTTTTCACATACACAAACGGTGCATTGTTTAAAACGGTACCTGAACGCAGCACAGCCCCCTTCGTTGTACGTCCCCTTTAAGTGCTTATGAAAGTGTGATCTAATGTGGGTGAAAGAGCAGGAAGAGGACTGAAGTGAGGACTGAAGTGAAGACTGAAGTGAGGACTGAAGTGAGGAGGACTGAAGTGAGGACTGAAGTGAAGACTGAAGTGAAGACAGGCAGTGAAGAGGACTGAAGTGAAGAGGACTGAAGTGAGGACTGAAGTGAGGAGGACTGAAGTGAAGAGGACTGAAGTGAAGAGGACTGAAGTGAGGACTGAAGTGAGGAGGACTGAAGTGAAGAGGACTGAAGTGAAGAGGACTGAAGTTAAGACAGGCAGTGATGAGGACTGAAGTGAAGACAGGCAGTGATGAGGACTGAAGTGAAGACAGGCAGTGAAGAGGACTGAAGTGAAGACAGAGAGTGAAGAGGACTCTGACAGTGAAGAGGACTGAAGTGAAGACAAGCACTGAGGAGGACTGAAGTGAAGACAGACAGTGAAGAGGACTGAAGTGAAGACAGGCAGTGAAGAGGACTGAAGTGAAGACAGACAGTGAAGAGGACTCTGACAGGTACAGTGCTTTTTACAGGTCAGATCAGATCATGTGTGATGATGATAATGTGTTAAAAAGCATATATATATATATATATATATATATATATATCCAGTGTCAAGTGTATTTTATTTATTTACTTTTACAGGCGTGTGGAGCGATGGAGTTGAATGTTGCTAAAATGATCATTCCAGCAGGAGGTATAATGGTCCTCCCCTTCCTCACTTTAATAACCTTCCTCTTCTGGCCAGGAGCGATGCTGAAGGTCTACAACTGGTAAACACACACACACACACACACACACACACACACACACACACACACACACACAGCCAGGGACGCCATTAGAGGGGGGGGGGGGGGGTTAGGACGATTCCAAGGGCCCAGCACAAACACAGGCCAAAGTCCATAAGTCACTTTGAAATTGTATATTTATATGTGAAGTGGTTATCGAGGTTACCTTGTGGTTATTTGGGCTGATATCTTGCTCATGTAGGTTTGTTCTTGTGCACATTTCTGTTTGCTTTATTTAATTCTTCTTTTCTACGGATCATCAAATGGGTTTTCCAAGGCTGGATGGTGGTTTAGGTTTGCCGGAGGGTGGGGGTCATTAAAAATAATAATAATAGTGTTTTTCAGCTGTGCATAACAGGCTGTTGCTGAGCTGTATAGTCAATGTCAATGTTACATGTGACCTAATGTGAGCCAATACTGGACTTTGTTCCAAGTTGTAGAGAAACACAGAATATTTTTATCTTAATATCACACACACACACCAACACACACACACACACACACACACACACACACACACACACACACACACACACACGCACACACACACACACACACACACACACGAGTGCTGAGTCACTGTCATGTAACAGTTTTATCAGCAGATTTGAAACTGAGTAAAGGTTCAAGATCAAGAGAGAAGAAAACCGGAAACACTGAAACATTACATCATAGGTTTAGTGCTGAAATTAGGTCGTTATTAGAGAAACTGGTACAAACCGGTGTTAACATTGTCATTTTGAATTACGAGATTTCCTGGCCACACCCTGCTCTCCAGAGGATGAACCCTTTACTGGCTAATGCTTGTTAATGTTTTTGTTTGATACTTGTGCTGGATTTTCACCTGATGGAGTTGACAGAAGTTAGATTTTTGAGGACAGCAGCTTTCTACACAGCCCTGTACCCTCTTCAACATCTCAGCGATAAACATCCTGGCCTCCCAGTGATTCTTCTGTAATCCTCCGCAGGTTTATACGTCGCAGGATGGGGCTGGTGGTCAGCTATTCCTACAGTGGAAGTTACCGCTTCTGTTATTCCAGCCGCGGTACGCCAGGGGGCGCCACTCCATCGCTGCTGATGCTGCATGGCTTCTCCGCCAGCAAGGACATGTGGCTGCCCTTCCTAAAGGTAGCACATACACACAAACATTGTTTTTCTCATATATACACAAAGTAAGAATGATGAGTGTGTACTGCGAGTATCCTCCTGAAGAAAAGATTGATGGATGGAAGGAAGGATAAAGGGAGCAAAATGGATGTAGAAGAGAGATGAGTCGGTAGGTGGGGAGAGAGGGAGATGGAAGGAAAGAAAGGAATGAGAGATGAGGAAAGCCAAAGGAGATGAGGAAGGAGTAAAGGAAAGGATGAAGGATGGAAAGAAGGAAAGACACAATGTACAGAAGAAAGGAAGACGGGATAAAAGTGGATATGAAGGAAGGATTGATGTGTTTAAAGTCCCAAATCCATACCACATACAAGTTCTAACATGTAACAAACTAACATACAAACACCCTTTTCTGGTGTGAACGTATGAAACGCTCAAAACCGGAATTACTACATTGTTTGGCTTCGGGACACATATTTAATTTCCGTCTGTCTTCTGTGTGTTTGTTTTCGCCACTAGTTCCTCCCCAGAAATCTGCATCTAGTGTGTGTGGACATGCCGGGACACGAGGGGACGAGTCGCACCAGCGTCGAGGACTACAGCATCCAGGGCCAGGTTGCCCGAATCCACCAGGTCTGTTAAAAACACGCAGAGTTCAAGTCCAACAGTTTCAGGCCGAAAAACGCTTGATTAAAAAGGGTGAATATGGACGACCAGGCCGTATGGACTGTGAAATCCCTCCAGCGAGTTCTGGGTCTACCATCTTTAAGGCGGAGCACAGCCACCCGACAGAGAAAATACATTTCGCACTCATTTATTCGAACCTCAAATGACAGAAACCATCTTTGAGAGAAAGTGTGTGTACTTTGACGTTTTAGTTTGGTCCTTGTCCCATCCACTGAAATAAACGAGGTGTGTTTATGACCATACAGCAGCCAACCACTAAGGGGCGATCTAGATGCTTCGGCTTCACTTCATGGGAGCTGTCATGTTGTCCATCTTTATGAACGGCTTGTGGGTCAGAGCCTAAACAATCACTTCTCTGTCTGTGCAGTTTGTGCAGAGTATCGGTCTGGATAAAAGACCCTTCCACCTGCTCGGCATTTCGATGGGTGGGAATGTTGCTGGCGTGTACGCTGCCTGTTACCCCGCTCACCTGTCCAGCGTCACCTTGATGTGCCCGGCAGGTAAATGGTCTTCCACCAGGATTCAAACCCGACACCGTTTCATGAGGCAGAATTAATCGTGAATCTTCTTCTTCTCACCCTCTCCGTGCTCCAGGTCTGGATTATCCCACAGACTCTGAGTTCATCACTCATCTGAAGGAGCTGGAGCTGAGTCAGAAGGAGGACACCATCGCTCTGATCCCCACCACCGTTCAGGAGTTGAAGAACATGCTGAGACTCAGCTGCCACACGCCACTCAACCTCCACCGACAGGTACAGGACCCTGCTGCCTCTGTCTTAGGAACATTAATACTTCAAGGCTTCACACAACTTCGTTCCACCTGTTATTGCTGCTGCTGGTTTATTTGGAAAAGACCCAAATACATTTTGGGTCTTGTGAACGGGATACCTTAGGAGCACCTCCAGCTAATCATGTGACTGCAAGGCGGTCATTTAAGTTGTGTGTGTGTGTGTGTGTTTTGTCAGGTCCTCCAAGGTTTCCTAGACAACAGAATCCCCAACAATAGTTTCTACAAAGAAGGTCAGTCTACAAAGTTCCATGTGTACTTCACAATAAAAGCCCTGTCTTAATCCTTATTAAAGGAACTGTTGATCATTTTGTGGATGTTAATGATCCTAATGAAGAAAAACAAAGTGTTACACTTTGCTGGCATCATCTTAACAGTTTTATTTGTTTAGTGTTGAAGGAGATCTGTGGGGAGACGTCTCGTTACTCACTGCAGGAAAACATGCATCGGATCACAGCGCCCCTGCAGGTCATCTGGGGGAAGGAAGACCAGGTAAGGAATCACAGTGATGATGATGAAACCAAATATATCAAAGTGACACACTTAATGTAACAGATTGATTTGATTACAGCGTAGTGATAAATTGAATGAGCTTTATTCTGCAGCACCAGAATGCAGCTTTACACAGCAAAATAAAATGATTAGATAATTCCAACTGTAAGTTTAAGAAAATAAAGCCAAATATTCAAAGAAGAAAATTAAGTTTAATTTAATGTAAAAAAAAACATTATTATAGTCTGTAATCATGTCAGCAGTTCTTAGGCTGATGTGTGTTTTGGGCTAAATTCTAAAACTATAAATAAATGTGCTATAGGCATTTATATATATATTTTTTATTTCTGTTTTAATTTAATCTTTTATTCTAAGTTCACCCTAAGTGGGACTAAATTGTTTCTTTACCTACTTTAAAGATTAACTATCTTATCGCCATCCAAGGAGCCGTGCTGCTCACACTGTTATTGAAAAGATTCATATAATGAACCACAAATATGACGAGCTGTTAATAAACGTGTGTCCCTCAGTTGCTGGATGTGTCGGGGGCGGGTGTGCTGCAGGCGGCACAGCCGAGCTGTCGAGTGGAGCTGCTGGACAACTGTGGTCACAGTGTGATAGTGGAGCGGCCCAGGAAGTCTGCCAAGCTCGTCATGGACTTCTTGTACACGCATGAAGTCAACGGAGAAGACGCTAAGAAACGATCCTGAAGAAAACTTTTGAACCGTTCCGATGACGCTGACCTCATGATGGCGATGAAGAGATTGTAAAGATGAAGATTTGAATAGTGATGATGTAAATGACGGAGGTAACGGTTGTGGTGGTGATGCACTGGTATAGTTCACTGTAAGACTTTTCCAAGACAGCCTTTAGATATGTGAAAACTAAACCAACGCATAAGTATGCCACGAGTCCTGAAGTGTTCACCACAGCACCAGGATGTAATTTCTGTTTTAGATTTAAAAACTGAGTGAGAACATTCCATGTGAGGATTTTGCACATTTCTGTCTCTTGTTTCACTGAATGACAGATGTCTGTCTGTGTCTCATCTCTCCTGCTGCATACTTAGTCTCTTCAAT
This sequence comes from Verasper variegatus, assembly GCA_026259375.1. Lineage (NCBI taxonomy): Eukaryota > Metazoa > Chordata > Actinopteri > Pleuronectiformes > Pleuronectidae > Verasper > Verasper variegatus. The sequence goes on along the minus strand of CM048040.1, from coordinate 24,514,729 downwards.
AAAATCACATTTAGATTGAAATTCCGAATGGTGAATGGGATTCACGATTTATGTGTAATTTTTATTACTATTTTGAAACTATAAAAATTATTTAATTTTACCACCTGTAAAAGGACTCGCTATGAAAAATGAAAACTTGTTCACTTTGTGGCAACTGAGCCGTAGAGTTTCATGAAGAATTTCAAAGCTTGAATCAAAATGTTTGCATATTCTTACATAAATCTTTTGCTCTGTACCTGCAATATGTTGAACAAAGAGAGTCGTGTAACTCCCAATAAAAACAACCTTGTAACGAGAAACATGACGAATAATTTGTGTCTCAAATCACTGACAGGTATTTAATCCTGTCAGGCCTGACTTGAACTGTAACAGGTCATTTTTAAATGTGCACAAACATCAATTACATTCTTATGACATAACTCAGTGTATTTGTATATATTCATCAACTGTGGATAAAGATGGACGACTTGACAGCTCCCCTAAAGTGAAGCCAAAAGTTTTAACTAGTATTTGATCACCTAAATTTTACTAATTGTTGTTTTCTTTACACTAGACTGGGCCTTTATATTTAAATACTTTATATTTACATCGGGAGTGGGTCCTCTCTACGGAGGCAGCCATGTTGTTTTTACAGTAGCCCACACTGGACAAACTAAACACCTTTTGAGTTTTTATGACAACTGAAGGTTAGCACATGTTTGGAAGGGGAGGGTGAGGTGAGGGGTGTTCAGCTGCAACATGACACTTCACCACCAGATGTCACTAAATCCTACAAACTGAACCTTTAAAACTTCCGTTGTTTTGTTACACTTGAAGAATCGGTCACCATTTACTTCAATTGTATGAGATTTGGCTGCAACACTGTTTACCCCTGAAACTCCAGAAGGGTTTTGTGAACTCAAACACTTTCACCCGCCGCTCCATCATAGTGGTGAGTAGATATGTGTGGGGAATTAAACGTGAAGACGCGAACGCACCACAAGGAGCACGCATGCGCTCAGGTTAGCTTTGCCCTGGAGCTGTTGTGGAAAACACGTTGTTAGCTTGTTAGCTTTGACTGTTAGTGAAGCTGGTGAGTAAACGTCCTGCAGCTTCATGTTAAACATCATAAACAAACAACAGGCTTGTTAGCTGTTAGCTTGTTAGCTTTGGCTGTGAGCAAACGTCCTGCAGCTTCATGTGCATTAGCATTAGCTGTTAGCTTGTTAGCTGTGTTTAGAGGACATCCCAACAGCTACGAGCTAGCTTCGTTAGCTACTTCACTTGGCTCCGTTTTGACCTCTTGTTAGCTAGTTTAGCGTCAGGTGGGTACAACCATGTGACTTTTCCACAAGGCAGATATGAGCTTTGTTATTGGTCTGGTTGTTTATGTTGATTCGGAGTTGATCTATTTCTCTCTCTCTCTGTGTGTGTGTGTGTGTGTGTGTGTGTGTGTGTATATATATATATATACACACATAAAAAACTGTGTATATATGTGTGTGTCATTCATGAGTCCAGCTCACACTGACTCTTACCACTAACATTTCTTTTAAAGTGTGTAGTGAAAAGAAGTGACTACAGCCCCTGGTGCAAACAGACATAATGAGGAGCACTGGAGATTAGTCTGTGAGAATGACTCACTAAAGTCATGTGGACAGAGATGAAGCACTGAGTGTTTCAAGAAGTAGAAAGTTCCCAAACATTTGCACACGCTCTATATTGATTTTTTTCAAGTGAATAAAAGCATTAACATTTGAAGATAGTGGGGCCGACCTCTGATTCGTCAGTGTGTTAACCCATCAGACACATCCATACTAAAAAACACCTTTTCAGGCTTGTGCAAAATAACATCCAGTTGTTTTGAAATAGTTTAGTCACAGTCTACCTCAGAGCAACAGACACACGTTCACGTTTGACACGTTCACTGTTCCTGTTCTAGTTGGACGTCAGCTGATTGACCTGCTGATCATCACTCGAGGGAGCCAGAGTCACCGATGCTGTAATATCATGAGCAGCGTAGTCAAGAAGGACGAATCTGGTGTTTACCAACGGGTGGTGTTAAAGAACGCCTCGCCACACCACTACATGAATGTCTTCCTGTAAGTCACTGTAAACATTTAGTGTGATAATTAAATGCATCTTATTGTCTGCTCCAAAATATTTAATTATTCTAAATGTGTATTTTATACATGATTACTGCCCATCTCTCACAAATCATATTTCTGTGTGTTTAGTGTCCTGGAAGATGAGTCTACCAGACTGAGTGCTGTTGAATTTAAGCAGTTTATCATCTCAGGCCTGAAGAGCCTGTATGGAGAGGTGAGGTCATTATTATGTCCGGGCCGACGGTTTGATTCCCACCACAGCTGAACAAATGTGATGTGCTCTGATGCTGAGAGGTCTTCAGATGTTCTTTTCTTGATGATTCCCATGGCTAAGTGCATGCTGGGAAGTACTCAGACACGCCTGCATCCACCACTCTCTGAGACACCTTTGCTGAGCGGTTCAAACACAGCTTAGCGGCAATTGAACTGAACCTGTGCTCATTTTGACACAGTCGACTGTACCTCAGCACACAGAGCAACAGACCCCCTGAGGTGTGGAGGCAGTTTTGTTCTCATGCATGTTTATGTGTTTTTTTAGGTGGGAGCAGCTTTACCTTTTGACCTGTTGAAGTACAATGAAGACAAACGCACTGCTCTGCTGCGTGTTTACAGCAGGTGAGCTTCAGTCCGCAGCCGCAGGACGAGAACAAGTTTCCACTCTCGAGTCACTTTCTGATTCAAACCACCTGCTTCATGTGATGGACTGAATTAGTTGTGTGTGTTTTCTCAGGGGTTTGGTGAAGCTGTGGAGCTCCCTGACTCTGCTGGGCTCCTACCAGAACCAGGCCTGTGCCTTCAGAGTGCTGCAGGTCAGACTTCATCAATTATTCCAAAGCTGTTTATATAAACTGATTCATTCTAGTTGCAGATACAATATGTACACCATGAGACATTTAAAATAAAATTGGGAGTGTTAAGTTCAGATTATTTTATCACAGCTGGGTTTCAGAGGTCAAGGGTGAACCTCTGCGTGTGAGAGGAAACATTTCTGTCAAGTTGACAGGTTTCACACATTTTGTCTTCAGGTGTCTCCGTATCTACTGGCGCTGACAGGAAACAGCCGAGAGCTGCAGCTGGACTGACGCAGGAGAAGCATCTTTTTGTTCAAGATGAGTTTCATATGGAGGAGCGTGTTAAACAAATCACAGCTGTGTCTCTCGACCATCGCAGCAGCTCCTCCACCCTGTAGGCTGCTCCACATAGGCCAGCGAGCCTCCCTCACTAAAGCCTTCTCCACCCAGGATGTGGAGCTGTTCGCCACACTAACGGGTGACACCAACCCCCTCCACCTTGACCCGGCCTACGCCAAGACCACCTCCTTCGAGGCGCCCATCGTGCACGGCGTCCTCATCAATGGCCTGATCTCGGCTGTGCTCGGCACCAAAATGCCCGGCCAGGGCTGCGTCTTCCTGCACCAGGAGATCCGCTTCCCAGCGCCTCTGTATATTGGTGAGGAGGTGCTGGCCGAAGCCGAGGTCGTCAAGATCAAGATGTCGTTCGCCTTGATTGCGGTGACATGCTCGGTAAAGGACAAGGTGGTGATGCAGGGGGATGTGATGGTGATGATGCCAGAGGATCAGCAGAAGAGGGGTTGAGATGAGGTCAGAGGTCACAGCAGGCTGACAGTGAACAGTTCAGATGATGTGACAATTTCAGGGACTACAAATGGCCGCTGCTGCTGCTGCTCAGCATCTCCGGGATTAAGTTTGTTCTGGTTTGAAGCAACTTTTCTACACAGTGGAATTTGCACATTGAAGCTTTAATGCTATTGTTTCCTTTTTTTTCTGATCTTGAACCATGACAAGAAGAACACTGAGCAGAATCATCACACACTGATGACTATTTAGAATGCAGTGTTTGTACTTTGTTGGCTCTGCTCTGCATTTTGTTTAACGTAAGAAACTTTTGTGTGGAATAAAATTGTGAAGTTATCGTTGGATTACATTGTGATCCAGTTCAGTTCATTGCCTCTAATGTTATCCCCTTGCTGCCTCACTGTGGTGTTGTGTATAGGCCGTCCATGGAGGACCAACAACCAATCACCTCAGCATGTTATTTGTAGAATAACCAACAAATATCTTCACGGTTGATCCATCTGCCAAATATTTTCCAGAAAATTAGCTCCATAAAACATGAGACAATAATGTAAAGTACATGTTGGATTCCCCTAAAGCCCAAGTTGTCTCCAAATAGATTTTGTCCAACAGTACCACAGACACATTATTTATTAACTATCACATAAGTTAATGAAAAACAAGACACATGAAAATTTGATTTGGGAATTAAAAATATTCATATCCTGTGTTGTGTGATACCTTGCTGCTGTAAGAGGAATCTCACATGTCGTCAGTGTTGAGTGTTGCTTCCTAATGTCTTAAATTGAACCGCCTTGAGCCTTACATGTTTCATTTTTTGGTTTGACAGTAGTTCGGCTGGTCTTGGTGGATTCTGACCTCCACGTTATCAGTATGGGAAAAGAACTGTCAGCACTACATTGTAAAGATAGGGAAATCTTCAACCTCCCAGTGCTTCTGTGCAACAGCCACTGGTCGCACTGGTGCTCAGATTAACGGATGCTTCACCCAAAAATGAAAAGTCACTCATTATCTACTCCGCACTGTGCCGATGGAGGGGTGGGTGGGTGAAGGGTTTGAGTCCACAAAACACTACTGTCACGATAACTGCAGCATCAACTAGGAGGAGGATAACAGCACTTAGGCTAAAAACACAATGATGCAGTTCAACAACTTGCAGGTTTATTCTTGACCTTGAAAACGGGTGTGTGGTTACACTTCCTTCTCCTGATCAGCAGGCAGCGGTGACGAGGCTTCGAGTCCTTTGCCCCACTTTCTATTAATGACGACGAAGCTGCCGTGATGACGTTCAACCAGAACATCACTTCCTGGTTACGATGAAGCTAAGCTAACAGCTAGCTCGGCTTGTTGTTGTTCCTCCTCCGCTCAGCGGGGCTCCGCCTCAGTGTCTCTCCGGCGGCTTCAGTCACTGACAGACGGACGCTAGGCTCGGACTTCCACCGTGAATGCCCCGGGATGTCTTTCCTGGAGAAGCCTGTCCCCGGCAAGCTGCTGCTGGACGACACCGTGCCCCTGACCGCGGTGATCGAAGCCAGCCAGAACCTGCAGTCCCACACGGTGAGTGTTCTCTCGAGGTAAACACCAGCGGATGAAGGTTCGGTTGTGAACCCGTAGTTCGGTGCTTCCCTGTTGGCGAACATTGGTCTGTTGAAAACGGCCAACTTCCTCTGAAAGGGGCGTCTGAGTCTATCGCTGCGTCACCGCTTCCATTATCGGACACGTTTGTAGAAGCTTTTCATTCGTGTGTCTTCGTGTGAAAAATGACATTAGTCACACACGTCCTCTGACTTGTGGACTCGATGAGCAGCTCCAGGTCCCGAGAGTCCGCCGACATGTGTCGTTAACCTGCTGCGGTGTGTTCGACCTGCGCGGTGGGTCCATTATCGGACAGACAGCTGACCCGGGCTCAGTTAGCGCTGTCACTGATCAGGAGTCAGCAAACTGCCGATTTAAAGGAGCTTTGTCCCTGATAGACTGAACTGTCCCAGCTCTGGGGCCATTGGTCCCAATACCACATTACCTGCTTTCTGTAAACTAACCACGCCGAATTTAAGAATGTCTGAATCTGTGTATTTACTTTATAAATCTCGTTGTTGACACTCACTAGTCTGCTGCAATCTACCGCAACAGTACACAGTTGGATTTGCTGAGGGAGTTTGGCGTCTGATTTAGCAAATGACACCAGTACAGAGCTCCGGATGAACCAATCCGGTGTTACCCTGAACTGGAACATGAGCTTTGAACCCTTGTGTACAACTCGAAACGGCACGTAAACAGTGAGCCTGTCGGTGACCCGCTTATGACGTTGTGATATTGTTTGTATTCAAGTTGAAGCAGGGGAACTCGCTGACTGTCCGATAGTTGTTGTTGACAGTCAGGCTGGAATCAGTTGAGCTAGCCAGTGAGCTTGACAATAGCTACTTCTGTATAACCCCCACATGATGGAATCAAATCATATATGCAATTCTATTGTCATTAAATGTCACCCAGAATGTCGTCCCTCCATTGAGGCCCAACAGTCCCCTCATGAAACCAGTGGTGGTTCTTCCTCAGTCTTGCTGAGGGTGAAGGACGGAGGACGTCACACCTCGTTAAGCCCTTTGAGAGAAACTGTGATTTGTGAATATTGAATATTTACGATTAAAATTTGATTGATTGATTTGAAATTTACTAGAAATTTACAGATTTTTATTTGGATCTGCACCAAGTTTCATACAAACATACACATCAGTCCCCTAAACAATAAACATGCCTGTTTTCTTTCATCAAGGTCCATGAGTTATCCTCCGAAGAATCAACTAAAAGTTTGAACTCCGCTCTATCTCACAATTTTAAAGAAAGTTAAATTAATCTCCACCCTGATCCAGATTCACACTAAATATTTACGACTTCTTCCCTGACCAATACCACGCGATTCCACCAAGTTTTGTTGAAATCAGTTTAGCCGCTTTTCCGTAATCTTGCTTACGAACAAACAATCCAATGAACAAACAGACAAGGGTTGAAACATAAGCTCCTTCACAGAGGAAACACGTTCAATAGACTCCACCTCTTCTTTTTATAATGGAATAAATTAAACGTGGTGATATATAAATATACTTTGACTTGACTTTGGTGTGGATCCAGAATTTGTCTTTCTCTCACTTTTAAGACTTTTTACAAAAATAATTTCCCCAATTTCCCAGAGAATAATTCATGGGTCTTGATTTAATAAATTCTGACATTTAGGTGACTGATATCTTTGAGTGTGTGAAATTAGCTGCAGATCCAAATAAAAATCATGATCTTCGTGAATTTAGATGTGGCTTCGTAAGGGAACTAACTATTGGGCCCAGGTGGAGTCAACGCTTTACTGAGTGACATTCTAGTTCCAACTCCACAACTTCACCTCAAGGTATGTGCTGATACTCAAACTTTAAATCTGAATACCTCACTGTGTTATATGATAAGTAACATGAGGTCAGAGATTACTGTGGCACTGAAAACTGAGTCAGCAGCTTGTAATGACTTAAAGAATTTAGCAGAAACACTCAATTGTATAATATTGACCAAGCAAATTGTATTTAATGTGGATCAGTCACATCTGGCTGATACAGCATCCACTGAATAAGGTCAGTGTTCATGTTGATGTTGATGCAGCAACGTGCTGGATCATTAAACACAATTTGCTTGGTCTATATTATATCTTCTATTAGTCTGTTGTAGCCAGTGCACTGTCATTTGCTGTGGTCTGCTGGGGGAGCAGCATTGGAGCCGGTGACACCAACAGACTTAACAAACTGATTAAGAAGGCTGGCTCTGTCATTGGCTGCAAACCGGACACGTTTGAAGTGATGGTGGAGAGGAGGGCACGGAGCAAACTGTTATCCATCATTGACAATCACAAGCACCGTCTCCACCACCTAGTGGACAGACAGCGGAGCACTTTCTCGAACAGACTGGTTCAGCTCCACTGCCAAAAGGACAGACACAGGAAATCTTTCCTGCCTACAGCAATAGGACTGAACTCCTCACCTCTGTTAAAAGGTGAACCTTCAAAACAATGAGCCTTATAGTTTCTGTCCACACCAAAACTCTTTTTTGCACATATTATATAGATTTTCTGCTGCACATCTTATAGTCATATTTATTTATTTTAGTCATGTTCAACAGCTTTTTGCACTCTCGTCTCTTTTGTCGTCTTTTGTATTTAGCCTTTTGTTCTTTGCTCTATGTGAGATGCACTTGACATGCTGCTGTGATACAATAATTTCCCAAGTTGGGATCAATAAAGTACATCAATCGATCTATCTTTCTATCTATCTATACAAGTAAGTGTTTCTGCTACATTCATGAAGTCATTTATTTGGTTATTAAGTGATGGTTTTCGGATCATGAATCGGGATTGTCCCACTCCACTTAACCCTGGTGTCATGGCTGTCATTGGATAAACTCTAGAGCGACTTTGATCCTCCACGCCTTTAATACTTGTTACTTTACCTTTGTTATCATAAGGCCACCTGCCAAAAAAACTAACAAAGAAGCTCATTAGCGCAGCCATGAAAAAAAAGAAGCAGATTTGTCTGACCCCTCACATCTTCTGAAAGGAATAGAACCCCTAACCCAGCAATATGCCCTTCCTGGCCCTTGCTGTCCTTGTAGGCATAACAGTCACCCAAACTGTGAGGTTTATATTTTACTATTTCCTCCCAGCCATTGATGAGGATAACAATTCAGAGTCAAAACCTGCAGCTTTGTTCAACGATAAAGAAAAACAGAATGAGATTGGACCTGTAGCAGCCATGTTAGACATTGCAGCATCACTGGATACAGGCAGTACTGCAGCTCTGTTCCAAGTTGCTATAGCTTTGTATAAAGCTGCAGACACTGTGCACGATGGTACAGCAGCACTGGAAAGAACCTGCCTCTCTTCACTCCTGGCAAACGCTCCAGCACCACCGGAAGAGTCCAGTTTGGCAGCTGTGCTCCACCATTCTGAAAGCTTTTTGGATGCTGCAGATGCTGTGTACAACTCCTCAATAGCACTGCACCAGACCCGTTCTGATGTAGCTCTGTTTGACACTGCGGTGGCTGCCTTCAATGCTACAGCTCTAGAGGGTGAGACCAGTGTTTCAGTTGTGCACAACGTGGCTGAAGATTTGTACAGTGCTGCAAATGCTTTGCAAAACGTCTCAGCAGCATTTGAGTCAACCAGTGCTACAGCTGTGGGCAATTTTGCTGCAACTTGGTGCAATGCTACATTCACTGTGAACAACGTCGCAACAGCACTGCATGACGACAGTCCTGCTAGAGCCGTGTTTGATGCTGCAGTAGCTCTCTTGAATTCTACAGTATCAGCCTCAGCTTTGTTCAAAGATGCAGATGATGGCGTTGGACTTGGCATCATGAGGCCGGTGCTGCACAAATGCAGGACGATGGGAACTGTTAAACTGCCTTGAAATACTCCCACTACAGTGTGATTTACTCCGGGTGCTCCGGTCTCTCCCACACAAGAACAATTAAAAGTATATAAAACTGGAAAATGTCTACTTAGTATCTATTTTCTTTTATATACCACTAGCATTGCACCTCTTGAGCTTCCAATGCATGGAAACCAAAGGGGGTGACCCTGTTCTGACACTCAACTACAGGCCCATCAGTATCTTACCCATAGTATGGAATGTATTTGAAAAACCTTGTTGCTAAACAAATCATTACTTTTCTGAACAATAGCTCCTTCCCACTACGCCCAATGCAATTTGTTTGTTTAGTTTTTCTTCAGTCTTGCTGAGGGTTAAGGACGGAGCATGTCACACCTTGTTAAGCCCTATGAGGAAAACCGATTGGTGAATATGGGCTTTACAAATATAATTTGATTGATTGAAACTACTAGATTACTAGATACAGATTTTTATTCAGATCTGCACCAAATTTCATACACTCATTCATATCAGTCCCCTAAACAATAAACATGCCATGCAAGATCCATGAATTATCCTCTAAAGAATCTACTAAAGGTGGAAAATTGCTCTATCTCACTATTTTAAAGAAAGTTAAAAAAGAAAAGAAAATCCTGGCGCTCCACCCTGATCCGGATTCACACTTAAATTCTGATAAATGTGGAAAACATAACCTCCTGTGCGGAGGTAGCAAGTTTTATAGACTCCACATGTCCTTTTATAATGGAATTAATTAAACGTGATTCTCTGAATACAGGCATTGGAACAATTACACTGAAATTGCTATTGCCTGGCAATGTAACCAAAATGTGTGAACGGTACTCAAACAAAATTATAATGTCATATTACAGTTGTCAATCACAGAAACAAAATGATACATTACTTTATCACTGTGCATCCTGCAAACAGCTGTGTGTCTTTTTTCTTCCTGTTAATTGTATAATATTGACCAAGCAAATTGTATTTAACCTTTAACAGTCACATAATAAGGTCAGTGTTGGTACCGATCCAGTGCATTGCTGCATCACACAATCACATTAATTCAGTTATTAATCGATGGTGTCGGACCACGCAAAATATCGGATAAACTCTAGAGCTAGTTAAACATACACAAAGTAAACTTCAAGAACTGGATGTGTCCTAATAACCTCTGATTAATGTTGGTGTTTATTGAGAACATTAAAAGTGAGTGCAGGGCAGTGCGAAGGGATGACACTCCGGCGGCAGCAATAATTTAGCATCTTCTTCTTCTTGTTTGTTCGGTTTATTGGTGGGTGGCAACCAACTTCAAGGTGCATTACCGCCAACTACTGCTGTACTTCATTACTCCCCCCCCCCCCCCCCCATCAAACGCACAGAGGGGTTTTTTTGTATAACATGTCAATACCTTTGACCCTCTATGCCTTTGATCCTCCAAGCCTTTAATACTTTACTATAGCACTGTACGGTCAATAGGCCACCTGCCGAAAAAACAAACAAAGAAGCTAATTTGCACAGCCACTTCATTCTGATCCCCACATATATTGAAAGGAATAAAACCCAGCAACATGTCCTTGCTGAGCCTTGGTGTCCTTTTCGGCATCACTGTAACTATCACTCTGAGGATTGTATTTGACCATTTCATTCTGCCTGGAGAGAGAAATGTACATATTGATGAACACATGGTTATCACTGAACTGCCCGAATCAGAAGCTAGCTTTGGAGAGATAGAGGACAATTCTTTGTCCATTGCAGAATCAGAGCCTTCAGCTTTGTTCAACGCTAAAGAAGAACAGAATGAGATTGGATGTGCAGCAGCAGTGTTGCTCGATGAAGCATCACTGGATACGACCAGTGCTGCTGCTCTGTTCAACAATGAAGAACAGAATGAGATTGGATGTGCAGCAGCAGTGTTACTCGATGAAGCATCACTGGATACGACCAGTGATGCTGCTCTGTTCAACAATGAAGAACAGAATGAGATTGGATGTGCAGCAGCAGTGTTACTCGATGAAGCATCACTGGTTACGACCAGTGCTGCTGCTCTGTTCAACAATGAAGAACAGAATGAGATTGGACCTGTAGTAGCAGTTTTAGACGTTGCAGCATCACTGGATACGACCAGTACTACAGCTGTGTTCCAGGTTGAAACAGCTTTGTTGAGCGCTGCAGACACTGTGCACCATGCTATGGCAGAACTGGAAAGGACCTGCCCCTCTTCTATTCTGTCAGGTGCCGCTGCACCACCGGAAACGACCAGCGTTGCAGCTGTGATTGGTCTTTCTCAAAGATTGTTCAATGCTGCAGTGGTTGTGCATGACTCGTGTGCAGCGGCTGCCTCTAACACTACAGCTCTACACGTTGAGGCCAATGTTTCAGCTGTGGTCAACGTGGCTGCAGTTTTGTACAATGCTGCAGATGCTTTGCGCGTCGTCTCAGCAGCACTGCATTCAACCAGTGCTACAGCTGTATGCACCGTTGATACAGCTTGGTACAATGCTGCAGTCGCTATTAACATAACCTCAGCAGCACTGCATGAGGCAAGTCCTGCTAGAGCTGTGTTTGGTGCCACAGTACCCTTCTTGGATGTAACAGTAGCAGTGTTGGCAAGCAGTGCTGCAGCTTTGTCACCCGTTACCACAACTTCGTTCAAAGGAGCAGGTGATGGATTTATAATCCAAAACGATGGAAACTGTTAACTTTGGACTATGTGAATAATAAAACTGCCTATGGATGAAAGCACAACACAAACTTACGTCTATGATTTGTATATATTGTGTTGTGTAGATATTTTCTTGTACTTTTTTTGTTGTGGCGCCCAAAATCTTGCCACGAGGGGCTGCCATGTTGAAATGTTACCAGCGAAAACAAAAGCTGCCTTCAAATACTCCCACTACAGTGTGAAATAGTTAAATACAGGCACATGAGGGTTTACCCCGGGTGCTCCGGTCTCTCCCACACAAGAACATGTAATTAAATGTATACATAACAATTTCTACTTGGTATCTATTTTCTTTTATATACCAGTAGCATTGCACCACTGTTGATTTACACCCATTAATTTACAGTAAGAATACATTAGTTGTAATAATCACAGGAAGGTCGGCTGGCCCGCTTTTATTGTGAGGAAATTCCAATCACTATATTTTAAGTGATGTCGGTGAATGTTTAGTTGAGATGAAACACACAAACATGAAACAGACTCTTCCCTGGGTGAATGACAATGGTCACAACTAATGACAGGACGGGACAATGCCCTAAAAATATGATAGGCCTACATTTACAATGCTAACAAACGGGTAATAAGAGAACTGAGAGAAGCAAAGGCAGACATCCTCACAATCATTGAAAATTCTGCTTGTAACTCAAAAGTAATTTGGTGTCTGATTCAAACGGACCAATCAAAACTCTACAATAACAAAGCCAATTGTTGGATGCGTCAGTGGCCACCATAGCCTGGAGTTTCCAAGTCCTACAAAGCAATGTACGCACCATCACTACCAACGAAACCAGCACTTCTACCAAGAACAGTATCTTAATAGAAAATGTTAAGGTGTCACTAGACAAAGTTGGGGCCATGGTTATACTTTTAAACCAGACTTGTTTTTGCCTTATGGGTGGTAAGGCTCTGAGAATGGCACTGTGGTAAGTTTCTATCTTTCCAGTAAGTTTGTGTTCTGGGATGTGGTGAACATTATGGTCTCACTGAACTTTACAGCTACTAGTTAGTACTTGAGTTAGAGTTTCCTGGTAGTCATGACTGAATTGGGCTTAGCTTGCTCAGTGATGCTGAGAAAATTCAGTACAAATTCATACAATGTTGTAGTCCTAATGTAAATTAGTGTATTAATGTATTGCCTTTATTTGTGTGCCCCCCCCCCATCTTATTGTTTCAACCACTTCAATTTCAGATTATTTTTACATTTAATTTCTTTTGAATAGCATCATATAAATTGTTCTGATGGCCTTGTTCTCTCTGTCTCTCAGGAGTACATCATCCGAGTCCAGAGAGGCGTGTCTTCAGACAACAGCTGGCAGGTAAATAAACCAATCACAACATCACGTCTCAGCCACAACTTCTCCAACTTGAACAACCGTGGGGGTCGTTTGTCCCCACTCTCGAAAAAGACGGGAGTTTATCAGAGGCAGGCGCACCAGAGCTTTGTCGTCATGGTTGCAATTACACAAACTCTGATAAAAGACATTACTCTGATTATCAGTGTCATACGTGAAACAAACATTGGTTCTCGTGTGTTTTGTTGACACATTCAAATCAAACCTAATGTGGACTTTGTGCCTCTTCTTACTCTCACATCTAACGTCCTCCTTTGCTCCTGTAATAATTACTAGAGCATGATCAGAGGTTTTAAGAATCCACCTGGGTGATAGACAGCTTCGTCGAGAAATATTAGTGTATTAGTAAATTAGTTAATATTCACCCTTCAGACTAGACTAGGTGTAAATATGTATTGTCACCTTAAATCAGTTACGTATAGTATTTTATTATCTTATTTATTCATAATTCATCCATGGATTTATTTCTCTTCCTTTTTGATGTTCCTACCGGGTTGACTTTGTTCAGTTCAAGTTATTTACTTTCTCTCTTTACGTGAATGAAACGTGAATTTAACATAAAGATGTTCGGAGGTGAAGTGATGACTGTGACAGTTTCACGCGTGTGTTGCAGGTGATTCGACGCTACAGTGACTTCGATGTTCTCAACAGCAGCTTGATGGTGAGTTTCACATGTTTCCACCAAACATCAACATCTGTATGTTTTTAAAATGTACCGAGCTGCCAGATGGACGTCACCTTGTTTTCCTGTGGTGAATGATTTTGTGTTTTATGTTTTCAACTCATTGCTTAGGAATATTCAAAGAGGCGATGACTAGTGCTGTATTGAACGTACTTCCTTTGTACTGAGTACAGATGTGTCGGAGCATTTGAGTTTACAGTTGAGACCATTGGTTGCTCAGTAGAGAAGAATTTTTGAATGACTCTCAGTTCTACCGGGGACACAAGAAGATTCTATTGTTCTGACATGTTTGAAACTTGCCGGTCTACTTTGGATGATGGTAACAAAGAGTGAATTGTAGACGATTGGTTTCAGTTTATAAGAAAAGCTGCCTTGAAGTCTTGCGGTTCACATTTTCACGCTCACTGAAGCACGGCCCAGCTTCTTCTTGGCTAATTTTCCTTTCGGTTTCCGGTCTATTACGACATGTCAGAACTGTAGTTAGTGTGTCGTCAGAAGTCTTGACTGGTCATGTGAGAGGGGAGAAAACATCTTTTCACTGTTTAGCTGTTAGTGCTGTAATGAGAAGCTTCCATTGGAAAAACAATGGAAAACTAGAACCTTTACGCCTGGTCACGGACATGCTGCAGTAAAGCCTGAGGTCTCAGCCCCACATTGTCGTTAACCATTGATCAGTCATGTGTTCGAATGCAGAGCTAGGGCGACTTTTATAGATTTACATTCTGTATTTAAATCTGCTACTTTCCAGAGAGTTTCCATAATTCCCCTGTAGAAGTTCACCAGCGGTTACTATTAAACATGACCACAACTGAAGGAAACAAAATCCGTCTAAAAACCCATGAATGATTGCTGTTAGAAATGTGGATTAAAATGTGAGTTCAGTCACAGGGTAAATCTGAGGGTTCACATGAGGGTTAGCGGGATCTACATACATTTGTAATATCAGGTAGTTTTACTTCTTTAGCCTTCATTGAAGCGACTCAGCCGGAGAAGGTTAGATGTGAAACTGCTCACAGCTCATAAACATCCTATCCTCGAGCACAGGGGTTGTAAAAATAGACATTGCTTCATTTTAAAGGTTCACATTCCAAACAGGCCCAGAACATCAAACTCAGCAGTTTGGACCTTCAACTAATTTGTAATAGTTAACTTGAATCCTCACAATCCTTTTTACCTCTGCCAAGGAGGTTATGTTTTCACCTGAGTCCGTTTTATTGTTGGAGCTGATATTTTCTTGAGTTTTAGTCGTGTGTCAAATTGTTCTGGTTGTGTCTCGTATCATGGTCAGGACACATCATTCCTGGATAACAGGAAGTTAGCCCTTTTTCTGCTGAGGTTTTGTCTGCTCATTTCCTGTCCAGGTCTCACTCTGACCCCAATCTCCCATCAGCCCCCGACCTCAGTCAATAAACAGCAGAACTTTGGGAAACCTCCTGAAAGTCTGTTTGTTTGTCTGTGGGATTTTTATTTTAGAGTTTGAATGAAATACTTTTCTGAAACACGAGAAAAGATGAAATCATCGAAAATGAATTTTAATCGTGATAAGAAAACAAACTATGCATGAAAGTTGAACCAGTTTCTCTCTCTGTCCCTCCAGGTGTGTGGGATCAGTCTCCCTCTTCCTCCTAAGAAGCTGCTTGGAAACATGGACAGGGAGTTCATAGCAGAGAGACAGAGAGGACTGCAAACCTATCTGGACTCCATCACTCAGCATCCACTGCTGTGCAGCTCCCTGACCATCAAGAAGTTCCTGGACCCCAACAACTACTGTGCCAACTACACAGGTCTTTAATCCTCATTTTCAATACAAATACAGAGAAAAGAAAGACTTTTATTTTCTTAAGTCAACTAAAGAACTGTTTGTCTGTGCCTCAGAGATCGCCCTGCAGCAGGTCTCCATGTTCTTCAGATCGGACCTGAAGTGGGAGGTTCTGGAGCCTCTCAAAGACATTGGTAAGACTCAGGTTCGAGCTTCTGTATGCAGGGTTAATGCTAAACACAACACACTTTGATATCAGTTCACTCTGCTGTTTTCACAAGAGACGTTTTATCATGATGAAATGGTTTGAGTTCAACAAACCTGAAATTACCGTGCAGCGGCACATAGAACCTCTAATGCTAGAGAATGCAATTCTATCTCAATCAACATCATACACTCAAATAGATGCTCTGTATTTTTCAGGCTGGAGGATTAGGAAGAAATATTTTTTAATCAAAAACAAAGAGCAGCCCAAAGAGAGGTATCTGCTGAGCTGGGTAAGTCCAGAACATTTAACCCTTGCACATGAATTGTGCGGCTTTTACTGATCAATAAAAGAATTGATTTTATACGAAGTTCTCAGATCTGTGTGTCTGTTGCAGGTCGACATCGGTCCTGATAAGTTCCTGTCGGACAAAGACCTTCAGTCAGCAATGAAGCTGCTCACCAGCCTTTCTGTACGTAACTGTGTGTGTGTGTGTGTGTGTGTGTGTGTGTGTGTGTGTGTGTGTGTGTGTGTGTGTGTGTGTGTGTGTGTGTGTGTGTGTGTGTGTGTGTGTGTGTGTGTGTGTGTGTGTGTGTGTGTGTGTGTGTGTGACTGAATCAATTCTGAGGAAACACTTTAAACATTTGTAATTTCTTTACTCCCCAGCTGGAAAATGTGACGATATGAATATCTTGGTTTATCCATTATTATTATTAAATGAGGCTGTTACTAAATCCAGTCATGATGGAAATACAAACTCACGTGAACTCCTGCTAAAGTGACCTTGCGGTTAACCTCCTCCTCTTCTTCCTCCACAGGTGCCATATCTCTGTCCGCTGTTGTTCTCCAGCACCAGTGAGTCTTCAGCTCTGCTCATCCGGCCGTTCAGTGAGCGAGGCTCTCTGAGAGACCACATCTGTAAGGTACACTGGGTTTACACTCAGGATGTAGGGACAGTAACGGTCCAACTACAGAGGCCGGGCAAAACGCCTCCAGCCTCAAACCCTCTGGAGTCCCGCTGGCTTTATGTTGATAAATGTTGGCAAAGTGAGAAACAATTTTCTAGTCATTTAGGTAATAAAGAAACATTGGCAAGATAAACATTTTTTATGTGGTATGAAAAGGCAAAAACGGCCAAAATAGCCCAGGATTCTAATGGCTAATCTGATCTATGAATTCAATTTTCAGTATCACTCCACTAATGACATTTGTGGTTGTGATAAATATCTGTATCTCAGATTTCTCTTCTACCCCAGCACACTAGAATTTAATTTGGGCTGTTGAAATATTGCATCTTTGTAATTCTGGATACACCACAGAGGACACAAGGCGTTTTTCACTGGGACTATTTCTTCAGCAGAAAATAGAAGAAAGTAGTTCCAGTAGAAACGGTTGACTTTTCCCTCTCCTGCAGGTGAAGCCCAGAGAGAGTTACCTGAAGAAGTACTGTAACCCGAAGAAGAGCCAGGGCCTCGAACTGCCGCAGATCAAACTGTACGGCCGTCAGATCCTGGAGGTACACACACACACACACACACACACACACACACACACACACACACACACACACACACACACACACACAGACTAACATGCATGCACCAAGTGTTATTACAGTCTGTGTGTGCATGTGTGCAGGGTCTGAAGCTCCTGCACGATGGTGGCATATTTTATGGTCACCTACATGCGTCTAATGTCATTGTGGAGGACGGCGTGTGCCGACTGATGGACGTGGAGAACGGCATGCTGGGAGTTCCCTCAACACTACGACCCAGCTTCACCCCGCTCAGGAAGATCAACGTATGTAAACATGGGTTCAGTTAATGATTCGTTAAACTCAGGTGACGTGATATGCATGTTAGGTTAACTGGCGATTTTAGGTGTGATGGTGTGTGTGACTGGTTGTTTGTGTCTACGATGAAGATCTCTATCCATTACCTAATGTTTAGAAGATGATAAATGTGTGTCTGCAGACCGTAGAGAGCATCGACGTCTTCTGCTTCGGTCACTTACTGTACGAGATGACGTACGGCCGCCCGCCAGACGGCGTTCCCGTTGATCAGTACCCCTCTGTTCCCTACACAGCTGTGGGTACGTATAAACACACAGACACACCTCGTATATATGCACACACTGTGCTGTTCACGTCGAGCTTAGTGATGGGAAGTTTGTGTCTTTGAAGGGAGACAGATCTTAATGTTTGCGTGTGTGTGTGTTTTCAGTGTCAGTGCTGCAGTCCATTCTGTCCTCAGAAGCCTGTAAGAGCGGGATGCCAACAGTGTCGCAGCTCGTCCAGACACCGTGAGTTCACAGATTCACTCCAGCAGCAAGACTCAAAACCACATCCACACTGCTGAATCCGATAGTTCACTTTGTGTGTATGCACATGTTGCAATGGCAGTTTTTTTTTTTTTTTAAGTGAGCGTCAACACAAAACATCAGTGTAAAGCATCCGTCCATAAGACAAAGGGCAGTTGGTAGGTTTGTGCATAAAAGAAGATCCTCCTCTTGAATGTAGAGGAATGGCTGGAATGTTGAAAAGGAAATGTGCAGGAACCAGAGCAGCATTTTTTTCGCCGCTGTTGTGTCACGGCTTGTGTTTTGCAGGTTGTTCAGTGACGTCCAGCTCCAACAGTCAGAAAAACTCCAGATCAAGGTAAGAGGCTCAGTCTGATATCAGTTCTGTCAGTTGGGTTCGCTGTTTTGTTTTGTTTTTATCAGGGTAAATGTGCTGAAAGAAAGACTGGGAACATTTCTTAAACCTTACTCCTTCAGGTTCCCAGCAGGCTGAAGGAGGCCCTGAAGACGGCCAAGGAGAGCCTGGAGAAGCGGCTGCAGGAGGAGCAGAGAGTGGTGCGTCACGCATCTCGTTTACGACTTGAGTTAATATTTCCTGTTTCAAACTGCTGAGCAGCTCGACTGGAGACGTTTGGGTCGTGACCCTTCATCAACAGAGACCCTACAGATAAGGGCAACACAATATTGATTCAGCAAGGAATTGTAGCTCTTACGACAAAATAGCTGTGGAAAACCTTGCAACACAGTTTTCCCACAACCTCTTCATGTTGCAACCACAAAAACTCAGTGCTGACATCAACAGTGGAATTATTTTAACTTGCTCTTGCCATTATGGGCACAGGATGCTGATTTCAAGAGCAGCAAAACTCCAAATACAATAAACCCAATTTGACCCTCAGCAGCAGCAGTAGTTCTTTCAAATGGCTTTGGAGGAGTTAAAAAAAGATTTTTCACGAAGTAGATGCTGTATTTTCTGGATAACGCTTGATTGGCAAACATGGTGTTATTCTCTTAAGGTGCAGTTTGACCAGATTATATGGTGTATGTTGAATTCAGTGATTTTTTTATTGTTCACAGACTTTCTTTATCTGGTGAAAGCCTCTTGGTCCAGTGACATTATCAGTTTTCCGTCCAGGTTTTATTAAAAGGTTTCATCAAGCAGATTGAAAAGGTGAAGTTTGCTGTTTGTACGGAGAATAACGTTGTGTATGAACTTCTGATTGAAGATGCACCAGCACAGGAGGTTGACCAGAGCTCAGTCTCACCACGGCTCTGAGGAAGAGAAGAAGAGGAGGAAGATTCTGGCAAGGAAGGTAGGCAGCGGAGTCCATTACATAACCCTCTGTGACTAAGGCTTATGGGATATGTTGTCCAAAGTTCATTTCTAAAAATGGCTTCAGAGTTAAGGATAGAAACCCCATTTCTAAAGACTGAAATTGTGCCAGCGAGGGGGCGAATAAAACTTTCACTTCCTGTGGCAAAGCAAATCCGCAGCACGGCTTCCCTCGGAGTGCAACTTTCTTAACTTTGACCTCCGACCTCCGCCTGCATTCCCATAATTCTGACCCTCAAACTCAACAAGTACACGAGATGTTGAATATTTTAGTTCTGGAGAAGAGACCTCATTTGCCCGATAATGTTTGAAGCAACATCACAGTGAAGTCTGAAGCAATGTTTGGTTTGTGTCTCTGCAGAAGTCCAGACAGTCGGCTTATGAAAATGAAGAAGACGTCTCTGTCAGAAACAACAATAACTCTGGTAGGTCACTGCTCCTCCTGCAGCTCAGTCGGAAATGTCCGTTTATGTTTTTCATTTGGCACCTTTCTTCAAATACAGATAATCTTAACTCTCCAGGACATAATGAAGAACCCACTCTTAATAATACTGCTCCATAGAACTATCCATCTAAAGCAGTTTTTGGTTATTGATGAAGATTCAAATTCAGTTCTTCTTTGTATTTTCAGGTTCTGGAGCCAGTTCCCCTCCCACATGCCCATCCTCCCCCACCCCCCTATCCACCACAGGTATGTCTGTCTGTCTGTCATATAGATGTCTGTCCTCCCTTCTGTCTGTCTGTCTGTCTGTCTGTTAAAGACTGGTGAGGGAACCAGTCCCTGGTGAGGAAACCTACTCGGTCAGTAGTTCTTCAGCACTGTCGTCTCACATATAACAGCATCATTGCACGTGTGATTAATTGATTGAAATGGTTGCCTCAACCTGCCTGTTTGTCTCTTCACCGTCTCTCTCATCGTTTGATTGCCTGGTTTGCAGACAGGTGTCTGTCTCGGCTGTAGCTCTGTGTCCTCATGACTTCGTTGTGTCTGTAACTAGCTGAACACAGGGTGGGAACCACAGAGGTTACATTTTATATTTTGCTGAAGTCTACGTCTGGTCATTTTCTCTATTTTTTCTTAGTGTCAAAAAGTCCCATGTGCTGAAGGAAACCCACATGGTATTAGTTTGTATTTCACAGATAGAAAAACCTCTGCTGGAAGATCTCACTTTAAACCAGCTTGTACTGAACGTCATGGAGATCCTTTAAAGTAAGAGGCCTACATAGATTTATTTACAATAAGAAAAATAGAGAGGACCACCAGATGTTCTTTTTTCAGCTTTTGAAAAGCTGACACAAATTTGAGTTCAGTTTCCTACCCTGGTATTATTGTCTCCTCTCCTTGTTTCCTCTCCTCCTCTCCTTTCCCTCCTATCGATACTGTGTAATTGCTGATTGGTCCACTGAACAGATAACTGTCATGTGCCTCTCTCTCCTCTTCCTTCCTCTGCTGTCTCCACCATAGAGCATGCTCCATTCTGACCATGTCGCTGGGTAAAGTAAAAGCTTTAATGGCGCTAATGATAATGATGATGATGATGAAGGTCTCTGGTGGTTTTTAAAGCTGTCGTACACCCAGGCTTCCCAGCAAGCTCCTGGTCACAAAGACCTGTCGCAACATTATGAAATCAAGTCACGGAGAAGACGACGCCTAGTTGAAAACTGAGGAACGACAACACTCTCATGATCGCACACATTCACGGGGTCATCGCATCGTATTTGCCGTTTCAGCCCAGATGTTACGAAAGCCGCTTTTGAAAAAGTTTGATAATGATGTATTGGCTCTTAATATTTGTTATTAAACCTAAACAATCTTACTTCAGTTCTTACTTCTTACTTCACTGAGTAGCACATCCTGTAGTGTAACAACCTGACAGCGCTCTCTGGTGGACAAACTATGCTTTTACATTTCTCTACCTCAATTTCTTGATGATCATTGTCTGACAAATACATCGATTATTCTAATTTATATCTGGCTCGTATTCACATTTGCAAATCACAAAACTATGATACTTGGATCAAAATGTTAACAAACCTACTCTTGAATGTAGTTTGATTATAATTCAACAAAAAACTCAATAAGCCTGTTTCTTTCCTTCAATGAGAACTTCCCTAGATCCTTTATGACATGCATGATGTATATCTTTTTTATTCTTCATGGTTGAAGCGGTCAGTTTAGAAACAATCTCCTATCTCAACTCTCTCTAACACCGTATCATCATAAACCAAACTGCTGGCGGATGATGAAGATGAAAAGATAGAAAACCGAAAGAAGAATGTTTCTCGTATGTGAAGAAGTTGTCTTGCCTGGATGAGGGTGTACGCGCATCTTTATAAAAACCTCACAATCTGCAATGATTTCCAAAAACGTCTCAGACGGCCCAGCTCCTCCCCGACTCAGACCTCGTGTTGTCATTGGAGATTGTGACCCGTCTGTTCTGTCAGTTGGCATGTCTGTCTGTTCATCTGTTTCCTTCTCTGTTCCTGTTTGGTCTTCATGTGTTTTGGGATTTCACAGTGGAGACGTCTCAGATGTTAAACACTTATTGAACTGAAGTTTCTTTTCCCTTAAAGTCTAATAGAGCTGTTCTAAAGTTGACCAAACACTTCAATCCTTCCTTCTGAAGCATTTCTTTGGTTTTGTTTGATGTTTTACTCTGATAATTCTTCCTCCTCAGGAAGCTAGAGCACACAAATTCCACTTCTCTATGCTCTGTGTAGTGTAACTGTGGAAGTGACTGAAGAATCATCTGAGTAGTACATCAAAAACACTCCAGGTCACTGTAGCTGTAATGAAAGTCAGTTTGTTCCTCAACCTTCCTGGAGACAACCGCTGCACACGTCAGTCGTCCCGCTGTCAATACATTAGTCACATCTTTAACGATTCTGTGGAGAGACTGTTGATGTTTAAACTCGAGACCAAAGTAAGTACAGCCCTCCCTTCATTGGTCCTTCAGAAGCTCCACCCCCACACTCATGCACCCCCGTTGCCACGGAGCACCACCGATCTCAAATAGTTGGAATGAGGCTTCATCCATCCGACTATGAGAAGTTTGGAAATGCGGAGACATTTTGGAAAACGATGATGTAGACACTGAGTATTTTCCATAACTTTTCGCTAATTCGTGCAATTAAATTCTGTATTTTCCAACATTACAACTGTGAGCTCACCCCAATCACAGCAAAAAGAAACTGGTTTGTCCACTGATTACATCGTCTGTAACCAGGCAGATTGTCCCTTGTCTCCAGGTCTGGTTACAATCTGTCAAACTGATGGATCATTACGTAGCAGAAACGTCATTGCACAGTCAGAGAGTCCGTGGACTCCAGCTGCTGCTGGCCTCAGCTTCAGCTTCATGCTTGAGCTCCCCAGCGTTTCCCTTTGCTGCCTGTCGTCACCCCCTGGGTTTCATCTGGTTCGGGAAGAGAGGTGTCAGAAGTGGAAGAGATGTTCCAGGTTCATGTTCAACTCACCATCAGTTCAAAAGTGGTTCTGACGAAACAAATAGACTGCGCTTTGTTTGGAGAACACAGGGACAGTAGCTCAGAAAGTATAAGACACAGACCAGGATCAGTTTGAGCTGAACATTTTAAAACTCTGATGCCAGTCCCTCTCAACAGCAGCTGCTCCTCAGGCTCATGGGCACTGCAGCATTTAGAGCAATTACAGATACCAAAAAGAATCGTTTCCACCTAATCAGTGCAGTGCTGTTAAAAATGATTGCATGGATAGTTTTTATTTATCAGTTAATTTCATACAAAGAGACAGTGGGTCCTATGTTAGGATCCAATGGAGCTCTTGACTACATATATGTAAATGAAGCCCGGAATCGAACCTTGTTACTTTTTTTCACTTAAACTGTGTCAATAGCATTAAAAACTATTGACAACCTGAACTGTAGGTTGAGTTGAACTGGTGGTGGATTGAGTTCAGCCTGGACACTGATCTGCAGGTGCTGGTTTCACAAAGATTAACTCTGGAAAAGCCACAGAACACAGGATAATACGTCATCTTTTACAAGAGGTTCAGTAGTTGTAACTAAAAGCTTTGGTACGTAAATATCTTACCAAACCTTTATACATCTTCGTTAAGCCGTTAAGCAACACCAGCAATTTTTAAAAATACTGCATGAGATAACTCAATCAAATCTAAATTACAAATGAACATCCACAATTCTCCTGAGATAAATATCTTCAAACAAATACAGGCTCACATGTGGTTATTTGATTAAACTCCCAGAGCATCTTTGAGCTCTTTGAACACCAGGTCCGTTTCTGCTTCGTCTAATATTGTCCTGACGGCCTCTCAGGGTTGGATGGATCCAGTGCTTTTTCTTATTTAATCACGGATTTAATAGATTCTTCCCAAAAATACAGACTTGGTGTGAAAGACCTTTAGACCCCTTCCGTTTAACTCTTGATCAATTCCCATTTCTCAATAGTGCTGCATCTACCATTCATCTACAGCTTATTGATACTTCCAGCAGTAGATGATGTTGACTCTTCAGAAAGTCAGAAAATCAACCTTTTATTAACGACATAAGTAAATAAACTGGTTCTTGTTAATGGCGTGTAACAGATCTATAAAGGATTAAAAAATCATGTAGTAACCATTTTATTTTAATGAAGCTATTAGTTAAAACCCTTTTGCAAAAGGTGTCTTATTAGAAAGTGGTACAGAAATTGTTTGTCACATGAGCTGACGTCTGGTGACATTTTCTAATCTTCAGCCAACAAATTGCTGTGATATGAAAAAACGCTCCTGAGACTGAAACTTGCATGAATCAGTCGAACACATCTTTGTGCAACCAACCTCTGGGGACTTGGGGACAGTGAAAGTGACTAGAAACTGTTGCTCTCCCTCATTCCTTCCTTTTCGTTCTTCTCTCATTAATCCAGGAGCCCAGACTGCTCCTCCTCCTCCACCTCCCCCTCCCCCTCCTCCTCCTCCTCCTATGCCGGACTCTTCCTCCTGTCCTCCTCCTCCTCCTCTGTCTTCCTCTGATGGTGCAGGGGGAGGTCGTTCTGCCCTGCTGAGCTCCATCCAGGCCTTCAGCAAGGGCAAACTGAAGAAGGCTGGCCGCAGCAAACCTGTGACCTGACCCCACCGCCGCGGCAACCCGTCCTCCACCTGCAAACCATCATCACAGCGACATGACGACCGACTGGTTCTGCATCGTAGTCCGGTTCATGTCGCTGCTCCCAGAGATGTGAAAACCAATCAAAGTACCATTTTTAGTTTTTATCTCCATTCCTGCTTTTACCTGCTTTTAATTTTTTTTAAATCCATTGCTGTGGTTAGAAAGAACAGAGGACTGTCGGAGGAAGAAACTGTCGCCTCAGTCTTCGCTTTCAACAACTCGAGACAATCCTTGGCCCCTGAGGGTCTGAGCCACCAGGCTCCAGATAACAAGATGGTAAACTCAAACTGAGTCTGGAGGGCTGCTGAATGCTTGGAGTTTGAAATTCTGGAGCCTCTGTGGATGCCTGATCCCACTGGGTGACGAACTTCAATATCCTGGATCCAAAAACTATGTGCTCTGACGTTGTCATGGCGCTGCACAGTCCTGATCCTGGAGCAGTGTAGAGAAACTGGCCCTAGCTCCTGCTTCCCCTCTTTTGAAATCATCTCGGACTCATCTTTGACGTGTAGCATCCAGACTCTGCTGCTCGCTCGCTGCAGGACATCAGATGAAATGAAGAACGCCTCCGGAATATTAGGAGCTGCACTGCGAAAAAAAGAAATCACCTTCATTAACTAATTTCTGTCTGTAATTAAGTTCCAGAATCTTTATAAGACAGGTCGCTGCATTAGAGACAAGACAAATTAACCTTTATATTGATATTACAACATTTATTTGCTTCGGAAACAAGTTGAAAAACCGCACAGAACTTGCAGATTTATTTGATACTTGATTGTAGGAGAATAATGAGATTTAACAAGAAGAACAAGAGTCACATGACAGACAGAAATGACTTCATATGAAGGGGAGTGTGTTTGAAACTGTACCAATCACACCTGCTGTGGACTTTGTTTGGTCTGAACATTATTTGACTGAGCCGTGTTCTGTTAGTTCAGGATCGTGTGAGTTCTTCAGCCCAGACTCCACTTTGTGTCGATCCGCTCATTAAGCATGAAGCAACCTGATTGGTCCGATGTAGCTTTGTTCTAACGTAATCGCTCTTTTAGACCAAACGTGCACTCAACAAAGTGTCGCACAAAACAAAGAGCAGCAAAGAAACAGATAATCGTGATGCTGCCAATTACAGTAAAAGCATTTCCAGCCACCTTCACTGTGCACTTTCAGTTTGCTAGAAAACCTGAGTGAAAATTAGACAAAGGTTTATTTATCAATAAAAATTAAATGAAGGTGGGATGGAAAAAGACTCTGCAATTTAAACCTGATGAGCATGTGACGTTCAGACATCAGAGATTTGAGAGCTGTCGGTTGAAGCACAACTTTTCCTAATGCGACTTCTTCAGCTTTCAGCAGCCTGGACAGAAGGAAATCAGAGAAGTGATCAGAGAAGTTCAAGTTTGCTTCAGTCAAACCTGCAGACACAGAAATACGAGTTGTTTTGTTTGGGAAACACTGTCCACTAACTCTGGTGTCTTTAACATTTACCCTCCACAGAACTCAGTTTACTTTCATTTCAGGATTTGATTACTGATATTTTTGTTTTAATTCTGTTGTGTTTTAATGTTTGTTGTCCTCACAGCTGAGATTATTTTTGTTTTATTGTGCCATATGGATCCTTGTGCCTGTTTAAATCTGATTTTGTATTGTATTGCATGTCACATTATCATATGATTTGACATCAGATCATCTGTATGTGTGAAGGTCTGTCTGGTGAGGATATAAACACTTTAACACACAGGATGTCTCCATGTTTAAACAGATTATTACCACTTCCCTAAATAAGCAGCTAATGATTATTTTCATTTAGTCTATAAAATGACATAAAAAAGGAAAGATCACAGTTTTTATAGCTTCTAGCTATAGCCTTCTACTTACCTGACACATACGAGAGCAAAATTATATATCACTAATTCTCAAATTCTCAAATTTCACTCTGTTACTTCTGTGTGCTAAAGTGTTTGTCCTGCGACAGAGTCCTGAGCTCAGGTGACTCCTGCAGCCTGAAGACTCTGATCGCTAACTTTAAGCACTGGGAGCGTTGGTTTTGAATGAGCGCTCTGTGCTGTTATCATTTGTTTTTGCTATTCTGTGCAATCCGGTCCAATGCGATGGTCTTCACGTCTTGAAAGGTCATTAAATTGTGTCAGAATGTTTCTCTGCAGCACTTTACCCGTGAGAGGTGGGAGACAAGTCCAGAGGTGTGTTTGTGTTCATGAGAACAACTTGCAGGATAAATTCAGTCCCCGAGCTGGTTTACAAGCAAGTTGTTATTAAAACCACTGCAGTGTCCAGGTTATTGACAACTGTCACACAATGTTATCAAGTTCTTTCCCAATGTCTTAAAATATCTCCTCTACATTTATTGCAGCTGTACAATGAACGTGTTCATCCATACTGAAGTTAGAACTCCAGTAAGCCTGCTGTGATGAAATTATAACTGCATCTACCAAATGAACATTGATTAAAAAGTGGTTCAGGAAAATGGTGACTGAGTTTTTTATTTATTGCAAACCCGATGACGCTGAAGAAATGTCGCTTTTAAAATTCCGTTACAACATGTATTGAAATATGTATTTGTGTAAGCCATGTAATTAGTTGTATGATTAAATAATGAATTTTACTAAATCATTATTATTTAAAAATTCAGTAATAAAATGTACCAAAAATGCATATTTGTGTAAGACATGGAATTACTAAAGTTATTGCATTCAGTTGTATGACTGAAGAATAAATTGTGGAGTAAAATTCTGTGATAAAATAACGTTATCAGATTTACATCCTTACATTTGTTAAACATATATAATATAATTAATATAATATATTTATTGAATGGCAGGTTTTGTCCTCCATACCTCTTGACTCTATGTCCTTGGGTTTTCCTCTCGCGCTTCCTCCCGCCCCATTCGACGCGGAACCGCTGCGATTGGCTGACTGACGTGACGCAGGCCGACCGACAACTGAAGCGCGGCGCTGATTGGTAGGAGCGCGCCGACCTCAGCAGAGTCCCCGCCTTCTCTACAGCAGAGGACAGAGTGAAGATGGCGGCGTCCGTGAAGTGTTTTCTGCGCTCCGCAAAGGTCTGGAACCCGCTCGAACGTCTCTATGCTGCACTTTAATCCACAGTACGAGCTGCTGACTGTCTCTCTGTGTGTGTCTCTCCCCTCAGGGAACCGTGTCCACTCTGCGGGCCTTTCACAGGAGCGTCCCGGCCGCGGTGCAGGTCAGTTAGCAGCTAACCGGCTAACGCTAGCCCCCTCAGCTAACACACTTTATATTCCCATGATGTTTCAACTGCGTAGCTCAGTGACAAATACCATCTGTGAACACTCTGTGTCCGGTGCGACTGTTCGAAATGAGAGTGAACGTCCGCCCTGTCAGTCCCCTGGTTCTCCGGGTGTGTGACTTCATCCCTGAACCTCCTGGTGACACTTGTTTCCTCAGGAGCGAGTTTTCAATGTCAGCGCAACGTCGGACAGTGTGGCTCAAACCGTGGTCACCTCCAACTCTCCAGCCGCCACCCAGCCTGTGTGTCGAGGCTCCGTTTCCACTGCTAACAAGCGGATGTCAACGCTGTTCAACGTGTCTTTAAAACCACACAAACTGATCGTTAAAGGTCCAGTGTGACGGATTTATCAGCAGACGCGGATTCGTTGTGTTTTCATTTGTGCACCTGAAACTAAGGTTAATTGTGTTTTGGTTACTTAAGAATGAGCCTTTATATCTACCTCCAAAAGTGGCTCCTCTTCCCTGGAGGCTGCCATGTTGCAGCACCAGGTTTCTACAGTAGTATCCTTCCTGTCTTTGTCTGCGTTTTCAGACACGACCTGCCGGTAAAGTCTGGTGAATTGGTAACAGAGTTTATCCAGAGTTTTGTTTTCACACATGCACAACAGCAACAGATCCTGTGTATTACTCGTGGAGAGGTGGAGCTGACAGACAGGAAGTGATGTTTTACAGCTGTCGTCAGCTCTTATCACCACAAACACTCTTGACATCTCCGTCGGTGTCTTCTACGTGTGTGACGTTTCATTTCTGCACCTGTCGCGTTTTAGAAGCGTCATCAACCCCCAAATCAAATGCAAATCAGTGGGGGTGGTGTCACCTGCTGTGTTCACACATAGACTTCTCCTGCTCTTCTATGGGCTTCATACTGGGAGTCCAGACCATACCAACCCATATTCATATTAGTGTATTTGTTATTGTCATATTAGCCCCTATAAACATTGTTTGGTTTTGATCTTGTGTGTTTGTTGTCACTTCATTACGTGTTTTTTCACACAACAACTGACCAACATTTACATTTGACTCTTTTTCATCTTTGAGTTTGCACAACTTAAATAAAAACGCGCTTACCTTTGCATATTAGGATTTTACATTTTCCTCATTTAAGTTTCAAATGTTCTTATATATTATTGATCATTAATTGAGTTTTTTTTTCTCAGCCTTTTACTTCAACTCTGCAATGAGTTTCTTTTAAATCTGTCTGTTTGGATGTGACATGTTGTGTTTTTAATGAACCTTGTATAGCACCTTTTGAACATATAAGCAAAGACAAATTTCTGCCTCGACAAAGCAAGACAATAAAGTACTTTTTTTATCTATCCTTCTATCCGACTATCTCTCTAAGTGCTGTTATCAGAAAGTGGTTTCAGGATATTGATAACCCTCCTGCTGCTGCTGTTTGTTATCAGATGAACGTCCGTGATGCCCTCAACCAGGCGATGGACGAGGAGCTGGAGAGGGACGAGCGGGTGTTCCTGATGGGTGAAGAGGTGGCTCAGTATGACGGAGCCTACAAGGTGAGTGGACCCGCGTCAGAGCACGATCAGGTCCATGAAAATGGTTAAACAGGAACAACATCGTTTTGTTTTGTTGTGCCGAAGGTCTAATAAAGCCTTAAAATGTGTGTGTAGGTGAGCAGAGGTCTGTGGAAGAAATACGGAGACAAACGTATCATCGACACTCCGATCTCCGAGGTGAGACACTCGACGTTCTGTTGTAAATAAACTTGAAAAAGGAATTTGGCTCTTTTCGAGTTTGTTTTGTTTGTGAGGAAACACAGGGAATTAACATTCTCCTTCCCTCTCTCTGCGACACACAGATAGGCTTCACTGGTATTGCAGTGGGAGCTGCCATGGTGAGTTCAGTCAGTACACACGATTATTTCAGTGAGTGGATTTATAACGTTGTTTGTCAGCAC
This sequence comes from Verasper variegatus, assembly GCA_026259375.1. Classification (NCBI taxonomy): domain Eukaryota; kingdom Metazoa; phylum Chordata; class Actinopteri; order Pleuronectiformes; family Pleuronectidae; genus Verasper; species Verasper variegatus. The sequence continues at coordinate 24,484,938 of CM048040.1, read as the reverse complement.
TTATTGATATTAATCTGTCGCCCCCTGCAGGCCGGCCTCAGACCCATCTGTGAGTTCATGACCTTTAACTTCTCGATGCAAGCCATCGACCAGGTCATCAACTCTGCAGCAAAGACCAACTACATGTCAGCCGGTCTGCAGTCGGTGCCCATCGTCTTCAGAGGACCCAACGGGGCGTCGGCGGGTGTCGCTGCACAGCACTCGCAGTGCTTCGCTGCCTGGTGCGTTCATTTTCACTCTTGTAGCTTTGATAAAACTTAAAGGTTCAGTGACATCTAGTGGTGAAGTTGCATGTTGCAACCGTCACTTTCATGAAACCAGCCTGAGACATTTATATCCTTTTTAAAATAAGTACTTCAAGTAACCGAAGGAGTAGTGTTTTCATTGTGATTGTTGTCTTCGTGCAGGTACGCTCACTGTCCTGGTCTGAAAGTCGTTAGTCCCTGGAACGCAGAAGATGCCAGAGGTCTCATGAAAGCAGCCATCAGAGACGACAACCCCGGTGAGAGACAATCTTTTGTCGGGGGTGTTCCCTTCCTCCAGTTCCTTCCTTTCAACAGCTTTTTTAACTTTCTGCTCATTTATATACAAACGCTCAAGTTTGTACTTAGATTCTTTTGATATGTTTTAGCTGTAACCAATGTGTGTGTGTGTGTGTGTTACAGTGGTGTTCCTGGAGAACGAGCTGATGTATGGCGTTGCCTTCGAGATGTCGGAGGAGTCACAATCCAAAGACTTCACCATTCCCATCGGCAAGGCCAAAGTCGAGAGACAAGGTGAGACTGATGCTGTCTATGTTGAGACACGCGACCAATGAAATGCGTCCTGATTCGCTGAAATTGTCGTCTGGAAGGTGAAATGTTTGTCAAAGTGTTAAATATAGAAATTCCTAATATTTATACGACAATAGTGGATGGAAAAGGACCCGGACTCGTATCTTCTTTTGTAGGTTATCTGGACATTATCTTGTTTCTAAACTCTGTTCTTCTCCTGTGTGCTTCAGGGACTCACGTCACACTGGTTTCTCACTCTCGATACGTCAGTTACTGTCTCGACGCCGCTGCCGTCCTCGCCAAGGAGGGAATAGAGTGTGAGGTAGAGGAACAAAACAGTTGATGGCTGACACAGGTTACCTGTGCTCAGCGGTGGGTTAACTACTTCCTCTGTGTTTGTCAGGTGATCAACATGCGGACCATCCGTCCTATGGATATCGATAGTATTGAGACCAGTGTGATGAAGACTAACCATCTGGTGACAGTGGAAGGCGGCTGGCCTCAGTTCGGCGTCGGAGCTGAAATCTGCGCCAGGATCATGGAAGGTGATCATAATCCCACACCTGTGTTCTGATCTGTCGGTGAACTTTAAACCTGGATATCTCATTTTAAACAACCTATGAAACTGATATATGTATTCCTCCTCATCCTCATCCTCTTCCTCATCCTCAGTACTATTTGATTCTGAATGTTTACGTGTGTCCAGTAGAAACTTGAAACCCTGGGGGGCGTTGTCACAGATGTTGACAGGAGTTTTGGAGACTTCTCACCACTACCTTTGTTTACGCCTTCAGATTTAAAACTGGGAACATGTATTTTTTTATTTTAACCTCCTGTGCATGTTTGCAGGTCCTGCTTTCAACTACCTTGACGCTCCAGCCACCAGAGTGACGGGAGTCGACATCCCAATGCCCTACGCCAAAATCCTAGAGGACAACAGTCTGCCGCAGATCAAAGACATCATCTTCTCTGTCAAAAAGACCCTCAACATCTGAGAGACACACACACACTCACACACAGAGGACAACCCTACCAGAATCCTCTTTGTCTTGCTCACACAGAAATATTGAAACCTTGTGTAAATACAGTCAAACGCTTTCTTTAAAAACTTCTCCCGACTGTTTAGTTTCCAGCCAGATGTTCATCGATGAAATGCACAGCTGTTCAACCTGCACCCAGAGCTGCTGACACACAAGAGCTCGGTCAAGTCATCACTTCTGTTACTCATGTACAGACTGAACTGAACTCTGTGTGTGGCTCTGGTTGCTCTGTCCACTTCTTCCTCTTCAAAATAAAAGTAGCTTTATCCTGTAGATTTTTAAACAGTATTTCTGTGACATTTGGTGACAACAAACTGCTGAGTGAGCATAAAAAAGGTGAGGATTTGATCAGTGTACAGGTCTGAGAGCTGCCAGGGTCAGAATAAATGTGTGAACTTAATTTCCTCAGCCCTCCAGAGGGACTTTGTAGATTAAAGTTCCCTGCTCTCTGTTCTTTTGTTGTGAATTCACACTCGTATGTTTCTAACCACCAAATCCACATACTCAGTCTACTTACTTAATTGTACCGACACTTAACTCAGTCTTTGAAAGCAGCAGTGAAGAAGAATGACTCAGCCGATCACTGGAGGTGGAGCGTGGTCAGGATTATTTATTGTAGCTGCAGCAGCTCTGTGGATGTTCTTGTTGCTGTAAATGACTGTTACAGAAATAAAAACCTTTGTCCTTCACGCTGCCTCGATCTCTCACATCATTTATATTTGGGGATGTTCTCCCCGTGTCTGCCGGTGCACTGGTTCCTCCCAATCTGAACACGTGAGTCAATTTGTCTCTAATTCACTGGTGATCTGTTCAGGGAAAATGGGTTTTCATGCCTCTGTGCTGACTGTTGTCAGCGGCCAGAGGCATCACGTTCACAGATTGTCTGTCTTCTTGTGAACACGGTATCAAAGGCACCTTGAGCGAATGTGTTCAACGTTTGCACAAACGTAAACTGATAAAATGTTGGAGGTCAAAGGTTAAGACCTATGTGACCTTGTTGAGAACGTGATGCATCACAAACACACACAGGGAATTTCATCACATCTGGAACAAACATTCATTTGGACTCCAATAATGACCTTAAAGGTCAAGGTCACTGTGACCTCCAACACCTCCAGAGAATTCTTGTTTTCGTTAGCAACAAATAAATAAATAACTTATCAGAAACGTGAACGTTCATCAGTTTGATTAAAAACTACCTAAAATGACACAAACCATATTTCAGAAAGTTTTATTCAACGTTTACATTGACTCGTTAGTTTGATCCGTGTCCCATCCGCTAACATGGAGGAGGCGGGGTTTATGACCTGTACTGCCGCTGATCCAGATGCTTTGGCTTCACTTGTGGGGAGCTGACATATCGTCCATCTTTATTTACAGTCGGATTCAAACTGGTTTGGAAGCTTTGAATCTGTTCAGTTCACGAAGACATCAAAGTAAACATCAAAATAAAAGTATAAATCCAGGGTCTTTAACTCGTCTGTACATCGACTCAGCTCAGAAGCTTTTCAAACAAGAAACACACAACTTCAGATTGTGATCACAAACAGTCTGAGGCTTCCAGTGTTCAGAATCCACCAGAAAACCGTTTCTGCTCCTTTACTCCACATCAGAGTCGAACTCTGATCTGAGAGAGCTGCTCTCATCGGTAAATCAAAACAAAAAAAATCCACCTGAATAAGGATTAGAAAACAAAACAGAACTTGAATCATCCAGCAGCTGGAGAAACATCTGGAAGATCACTTCCGAACAGATATTGAACTTTTACAGACTCATCAGTGGCTGGTGGCGTTACTAAAAGTGAATTCAGTCTCCATGACGATAAGCCGGGGGGGATTGACCCCCTCATACCTTTTACACTTTCTCTTCAAGTGGACCCGTGTTCCCCACCAGAGGCTTTAAATCAAAGAAAAACACAACCAGGAAACATTGAAAAGAAAAATATACAAAGAGGAAATGATACAAAGAGATAATTGATTGGCTGAGTTTACAAATAGTTGAACAAAATAAACCAAATAAACCAAAACCGTTATGTTGTTATTATAATTTGTCCTCGGTTGATGGTTGTTGGTTCAGACTCAATCTATCGAGTTGTTCAGGCCACAGTCAAAACACTGAATCATAATTTTGAGGATGAAGATGTTTTGTAATATTGTTGAGTTTAATTTAATGAGAAAATGAATAGAGGTGAGGGCGGAGCCTCTCGTGCTGTCTGGTTGTGGGTGTGGTATGTTGAGTTCATGGGTGGGGCCTACAAAGTCTTAGGGAGCTGATAGGTCGGATCGTCCAACCTCTGAATGTCCCTTCAGCAGGCCGAGCCTCACCACCACTACCCTCCTCTTCTTCTGCTCCGACGCTTCATCTTCATCCTCCTCATCTTCATCATCTCTCTGCTTCGCCTTTCGTTTGCCTCTCTCCTTCCTCTTCTCTTCCTTCCTCTGCTTCTTCGCCTTCTTCCTCCTCCTCCTCTTCTTCTCCTCCTCCTCTGCTGCTTGATCCTCCTCCCCCTCTTCCTCTTCCTGTGGCACTCCATCCGGCACCTCTTCCTGCTCCACTGCCAATTCTAGTTCCGCCTCCTCTTCCACTTCTTCTTCTTCCTCCTCCTCCTCCTCCTCATCATCATCATCCTCTTCCACTTCTTCCTCCTCCTCTTCCTCCTCCTCCTCCTCCTCTTCGATATCGTCTTCCTCCACATCTGACATCTGTTCATCTTTCATCTGTTCTTGCATCAACCTCGTCCTTTGTCGTCCATTTTGTGTTGACTGACAAAAACACAAACACACACTTCAGAAATAAGACCTTGAATAAGGTTCCTAGAAAAGTATTGACACATTTAATCTGTAACAGAAAACAGAACAACATTATAATTCATTTGAATTCAGAGTTTTACTGATGAATGTTAGATCAACATTCCGTCTCTTTTAGCTCTTTTTCTTTGCACTACCAGAACCGCTGATCATGATACTCACTGTCTTCTTGCCGTTCCGGAGCCTGTGCAGCAGTAACCTGACCGTGTCCTTGTTTTGACACAGTCCCATGGTGTTGAGGGCATCGAGAGCGGCGCCGGAGCAGCCCTGCAGACGGAGCTCCGCCCCCAGAGCAGCCTGCAGGAAGTTGTTCTTCCAGATGTTCCGAGTGAAAAGTGGGATGGAGAGCGCCACCACAGCCCGGCGCTCCAGAAGTGTCTGCGCCTGCTCCTCCGACAGCAGGCTACCGCACAAAACAAAAACAGATGCTCATCAAACCGACAACCCACATCTGCTCAGATTTAGATTCACAGGCCTATGATGAAGTTTAAGTAGATAATATTAAAAAGGTAATGAGCCATCAGCAGAATTCCTTATTCAAAGCTCAAACGTAACTTACTGGCTGCTCTTGGCGAGGGCGTTGAGGTCAGGGAACAGCGAGCGGAGGCAGGTGGTGACGAGTGGAGCTTTCTCCTGGGCCCAGTTCAGACACCGTCGCCAGGGGAAGGAAGACAGCGGCTTCCTGCTCGACACCTTGTGATGAAAGGGGCTACCTGTCTGCCGCGACAGTAACTTCATCTGCACCGCAACAGGGAATACACAACAAATAAAAACGTGCTTGTTATGAAGACTAAAGTGATTTATCCTGAATGACAGGAGTGTCCGTCCTCACCTCCTCTTTCAGCTGTTTGCACCAGAAGTCCATCATGGGCTTCCGGGCGCCTTTAGCAGACCAGAGCATTTTGAAAGCCGCCTTGTAGCAGGACTTGCTCACCAGCTGCGCCGCTTTGCTCTTCTTCCCCATCCTGCGGCCTTTCTTCTTCTTGTCTCTGCCGTCTGACTGCTGACACCAAGCACATGATGATGTTTCAGGTATTTTGTCTTTTTGGACATAATGACACTCCTGTTGTATCAAGCAAAAAGATACAACTTCGGACTATTTAGGTTTTGAAAAGGAAATCGAGGTTGGAAACATTTTAAAACCCCAGATGTGGCAGAAACACCTTCAGCTGTGATAACATCACACACACACACACACACACACACACACACACACACACACACACACACACACACACACACACACACACACACACACACACACACACACACACACACACACACACCTGTTTGGTGTCCGGTGGTTTCAGCCACACTGACCGCTTCCCGACTTGTTTGCGTTTGCATTTGCTCCGGATGACCTGCGCACATGTCTCGCAGAGGAAGGACCTGTCCTGCACCACAGTGTCCGGGAAGACCCAGTGCACGGTCTCCGGGGAGGTGAAGGTGTGCACCGCCCTGCGGTTGAAGCTGCGGCCGTGGCGCTCGAACAGGGACTTGCAGCAGGAGCAGTTACTGTCCTCCGGCCAGACGCTCCGCCGGCGGCTGCCGCGCTGCGGGGCGGGGGAGGCGGTCTGCGCCAGGAGAGAGGTCGCTTCCACATAATTCCCCACGGGACAGTCCACCTCCGCACCCACGGCCGGTTCGGGAAGCTCTACCGGCAAAGAGGCAGCGGGCTGCACCGGGGTGCTCTGCTCCTGCTCAGCCGGGGCAGTGAAAACTTCCCCCGCAGTGACTCCGCTGTCATCCGCTGATGTACCGGAGAAGGAGGGCGCCTCCGTGGGAGCAGAGCTGCTGTCCACGGAGTGGGCATAGTCGTGCTCGTTCGGGTCGGACGAGGGGCCGTTCTCCTCCTGGTTCGTCGCGGTGGTGTTCTCACTCGACATGACGCGCGGCGGATCTCCGGTTTGAGTCAACAGTCGAAATACGCAGAAAGAAAAACTCTGTCCGCGGTCATCGCTCCTAATGCGACATGCTAATGCTACAGGCGAACCGCGGGACCTCCAGCGTCTCTCTGTGACACCCGTCGGCCTCAGGGACACGTGCGTCTGCGTCTGTTTGACCCCAGAACGCGACGGAAGCGGAGTTTAACGCAGAAGTTTCTCCGCAACAGACGCAAAATACAGGAGCTGAGACCAACAGGACGTAACCGCGTATAAACAAAACAGCTTCCGGTTCCTGCTGAACGTGGAGCTGCAGCTGCTGCCCCCTGGTGACGGGAGGTAGTTGTAGTTTGTGCAGATGACGTGTTCTAGTTTGACATATTTCAAACTCCACATGTTCCTGTTTCAGTGAGATCATGTGTATGATCACGGTATAGATCGGTGCCTATAGGTTATGATTCTATGAATACTTGAAAGTGTGTACAAATACTCAATGCTAACACTTTGTTAACTAAAGCTTACAGTTGCTTCAAGCTTTATAATATATTTTTGATATATCTAATATTTGTGTTTTCTCTGTGTCTTGGACTGTTTTGTTTATTTTCTGTACACGACTACATTGTAAATCAGGCCTCACCCTCAATGTATCCCGGAGTTAAGATGAGGGTTGAATTTAATTATAATCATGAATAAATTATGACTGGTACTGATCAATAGAAACTAGATGGATAGATAGATAGATAGATAGATAGATAGATAGATAGATAGATAGATAGATAGTATTCTTTTGTCCCGAGGTATGAGAAGAGCCGGTCTCGGTTTGGTTGGGCAGCTGCTTGAATTCTTTCTAGGCCGTAGGTCACAGTTTATTATGAGCACAGTGCATTCATGTATGTGTGATGTTGAATAAAGCTAAGGGAGGTAGGCTGTAATATACAAAGGTTAGGTATGAGAACAGGTTTAAGTACAGTGTATTGTATGCCACGGATTACAGTCCCCACAATAGACAGATAGATAGATCTAAAAAGTACCACATACTCCTGGGAGAATGAGAGGGGGGGGTATTTATATTTCATTATTTTATATGTCTTTATTTCAATAAACTTTATTATTTGAATATTCTACTTTATTATCCCAAGCTGTTTTGTGTACAGTCTATGATCCCAAGCTTTAAATAACTCTTATTTTGAAAAGCTCCCCCTGCTTCCGTGTAAATAAACGAATCATCATGGCTGCTGCTGCTGAGGCTCGGCTCAGTGTCTCCTGCGGCTGAATCCTGCTCAAGCAGCGATGGATCAGAGGTGAGATTTTAATTTTTTATTAATTCACGTTTCCCACTGACGCTGTGTCTCTTCTGTGACGCGTCATGCTAACCGGCTAACTAGCAGCTGCTAATGATGCACACAGAGAAACCTCAGCTCATCAGCTGCTTTCACACCGATGCCTTGAATGAAGACCAACAATGGACACGTGTGTGACGCAGCTCGGTGCTGCACCAACAACCTGCGGCTCCATGGTTCACAGTTTGATTCCCTGAAGTCAGACACAGGTAGATTCAGGGTTCAGTGCAGAGACCAAATGAAAAGAAAACAGTTTCAGGCTAAATAAAAGGTCAAATATAGTAGAATAGAAGAGGTTAAGTAAAACAGGAGAGATAATAATAATATATACAATATATAGAGCAGAAATCCCAGTTACAAAGTGCTTTACAAGCAGGTCATAGTCATGAGCACAGCAAAAGACCATCAGGCAGTTGGTTCCGGCCGCATAGTCGATTAAAAGCTGCTTCTCCATGATTAGATTTTAGAATCTGTTGACTGTTGACAAAACAAGCACATTGAAGATGTCAAGATGTCTGAGAAATCCCCGGATGCCATTTACTTCACAACTTTCTAAGACATTTTATGCGATAGACAATGAATTGTTTGCTGCTTTGAGTTTGATCCACTGTTTGAACTGTCAATGAATGAGGAATGAAAGCACCTACAGTTCCTCAGCCTTCTAACACACAGCCGGTGCACGTTGTAGCCAAAGCTCATTAACATGCTGTGTTCGGTTCATTCATCAGACACAGGAAGCTTCATTCATCTGTTTTGAATCTGCTTCTGAGAAAAGGGGTTGACTGCTCCGCCTCCTGTTTCTCACTGGGCGCTGCTGTTTGGACACGTCAGGACATCATGGAACGCAAGACTAATCAGCCGTATGATGTCTGGGCCATGGCAACACTGCTGCATCAGCTGGCTGCGCATCACCATGGTAACCATTTCTCAAGCCCTCCGTCCTCTCGTTGCAGGTGTTGGTGGAAAAACGCAGAAATGATCTTCTGGACAGTTTGACCTGAAGAGAACCAACACAGGCTGTGAGTCACTCCAGGGCTGCAGATGGAGAATGGAGACCTGGGTCACATGGTGCGTGTGTGTCTCTGCTGCAGACATATTCCCGAACTGCTGCTTTCTGTCGGCTCAGACTTTGGCCTTTGAACAATGTTTTTAGTATTTATTCTGGTACTTCTGTTTTTCTTGGTAGTGGAAGCTGAGGCTGAAAACAGGCATCACGTGACCACTCACATTTCTTGGGTGGCACTTGCCTGTGTACACTGGAAGCATTTGGTGGTTAAATGCTGAAGTATTACTGATTGCTCAAATAATAGTCTCATGCAAGTAAATAGTTGTAAAATGTAGAATTTAACTGCACAACAGCTGCAAAGACAACAGAAGAAAAAGCTTTTCATTGATTATTAATGTCGAGTTCTACACTGGTAGCCGAGGCTAATGTCTGTGGTTATCTTCAGGGAAGAGGTTCGTGTGATAGGAACCAATCAGCGAAAGGCTACATCGTGACAAAATACCCAATCAGTAAGCGTCTGTTCTTCCTGTTTTCTCCAGATGGGGGCGCCAGTGACTCTGAACGTGGGTGGTTGTATGTACAGCGTGACTCTGTCCACGCTGCAGCGTTATCCAGACTCCATGTTGGGAGCCATGTTCAGCGGAGACTTCCCCACAGTGAAGGACTCCTATGGAAACTATTTCATCGACCGGGATGGTCCACTGTTTCGGTTTGTTTGTGTTTGTGTGTGGTGGGGTTATACATTTAGGAAAAAGTAAATCTACACTTAGCTGGTAAAGTTGATATTCACATTTACAGTGTGACATACCAAATGTTAATGAGTGTTAGCATGTTACCAAACTACCACGATAAATATTAGATTGGAAACCCTTGCCATTCCGAAGAGGCTCATCACCAGAGGCCTTCCTGAGTCCATTACAGGATACATCTTTATATCAGGATATATCTACAATCACCACATGAACAATGCAAACTATATATTTCAAAGCTACTTTTAAAGATTTTCATCGTCAGTTGGAACTTTAGCTCAGATATGAAGCCACATACGTAGTAAGGAAGTGAAGTGAAGAAGTATGAAGAGACAACACTCACATTATTCTTTAACACAGGAGTCAACTAAACTTTCAGGAAATCCAAAACAAACTTTTCCCACCGTGATAGAGTTAGTATCTGTGTGAATGAACAGCAGCTCTTTCCCCTCCTGTCCCTGACGTCAACTGACAGCTCAGAGTTTCACAGACTCATCAGCTCAGCAGTCCGGACTGATCCTGTCTGTTTCTGCTGTTTCAGCTACATCCTCAACTTCCTGCGGACGTCGGAGCTCACGCTGCCGTGCGACTTCAAGGAGACAGCGCTGCTCAGGAAGGAGGCTGACTTCTATCAGATCGAGCCCCTGCTCCAGTGCCTGGGAGACCCCAAACCCGGGCTGCCCTACCCCACTGACTCTTATGAGGAGGTAGTGGAACTGTCCAGCACCAGGAAACTGTCTAAATACTCCAACCCCGTTGCAGTCATCATCACGCAACTCACCATCACCACCAAGGTCAGTGGGAACAGGATGGTCAGGCTTGTCTCATATTGTGTTGAGTAAATATTACAAGTTTGTTCACAGTTATTACACCTTATTATTATTATTATTATTATAATAATCTGTGTCACATGTTAATAACCTTAAGCAAAGTAGGAAAGGCTAATGTTGATTGAGAGTTTCTGTTTATTGAGTATAAACAATTTAATATATGTAATTTTATAATATACGGCTTAAAAGATACTAATCATTTTTATTAAAACAGCAACACCAATAAAACAATATTAATAATTACTTAAATGTATTTTGATCACTCCCTGTCCTTCTTCAGGTCCATGCAGTGTTGCAGTCCATCTCCAGCAGTTTCACAAAGTGGAACAAACACATGATGGACACCAGAGACTACCAGGTGTCCTTCACCTTCGGACCATGTGACCACCAACAGGAAGTCAGCCTGCGTGTCCACCTGCTCGACTTCATCTCCAAAGCTGTACGTGGCTTTTGTCTCACGTTCGAAGTCTAGATGTGCAACAATAACAGAATAATGCTTCATATGTAAATTGTTGCTCTACAACCAATTTAAACCTAAAATTTTGGCATAAAATGTGTTTATGGTATTTAAATCAGGAATGTTAGTAAATATAAAATACCTGTATTTATCTATAAACAGCAGTATCCGTTGTCCACAGCTGCTTTATATTATATTATCCTTCCATTCATTAAATCCTTGCAGCTATGTGGTGGCAACAGGAAACACATTTACTGATAAATGTGAGGCCTCTGTTCGAGAAGTGAAATGAAAAACCTGCGTGCTCAGGCTGTGATGCTCTCAACCATTCAGACAACAATATGACTTCCGAGAGAATCTTCTTTTTATTTCAGCTGTTGACAGGCATCATTATGTTTTAGAGCAATTAGATCATAGATTGTGTTTTAAAGATGGACGACATGACAGCTCCTCAAAAGTGAAGGCTGGCTGCAGTAAAGGTAATAAACCTGCCTCCTCCATGTTAGCAGATGGGGCATGGACCAAACCAAAAAGCCAAAGACCTCATTAAGTTTTTCTCAAATATGGTTTCTGTCATTTTAGGTAGTTCTTACCACACTGATGTTTATTCAAGCACAAGATGGCAGTGCACATGTCCAGGATATTGTGGCTTTATTTCTGGATAGTGGGGGAGTGGAGACACATCGTCCATCTTTATATACAGTCTATCAATGAGACCAGTGATGTGATGGGCTGGATGTGAATTTGTTATCACCATACTTCCTGATATACACTCCACTTCAGCCAGTCCGTTAGCACTTGACTCTGCTGCACCTGCATGACAGTTAAAATAAGACAGAGTGTGTAGAAATGATCTCGACAGAAAACGCTGCTTCGATGTCGATATCAACACCTAGAAATGAGACAGTTTTAGCTTGTGGACAACATTAAACAATTCCCAGAGGTCGGTAAGTCTTACATGTTCAAGAGCTGATTTGTTACATGATTTAATGTAAAATTATCACTTATACGATGACTGATTTGTGTCTTGTTATTTTCCAGGGTTTCGCAATACGCAACACGCGTGTTCACCACATGAGTGAACGAGCCAATGAAAACACTGTGGAACATAACTGGACGTTCTGCCGACGGGTTCGGAAAGTTAATGACTGACGGATTAACCTGAGGGATGGACTGGACGTTACCATGGTGTCTTCAGATAGGCAGAGATCTGTTGGTGGTTTTGTTGATATGTGTTGATGTTTTGCATGATGTGTGTTTGTCTACTCCGAAGAGTTACTGTCAGGCTAGCACATTAGCTGCTTTTGGTACAATATCGTGAAGATTTAACATAAATCTCATTTGCTTTATTATATACATACATACTGTATATACATATGGCTAATGCAACAATGTTTTAGGAAATAGTGGGCTTTCAGGTTAGACTGTCTGAAGATGGATGACATGATGGCTTCCAAACGTGAAGCCAAAATATCTTGATCGCTCCCTGATGGCTGGTTACAACATAGGTCTTAAACCCTTCCTCCTCCACGTCAACAGAGAGGAGATGGACCAAAGTACAGATCAGCCCTATCACAAATCTGTCAAAAACTATGAATGAATAATAATTCCAAATAAAACAATCTGAAAAATTATCATCTTGGTTTCGATTTTTCTTCTAAACTTCCGATCTCAACTTGTCTACTAGACAAGTGTAATGGAAAATGTTACCAATATACCACGCTTGTATTATCTCTGCTTGTGCATGCTATTTCTCCGTGTGAAACTCAGAGCCACATCTGCAGAATGCTTGTCTTCACCACCAAGATCTTGAGGAGGTCTTCAGCAGGTGTTTGTGTCTTATCTCCTGGGATTTCACTATTCACTCAGTTCGCACACATAGTTCACATAGGCACACACACAACTAACATAGTTCACACACACACAGACACATTTCTTCACATAAAAAGCATACGCCTGCAACTGTTTGTCATTCCCTCTGCAGAAAGCTCATCGCACACTGTATGACTGTCTGGCCTTCCTTGCAAGGAATAAAATCCTCTTAAAAGACTATAAGTCTCGAATCTCTTTATTTCAGAAATCTCACCAGGTCAAATTTCCATCACACAAGATTAAGTATAGGTTCACTTTTTTTCCAGGCGTGTTTTAATGTTGTGTTACGTGTCAAACTTATTTTTCCAGAACAGCAGCATGTTATCTAAAAATCACACTGAGGGAGCAGTAAGCCTGCCTTGTCTGGTTCAGTGTAAACAAGCAAAGTTAGCATAATGAAAGGGATTCTTATATTCACATTTACTCATTTGGCAAACGCTTTTATCCAAAGTGACAAACTGCGGTACAACACTAAAGCTTTAGTGCAGTAGGAGACCTTGTTAAAGTGTTGAGACAAAGTGTGGGAGATGAGGTAGAGAGGTGTACTGAAAGTGCTCACTTGCTAGTTAGGGTGTCAGAAGAGTAGGTGCTCTTAGGAAGATATGTGTCTTAAAGAGGTTCTTGAAAATGAAGAGGAACATGGCTGCTCTCAGAGCATTTGAGAGGCTACCTCAATCCACCATCAGGGAACCAGAGATGAGCAAAGTCTGGAAAATACTTCAGGATCACTGTTTAAAGGGGTTTAAATATATCTTTAGACACTCAACAGCATATTTAAATTCACAAATGGTAAATATATGCTGCTCTTCTGATCCAAATGTTTAAGTTTAGTTAAATTAACAAACAGGGCCGTCTTTGCTGCATAATCAGATTTGACATACAAGATCCTGTTTTTTTGCCATCTGGCATCTGGTTGAATTTCATCACCTGGTCACACCCACAATTTAAAACCTTGCAGTACTGTGTGAATCAATGTGTGAATTAATCAATGTGTGAAATGGCATCACGGTGTTGAGGCAGCAGGGATCCTGACAGACAGGCAAAAACTGCAAGGGAGTCGACTTTTACCACGACACAAAAAAACTACAACCAGCAAGATGCTTGTGTTCCCGGATCAGTTGGAAACATGATCTCTCTAGTGAGTTCTGAACAGATCCCAGGAGGCATCGTAAACAGATGCCAGTTCAACCTCAACTGGCTCCTTTGAATCAAAGGAGCAGCGACTGCACTTCAGGCTCTCAGAGCTCCTCACACTGCCACCCTATGGAAATATCCCATTCTGGCTGTTTGAAAGATCGGCAGATTAGACAGTTATGCCTTCCAGCTCAGCTACAGTCTGGTACAACTCCCACATTACTGCTGACACCACACCAATCATCTGACCATCTCCCGCTCGATCCTCCCCTCACCAGTGAACAAGTCCCAAGGTACTTACTCTCTTTCTCTTGAGGCAACAACTCACTCTGAACCCAGAGACATCAATAGACCATTTTCCAACACATAATCATGGCCTCAGACTATGAGTGACTGACTCTCATCTTGACCGTATCACACATGGCTACAAACTGCCCCCATGCACTTGAAGGTTATCCAATGGACTAGATGGCCCATTGCAATACCACAATATATCTATAAATGAGAAGATAATCTTGAACCCATTGTCCAATGACAAATTGGCCTCAGAGGTGATATTTGTAGTCTTCTGGTTTAGACAGTGGATACCTGGCCCAAGACGCTGTCTTCCATTTGCCGTAGACTGTTTACTGTCCAACAATTCCACATGAGTCAAACGTTTCTAGTGCGGCACCACAGCCAATTCATCCATTATCTATACCACTAATCCTTTGAGGGTCGCAGGGGGGCTGGGGCCAATCCCAGCTGGCTCTGCTGGGTGAGAGGCAGGGTACACTCTGGAGAGAATGCCAGTCCATCATAGACCCACCAGTCCATATAACAACCATGCTTAAATTCACACCAACCACCAAATGCAAGTCACAAATTATCCCTAAGCTGCACGTCTTTTAATGGCAAGAGGAGAACACACAAACTCCACATAGAAAGACAGCAGGTTCGAGGTTGCTATGAGGTGGCTGTGCTAACCATGGTCCCACTGTGCCAAACATGAAAGAAACTAAATGATATATGACCTACAGGGCTCAGCTGGACTTTGTGTTTATAGCATACAAGAAATAAAAATCAGGATGCTTTTTTATCTCGTGTCCAGATAATGTATGAGAAGAGAGGGATTTTGTGACTTTATATGGAATACATTTAAATTGGATTGACATTCCTGATTTAAACATGATTAACACATTTTATGCCTATTTATGTCTAAATTGGCTGTAGAGCAACAATTAACCTATTAAGCATTATTCTGTTAACATTTACAGCCCAGCTGCTACTTGTGTTTTATGAATGTGCAGTCCAAACTACCACTAGTATTATTAGGGCCTGAGCAGCAACCACTGCGAGGACCCTATTGAAATTCAAGGAATTATTATTTCCCCCCCCCCCCAATGAATCACATATTTGGTGGCTGTGGAAGAGGATGTTGCCACTGGGTCTGCCAACAACAGCCAGACACAAACCACTCCGGTTTCCATATCTTTTATTTGAGAACAGGAGCAAACATAAATTCATATAACTAAACATTAATTTTAAACTCCATCCAAGCATCTACCCGGCCAAAGCCGCGTGTCTTTTCCTACCAAAAGTCTGAATTCTGTTGAAAACTCCAACCCAAGACTTGCGTAGTAGAGCAAGCAAAAGTGTCAACAGAGTAATGTCGCAATCCACAGCTCCATTGGCTTATCTCTATCTTGAGATTTTAACTCCCCAGAATAGTAATTCTAAGCTGTAGATCTACTCTGTAGAGACTTTCTCTAAGATAAGAGGAGACAGCATTCTCTTTCTCTCGTCTGTATCTGGGAAGAGACTTCACCGGTCAGCACGGCCGCCGAAAATACAAAACCTCTATTCTTGCTAATTCTCTCCTTATATATGTTTTGATATCTGACCCGCCTACTTACTGGAACACTTTCGTTTCTAGCTCTGCTTCACACCCTGTCGCTGTTTCCTGTTGCGCAAGGCTAGTTCCTCTTTTACACAGAACTGTCCCTCTTTTCGGAACAGGGGAGTGGCACAGCAACAGATTTAGCAGTGTTTGCAAATGTCACAGAATGTTCCAGTACACAGAGTGAGTGAAAAACAAGACAACAATACATTGAACTAATTTGACCTCATCCATTTAACCTCATTAATCATTACATTTAAGAATTTACTTTTACATTTCACCAGAGGCTTTTAACTCTGATCACCCATGACCTATTTTGCGACAACATATAAAATGAGTTAATTGCTAAAGCGCTTTAGCCACAAACACAAAAACCGGCAGAGCCCCGCCCCCGCTGTGACGTCAGTGTCTTTGTCTATGGCGTTTGTATAGATTCAAACGTATGTCAGTTTATTTAATTAGCGGTTATACACACAAGCGTCTGGTTTAAATACAAACAAATGATCGTTTTGTTTCTCTTTCAGAAATTATTTAGTTTGTTGTTATCCCCCCCCCCCCCCTCGGAGCTGACAGAGCCCGCCCCCTGTCGTCTCTCTCCCCGGCAGCCTCCGCCTCTCCTCCCCGCTCCGTCTTCCACTCCGCTGTTGTTGCAGCCATTTTACTGTGAACCGTTGGCGCAGCGGCGGGTGGAGGATGCCGACGCAGCCCCGTTGAAAGGTAAATTCTGCCGCCACGTTCACCGCTTTCCCTCGTGTCGCTCGCCGCGGGTTTCCGCCGATCCAGCCCGAGGGGAAGCGGAGGGAGAGCGGAGGGAGGGGGGGGAGTCTAGCGGCCGCGGCGGCGCAGGCAGCTTCAACTCACGGCGAAGGTTGAGAGTGTTTGTCGCTGCCACTTCTCAAGTCCGTGAGAAAAATGGCGACGTCTTAAACCAAACCAATGAAAGTTGTAAATTAGCCTCTACGTGAGGGCTTCGGGAATATTTAGCTTGCTACAGTTGAACAGTACCTGGAAGCAATTTTAGCGTTATTGGCGCGTCCATGTGGGGGCGCTCAAGAGCCAGCGAACCATTCAGGATTGCGCACATCTTGTAGCTTAACCCTCATTTGCTAGAACTTTTTCCCAGCATGTCAGATTTTTTTTTTTTAATTAGTTGACCGTAAGTGTGTTTTCTTTGTTCTCTTTAGTCGAGTAAACAGTTAGTTTGTTTTGTCAGATTAGCTACGTTCAAATCGAGTCACATGTCCACGAGAACAATCCTCACGAATGTCTTCCTTGTGTGGCATTCACAACTTTGTAACTCGTGAGTTTTCCGTAAAGCTGCGAGTTCCGTAGTTATGACATTTTTAAGAAATTGTGTAATTCGTGGAATGTTATTTTTATGTGAAATAGAAAGTCGATATATTAAGTCTTATAGTTTTTATTCTGAATTGTGTAATGCGTCTGAGGAAACATCCTATGTCTCGGGTTCATCCGCTGTTATTATACCTTTGCATTTCCATCATTACGTTACACACTAGCTAGCTTACTTTATGGTTAGCCTCTGTGGCTTCACCGACAGCAGTGTTACCTGGCAACGACTTAACCCCTTGTACACCAATCAAACTCAAATCATAACGCACAAGTTCTGTTTTGAAGGCACCATGATTGGATGAACATTTACTAAATGCCAGTGTGCGCTGGACGAGTCATCTTTGTTCTCTCTGTTCGCTCTTTGTCTTACTGCAAGGCACACGCTGTGGCAACGTCTCCGGAGGTGGTGATGTTGGATAATACAAGTCCAGCACAGGCTCAGATTCTAAGTCCAGACTTCTATTCCAACACGTAAACGTCACAATTACTGAAGGAGTCCCAGTAATGTTCAAAAGAATTCACTGGAGATGATCAAAGTTCTTTCACAAGAGATAAACCCGAGCTGGCTCCAGAACCAAACTGAGGACTAAACCTGCGGTACTCCTGCTTATATAGCCCAAACAATGGGCACAATCCCTCCATGTGTTGTTTACGAATTTTGTCCATAAACAGACAGGTAAAAAAAAAACATGGCTTTGTTCGTGTGCTCTGTAATTCACTATACTCAGGAACCAAACTGTATTTTTATGCATGAGAAAGAGAAACGCATTCAAGGTCACAACTGCAGCTGAGACCATGAGGTCTGACTATCTGCATGGACGGTAAAAACGTTATGGTCCATAGTGCATGCAGTAGCTCGCACACACAGAGACGCACTCTGTCACGTGTTATCTTAAATAGCGCTGCAAACACAAATTTAGATCTTTCTGTTATTCTGAGAAGTGCAAAAATGTTTTGGTTTATTATAATACTGTGGCGGGTTACAAAATGGCGGGCTGCCACAGTCTGCATGATTAATAGAAAACACTGAACACTATCTCACCCATGTTTGAATTTGTCCAGGCTAGTGTCTAGAACATCCACTGCCAGTTTACCAATACAGAGTTGTACCAACTTAAAGTTGGAGAACCTGATCAGAGATTCCAGTCAGCAAGAAGAATCCCCGGTTAGTAGGACGACCGAATTGTTCCATAACCCAGCAGTCGGTTGTAAGAGCTATGAACTTCTACTTTAGCTACTAGCTTTATGCTTTTGTTCTTTGCTTCAGTTCATTGGATAATGGTCGGTCTTGTTGTGGGCATTTGTTTATTTGTCTATAGTTCGGGGCAAAATGTATTTCTCCTTCTTTGAAAATATTTTGTGGTTTATCTCCTTCTCCGCATTGTTCGCATATTCTTCACGGTAACATGGAGGGCAAATTTTGTTGTCATCTATCATCAACTGACTGTGGATGTTTGCTTTGAATGTGGTCTTGCAATTCTGTTTGTTCTTCTGCTATATTTACGGGCCTGAGCAGCAACAGCTGCAAGGACCCTATTGGGATTGCTCGGATTATTATTAGGACCTGAGCAGCAATTCATCATTGAAAATATAGTTATGCCTCTGCTCGGCCGACAGCCAGTGGCCGAAGACGTTATGATTTTCGGTTGTCCATCTTTCCGTCCCGCTCTTGTGAAAGTCTATAGAATGCCTTGAGGAAATTTCTTCAAATATGGTACAAATACTCACTTGGACTCAAGGATGAATACAACTGATTTTGGTGGTCAGAGGTCATGGTCCTATGATTCACGTTGTTGTGAACGCAGTATATCAGGAATGTCCTAAGTGAATTTCATTATATCTGGCACAAAGATTCACTTGGACTCAAGGATGACCTGAATAGAATTTTTTTAGGTCAAGATCACCTGTGACCTTAAAAACAATTTTCTGCTTGGCGACATCTCCAGAACGCTTTGAGGGAATCTTTGGCAAACGTGGCACAAACATTTACTTGAACTTAGATTTAATTTTGGATAGCCAAAAGTCACGGTGGCCTCATGAAGTATGCTGATGTTTTTCTTGAACATGATTTGAGCTTCAAGGAAGGTCTTCAAACTTGTTATTAACGTTCATTCAGAATCAAGCTCCTCCAGGATGGCAAATCCATATGTGCAGTCACAAGAAGGTTTGCTGTCTCCCAGCACAGTCTCATGAGCCTGGGGGAGATATCAGGAGACCGGCCGTTACACAAGGAGAGCTGAACAGGGCCGTAGAAGGGCATCAACTAAGCAGCAGGACCGGTATCTGCTCCTTTATGTGAGGAGGAACTGGAGGAGCACTGCCAGAGCCCTACAAAATGACCTCCAGCAGGCTACTGGTGCGCATGTGTCTGACAGATAGGGCCGGACGTCCTCTAGTAGGCCTGTGCTCACAGCCCAGCACCGTGCAACTTGATTGGCATTCGCTAGAGGAAGGTGGAATTGGTAGATCGGCCACTGGAGCCCTGTTCTCTTCACATATGAGAGCAGTTTCACACTGAGAACATGTGACAGGGGTGAAAGTGTCTGGAGACGCTGTGGTGAACGTTATGTTGCCTGTAACATCATCCAGCATGACCTCTGGCAGTGGGTCAGTGATGGTCTGGCGAGGCATATCATTGGAGGGTCGCACAGACCTCCATGTCATAGCCAACGGTACTCTGACGGCTGTTACGTACCGGGATGAAATCCTCAGAGAGATTGCCATACCATAGCGCTGGTGTAGTAGGCCCTTGGTTCCTTCTGGTGCAGGACAATGCCCCACCTCATGTGGCCACAGTGTGTAGGCAGTTCCTGGATGACAGAGGCATTGAGGCCATTGTCTGGCCCTCACGTTCCCCAGGCCTGAATCCAACTGAGCACCTATGGGGCATTATATATCGGTGCATCCAATGCCGCCAAGCACCGCCACAGACTGTCCAGGTGCTCACTGATGCCCTGATCTGGGGTCTGGGTGGAGATCCCCCAGGACACTATCCGCGGACTAATCAGGAGCATCATGTCCAAAATGTCCTATCACAATAAGGCAAAAGAGAGTTTGAGGCAGAGGTGGGATGTTAATACTTAATCTTCCAATGTTACCTGCTTGGAAATCAGCCAGTTGCACCAGAATTACCAGTTTAGCATTTTAACTGATTGTTAGAATGTTGAACAGTCTAATTTGTATGCCTCCACAAGCTTTACTTTCAAATACATCACAGCAATATTTCAAGGTCATTCATTTAAGTGGGAGCTCCAGAGATTTCATATCCGAGTAGCAGTTTGTATTAACGGTGAAACTATGACGCTAGACAATGATATCTAACATACATACATTTAGAGATATTGATTTTAATAATAATTGAATTCCAACATTAACTTAAACTGGATCTGGCAACATGTAATTCTTAGTGTCTCAGCTCATGGTTTATAAGGTAACAGACCAATCACAGGCATTTGTCAGGGTGAAAATGATGTCATTGTTTGAAGTTCTTGGATAATTGGAAACTCATGCATGTAGCTTATAAATTATGACGCTACTCTTTAATCTCATCTGTAATGTTTCTGCTGCTTTAGTTTATCACAACAATGACAGAAAATTGTAGTTCGTAGTTTCTGCCATCAGCTCTATCTTCTTGTAGGCACAGCAGCATATTCACCTAAATTCCACTCAGTTTTATTTGTATTGAGCAAAACACAACAGGCACTTTACATAGTAAATGCTCTTGGGTGAGGGAGCCATGTTGGCGACTTCCTGCCAATACATGCACTCGACTAACCATGAGTCTCAGCTGTTGAAATGAGTACTTGGACAGTGTGATATAAGAACTACCTGAAATGACAGGAAACCATCTTTGAGAAAGATTTATTTGACGTGTAATTTGACTTGGAGCTTTACCGTTTATTTTGATTTGCTGGGTTGCTGTCTGCTGGTCTGATCATGTGAGGTGTCTGATTACCTGGCTGCTGAAAGCAAACTAGCTTGTTCTCAGAGCATTAATCCACCCAATGAAAATGTCCACCCTGTGTGTTCAGCAGTACAGGTTCATTCATCACATTTAATGAGGAGCAAGAAAGTCATTGGTCAGACAGAAGCAGCTGAATAATTGTGATGATAGAGAAATGTTCAGAAAAGACAAAAGTCTAATGTGTAGAACATGTTTGCACTGGGATACATTTAAGTGATACTCAGTAGAGCGCATATCAATGATTATTCGTGCTTTTCCTTTTTAAATTTGAAAAGGACTGCCTATTGCAGGTGTAGCATAAGTTCTTTTTTATCATTTTTAAACTGTCTCCATTTGATTTGGCTTTTTGTTTTGATTGTTTTCGATCTGGAAAAGCAGACAAACTTTACTTACTTTTGAAATACCAGTTTTCCTTTCATCTCGTTCAAAAACGGGCATCTAACAAATATAAGGTTGCATTGCAAATACTCTAGACTTAAAAGCAGTTCCTGAGTAACCAAATGCTGTTTTCTCTTAACAGGACTACAAACATGGCTGATGATGGGAAAGGTCCCGTGGTTGGCCGGCCATTGGCATATGCGAATGAAGAGCGTAGGGCTGTTCATTCCTGGTCCCGGATCTCGTCGGCAGGGCACAACGTCCTTCTGGATGCTCTTAAGATCCTCAGTCCAATGTCCCATGACTTCTCGTGCACAGAGGAGTTAGTCACCTTCCTTCAGGAGCTGAGTGAGGAGGGCCACAAGCCCCTTGTGCTGAGCAGCAAGGACGTCTACAGATATCGCTCCTGCACAAACCAACTCTTGACTGTAGACATGCTAAAGCCACCCAACAAGAATGTTAGGCCGACAGCCAAGAGAAGGGGAAGGAGGCCCATGACCAAGAAGAAAGAGGTACACCCATCCTGGAACACTTCTGAGAAGAACATCCCCATAATTCAAGGGGTCCGCCCTCCAGAGCTGCTAGTGGACCATCCCACCATTGTCTGCAGTAGGACCCCCATTCAGACTGCAGAGACATCGCGGACACTGCAGGTGCAGCCATGTCTCAGACTGACCAACATTGAAGGCCTGTCTGGATTCCACACGGCCAGACTCCAGATCCACACTACCTGGAACTCGTCCTCTGAGGCACCCTCTGTTGCCTTTTCACAGCAACAGCACCCTCCAATGCTTTCAGGAATACCTTCGCAGCCTTCTCAGAATGGTGGCAGGGCGTCTACCAAAGCCGTGGCCTTGTTTAGTCAGAAGAGCCTGTCCTGCCCTATCCGACTTGATGGTGCCCTCATTGGAGATTCGGCACCAGTCTTCTACGCTAATGGTGTGGCGTTTCCACAGACTCACACAGAGCTGACCAGCAATGGCTTCCACAGGGACAGTCAGGGCACCAAGGAATTGAACATCCCGACCCGGCAGAGAAATGGGTGCAAGGACAAGAACAGTTTCAGATGGAAAGTGATAAAGGTGGACGACTCTCGCTCGGTAGCCGAGGCTCGCAGAAAAGCGCAGAAGATCCTACAGGTCAACCTCTCGCCAGTGATTCAGATCCAACCTCTCAATCACGTCTTGAGAGACTTTAGATACCAGAATAACTGACATTTTCCCCCAAACCCATACACATTGTGTCCTAGCCGATGTTAGTGTTTTACATCCATTAGCCTCTACCTGGCTGAGCCCCAGTGTCATAACAGACATCATACATGGGTTTTTGGGATCTCTGCTGAGTGTTGGAGGTCAAGAAGTTAGTCTTATTGTGGAAGTTCTGATTCCTGACAGGTGCACCCGGGATAGAAAGGCGTTTGAATTTGGATGATGCTTTTTCTGGGAAATGTCAAGTGGACGAATGCTGGTACATTGTCTCTGTCCACAGAATATGTTGTGTTGACAATTAAAGTGTACGACATACACAATGCTAAAGCATAACCATCATTCTGCCCAAGTCAACTGGCAACTAGCCAATGTTTGTGATGACTTTATGGACACAGCTTTTAGGTCAAAGGGGAATTTTCTGCCCTTTCAACGAGGCACTGGGTGTGTTCAAAGAGCATTAATGCATTTCCAAGTGAGTTGAAGTCCAGCACCATTTGTTCCAAAGGGTTTTTACTTGCAGTGCTTATCAACAGTGCTCTCGCTCTGTGGGGCCCTTCCATAGCAAAGAAAGAATTAATGGCAGAATAGGACGATCCCACTTCACACCCAGATTACTGGTGGATGAACAAGGCGGGTATGCAAATTCTTCAGACAAGCAGATGTTATGGTTGGTTGGTTCTGGGAAAACAACTAAACTTAACTAAAAGGCGGGGGGGGGGGTTTAGTTTGTCTTCCTTTTTTGTATTTTTGTTGTTTCCACTGGAAATCAAGAAGGCTCTTGGAGCGAGCAGAGCAGGGAATCAAACCCATGGCACACAGATTGATACCTGGATGAACCACAGTCCTTCACAAAGTGCTCCTTTGGTTTATCTTACAAAAAGTACTGATTGCAGAGTATTTTTGACTGTTGGGAATATTCAGTTCTTATTAAAACACAAATAATTGCTTTAATCTCGAAGGCGACTGTTTTCTCAATATTTATTTGATCTCAGAATATCTTGATTGTGTTTCTTCTCCACATTGTTGCTTTTCTGTCAAAAGTATCAAGTGGAAGAACATGAAACACGCTGCTTGTTCCTGATACGTTTTGCACTTCACAGGCAACTAAGGTCAGTCGGACATTTGTTTGGCTTATATATCGGTGGTAAAATTTGGTTAACTTGAGCTTCAGGCCTTTTTATTTCCTCTCCTTTTAAATTTGAAACATGCAGCATGTAGATGTTTTATCTTTCATCAGAGTTGCTGCTGAGAATTGCCCAACAAAGTCTAGGTTATGGTTTCTTGAATTCTTCTGCTGAAGATCCGACTTGTGACTCTTCTTAAGATTAAAAAAGTACTTGTGAGTATGGCAGTGATTTCATTGTTACTTGTGCCAGATTCTGAAAGTTTAGTATTTTTATTTGCTGCAGCTTGTTGAAAATATTCCCTCAAATTTAGTTTCACTTTCCGTGAAACTACACTGGTTTTTGGTACTGGTGCTAACTTTGCCATGTTGGTGCCGAATGAAGTGACTGGCATTAGAATGTCCTCCTGTTTCTCCTCTACTGGTTCAGATTGGAGCATTAAAGAGCAATGACTTCCTGTGAATTATTCTTTCAGGGACTGATAGTTTGGTTGCCCCCTGCAGGTTGGGATGAGAATGCCAAACCGCCTCGTGTGCTTTCCAAAGGGTTTCTACTGTGAGGAACCACCTGAAACCATGTTCATGTTATCATCTGTGAGAAACTCTGTGTTGCCCTGAGAACATTTGTTTGAGATGTTTGGGTAAAACCACATTCCACAAGATTTTGGCATCGGAAACACATTTTGATTAAAAAAAGATCTAAACTCTTGGTCCACATTTTCTGGAGCCTTTCCAGATCTCAAGCAGATAAAGGCTCTGGAAAAAGTCAGCAAGTAAGTTGACCTTGATGTAACATTGAGTAACTCAACAGCCAAATTTGTCGATGTCCAGATATAACAACTAAACCAACATTAGGTCAGTGAATCTTGAAAGGTCTAGTCGACACCATACACAATAATATTGATTTTAAATTCCGGTCACAAAGAATGAATTTGATTCGGTGAGGAAACCTGCTTTCAGTTTTGAAAACTGTGTTCTTGAATAAGAAAACAGTTCCTCCGTTGAACCTGACACCAGATCAGTGTTTGGTGCTCAGCTTGAAAAGCTTTTTTTTTGTATGTTCCGGTGAATTCTAGGTTCTGGAGGAGGCTCTTGGTCTCCTTGTATCCTTCTGTCTTCACGCAGCCATGTTCACGTCCTCCACCAATTCCCTTTTGTAGGTCTTCTTTCTGTTAGTCCTGTTTGTGCACACTTGTATGATATTGTATTTCCTACATGATCTTTGAAAACCTTTTGTTAAATAAATAAAAATATTTAAAAATAATTTGCACAGTATTGTCCTCAGATACTGTTTCCAGAACATGTTGACCTCAGCAGGCACAGTGCTGAATCGGATCTACGGCTGAGAACGATATCACGTGATCAGATTACATCCAAACAGCTATTGTCTGTTTGCAGCTAAACTTCATTGCTAAGATTCGTCAGCTTTCACGTTCAAGAAGCTCTTAGGTTTCAGATCTTTAGGTACATACATAAAGATCATGCTTAGAATGTTCCATTTTTATTCAGGACCAAGGCCTTATGTTATTGGGTTGTCCGTCCCATACGCCTCATTCAGTTGGACACAAGGATAAACTGATTCTATTTCGAAGTTCAAGGTCACAGAAATACCTCGAGGGAATCCTTTCACATTTGGTACAAATGTTCATTCAGACTCAACTTCTTCACAATAGTCATTCATACATTGAACTTAAGGTTTTGCTGGTAGCAAAATGAACTTCTTGTAATTATAACGACGTCCTGGCAAGTCCTGAATGGGCTAAATAATAAATGGGTTGACATCAAATCCCTTGTTGAAACAAAACAAAACTGCTTGTTTATTGTTTGAATACATCAGATTGATCACACATTGGAAGGGAAGAGATGAGTCAAACTCACTGGGGTTCACGGTGGCCTTCATCCTCAACAGATGGCAATCAGTACGTGGACCATTACTAGCCATAAGGCTTTGAACCAATAAATTCCCTAAAGTCGTTTTCCGACATGAACTCTGGAGGATGTCCGCAGTATTTGATCTGGATCCCAGTCTTCCCCATCTGCTTGTGTCCTTGGTCAAGATACTGAACCCCGAGTTGCCCCTCAAAGAAAAAGTGCTGCCCATGAATGCACTGTATGAATGTGTGTGTGAATGGGTGAATGGCAATAACTTGGACCAGTAAAGCAATTTGAGTTGTCATCACAACAAAGCGCCAAATAACCATATAACCAGAGCATAACATATTAATTCTGCTGCACCCTCACATGTGCAAGGTCAACAACCTTCAACATTCACAGTGTTCCTGAATTTAACTTGAACTAAAACAAGAGTTTTGGTCTTTTTCTCTCAATTGCGTAAAAAACATCTTAAAAATAAGGAGGGAAAGTCAATGGTTTCATTATTTTCTTCAATAGAACATGAGCAGCTGGTGCTTGAATAAGAAAAATGTCCATCCTTACATCCATCCCTCCATCCTTACAACCCTCCATGAACGACTCATTAAAAGAACTCAAGACGTAAACCACATCGTCCAGTGGCAGCATTGAGAGGTGAGAACGTCACTACCCAGTCAGAGCGGAGTATGTAAATGATGTGTTAATCACCAACATGGCTGCAGGCTTTGGGCTCATGAGACCCGAGAGTGAGAGCGACTCCCTGAGATGAGCAGCTCGGTTTGTTCTCCACCTCTTTGTCTCAGATCGGATCAGTTTCGTAAGTCACGAGGTCAGACGTGAGCCACTGTTTTTAATGAGGTCTGTGATGATGGCGAGCAGCCGGCAGCAGTGTAGGTCAGGCTCCCTGGTCTTCTACCCCTCCCAGCCCCCACCCCCTACCGCTTCTACCCCTACAGTGTTGATTCTCAGGCAAAACCTTTTCCAGTCTGCTCTGCTGCCAGCAGCTCAGCTCTTTGTGTGTTGGGGGGGGGAAGGGAGGGAGCTCAGCATGTGGAGAAGCAGCCGGAACCTCCACAACTGCACGTTCTCCATTTTGGAAAGGTTGCGTCATCACAGATACTCTTAATGTGGCTCATATGTAGAATCACACTGCTCCATGTTTCCCAGTTAGCATTGATTTCCTCACATGGACGCCAGAAGGAGGAGGTCAGGCTTGTTTTTTTGTTGTCTTGAATGTCAGCAGCAGAGAAGTCAGGCTATTTAAAGCGAAGGCACAGAGTGACGGAGCATTTGGGTTCTTCGGCGGGAGCCAGAGTTCAATGCAGCAGAATAACAACAAATGTGTCATCCAGTGAGATCAGAGCCGCCGAGGAGAGGAAGGAGGTTCCATCCTAAACAACATGGCTGCTTTCACACTGCCTGGGTCAACAAAACACGTTTCCTGTGTTTGAACGTTTCTATGTTTCAGACGTAGACATTCAGACTGAAATATTGAAAGTTGACAGTATTACGTAATCCAACACCCTCATGAGTTAAGTAGGTTAAGCTTCACTGCTCCACTGCTCACGCTCGACCAATCAGCGAGTCAGTCTCAGTCGCCAATCCTGACTTTTCATCCTGTTTTTATGCCTTCAAAATACTAATGCACACCTGCTCTGAGCTGAGTTTCATAGCTTTCACACATGAACTATGAAAGATCTGCAGCAACTGTGACGTTGGCGTCATAAACAGGAAAATGTCTGGAAGCAGCTTTAGACACTTGCTGGTGAACAACGTGAAGAATCAGAAACCGAGGAGCCGGATATTATTCTCAGGAATCGGTGGAGAACAAATCAGAGGGAAAATGAGCCTGAATGTTGAAATGACTCGATTGTGTTGATAAGAAAGAAGTTATAAGATCGATGGAATTTGTTTTATAGTTTTATTCTAGTGATCAAAAATACATTGGTTCTGTTTGAGTGTCAAACTCTTTATATATATTTTACTATTTCAATATCCAGTAAACACACAGCAGCATGACAAGCACACTCATGGATTCCATCAGGATCCATGAATTAAAGCCCCTAACTCACCATGTTAGTCAGGATACAAACATCCTTCCAACAAGTTTCATGGAAATCTGCTCAGTAGTTTTTACGGTTTTATTTTTACATCGCATTTGTCTCTGCTGAGACTGGACCAAACAACACACGTGCCATGAAAAAGCAAAACTAGGAGCTGGAGAGTCACAGAGCTGCTTCACCGCTCCCAGAAACACAATCATTTAAAATATAAAAATACTTTTTCGTTTCAGAAAACTGACAACTTTCATTCTTAGTTGGATGTAGATGAACTGTCCAAAGCTGAACCACTGATGCAGTCAGTAGGTTATTGTGGTTTGTACACAGCTCCAGTTGTTCTGTTTCAACTGGTTTCGCTAGTCCAGGTCCAGAATCTTTGGAGGTTCTGCTGGTTCCACTCCCGGATTGGTTTCCTGCAGGAAGGAGAGAAAATGATCAAACCAGGAAACGGACACTAATAATTACTGTTCAGTGTGCAGGGCTGTTCACAAATAACTTTCAACTATTCCTTAAGTAAAGAGTCGTGAGAACTGGCTGAAGTTCTAAAGAAACAGAAAAGACTGTTCACAAACAGCAGCTGGGTTTCCATTCAACTGTTCAACTGTTTTTTAACTTCACAACCACCACGTGAGGAATCCCTTCTGATTTGGACATTTTAAACCTACATTGACTAAAGTCTGGCACTGGACTCGCATCGATTTAGTGTTGAAACAACAATAAAAAAGAAAAAAAAGAAATGTGCATTAACAAGCATTGTTTTTCATTGATTGTAACAAAATCTGGATTCGATACCTGACAGATTTGTAAATAAACCTGTTGCCTCAGTGAACAACTGAACTACGTCTCTGTGATAAAGTGTGATCCTGCAGCTCAGACAGCCGAGAGAAGACACAGCTGAAAACATCAGTCTGTCCTCGGATAGACAAGGAATGTGTAAACTACTGAGAATCAAAGTGTCCTTCACACGTCACTTCAGGATTCAAGGTTTTGGTTTAAACATTTTTTTTCTATGTCTCCTTCCTCCCTCTGGGGGCCCCAGTCACCGTAGTAACCAGATACTCAGCACTTACTGGTGACGCAGCATCGCTTTGAAGAAATGAAAAAGTTGACTGCGATTGGCTAATTAGACAGATTCATTCATAGGGGCCATTTTTAGTGTGTGTGCATGGCTGCCTCCATAGAGAGGACCTGCTCCCGATGTAAATATAAAGTATTTAAATATAAAGTATTTCAATATAAAGTATTTAAATATAAAGGCTCATTCTAGGGTAAAGAAAATAACAATTCATACATTTTAGATGAAACACACTCATGAAAACATTTCTATTGACTTTCTGCCAATAGCTCCTTTCACCTAAATCTCACACACTGGACCTTTAATGTCACCAGCACTGACACTGGGCTGATGACACGTGACAGGTTTACAAGTTCCAACAAGAGTCTGTTGGAATCCAGCAATATGGAGGGAAAACAATGACATTTGTTGTGGATGCTCAGTGGTTTCAAAAAGCTGTTGATAAAAACAGTGATTCAGGTAAATGTTCAGATCGGCCATCTCACCCCGAACGGCTCGGTGAAGGCCCTGGAGCCACTGTACAGAGGGTTGGGGATCGAAACCAGCGCTGGTTTGTTACTGCCGCCTGCTGCACCGTCCTCATCCTCATTCTGTCACAGAGGAAACAAACAGTCAGCTGTTCACAGGACGACACTGAGCCACTGAAACACTGATGAACCTCAAATCTGTTCAACAACGATAAAACAACGAGTTTTGTGGAAATCCATCCATGCGTTGTTGAGTTAACACAAACTACATGTATGGCTACGTCGTGCTAACTACGTGCCTGAGAAAAGACTTCCCATTTCAGCCTTCAGGTGACCATGAGAACATACTGGGAGAAACTTCTCACCCTGAAGTACTGGAAGCGGAAGGCATCGGTCTTGTGTTTGAAGACGTAGTAGCCGAGCGCAGCCAACACACATGCCAATAACATCGAAACCAAGATGGCTGACACTGTGCCGCTGGAGTGGCCGTGGCCTTTGGAGGCGTCATAGTAGATCTGGAGGTGGCGGTTACAACAAACACAAACGGGTATGACAATTAATACACATGCAAGGTTACCACTTGATGTCACATGCACGCACTGCTGCACTGTTACCATGGAAACGTGACTCGCTGTACCGGGTCATCGCCACCAGCAGCAGTCCCCCAGAGGAAGATAAAATCTCAAGCAGTTCAATGATGTATTAGTGTTTTGGATTCGGATCAGAGGACAAACAGGACGGCTCCTCCTGCTCATGTGTCCACAGGAACGTCCTGGTCTGGACCATAGACTGTAAATAGAGACTCCTTCTTCTCACACTGATGTTTGTTCAAGGGCTCATGTTTCAGGTAAACTTGGTTTTAATTAGTTAGGTGATGCTATAAAAAAACAGGGGTCATGATTGACAGCTGAGACTGACTCAGGATTGGTCGAACATGTGTATCAGCACAGACTCCAAAAAAGCAAGATGGCAGCATCTGTATCCAGATATTTTCTGCTTTGTTTCTAGAATGTGGGAGGAAGTGGAGAAGCCTCAAGCATCTTTGTGTGCAGTCGTTGGTGTGGATCTTTGTGATAGACTGAAGAATGTGAGTTGAGACTGCAGTAAAGTGTCGGTGGCTGCTGAGTGCTGTTGAGAACTCTGTGACCTTGTGTAGATGTGTGATAATGTGATAACACTCAGAGGAGGAGACGATAAAACATCAGCACCAAGGCCTGTTTCTGGTTAATCCTCCACAGCGACGCTACTCTGACACTCAGGATGTGGTTAAAAAGAAAGATGTGTTTGTTAAAACCTACAGTTTGTTGTCTAATGGGAGCTAATGAGCAATCAAATATTTAGTTTAACCCTGAAACATGTCCCCACGTCCCTCCAGATTTTTATTGTCTTTTCAGTTGCTGATCAGTTAGGGAAATGTGAAATGAACAACAAATTGTCACATTCTCTGTGTTTATATGAATTATACACCGGGATCACAGCAGTACAAACAGTATTCTGTTCATAACAGCATTTGAGCTTCACACCCTGAGCATCAGAGGAAAATGGCCGTCGAGTGAATATTGTCTATTGTCAACAGCTCAGGGTTAAACCATCTTCACTCACCAGGGGGCGGGGGGGCAGACAGTGGAGCCTCGATGATGTGAATGATCCCATTTACAGCAAGAATGTCCCAGTACAACAGCAGCCGCTTGTTCACCAGTTTCAAGGTCTGAGGGGAAACAACAGCAAAAATCAATATTAATAACATGGGAAAACTTTCATTTAGCATTTTCTAAGCTGCAATAACAATTTAATACACCTGTTAACAACTATAACACATCCTGTGGAAACCAGTAATGAATGAAAATATAGGAAAACACTTCAGGACATTCAGAACTTATCCTGTAGAGCACAACATGTTTGATGGTTCAGTTCAGTGTTGTAATGGCAACTTCTGCATTTGTGTTATGCTTAATAGAAGAACAGATGTGTATTTATAAGAAGTATGAACAAATGTGTCTCTATGAGTTAACTTACACTCTACAAGTGTTGATTAAGGAACATAGATGTTTATTGCTTCCCCCCTTTCTATGACACTGGGCAATTGGTACACTGCAGGGGTCACCCGAGGTGTTGTAGAGGGGTGCAGGGATATCTTTCATGAATACAGGACGGGGGTCTTTTGCCTCGTAAACAATCTGTGGGAAAGATGGTATCACGCGAGAGGTCACTCCAGGGGGCCGGGACAGAGATGGAGACAGGATGTCTGTCCGCCCTGAGTTTACATCAAGGGAGTGACGAAGGCCTTTTGCTCCACGCGGGGAGGGGCTTGTGATTGTATAAGTGTATTGATTTTCCTATGCTCTTTGCTCAGTGTTACACGTCACGCTAGGTGAGGTTTGGCAGTGAGTCCACCTGCAGGTGTAGAATTAAACTTACCGAGAGACAATGTATGACTTTGTGCTTGACTTTACAGAAATTTCCATGACAGTGTCATGGAACGTTTTGGGTTGCCAGGTTGTGGAAAATCCTTCTCCAGTGTGACACTTTTGTCTTATTACCTTATTTAAATGTGCTGCAGAACATCTGGATCAGTCTGCCACATTTTGATTTTTAAACACATTGACAGCCAGCCATTGTTGTTGTCTTGTCCCTGGGGACAAAACCCTAACCCTGGGGAAAAGACGACTAGCGCAGCTGCTTATTCATTTCAAGTGCTTGTGCAACATGAATGTTAATTCTTTAACTTTGAGGTTGAATATTTATCTCTAAAAATATCTTCTCCTAAAACAGCTTGTGCTAATTCAAAGTCATTTGGGAAAGTCTCCCTAATAAAGTGTCACGCTGGAGAAGGATTTTCCACAACCTGGCAACCTGTGTGTGTGTGTGTGCGCCTGTGTGAGTGTGCGTGTTTCTGACCTCGTTGTTGCCGTGGGTAACGGTCAGGTTGAACCCGAGCCTCGATGTTATGACTTCCTCAGGTCTCAGATCGTTGAACAGTCGTCTGCTGTGATTGGCTGAGATGTGATACTCCAGATCTCTACCAGACAGAGTCTGACGACACAAACACAGAACAGAAACAGAACAGAAGTCACCAGCAGCTCAGTGTCAACCTGTGAATTCTGATTCAAGTTCAGTTCTGAAGGTTAAAAACGTTATTTGGAGTTAAGAGTGTGGAGCCGACTCTTTCTTCAAAATGGAAGCACAGCATAATGGTAAAAAGGTAAATACTAAACGACATCAACATCGGAACCAAACGTAATCAAACACTAAAAACACTGTAATTAGTATATACAAAATACTAATTACAGTATCTACAAATATGTCTATTTCACAATATGTATTCATAGCTGATGATTTCAACCTCATAGACCTTGTGTAAATGTTCTCGTAAAATGTATTGATTAAATGTAAAATGTCTTGTAGGTATTGTATAGTCTTAGTCAGATTAAAAGATGTAAGCAACACTTTTAAAAAGCAATGATGTAAAAATAAGTGATTTTATTGAAATTAGTCATTCGTAAGCAATGATTGATTTTGTTCATCACCTGGTTCGGGCTGAAGCCGTCATTATGAGGGACAAACAGTGTGACCTCGGACTTCCTGTGAGAGAGAAATTCAACAAGCTGTTTGCCGTCTGAGGTCGAGTTGCTATAATCCAACAGTAACTAGAGAGAGAGAGAGAAAGACATAACATATTTTGTAAAGATTCTTCCATAGTAACCTCAAAAGCAGAAATAAACTAGAAGAGCACTTAACTCCGCCCAACAGTGCCCTGATAAAACCACATTTAAAATCACTAGGTCCAGATTTTTATTGGGATCTGCACCAAATTGCACACACTCATAAATATCATTCAGATCCATGTATTATTCTCTTTGCCTAATCCTGCTAACAAAAAGACAAACAGACAAACAAACAACAATAAAAACATAACCTCCTTGGTGAAGCAGAATTATCTAAATGGTCCAAGTGTCACTTTTACCTGGTAGAAGATGGAGAAGCTACTATATGTTGCCAGAACGCTGGTCAGGACGCCGTTACAGAAGTCTCCGTCTCCGACGTAACCAGGGGGACATGTACACGAAACATCTGCACACACACACACACACACACACACACACACACACACACACACACACACACACACACACACACTGATATGAAAAGGTTTACTTGGACTCTGGCGTACTAATGACATAATTTATACCATATGATCATCTACATTAGATGTGGATCATGTCTCTAATCTGATTGGTTGCAAGAGTTAATATAAATCATTTCCTGACTTAAAGTGATGTCATGATGATGTCATTCTTCTTTATGATCATAACATATTGTATCTATAGTCCTTTAGCATGCAGATACCTCAAAATGCTATTTGAACTACGAATGATGTCATTTTCTGACGTCTTTGTGACTTCATCATGACGTCATTTGGCAGTGAATCATTTTCTGACCAATACAAGCTCTAGACTGTCGACTATCTCCTGTGATAAAACCATCAGGGGGTCTTCCCGCTTCCTGCCAGCAGGGTGGATCTGAACTGTGCTGCCGCAGTACCTCTGAGCCTGTAGCAGTAGGTGTCGTACTTGCTGCTCTGGTCCACGGGTTCTTTGTACATAACCAGGCCCACGTGGTTGTCTCCACATTTGACTGAAGGGAAGCGGGTCGGGTAGCCCACTCTCCCCCCCTCAATCCAGCCGGCCACGCACAGATGCATCCCCAGCTGTCAGGACCAGAGAAGAAGGACAGCAGCATGATGGATGACTGATCACATGTTCCAGAATGCACTGCTGCGGTCAGAGCAGCAGATAAATGAGAATGAATGTTCACGATTAACTGGAACACATTGTTAACAAAAGCACAAATTACCCTGATGCTGTACGATACATCCGTCGGGTGCTTTTCTGTCAAAAGGTGAACTATCAATAGAAACCTACACTGTATCATCTCCCGCTGGATTTCTGATAATCGCCTGCGTCAAAAATAAATCTGGCCTCATAGATTCAGGAGTGAGATGATGAGATCAATATTAATGGATTAACAGATTGATTAAGTGTTTGTCAGTATTTTCTAAAAATGGTTCTGCAATCTCCTAATTTACTCTTTAATCACAGTCTTGGCTGCATCTTCAGTTTTCTCTTTCTTCTGTGTCTCACGTGTGTGTGTGTGTGTGTGTGTGTGTGTGTGTGTGTGTGTGTTTCCTGGCTCCCTGATTGCTGATCAGCCTTCACACCTACACCTCATCTCCTCATCCACCCTGGTTCTTCATCCACTCGTCGCCACCTTGTTGTTTGGTCGTTCACGGGCCACGACAGATGTGTGTATTCGACCCTGTCTGTCTCACGTCTCAGAATTAATCCCTGGTTGTGCTCGAATGTTTAGGATTTTTTTAAGGGGAGGTTCCTAATGAGCCCAAGTAAGAAAGTAAGTAAGTCTGCTCAACACCTTTTCTAACAAATACACTCTGTGTGTGTGTGAGGTGAACTGAGCAGTCGGTTGTCTCTTTTGAAACTCCCCCTGGAGGTGGTTTACCTGCTGTGCATCTCCCAGCTGTTTGAAGTTGGCCAGAATGGCGCCCTCGGCCTGGCAGGCGGCGTCTGCCTCACTGTAGTTCAACTTGTACTTCCCCTCTGGAGAACGCAGGTGGTACACTCCAGCTGTGTTGGCTGAACCACAATAAACATGTTACCTTGACTATTCCCTTCGATTACTGTCCTTCTGTAATGTTCAGTGAAACAACTCAATGTTGAAGTGAAAACAAAACTCACAATATTGTGACATGAAACATTGTCCTAGTCTCTGATTGATGTTTTTTTGCCTTGATGGACAATAAAGTATTAAAGTTTCACCACAATTCTGCAAAGTGTATTAGACAATACACGCTGATTACTGACACCAAGTACCAGTCATCTCTGGGAATTGACATAATTAAAATACCCAGTGCTCACGAGCCTTAATGAGCTCAGGGTCTTAACGAACTCAGGGTCTTAACGAGTTATGGGCGTCGCCCGTTGTACTCCCACTGGGAGCTTGTGGGTTTTTGTCTACGAGTTCCAGAAACTTCACTATTCAAACCCAGACCTACTAAACAAGGTCTTCCATAACATCCCCATCGTAACATGAACACTATAAAGGTCAGTTACTGTCGAAGCTACAGTTACCATGGCAACTGCATTGAGTAGGACTGTGGAGACAAAATGGCTCCCGCTCCAAAGAAGCAACACAACACATGATTACACTGGTAGCTGCAGGCTCAGTTCAACTGTGGTCGACACGGTAACATAAATTAACTGGTGTTACAGGATGGATTTTGTGTTGCCATGGTGATAAGAATATCTGGTGTTACAGGGAGGATATGATGGACCTTATATTGTTAGGTGTTACCGTGGTAACAAGATATTATGGATGAGTTACTATTTTAATAACGGGCAGTGCAAGTATGTTACCATGGTAATAAACTTTACTAGCATTGTATTACCATGTTATGCATTTCTGATGTGTTACCTTGGCGATAGTTAATGTTATGGATGTGTTACCAGTGTAAAAAAGAATCTGTATGGTGTGTTACCAAGTAACTGCAGGTGTGAGTTCAAGGCACTCAAGTGTTACCATGGTAATAGATCCATCATGTGTCGCTGTTGTGATGAACATCAGTGCAGATGTGTTACCATGATAATGCAGGTCCTTGCAGGAGGCCACTGGGTGGCAGTCTCCGTTACGTTCCAGGCAGCGGTCAACAGGGGGCACCAGCTTCTCCAGACACTGGACTCCATTACCCACATACCCCGGCAGGCACTCACAATCCCGCTCGTTCTGCAAGAACCAAATTACAGAGCGACCAGGTTAAAACAGAAAATCTGTTTTGTGTTCGGACGCAGTCGGTCAGTAAACCTGTTGTCCTGACACTTTGAGGGAGTTTCAACTGATTTGCATTGAGCAGCCAATAAGACTGATTGTGTTTCACGTGTCTGTTTGTAAGTAGCTAGCAGCTCGACAGGACGAGGCTTGAGGACAGTCTGTTGTGGACGACTTCTCGGCAAAACACCCTTGATGACACCTGTGGATTTAACCGATTAATCGGACAAGGGTGAAACACGATCAAATTAGTTTTGGAGTGAGGCCATAAATGTTTGAGCCGAGATCTGAAGCGAGCTGTTCATTTTCATAGGACGCAAAGACGCCCCTGAGTCCAGGACGAGTCATCAAAAGTGTTTACAGGAAGGGAAAAGAGATTTAGATTTTTATTCAATCTCAATAGAGGTAGGTAATGTATACAAAGTTTGAATTCTTTTATCAGATGACTTGCATGTACAGACAGTTTTTACTCACTGGACCAGTGAACTTGCAGGAGGCGAAGTCGCTGCAGCCGCCGTTTGCCTCCTCAACACACCTGGAATACAGAGAGAAAATCCAGCAGCTTGACGTCACATCTCCAACTAAGAACACGTTGATATAAAACCGTGTTTGAATGCTGCTACACCGACCTGTTGATGGGCTGGCAGGAGTAACCGTCACCTTGGTAATCACTCTGACAGGTGCAGTTGACGACCAGT
Organism: Verasper variegatus; assembly: GCA_026259375.1. Taxonomy (NCBI): domain Eukaryota; kingdom Metazoa; phylum Chordata; class Actinopteri; order Pleuronectiformes; family Pleuronectidae; genus Verasper; species Verasper variegatus. The sequence goes on along the minus strand of CM048040.1, from coordinate 24,448,133 downwards.
CCCGTCTGGTTGCAGTCTGCGTTCTGGTGACAGCCGCCGTTGTACTCGGAGCAGAGGTCTGGAGCTGCAGAGTGTTAAATAAAACGAATCTCACGCCGAGGATTGAAAACGTGCCACCTTCAGATTTACACCTCATCATCATGCAGTATGCTGACGAGCACCTGAACTGCAGAGAACTGCAATTTCTGCCAAACATTTCTTTGAAGAGGCTACACTCAATGTTTTTATATAATTATGTATGGAAATGATGTCACAGTAGTGAAAGGTGAAACTCAAAGTGATCAACTGATTCTGTAGCTCCTCTCATCTTACAGAGGGTTTTGTTTAGCTGTCCCACCTTAGACGTGGACAGAGCGATTGTCCCCTGGTGGCTGGCTGCGGTATAGGTCATTAACGATGCACTTTTAGGAGCTGTCATCTCATCCATCTCAATGAGGACAGACACATTACATTCACCCGGTTCTGATCTTTTTGAAATGTCTTATTGTTCATGTTGCTACTTTAATTCAGGGTCACTGTCATCATGTGGACAACAGTCTGCAGAGATTCTTTATCTCTGGCTGGTAAAACCTCCTGAGCTGCAGAACACTCACGTGGCTCTGGACCGCAGAAGGTACCGTTTCCCTGAAACCCAGCTTTACACTGACACCCAGCACCGAGCACACAGTCAGGCCTGGTCATGACACTGCCGGCACTCCTCTGGGATCGAGCCTGTCGAGACAGAGAGATGATTCATCGACGGTGGAAAGGATATGAGAAGGTAAACAAGGCTCTGAACCTAAAATATAGTCCAGGAGTTCATATGAGCAACGTGTCTGCAAAATAACTTCTAGAAAGTGTGTGCAATCCTCCAAGTCAATTTTAGGAATATTTCTTAATTTTAAGGACACACACACACACATACGTTGCAAAGTAACAAATAACACACTCATTCTTAGTTTTGGTCTTTTCACAAAATTTGTTGACAATAACAAAAATCCAGAATAAAACCAGACTTATCTTTTTAAACATCCTGGATTCATGTAGATCGTAATTAGAGGGAAACTCACCAATGTCAGTCTTACAGCTCTCGCCCTTCCAGCCCGGTTTGCAGGTGCACTGTCCAGAACCTTCAATGCCCTGATCACACCTTCCCTGCGGTCCACAGCCACAGGCTGAGAGAGAAAAGAGGGAGAGAAACCATGACTCCACCTACGGAGGAGTTATTCCAGACATGCAGAGTTCCTGCAGCAACAGTCTGGTTAATTTCCTTTTGTTTGACACTTCAAGGCTAAGAAGAAAATGGATTTTTTTGGGGTTTAATCATCAGTATAAAAGATGAACAACTGTGCCACGTCACAGTGTGCAACGAATGTCTCGGGATCCCTAGTGACATGATATGTCAGTGTCTATTTCGCTCTTGTGCTTTGAAAATGCAGGAAAAAAACTAAATAACCGATAGCTGATACTTGAGGGGCGTTCCCTAAACCTTATTCAGGGAAAAGTCTTTAAACAATCTACCCGAACATTCTGCGTCATTCACAGTGTACTGTGACTGGTTGTTCAGTCACACTGTGAAAATGTGGCTACCTGTGAAATAGAGCACTGTCTTCAGGGCTCTAATACTAATTCTTAAAGGCATAATTGTTTTTGGCGTCTCACTATTTGATCCTAAACTCTTAGACCCCAAAACTAGCTGCTTATAACTGTGACTCGAGGCTCGGGGGTTAAGGAGGCTGGGACTTTGCAGTGGCTGGATCCCACTTCACTGACAATTAATTATGTATACATTTATTTTACATTTGTGTATATATTTTGATATTATCTTATTATTATCGTATTTTATTATTGGATTTAAATCTTGTCTTGATTAGTGTCTCATCTCCACTATTGTGCCTTTAAATGTGCTCTATAAATAAACTAGAGGTGATTTAATTGTTTGCCAACTAAATGAAAGTCTCTCACAACTGTCACACGTGTTGTCTTAAAGGAGCGCAAAGGCAAAAGCCTCTAAAAGCAGAAGACAGGAAGTCCACTACCTTTGTCCAGGTAGGAACCAATCAGAGCTCTAAATTATGTTGTGTCATCCACGAGCTGAAGCTGCAGACTTTGTGGAAACCTGAAAACACCTTTATCCTGAAAATCAGTAAGTCTCTGACTCTGGATCAGATCAGGTTAAATTCAGTAACCATGACAACCTTTCCTTGTTTCCAGCTAAGAACAGCGCACACAGAAGATGATCAGCAGCTGATTAACGTTTGGGCGTCTCTGAGTGACGACAGCTGGCAGATTTGTCCTGAGCAGGAAGCACACCCAGCTGTGTGATGGTGAGTGTGGGGTGTTGCTATGGCGACAGTCTGCTGGAGAACTGATGGGGTTGACTTTTTATTTCTTTTATCGCTGGGTGGGGGTGCAGGATTAAATCAGTGCTTCAAAGATTAGCTCTTTGATAATTGTCTAATGATTTCAGTTTTTTCCCCCCGAGCACAGATTCAGAATATTCTCTGATATCAGCTTCTAGAATGAGGCTTCACTGCTTTTCTTTGTCCAGTGAGACAACACCAGATTATTGAAAATACCAATCTGGACATTTCCATTTGCGTCGTAGTGTTGTTAATCTGCATATTTATCAATCTGCAACTAAACTGAAATCTAACCAACAACTGGAAAGCTTTTAAAATCTGATATATGATGCTAAAGATGATGATTTTGCTGTGGTGACTGTGGTGATCACCTGCACCTGCATGTTTATCTCTGCTGTACCTGTGCAGTTGGGGCCGAAGTAGCCGTCGCGGCACAGTTCACAAGCTTGTCCTCTGAAGCCTGCGGAGCACCGGCAGGTTCCTGAACCACGCAAACCATCGTCGCAGGTCCCGCCTTTTCCACAAGGGGCCTCCACGCCACCTGGACAGACTGGAGCACAAAGGGAAAGAATAGAATCAAAAACACATTCTGGACAGAGGGCTCATCAAAAGGAAGGTAAACTAGAGGCTGCAGAGGTGTGTCCACATCTGTATTTGATTGACAGCAGCTGGAGGGTCTGTGGTCGATGGTACATCATAAATTGTGTCAATGCAAAACTAGGGGGCGCCATCATGGAACGTAATGCAAAGAATAACTTTCTCCCTTTTTTGATTTTGTTAAACCCTCGTGTAACTAACAACTTTAACAAAGCCTGTATTTCCGGAGACACTTCAGTGTTACTTCTGTGACAAATCAAAATGTCTGCCAAACAGGAAGATGACACACAAGCATGAAACCAACCAGAGATGTCATGTCTACATTCTCACACTCACATCCAGTCAATATCAGCCACAGAGGAGGATTTTGATTAGTTTTGGTGACCTACCAATCCTCTTCACATTTTTCCCACAAACGGTAAATCTCCAAGAATGAACTGTGTAGAGGACACAAGATTTCCTCTCATCTGTCCTCCCTCCCTTCCTCCCTTCCTTCCTTCCCACCTTCCTTCCTCACTCCCTCCCTTCATCCCCTCCTTCCTTAGCTTCCTTACCCTGACAGTCTCGGCTGTAGTGGTTTTTGCAGCACTTCTGGACCCAGACAGGAGACAGACAGACTCTCTTACAGCCCACTCGGCCGAAAAGATCAGACCCGTAAAAACGCAAACGTCTGTAGCTCCCCCTGTGGCGAATCGCACAAGGCTCCACTTTTCCCTGGAAAAAAGCATGAATTACATTTACCTCCACAGTTAATGTTATTTTTCTGATTTGTTTGGCAGACAGGCAGGTCATACCGTGTCTTGGTGACCGATGGGGCAGGGTGGCGGGAAGTGGCAGATTTCACACCTCCCCTGAGACATTTTAAAGACAGTCAGAATCAGTCCAGATTCCAACAGAAGGACATTTGAAAACGACAGCAGTGTGGAGTCACACTTGAAACACTGGCACTAACAACATCAGCTGTGGTAGCTGCAGTATTAAAGCCCGGTCACTCCAGAAGAAATGAAATTCCTCCACAAATCTAGATGATCGGGACATATTTTGTTCTGTGACATGGGGACAGGGTTAGTGGGTGAACTACTGTTGTTGCTGAGCTAACGGCTAACACGCTAGCTCCAGTTACATTGTACATCATTTAATTAAGTTATAAAGCTCTGTTATATAGAAAGCTTGTTAGCTCAGTCACTAATAACAGTCATTGACATTCATTGACTTTGCAAACACATTTTCACAGTTGGTGTGAGCGGGCCTTGGAAAATACGTAAAGAAATATGCAAAGAGTTCTGCAGATCCAATACTACGACATGCGAGCGCACAGTAAAGCAGTTGCACTAATAAAAGTAAAAGTAAAAGCATAACTGACGTAAGAAGTTCTGTTTTCAAGGTTGTCGCAGTGCGCTCCCAGGCCAGGTGGCTCCAGTAAATGGTCAATGCCGTAGGCCACGCCCTCTTTGAAGTTCAGGTGGGACTCCACAAACTTGGCTTGATTTTCATTAATCAATATAGTCCCCTGAAAACACACACACACACACACACACACACACACACACACACACACACACACACACACACACACACACACACACAATGTTTTAAAAACACAACCAGAGGGAGAGTGCAGGTGAATTTAGCTGCATAGCTAACTCAGCAGGTGTGTTGTGCATGGCCCCCTAATAAATTAAATAGATAAATTAACTAAACTCAACTGATGAGGAGGGTCCACATGTGCTCTGGTGCGGTCAGTTGTAATAAACAGAGAAACCACAAGATTTTAAAATGGTGGAAGCAGTTTGAACGGGTGAAGTGTTGTGCTGCCAAAATGTTAAAAATAATATTGGCTGGTATTTCATTTTATTGTTAGAAACGTTATTCATTTTCGGGAATGGAAATGTAGCAACGACTTAGTAACTATTAACACATAATATTAGATATGTCTCAGTTTCTGCTTGTTTGTCTCATAGACTGTAGAAAAAGATGGATGAACTGACAGCTCCCTAAAGTGAGGCCAAATCCTATTGATTGCCCCCTGGTGGCTGGCTGCAGTATAGGTTTGTAACAGTGTGTATTGTCTCACCACCATGGTCTTGCCACAGCTGAATTTGAGGGTGGATCCTTGCATGGTGCGGTACTCCTTGCTATATTTAGTTAGCTGAGGGGTAGAGACCAACTGCACATACGTACACGCCCACGCAATCACATGCAGACACACACACACACACACACACACAGACACACACACGCACACACAAGGAAATCATGTATGTCCAACATCCAATAGCTGTATTTGGTCATATTAGTTGTCACAATAATTTGTCTTATTTTACCCGTGTAAATTGCCTACCTTCACGCCACGTATAATGTGAGCCTTCACAGTAGCAGCCAGGAGTTCTTGGTGGTCGGGACTGGAGAGCAGACGCTGTTGTTCGGCTGGCAGGGAGTTGAGGGCCTCGTCTGTGGGCCAGAACATGGTGAACGGCTGGTGGATGGCCATCTGGAGCACAGGGAGTAGCCCTGCATCCTACAGTGTTAACGATACAGATTACTAGCAGTACTTTCACTTTTCACAGTACATTTTTTTGACCCAATGTTCATGTAACGATATCGTATCTATATTAATATTAAACTGAATGGAAAAAAACACCAACTGCAAACTCCAAACACTGTCAGTGTGGCAGATGTAGCTGTAGAAGAGAAACGTGTTTTGTTGTTATTGATTTACCTCCACGAGTTTGAAGAAGCGACTGTAGCCATAAAATGCAGCTGCTGTGGTGAAGTTCATCTAAACAAAGATGGGGGGAGGGGGGGGGGGTCACACTCTCTGTCTATTAAATCTGATCAATCATCAATCATTTAAACTCAAACCCTGTCGGGCTGGAGAAGTGGTTTGTCCTGCAGCTGGTAAGGCATCAGTAGCGTGTCAATGTGGTGAATGATTCCGTCCGGTGTGGTGTAATCACTCTTCACAATCCTCGATCTGTTGTTGATCCAGACTGAACCCTGCAGGGGGAGAGAGACAGGAGAGAGGGACGGGTGAGACAGACAGGTACAAACAAAGATGAAATGAATAGAAAATAAAGGTGAAGACAGAGACAATTGGAGAGACACAGACAGAATCATTTTGCCCCCCTGTAATCAAATCCAGCGTCTAAATCCAAATGTCATTATTTTAAATAAATTTTAAAATCGCCGCTGTTTGGTATAAATGAAAAGAATAAAAAAAGCCAAACAGTGAAACCTTATTTATAAACTTATATTAATATTGAGTTGATAATTCATAGTCTCTCTCATTCTGGTCAGACACCTGTTTGTGTGTGTTACCTGCTGCACGCTGAAGTGTAGCATGTGTCCCGACAATGAGACGACACGCTCGGTTGTTTTGAGGTCACTCAAGGTCAAAATCTCACAGGAGACAAGGTGGTTAAGGGTCAAGTCAGGGAGACGACCACGTAACCTCCATTCTTCAATCTGCACGGGCGCACGCACGCACACAGACACACACACACACACACACACACGCACGCAGACACGGATATCAATGATACACATATCATGCAATAGCAACTATGTTCCAGATGTATATTTTAATATTCTTTATTAAAAATACATTTACTGGTAAAACCATTTTTGCATTAGGTTATATACAAAAAGTAGATACTGTACTTACAATAGTAACATTGTAGATATCCATAACAGGAACAAAGACAGTGACCGGTCCGCCATCATTGAGACTCCGAGTTTTTGATAACTGAGAAACACAAAACAAAACAAGATGAACTTGTGTGATGTGGATCTGGGGTCGGTTTCATGAGGCGAATCAAATCAGGTCCTTTTTAACCATTCAAATAATAATAAAAAACTATCAAAGAACTAAAACCAAACAGAATAATACATCAGTGTGATAAGAACTACACAAAATAAACCTCAAAACCTTTCTTTTGCAAAAATGTATTAGTAGGACCATGGCCTTTGCTGCTGCCAGCCAACAGGGGGCGATCAAGATGTTCCTGCTTCACTTTCAGGGGATATCGTGTCGCCCATCTTTATACATATTTATTGCGTGCGACCATAGCCTGTCTAGTAAAATGGACGTAGACTCTGAGTTCAGAAAGTGAAGCTAATGTACAGGGGTCTGAAACAGAAAAGACGATTGCTTGTTCACATCAAGCTCAACATACGTAACACGGCGTCAAGGATGTATCGAGATCACAAGAGACGGGGAAGAGGCACAGTGCATATGTGCGTGACAAGGAGGAACAGCAAAGAGTTGACCAAAATAACTGATAACATTGAGCAACAAATTTGTGTGCCACAGAGAAATTCAACGTCCAGCCCACAGAGCAGCAGCTGATTGACAAGTTGTGGTCTTGCAGTCGTGTGTGGGATCACAAACAACCCATCCATACGTTTACAAAACAGCATCCAATTAATAAAGTACGTCATTTATGGATTTGAAAGTAAACGACGACAACTCACAGACAACATTCGATGTAAGTACTGGTTCTCAGTCGATCGATACACCTCCTGTAAGACAGACAAACAGACAACACAACTTCCTGTGAAGGGGACAGGTGTGGCAATAGGAGGTCAGAGGCAAGTCCGAGGTCAGAAGTCAAGCAACTCACAAAGAAGGTGATTCCACGACAATCAATTCCGTCGCCCACATGGTTGTTCGTGCAGGTGCAGTTCCTCTGGCCATTGCCCAAGTACAGACAACGAGCATATCTACTGCAGCCACCATTATTCTGCACATACACACACACAAACAAAAAAATGCTGTTACAGGACACAAATTAAAACACCTGCAATCCACAATCTGCATGTATCACCAGTTGGTTTTCTTTATTTCTATCATATATTTATGATCCATTACTCTGACTGTGTGGCACCCCACCAGTACCTTGTGTCCCTTGCATTTGCCTATGCTAACAGCCAGATCTTTCCAAATAAGTCATTCAGACCTCACAGTCCCCATAAAACAAGACAAAAACATAACAGATGAAGAAACAGATGATATGTAGACGTACGGTTCTACAGGGGTTGGCAGCAAAACAAAACCTGCCTGATCCTTGAAAGCCCAGTCGACAGTTGCAGGCCGTCTGGAAAAGAAAAGCAAAACAGTCAATTAAACAGTCAGAAAAACGTCATCCATCAGGTCTACATTTTAAAATGCAGCTCTGATGCAAAATCAACTGGGATCCAAAGATTTCCAGGCGGATAATGTTCTTCCTTTCCAGCCTCTTTTGGGCATTCACATTAAAAACATCTGGGACGGAGTGGGACAGACGGCAGGGCTGAATCATTTCATGCTCAGGTTAGTGACAGCAGCTGTGATGTATCATCGGTTATCGACGTTGAAGATGTTTGTTCACAGAGAAAAATAGAGACGACAAAAAGTTACCATCTTAACTCCCCTGCCACAGATTGAGCTGCGACTGGGCAGCTAAAGACACAGCCACAGTTCCAGCTCTTCTACCCTCCATTCAGTGTCCTCCTGCTCTCTGTAGCCTGTAACTGTGTCGTGTTTCAATGGAGTCACATTAACAATATAGATGTTCTCATTTATGTATTGTTCTCCTGCTGTTGTCAGTGGAACGAGTATGACACAGTGATTTAATCACGGCCCATAAACCCAACACGTTAACCAGAATTCCCCAGCTGCTGTGCAGAAGTTATAAAATGTTATAAATGCAACATCTCTGACAAGATCATAAATATAACATATAAAGTAGTTAATACCAACAGCTGTGTTGTGTGTTTGACTAAAATGAGTAATCTCTGAAGAAAGTTTGAAGTCAGAGAATGTCCTTCTTAATTTAACTGCTGCACAGCCAACGACCCTAAAGCGGGAAGATGACTTCATTGTTGTGGAAAACAATGTTTTCGAGCACATACCGCTGTGGCAGCCCGCTGTATTCTAATTTGCCATGCCAAATTTGTACACTCAGAATAACAAGAGACCTCAAATGTCGTGTTTTGCTCCATTGCTGCATTGTATAGCTGTGTCTCTATTTACCGCTTGTTCACTGTCCATAAAGTTGTTACTGTCCATGTAGACAGTCGGACCTCATAGCTTCAGCTGCAGTTGTATATTGGCATGCGCTACAGTTCTATCTCTGCACTAGGAGGGAATATATACAGTCGATTTTGCATAATTCTGCTAACTAACAAACACATTGAACATAACCTCCTCAAGCAATAATTACGAGACACAGAAGAAGAAGAAGAAGAAGAAGAAGAAGAAGAAGAAGAAGAAGAAGAAGAAGAAGAAGAAGAAGAAACACCTCAGATGCTATTTGATCTTAACTGCTGCCTCTGGAAACTGAGGAGGAAATTAAACCATGAAATCAAGGTTGACACAGCGTTGGGTCCATATCTAACACTGTGCACCACGGGAAACTCAGATTTAATTACAGGACAGTGATATCTTACAATGTTGGGACCTGTTCTGATGCAGTCTGCTGACTTGTGGCAGCCTCCATTGTTCACCAGACAGCCGTCCAGCTCTGTCAACACAAAATATTTCTTTGTGAAATACACAACTTGTGAATCAGAAAGCTTTGGAGTTGTTGGAAGGTGTATTTGTTTCTTTTCATTGAGCTAGAATGGCACTTTTCCCCCACTCTGTGCTGGACACATACTGTAGGACATGAGCAGGAGTATAAATACCTGGGCATGTTCATAGACCGTAAGCTGGACTGGGCTAAGACACTGATGCCCCCTACAAGAAGGGCCAGACCTTGGGATCAATCAAATATTTCTGATTCTGATGTTATCTCCTCTCAATCAAAGAAGAAAGAGAAAGACAGGATTCCCAAACATCTCAGGGCTTTTTCCCACAACATATATCATCATATCTTAAGGAACATTCAAGGGCATGAATTTGATAGTTGATATTTTGAGACTTTGCCAGCTCTTGTTAAGATGTCTGGAGTTTTAGGTTGGGGGTGTGAGATCAGGGGTCAGGAGTCAGGACTACAAACCCAGGCAGACGACTCCGTCTCCAGTGTACCCCTCTTTGCAGGTACAGGTCCTCACTCCTGCAGGAGACTTTCTTACAGACTGCAAACTCTGAGCATCCACCGTTAGACCTCATGCACAAATCCAGCTCTGAGAGACAGAGAGAAAAAAGTAATCAGATTTGATATATATGTACAGGGCACGTACGTGTGTGTGTGTGTGTTTGTTTTTACCTTTGCAGTAGGTCCCGTTGCCTTCGTATCCAGCCACACACAGACAAGCAGCAGCTACTCCCTGTGGCCCTGTTATGCAGCTACAGCAGAGCACAAACTCTTCAACATGTATGCCACATTCCTACTGAAGCTGCCACTGACGATTTCTGTTGTCTGTGATCATTGTGCTGCGTCATATAATAAGTCTGCTGATGTTCACTTCAGTGATGTTAAGCCTGACGAGCGCTGTCAGATTGATTTAGCCTATTCCTCTGTGCCCCAGAGCATCAATGAGACACACTGCTGCCCTGGGTGACGTGTTCCTTCACAAGCCCACTGTTTCTCCAGGTTAGCGTTCCGTACTATCTACTGTGTAAAGTGCCCTGAGATCATTTATGTTGTGATTTAGAGCTATACAAATAAAATGTAATTGAATCACCATAAACACACCCTGTTGTTTATTTTGACAATGAACTGTATTTAAAGATCAACGACTCGTCTCCTCTCCTCCCCGTTGTGCTTCTGAACTTATTTAGAGCCTGACGTCTTGTTGTGTTGTATCGTTTTAGGAGACATTACAAAGAGGAAAACGAGCTATGTAGTGAATGATTAACAGACAACCAGGTAGGGTTGCATTGTGGGTAAACATATAGCCCTGGTGGTCGATCCAAAGTTACACAAACAGATGACACACAACTCAGCCATGGTCACAACAAGAGGACTTACTTGGCGTTCTCGTCACACACACCTCCACAGGCGTCGTCCTTGATCTCTGAGACACACACACACACACACACAATGATTTCAGGTGATAACAAGGAAGAGAAAAACACTCAGTGAGGTGTGTGTGTGTGTGTGTGTGTGTGTGTCTTACCTACAGAGCAGGACGATCCTTTCCAACCTTTATAACACAAACATCTGCCGCTTCCTGCTAGACCGTCCTCACACTTCCCATGGTCACACACACACTCTGCAACAGATACACACACACATTAAACAATGATGTACAATACATATATTCTGTTGTGTAAAAAAAAAAGATTAATCTCAGATTTCTTAAAATTATCAGTCATCCTCATAGATTTGTAAACTTTACTGGTCTGTGAGAATTGTACATTGTCGCGCTGCTTTAGATTGGTTGTCCAGTTGGTTTCATGCGTTTCTTGGTGTTAGCGTAGCAGGGTTGTTAGGAAGAGGGCTATTGATGTATTGATGTAGTCCAGTAGTCTAGGTGTATACATTTTGCAGGGCGAGCTGGAGGCGAGTTGGAAATACGTGAAACAAGTAGGCAACATCTGGTTGGTGACCCTTCTCGACCCCCGCAAATCGGGTCTCAGATCATCCCGTTCATCCTCTAGTGTGCAGCAGCCCTTCGACTCCATCAGTAAGCCTGCATCTCATTAGCTCAGTTTTGCAGAGAAGAGACATGCACAGACATTCTTTGCTAAATACTGCTATTTGCATATTTTTTGCCCTCAGGCAGCTGAGCTGTATTTGAGGTTTTATTCTCTCTGTCTTCATTAAGTCACTTGATTATGTGACTTTAAGTCTGACATCAAATACCTACTGGCTTTATTATCCACTGACAGATTTCTGAGAAACAGATGATTTGGATTTTTCAGTCCAATGAGCACCAGATTAATGAGCACCAGATTAATGAGCACCAGGTTAATGAGCACCAGATTAATGAGCACCAGGTTAATGAGCACCAGATTAATGAGCACCAGATAAAGCTTATGCCTCGAGAAGTCTACTTTTGTGTTTGTGGTCAGTTTAACTAGGTAACGGCCCCTTGTGGCAGAAATACATTACTGCAGACACAACTTCAGGGCCTCTCTCTGTGTTTAGGAGTGTTTCTGTCAGGATGAGTGTCCTCACTGGAGGAGCAGTTGACTCCAAATCTTCCTGGTTCACAGTCCTCGCATGTGGTGCCATGGAAACCCTCGTAGCAACTGCACTCCCCGTTGCCATGGACACCGTCCTTACACTCCCCATTATTGGAGCACCAGCTGCCGACATCCCCAGGGCATTTGAAGCACTCGTGACCAAAGAAGCCGGGGCAACAGGTGTGATCCTGCAGGACAGATCAATAGTATTATCAGTTTTATTTTTGTTTTTAAGCCTGAACTGATCTATAGCATTGAAGGGTAGTGGTAGTAGCTATAAGTAGCAGCAGTAGTAGTTGTAGAAGTAGTTGTATCAGCAAACCATGGTAAACCTAATGCTGGGTAAACCAATGATATTTCACAGCCTGGCACCAACTTCCTCCTGGAGCCAATCTGCTTCCTCAGCCTCACTAGCATGTTAGCAACATAGGTTTGTAAGCTATGCAGCTTTGTTAGAGTAAAAGCTGAACTACACCAACGGATAGTAGCGGCAGTGGTGGCAGAACGGTCTTTGCATGACAAAGAAATTAGAAACTAGCCCTCTAAAGGACTTTTTTCAATATACAACGTGAACAACTGCGGTAAATCATACTTCATGCATGCATTTTGTCTAGTAGCAGTAACAGTAATAATAACATTTGCAGACCAAGGTGGACTGAAGACATTTGATGACACAGCCTGGCGTCCACTTCCTCCGGGAATTAAAACGCTTCCTGTATTTACAGTTCGGCTGCATGTCTGCAGGAAACTGTTCTTTGGTCTGTAGTAGAAGGCATAAGAAACAGTGAGAGCTGTAGAATAACAAAGGTACCTACAGAGATAAAATAAACAACATGCACACTTCAACACTGTGCGATCAAATCAAACTGAATCTTTTCAAATGTCCCTTTGTGAATGCTACAGTGTTTTTGTTCATGTAACTCCAAGGTTATTTTTTTCAGGTGGATCCTGTTTTTTTGATTTATGCTACGTGGGTATTCATTTTATTGTGTCCACCCTCGATATACTGACAACTTTCTTACTGGTTTGAAGTCGAATAAGCATCGAGGTGCTCCTTTGCAGTCGGTACACCTCCCCTGCAGACAGGGAGAGAGAGAGAGAGAGGGAGTGGTTGGAGTAACAGCAAAAAACAAGGCAGCTTGATTGACTTTAAGGGGACTAAGGGGCCTTGGAGGAGGTGTGCTCTCTACTGAGCCATGCTAGTTCAGGGTTTGGTTCCTAATACAATCTTCACGCATGTATGAATATGTGTTTAAATACACCCTGTAAGAGGAACACCTTCAAAATGGGATGGTATTACACTGTGTTCATTTATATTGCTCATTGCTTTTCTCTTTGAAGCATCAAGTGTCAATAAATACTTCAGTTTAAGCCATTTGTGCTTCATTGATGTGTACAACCTCTGATTTATTATCCACTCTAACCAGCCCTGATGCACTTCTCGCTGCTGTGCATGCATTACACAAATAATCAGGTTAATCCATTCAATCATTCACATTCCGTCTGTCCGTCCTTCTATTGGTTCTTTGGTCCATCTATCTACTGGTTGTTCTGTTTGTCTGTTTATCAGTCCATTCATGTGTCCATCTATGTCTCCTACATTATTCATTCACTAGAACCATCCCTCCCTCCCTTCTTCCTTACATCCCTTTGCAGGTAGATCTCTCTGCTGCATCTGTTGCGGCGGACTTTGAGGACCTGCGGGAGGACGATGAGGACGGCGTTGTACGTCTCAAAAAAGGTGCCTTCAATAGGAATGTTGTTCACAACTGTCTGGAGGATGAGAAACAAGTCAGACTCTTTGCTCCGCCTGGCTGGTCGAGATTTACACACACACACATTTGGTTTGACTTTCACAAATGAACTAAAACCTGGAAACATTTATAATATTTATTTATATCAATATAAAAAATTAATGGTGAATGTAAAAACCAACAGTGTCGTCACTGAACCAACACACGTGTGTAATGGGTGTGAAGCTACCTGGTTGTTGTCGTTTAAGTGGAACTGGACCTGGTAGTCGCCTGCCCAACAAAGTGCTCTTCAGCAAGCCGTCAAACAGCTGGTCAGGGTAGAGCAGGCTTTTGTAAATCACATGGTACTTGAGCACATCCGGTTCCTGGACAGATACAAAAAGGAAGGGGTTACAAAAACATTCTGGTTTATTGATTTGTTATTGATTCCAGTTTTGTTGTTGGGCCGAGTGGCAGCTGTTTCCCCTGTTGGGAAAAAACTGGCCAATCCCAGCATTTCAGGAGTTAAGTATGACGTCCTCTGGAAAAATATGTGAATGAGATGTTTTGTTTTTGCAAATGCTTCTGTGCTGACTAAAAAAAGATGTTGCTGGGAAAAGTCACCGTTGATTGGTTAAAGCTAAAATAACCCCCATCAACCTAACATCACCTGATCATCTGATCTGGTTTAGTTATTTATGAGGAGTTTATGCACTGGCTCATATCATCTGGACCTACCAGGACGGAGGAATTAGTCTCGCTGAGGTGTTGCCTGATGGCGTCGTCTGTGGGCATCAAGATGGTGTTATCTATCTTATGTAAGCTCTCTGATAAGTTGTACATCTGTGAAAACACACACACACACACAGACACACACACACACACACACACACACACACACACACACACACACACACAAAGCTTAAAAACAAACCAGGTTTTGAATCGACACACAGGTGACTACACCAACAGATATCTCACCAGAGCGTACTGTCGGAACAGAGTGAAGTTGGTGGAGGAGTTCAGGAAGCCAAACAGCGGGGGAGGCTCGGGGGGGTATCCTGAACGTGGTGGTGCCAGTACCTGATCACATCCAAATTAAACTTTACCACGCAGATAATCAGTTTGACTCCATCTAAAAAAGATACCGTGTATTTCCGGACAGGGTTTCTGGGTCTGTCTAGTGAACCAGTCAGTTGTTTTTCTACTCAGCCGTTTTGCTGTTAGGAAGGTGACACTTACCTGGTCTATGATGTGAATGTAGCCATTTGTTGCAGGTAGGTTGCGTGCGATGATGGAGGCGTTTCCAATGTGAATCACCTGCAACAATATAAGTCAAATGTGTTTGCATCTCAGTCTGAACGCGGGCTTCAGATAAGTCCGGTCAAAAGACAAAGTGTTTACTGTGCAAACAAATAAATAATATTAAGTATCTTAGTGCAAACCCCCTCCAACATCCCAGGCACATCATAAACACACATTTATACTTTGTAGTCTTCAACCAAACCTCTAAAGTTACGAAGATAGCTGCATGAGGCCTCGTTAGGGGGTTTCCAAACATGGTGTTGTAAATTGCATGAAAGTTGGTAAAAACTAGCTGCATGTCAGACACAGTTATCTCATTCTTACGCCGCTGCTGTTGCTGATCTCCCAGGAGATGAGAGGGTTTAAAGTGGGCAACCGGCTGCCCACCAGTCCCTCCAGATCCTCCATGAAGTAGATTCCTGGCAGGATGTGGGCCCTGCAACCAGGAAGAGCAAGAGGAACACAGACTCACAACACAGACCAAGATGATTCACATACTCTGAATACTGCGTTGTTTTTAAGATCCTGCTCCTCACCTTTAAGGCGATTCACAATCTCGCTCCTCTATACCTTTCTGAACTCCTGTACACTGACACACCCTCCCGCACCCTCAGATCTTCTTCTTCCATCCACCTCACTGTACCACCTGCCCCGTTTAACAACCATGGGATCTAGAGCCTTCAGCCGCTCTACTACCCGACTCTGGAACTCTCTACCACCAGACATTCCTAACATTGACTCGCTCTCCATCTAAAAACGTATCTTTTCAAACAGGCATATTCAGTTCGATTGTCTTGCATGTTTCATTCACTGCTCATTGTATTCATGACATGTTTTTGGTACATAGTGCTCTGAAAAGCATCTATAAATAAAATGCATTATTATTATTATTATTATAAACAGGAATATTATTATATCAAAATATTAGTGCGTGAGGTGACTGACCGCAGGAAGTGAGGGAGGTGGTGGCGACTGAACCAGAAAGAGGATTCATCTGAAGTCATGTTACCCATTGCTTTTCCTGACGGAACCAACACTGTCAGGTTCCCACCGCTTAGCTCCTGAGAGACAGCAGGACACCACTAACCACACACACACACACACACACACACACACACACACACACACACACACATTAAACAATGATGTAGATTTGTTAACCTCACAGATGTATTAGCCTGATGTTAGCATCATAGCTTTGTTAGTAGTGAAGATTTCTGGTTCTTCCTCACATGAAACCGCATGTAGAACATGAACATCTGTGTGCTCAGGTCCATTTCCTGCAAACACACACAGTTATTAAAGTAATGAATGTCATTTTAACCTGCCAAGGAATTTATGCTTTCATTGCTGTTTGTCTGTCTGTTAGCAGGATTATGCAAAAACTACTCAGCCTGCATTACTCTGACGTGAATAGTCACCTCCAGTAATGATCCATAGCAGATGATCCCATCTCCAGCGAAGCCTTCAGGACAGGTACAGGTGCGAGTGCCGTTCTTCAGCTCACACTTTGCCTGACATGGTGTAAAAGCAGAGAGGGATCGTGGGTGATTTTCACTCATAACACAAAAAATACTGGACATCGGAATCTTGAGATGAAGCAGAATCACAACCTCTGCAGGAGACATTTGAAGATATTTCACTCAACAGCAACAATAGAAACAAAGTCCCAGTTACTTCACAGTTATCTACTGTAACTGAGAACTACCTTCTACCAAAGTATGACCACAAACTGTGGCAGAGGTGGATTGCCACGTCACTTAAATGTGTTTTGGGGGTTTTTAGGATGGTTTTAATATCTCATTTATTAACAAAAGTATAAAAACCTACATTTATGCGTTGGACATGGGCTCATAACCCCAACCAGTGTTTCAAACCATTTTGGACCTGGCAGGGCCAATGCTTAAGTAGAGTCAACTGCTGGAGACATCTCTGACATTTTGAGATATGGAAAATTCAACATCCTCGAAATCAAAGGTGGCTGAAGCCCCGCCCACCTGTGACTGCACTCAATTTCAAATCTATGGTGAAACTATAACTCCAAACCACCACATCATCTACCATTTAGAGACGCCCCCCCCCCAAAACAAGCCCCATACAGCCACAGTTGTCTGGATGGCCGTGGTCTTTGCCGTCAGAAAGCTCCGGAGCCGAGAAGCCTCCAATTCATAAGACGTTTCTGTTGCACTAGTTTGTCCTGCTACTGGAGTCGTCGCTCACAGCTAGACAACCTTGAAGCTAATTGCTATGTTGTATGTGTGTGTTAGTGTGTGTGTGTGTGTGTGTGTGTGTGTACCACGCCATGGCAGCCTCCGTTGTTTTGGCGACAGGGGTTGATCAGGTCACACACAATCCCGTTGCCCATGTAACCTGTTTTACACACACACTCACTCTACAGTCACACACAGAGACATACAAACAAACAAAGTTCTTAACAGTCCTCTAAAGAATGTACGGTCACACAGCTGAGTCATAGATTGTTCATACTAGATAGATACTATAAGAAGAAGAAGAAGAAGAAGGTTTATGAAGAACTGTTTTAAACAAAGTTACAAAGCGAATTACAATGTACATGGTTTAGAAACTTAAATTATGACAGAAAAGTATTAACTTTAGGTTTTATGAACTGACCTGCCCGGGTCCCAAGTGGTTACAGTTGGCGTTGGGGCTGCAGCCGCCTCGACTCTCCAGCTGACAGTTGTTGATCTCCACACACACTTTGCCGTCACCTGTCCAGCCCTCGACACACGCACACGACATGTTACCTGGACCCAGGTACACACAGTCTGCCTGTAGGGAAACAGAGAGAGGACATGTTAGAAATGCAGTTTGACAGCTTTGAATCCAAGTCCAAGTTTAGACATAAAAATCACACGTGACAAACTGCCAGTTTGACAATGTTGATATTCAATATCTGCTATTTTAAACTGAACAGAGCTGATCCAGGTGCAGCAAGTACACCCGTCACGTTGAATTTCATTAGCAGATAAACGCGGGGTTTAAAGAATGAAACTCTCCAGAAACTCTCAGCATCTGCCAGGTGAACTTCTCACTTTGTAATAAAAATGTCAGAATTAACACAGAACAGACATGGAACCACTTCTCTCCAGCTCAAGAGAGGCCGATGATTTATCAAAACAGGGCACGTGAACCTGCTTTACAACCTTTATGGGGGCATATTATTTCTTGGTCAAATAGAACAGGTCAGATGAAAATATTTAGAACTCCGGGGAGCTTTAACACACACAAACACACTTACATTGGTGTCGCAGCCTCCTCCGTTGCTCTTCAGGCAAAGATTGATGGGAGAGCAGGAGTGACCGTCACCCTCGTATCCATCCCTACACACACACCTGATGCAGCACACACAGATTCATGGATTAGAGACTTCTAATTTCTGCATTCAACATCTCAGCATCTTGCCCAAGGACACTTCGGCATGTGCTGGGATTCGAGCCCCTCTACCCCTCAGCCACAGTCGCCCCTCAAGGTCACAGTGACCTTTGACCACTGAAAATCAAATCGGTTGATGTCTGAGTCAAAGTGGCAACTGATCACAATTAGAAGAAATTCCCTCAAGGCAGACTAGGATTAACGAAATGTGACTAAACCTAACTAAGCATGCTTGTACAGTGTAATGCACATACATGGTATGCAGTCCTGTGTGTGTACAGTACGCGTGGATGTGACAGTGCTCCTGCAGCCCGTCAGAGTTACAGGGCGTGGCCGTCTTGTCACAGCGGTCTCCAGAGTATCCATCATAACAAGATCCTCTTCGACAAACACCACCACTGCCTGGACGGTTATCACACAGGCCGTGGACACACTGACACTCTGAAGACACACACACACACACACACAGACACACACAATAGCAGAACAATGTAATGCCAGGCAAAATACATCAGTGGATCCTTGTTGTAAGTTCAAAGTAAAAAAATGAAGTGGACAAATTTAAACACAACTAAATAATACTGACAGGAGAACACAGTACAGTATATCTATATATATTATAATTCAGTTAAACCTCATGAATGAAAATGAATGTTAGATTTGTTCAAATGGAGCAGCTACTCATGACAGACAATCATCATCTGAGGAATAATTGTAATTCCGTTAGTGATTTCCTTAGGTTTCCTTTAGCGCCACCATGAGGTTGACTTTTGTGGTTTTCATGCGAAATGTCTCAACAACTATTGGATGCATTTATGTGTCCATGAGGACAAATGTCCCTTGAATGGCTCCTGCAAATGTCCCAATGCTCCGGACATTATCAGGAGTTAGTGTCTGAAAACAGCTTTAGTGTGTCTTAGGTGGATCAGATCCCTAAAAAGCTACGAGTAAACACATCCAAGAAGAATTCAAAGCACCTCTGGAGGTGTTGAGAAGATGTACAGATGGTGAGGACATGTGTAAATGTATCTCTCACTCCAAGATGCACGTGTGACCTTTACTCCTCCTACACACTGTGACTCTGTCAGTAAGCAGCCTGTGAAAATATCTACTGACTGTCTGATTTCCTTAATTCATCCACGGTCTGTGTCCTCTGTGATAAGAGCAGCTAAAATTAGGCTAAATTACCCGTTGTTCTCCGTCTCATTAAAGCAACTGGGGGAAATGACTGCAGCCATTTCTACACATTCAGTCAAATACCAGGAGCACTGAAGCATTGATTTGATCCCTGATCGGTTCGGCCACTGACGACGTGAGTGGCCGAGTATTGATCTGTAGACATGAGTCAGAGGCTGTGAAGACGAGGAGACTCTCTGCTGTTACCTTCATCGCAGTTCTCTCCGTGCTTGGATGGATCCGAGCAGATGTGGCAGGCGACACCCTTGAAATTTGACTGACAGCTGCATGAGCCGTTGCCATGGATACCGTCAAAGCACTGCATGTGGTAAAATAAATAAATAAATGTAAGTAAAGCACTTGAGAGACAAGACTCCTGTGACCCAGTTGTTTGCTTGTTGCTCACCACTCCTTTGTTGTAGCAGGGATTCTGGAATCCTCCAATACAGGGTTTACAGTCTGGACCATAGAAACCTTTACAACACTCCTCTACCTGTTACACACACACACACACACACACACACACACACACAACACACACAATGTTCAGTATAAATAAAGCCCCTGATGCAGGTTTCAGTGTTTCCACTCTCACCTGTTTGGTGGTGTTGCAGTACTTAGCGCAGCCTGAACTCTGTCTGTGTGCCACAGGAGACGCGAGGTATAAACAGCCGATCTGATGTTTGTCCTGGAGAGACAGAATTAAATCATGTGCATGAAAGACAAGGAAATTAGGCAAAGTAAAATGTTTTAATATACAATGTGAACAACTTCATGCTCGGAATGGTGTCCCGAAATAATAGACGCAATATTCTGTACGTAATAGACTGAAAAGGAGAGTTATACAATTCCTTTCTCATTGTTATATGACAAAATACTCTCAAAGTTGATCCTTACATGTAAAATATAGTGTCTCATAAATGCACATCTCTGAGTAGCTGAGTTTTGTGCAGAGTACAGAGTAGGACGAGCATTAAAAATGTTTTATGTTTATGACGCCAAGTCCAATCTGTGCTTTCACAGGTATAAATAGCAAATGACATCACTGTGACTCCATCGAACACTCAGACCTTTAACACAAACCATTAATACCAGAAGTCACATCGTTCCCATGAGCACAAGCCTTCACCTTATTCATGAACTACCATCCGGCTGCATAAATCTATACATACACGTAGATTTCAGGGGGGAATTGATCAGAATAGAAATGATGTCGCAGTAACAATGACGTATTTTACCATCTCAGTGCTGCCACCTGGACATTCTGTCTCATAGAGGTAACTGCAGTGAACACACGGCCCCTAAAAAACACACAATCACACACACATTACTAACACTTTCATAATCTGTCCTTTTAACATCAGCATGAGCTTTGAAGACATCACACATCTGGTCGATGCTGGAATGATTTTGACATAGTTACAATAGATGTGCACACCTGATCGTCACCTTCTTTCGCTGTTCCAGAATATGAAGCACAGACTTTGACCTTTCATGTTCACCACTGTTAACCCCGAGGCGGCACTAGCTGTGAGGTCATGCAGCTGTGCTTATATGTGTTTTCAGTAAATAAAAACATGTAGTTGAGATCTTGATTTATTGCAAAAAAACTGCTTTGTAGAATGATTTCTTTATTGTTTTTAAATCGATGAAACTGCCACTTTGTGCAATGGAAACAGATTCGGTGAATAATTGTCGCCTTGAGTGGCATTTAAATGTCACTTATTTAAATGTCACTGTTATTTCTGCTCTGGGAGACAAAATATCAGGCGTGTGTGGACCAATGAGGATTCTGCAAATGAATCGGCGAAACAAACGTAGTGTCCTTGTCATCGAGCCGCATGTTAATTCAAGCTGCATAGTTGGAGGCTTCATCTTGACAAGCCCTCTTCTTCTGCAGTGGTAAAATGATGGCATTCATCTGTTGAGTTAGCACCACCTACTGGTTATCTTTATGAACCAACACCTAATAATCGCATAACCTAGAGCCCTCAGGCTTCTCACCACAGTGATCTTGTAATCGATGATGTCACAGCGGTGAGGCAGGATGGGGAGGATGGAGGGCGGGTACAGCAGCCCGTCAATCATATGGATGACCCCGTTGGACGCCACAATGTTGGTGGTCACCAGACGAACGCCCTTCTCCCCCAACAGGATCCCACCCTGCAGGAGAAAGCAGGACGGTCAGGCAGTGCTAATGGAAACTGCTAATGTTCCCTGTGAATTAATCATGACAAACACTGAAGAACCAATCAGAGACACTTACATCATTGGACACAGAAATGCTGACGATCTGATTGGCCATCGTCAGGATCTTAGGAAGAGAGGACAACTCGTCGACTGTCAGCTACAGAGAGAAAGAAATGATCAAATAGAACTTTTAAGGTTTCAAAAAGTTAAATTTCATCATCAGCATCATGTTGGGAAAAGAAACAACATCCTGTTAACTTCATTATTCTTAGAGCCACAACCCTTAGTGGAGATAAACTGTAACGTTTCTCCTGAAGGTGGCACAAGAGTAAAGGTAAAGATTTGTTCAGGGATATGTTCACTGGGTTTCTGCAGGTTCAAGCGAGTTCAAATTAAGACTTTTTAAGACCAAAATGCATGAAATTAAAGACCTTTGTGAAGTATGACACATATGAAGGAATATTGCAGTCCCAGAATTACTTGCACTTCCCCATAATTGAAGATACGGTGAAGTAGCGGAGTAGAGTACAAAGCTCGAAACGCCACGTTATCTCTCAAACTGCAGGCAGAGAGCGTTTCTCCAGTGTACTGAGATAAACTCTGACCGGGGTGTTGTTCGACTCAGTTATCAGTTTCACGTCAGTCTGGTTTCTGGTTTTATAACAGCGTGCTAAAATTTGTGTCACTGACAAAGAACTACAACACAGAAAGACATAAAAACTATTTCTCCTAAGAAAATACAAACTCTTTAAGCGACGGTGGCGTGAGTAGCCTTCTGTCCCCGATATGCATTAATTGTGTGTATATTTGTGCACTGTCCTCTGAAACCTTATTAGGAGACAAAAAAGGCAAAATGGAGCAAACTTTTTCTTAAGAGCTACATTATCACAGCCTCCTCCAACGTCTGCACTGCCCTCTAGTGGATGTATTGCTTAACAACCATAAAGTAGCAGCCAACGTAAAGGACGCTTGGAAGCATGTGGGCAGTGATGAGATATCTCGCTGTGAACCATCGTGTTGAACACAAAGCAAAAGGCAAAAGGAAAGAAAGACGCAGAAGGAGAAAGCGATGGATTGATGGAGGAAGTGTTGGGTCGGGGGAGTCTTACCACAGCCTTGGAGTAAACGTGGTGTCTGAGGAGTTCCTGAAGTTTATGTTTGGCCTTAAAAAAAAAGAACAGAATTAAACACTGGCTGGTTTTTACATAGAATAATGACATTAACTTTTGACATTACTGAGCCGTTCTAAATATTAAACTAAGTATTCGCAAACAGCTTTTAAAGATTTACATCTTCAGCAGGAACTGACAAGGTTTCAGATTTAGAATAACAATGACAAAAATAAAATATCCGCCGGCTCCTCCCTTTAATCCACCTGGATGATATTTACTCTAACCACAAATAGATACAAACTGAAGAATGAATGAGACGTGACTCTTTCCTTGTGTCCTTACATCGTTCAGCATGTACAGGATGCTGCCGTCTCGCGCTAGATCCACCGCCTGGTTGGTGGGAACAAACACCGTCAGGGGTCCAGGACCCTGCAGAGGAGGTGGCGACCCGCAGTTCTACAAACACACAAACATGTCTCATCTGATTAGAACCACGGATTTAGAACAGATTCCTGTTTAGTGCCAGTTCCCTAGTAGTTACTGTTGCTATGGCGGTCAACCTGCCCATTGTCACACATGTGCAGTTTGTAATTACAAACTTTACCAGTGTGTGATTTCAGCTTTTAATTTCTAGCAAACAAACGTTTATTCTGCAGAAACCGTTTCTTGAATACGTTGTCTCCAGCTGATTTGTTTAAGAAAAGAATATTAACACGTCCTCTATATGCACATGATGGAGAGCATACAGTGCTGTGCAGAGGTTTTATGCACTTTAGATGATTCGATTCTTAACAATCACACAACACCATCAGGGACTTGTCCTAAATTCATTCTGAAGCATGATGACAAGCCCAAGGGAAGGACGGCCCAGCTCTGATGGGAGGTGGTAGCTCCTCCCAGAAGTCTCTGTCTGTCTGTGGCTCACATATCTCGAGAACTGTTCATCTTATTGGCTTCACACTTGGAATGTGTAACATCTTACATAAGAGTAGATACATTTAATGTTTAACTGTTTTTCTTTCTTCTGAATTGTAATGGAGCAGAAGAAGCAGGAAACAGAAATACTGAAAACTGCTTTTGACCAGTAAAGTTTGTTTTCCTCTCATGTTGAGATAAAAAGCAAATATCTGTGTGATGTTACCAGCCTGAACAGAACACTCACATCAACCAGAGATAGGAAGCGATTGTATTTTACATCCTTAGTCAGAATCTCTCCGATCGTCTTATCAGCAAACTGGACAGAAGGAAAAGAGGAAAGAAGTCAAATCACTACTGTACGCAAAAAGGTTTCATTAAACATGGGCATGAGTGTTTCACTGAAGCATTTAGTTGGAGCTGTATGTCTGAATACAATACATATCAGTTCTGTGTAGATGTTGTAATTTGTGTCATCACAGAGTTTTCCATATTTGGTGAAATAACTCTTGAACTCACCTGTTCGTCGAGAGTGTGCCGATCAGACAGAGTGACCGTGATTGGCCGGTCAATGATGTGGATGATCCCATTGGCTGCTGGCAGGTCTTCCTGGAGGACGATGTATGGTCTGCTGGGGTTTTCCATCAGGATGAACCTCTACAACAACAAGGACACAGAAAGAGAGGCCACAAGAGACACAGTCAGTGTGTTCATGTGAACTTAAATAACCTGGTTAACACAATAATCTCATTTATTTGACATCGTGGGAAGTTTCAGTTGATTTCTTCCGAAAGATTCGTCTTCAGCGTTTAACAAATATGAGAAAAATAACTGACGACAAGACACATTAAGAATTCCACAGACAGGCGACACCTTCACTAGACGGACTTCTTCAGAAAAGCATTAAAAAGGCCACTGAAAGCTGCTTTTTCCATTATGCCACACAGATGTTTATGGGCTGAATGGATGAACAGATGAATTTTTACAGCAGAGCCACATCTTAAGATACTTCACGAACAGGCAATGTTGTCAAAGGCCTCTGTCATTTGAGGGAAATGCAGCTGCCTCACATTAGAATCAGCAAATGTTCAAGAACATTTTTATATTTTTTGTTGTTGACTAGTTATATAAACTCCAAATCATATCTTTACTACAATTACTGCCCTCCACCAGCCAGTGGGGTTTGAGTCCCTCCAGGTTTTACTGACATATTGCATTCACAACAACATGAGGTCACCGTGACCTTCGATCACTGGAATCTAATCTAAATTAATCTGTGAGTCTAAGTGAAGCTTTTCATCAAATTGAAATAGATTCTCTGGAGGAGTTCTTCAAATAACATGTTCACACGGTAAAAAGGTTTTTTTGTGAAGTCACAGTGACCTTTGAACACCAAATTCTAATCAGGTTCTCCTTGAGTCCCAGTGAATGTTTGTTGCAGATGTAATGAGATTCCACACAGATGTTCCTGATATATCATGTTCACAAGAACAAAAGGCTCACCGTGACCTTTGACCAACAAAATATAATCAGTTCATCTTTACTAACTCATTTAAGAGAATGTTTGAACCAAATTTGAAGAGGTTTCCTGAATGAATTCTTGAGCTATTGAGTTCACAACAATAGGATAGATGGAAAGACGGATAACCTTAAAGCATAATGCCTCCCACCACTGGCTGTTACTGGTCCGGGAGGCATAAACACAAATATGAGGTAATGGAAATTCATGCAGTAATGTATATATATATAGTCCACGCTCTACATTTTGGTTAAACTGTTATTGACTCCTTCCTCCTGCATTAGGTTCAGATCAGTCAGGAATATTGAATAATTAAGATTAGTTTACATGAAATAGAGGAAATACAGTGTCACCATGACCTCGTAGAAATCCTCTCTTTGACATGTAATAACCTGGTGCCATAAACATGAGGAGTCTGAAGAAATGCCTGAACAAAGCTCCACCCACTCTAACTCAACTCAGACAAACAGGAAGCATAACTTGTTATTCGGTCTTCCTGAGGACACACACACACACACACACACACACACACACACACAGAAATAAACACAATAAGAAAAACCTCTACACAAAAACAACCACATCCACTGAGAGGACAACTGCTGGAGGAAACACTGGAAGCACTGGGTTACTGGAATACTGGAATACCTAAACTTCAACACGCTGCAGGACTGAGCCACGACTCTAAGTGAAAGTAAATCTTCCTGGACTGACACACCTCGCTGTCCGTTTGCTGGGCTTTCAGTTTTACTGAGAGACAAAATGTCTTCCAAATCAGACGAGGATTTCTCTTGTCCCAGCTGCCATGATATCTACAAAGATCCTGTTGTCCTGTCATGCAGCCACAGCTTCTGTAAAGCCTGTCTGCAGAGATGGTGGAGAGGGAAACAGGCACTTCTGTGCCCGTGCTGTAAGAGAAAATCGTCGAGGAGCGATCCACCTCGTAACTTGGCTTTGAAGAACCTGTGTGAGGCGTTCTTAAAGGAGAGAGATCACAGAGGTTCGGTAAAGTCTGAGGTTCTCTGCAGTCTGCACGCTGAGAAGCTCAGACTCTTCTGTCTGGATCATAAGGAGGCCGTGTGTCTCGTCTGCAGAGATTCAAAGAAACACACCGACCACACATTCAGACCCATTGATGAGGCTGCACAGGATTTCAGAGAGGAGCTGCAGAAACACCTGAAGCATCTGCAGGAGAAACTGAAGCAGCTTGAGCAAGTTAAAGGAAACTGGGACCAAACAGCACAGCACATTCAGGTCCAGGCCCGACACACAGAGAAGCAGATACAGGAGCAGTTTGAGAAGCTTCGCCAGTTTCTAAAGGAGGAAGAGGAGGCCAGGATCACAGCTCTGAGGGAGGAAGAGCAGCAGAAGAGTAAGATGATGAAGGAGCAGACTGAGGCTCTGAGCAGAGACATAGCAGCTCTTTCTCACACAGTCAGAGTCACAGAGGAGGAGCTGAGAGCTGAGGACGCCTCATTCCTGTTCAACTACAAGGCTGCAGTGGAAAGAGTCCAGCAGCGCCCCCTGCAGGATGATCCACAGCTGCTCTCAGGAGCTCTGATAGACGAGGTCAAACACCTGGGCAACCTGACCTTCAACATCTGGAACAAGATGAAGGAGATGGTCTCCTACACTCCTGTGATTCTGGATCCGAACACCGCCGACCCCGAGCTTGTTGTGTCTGAAGATCTGACCAGTGTGAGATCTGGAGAGCGTCGTCAGCTTCCGAAAAACGCGGAGAGGACCAAATTCTCCTGCTCCGTTCTCGGCTGTCGAGGATTTGACTCAGGGACTCACAGTTGGGACGTTGGCGTCGGAGACAACAAGGACTGGGAACTGGGCGTGTTGGGAGAGCACACCCAGATGAGCGAAAGCCTGCAGGCGGGACTGTGGAGAATTATGTTCTTCAATACAAAGTTGACAGCGTTCTCCACATCAGGCTCAGAGCAGGATCTGTCTCTGAAGAAGAAGCTCCAGAGGATCAGGGTTCGTCTGGACTTCGACAAAGGAGAACTGTCATTCTATGATCTTGACTCCAACACACACATACACACATTCAAACACACTTTCACTGACACCCTGTTTCCATACATTTACACAGAGAGTCATCTCGCACTGAAGATTTTACCAGTGAAGGTGTCTGTGACTGTGGAACAGCCCAGCTAGAGCTCATGATGACAGAGTTAGACAATATGACAAAATCTACTGAGAGATGAACATTTTCGATTGACACAAATCTTTCTTTTCATTTGCCAAGATATCATTTAGATTCTTATCTTTGGTTTTGTGTTACGAAATTGTGGGTAATGCTAGATTTTCAATGTTATGAATAATCTCTGTTCTGTAAAATGAAATTACATAAGTAGAAGTTTAGAAGAAGAAATCCCTTCCTGTTCTTGCTCAATGTAACTTTGGAGAGTGGGTCCAAGTCACAGCTTCAGCTGAACTGTAGATTAGTCAAAAAGACTTAGAAATCTAAATTAGGCAGGAAACCTGTGAAATATTAAGAAGTCTAAACAGAGTTTGGTGGATTTGTAACAGCTCTTCTGGTTCAAGAAGCCGGGGATTATGGGTAATGTCCACAGCTGAGTTGTGTTTCAGTTCAGTGAGTGGGACGACACACAGTCAGAGCTCCACTCAGCGGAGCCCAACAGAATTAATCTTGACGTGTGCCTGCAGAGGGCGCTGTTGCTCAGCTGAAAGCTACATAGTGTTGCTTTAAAAAACGGGGGGTACAGATTTACTGACCTCAGATGCTAATAATAACAATTAGAAAACATCATTAGCATAAGCAATGCAGTGTTGAACATCTTCAGCTGCAGCGTCTCATCTTTAGCTGGAGCTGAGCGACGCTGTCAACGTCACTCGTCGTATCAGCCGTAGCCAATCACCTTGACAACGGGCCTAAATTTAACTTGTGTGTTTGCGTGCTCTCTGCTCACTGCTGTCAGCGCTTGTCAAAGAGAGTTTGTGACAGAAGAACCGCACAATCAGACATCTTGACGAGCGTCGCTATAGCAACCGATCCCGAGATGATGGTGACGAAACTGTGATGTTTTTACAGATTCTTTGATGCTGTATCGTTAATATTTGTGATGTAAATTCTTTTGACACTGGATGGCGGGTTGATGTGTTTTTGGATGAAATGCTTAGAAATAGGTGGAAATTCAGTTAATGAGGAAAAGGTGTTTTCATTTAATGGCTCCGGTAGAAGGGCAGTATTACTTCAATGTTTTGTGTTGTGTTGAAAATCCTTTTGTTTAACAGAAAGAAAATCTATAACTTGTTCATTGTGATTTTTGTCTGATTATTGTAATTGTTGGATCAATAAAAATGTAATCAAAGGGATCAATTCGTTTTGTCTCGATTGCTTATTACCTTGTTGTCTTTGCTCCTGAACTTGGCTCCTCCATACAGGTTTACATCTTGTCCCTCCAGATCCTTGTAGAGGTGCTGACCCAGGATCAGGTGGTTTTTACACACCTCCTCCTCATTAACGTCCTGTAAACAAAGTGTAAGTTAGTAGACCAATAATCTGGGATTTATTCATTGATCATTTCCTTCCTACTTCCTGTGTTACGGATCAGGACGTAGCTCTAATCAAAAATGTCTCATTAATATTTAAAGTCTCCACAGTGTCTCAGTGAAGGAAGCTGCCAACTGTCAATGAAGGTGTTTCAACAGAAGTACAACTGATTCAATAGATATTTTACTCATGTTTATCTAGTAACATTGTGGTGGCACAATTTCACAGATTGGCTGCGGTGAAGGTCATAAATCCCAGCTCCTCCATGTTAGTAGAGCTGGACTCAAGTTTGGTTTTAATTATTATTTATAAATGCTGTTATTTGATGCTATAAAATGGGGTGAAAGGTCACGATTGACAGATGAAACTGACTCGTGATTGGTGGAGTGCGGCTTCACATCACTACTGTGCTGAATAGTGGAGACGTTATCGTCCATCTTTATTTACAGTCTATGTGTCTGTGCTGAGGAAAACTGAGGAGGCCATTAAAAGAAGAACAGACAGACAGACAGACAGACAGACAAGACAGACAGACAGGTGAACCTACAGTTAGAGGTGTTTTCATTAGGGGGATGAAAGCTGTGAAAGGGCCGTTGTGACTCAGCAGCAGAAAACAGCCTTTCTCTGAAACACACACACACAGGTACAAAGACCAAAGGTCACAGCGCAGACAGAACACCATCACCACCACAATGACACCAAACTGTAGGAAGGTTGTGACAGAGGCAGAACATTTTAAACGACTCTCATCCCGTAGTTATTGAATACACCGTTTTAGATCCACATTAAATGTAAACGATGAATCAATAACTGAAGGAAAACTGAATCAAATTAAACTGGATCAGTGAAGTCAGTCATTAGGGTAGTAGTTCTGGTTCTTTTACCGAACAGGGTGACGGCCTCAGTCAGATTTTCCCTCTGGCGTCCGCTCCTGCCAAGCTCAATGAGCCGCTCCATCAGGTTACCATAGCAACGCCGACCATCACCGATCTGACCTGCCTCACACACACACCTGCGGAAGGAAGGGTGACGGGCCGACTAATTACACTCCAATACACACATTCATACAAACTAAACACTAGAAGACTGTAGAGACAAGCGGTGTCTGACATCAGCTGTTAGTGTAGATCTGGTTCTGTATCTAAACAGTCGAGTTGTGTAGAACAAAAGACATGAAAAGTGTTTGTGACTCTGACCGGGTTTGTCCATCCAGCTCAGTCTGACAAACAGCTGTGGGGTCACACGTGTCTGCTGAACAAGCAGAAACCATCTCACAGCCAAACTCAGGACTGCCACGTACAGGGGACATGCCAAACATGCACTCACAGCTGGACTGAGAGACAGACAGACACACACACACACACAGATAAACACAATGTTAAAGAAAATCCTTCCACCAAGTGCTGAGGTAATCACAATTGTATTATGACAGTTAGAAGAAGCGACACTATTATCATTACTGTTTTGTTTCTGTCTTAACTTCACATCAAAAAAAACTGAAGTAGGAATCCAAAAGAATTAGCATCGTGGTTTGTGGGTTTGGAACTGGATTTAAATTCTATTAAGTGTCATCGAACCCCATCGCTCCTGCTCTGGAGCTCTCCTCACCTTGTTGGGTCCTTTAAAGACGCACACGGTAGAGTTCATGGGACACCCTCCATTGTTCTCTGAGCAAGGGTTTCTGGGTACACAGATCCTTCCATCACCCTGGTAGTCGGGCTTGCAGACGCAGCTGACCTTTGACCCCTGTGAGGAGCACTCGGCGTTGACGTCACAGTCTCTTGCTGAACAAATACCTGAACCGGAGAATGAGGATTATTTATTTACAGGGTCCAGATGAGACTCAAAGATTTGTAACCCTCGAATATAAAAGAAATCAGGATTACACCCTTGTGGTCATTTGCCTTCACAAACCACAATTGAGTTATGGTGTTAATTGGGGGCAGAACTTCTTTGCTTAATGTTGTGATGCAACGTGACTGGTTGGCAGAGGCAGATAACCGCGAGGAGGTTATAAATATATATAAACACATTAATATTGGTTTATATTTGTTTGTATAGGAGGAGATCAGCCTCCAGATCAGCAAATAGCGGAATTAAATTCCAATAGCTGTGTTTCACTCAGTAGAGGGCAGTCACAACGCATATTTACCACATAAAGTATTGAATTCAAACACTTTGCACTAAAATGTTATTTAAAAGCTCAAATAAAAACAGAGAAATTGGAATGTGGAGCAGCTTGTTTACTTCCGCATTTGCCCTGTGATGTCTTCCTGTATCCGGGCAAACATTCACAGCTGGCGGTGTCTCCCTCTCCGCTACAGAACGAGTAGGGGTTGCAGTTGCTGCACCTGGAGTTCACTGTCAATCACACAAACACAACAGCAGCAGTGTGAGCAACAATTACACATCATACAAACAGTAAACATGCACACGGAGCAGTAATTACAACGTGATCTGAGTGGCTGACACCTGAAAACAAGGCTGACAGTTTGTGTGTGCCCCTCGATCGTTTTGAAATAATTTCTGGTTCCCTTCTTTTATCTGTTTCAGTCTCTCTGAAAATTCATCCTTTAATTATTAGTGTGAACCATAGACTGCAAATGAAGATGCACAGCATATCGTCACTTCCTCCCTCTATCCAGAAATGAAGCCAAACTATCCTGGATCCGAGCGCTTTGCCACCATCCTGCTGAACCCTCCGGAGCCAGAGAAGACCGTCTGCATGCAGCCTCCCCTTTGTTTGTTCCATGGGGAATAAATAATTGAATCCATATTTTTATTCAGAGGTGTAAATTAAATTTATTCCTACGAGTTCACGGCTGAATATTAATCAGAGATAAGGCCGTTCTCCTTCTAGTCTGTCAATTTATTTTCAGTGTGGATGATACATTAATACCAGGGATTTAATAGCTTAGCTAATTCTACGGACCTCGCCTCGACTAACATAATCAGAGCAATTTGTGAGTAATGACATTTAATTAAACCTGTATGTAGTTATACAGTCTGAGCCTAACATGTTTGGCTGTTACGATGAATCCAGCATTCCTTGGTCTTACCTTGGTCACAGATCTTGCCGGTGTACGGCGGCTGACACAAACACTGTCCGTCACCGTCTGGACCTTTACTGCACACTCCATGCACACAGTCGCACTCTGTACAGATGCAGACAAAGTGCAGTCACAGTTTATCAAACAGCTGTGGGAGGTTATTTTCTCCACTTTGACTGAAGAATCACTCATATGAGCTCAGAGGTGAGGAGGTAAGACAGAGTTTACCTTTATCACACTTTTCTCCAAAAGCGTTTGGATTCTTACACTCCTGACAGGCAAACCCAGAGAAGCCATCCTGGAAAGAGAAGGTTTTTCATTCTTACCAATTCGTTTTGTAATATCACCACAAAATCAACAAGATGTTTAAAAAACAACCCAACACGTTGTTCCCCTCCACACGCAAACACAAACTAGAATTACTGCCCAGCGCAGAGGCATAAAAAGGAGTGAAACAATCCAGACGTCATGTCAGTGAAGTAAACTGACGACTAGGGATACATCATCAGTGTCAGTATTTAGTTAAGAACATGGAGTCCGACAAAGACATAAACAACACTGCTCTGTGAACTCCCGACAGATACTGACATCACAGACGCAGGTCCCGTTGCCCAGGTCTCCGTCCTGACAGGCTCCATGGAAGTTGCAGGTCTTCCCTGACCAGCGGGGACAGGCTGCAGAGAGGCAGACAGACAGACAGACAGGCAGACAGACAGACAGACAGACAGGCAGACAGACAGGCAGACAGACAGACAGACAGACAGACAGACAGACAGACAGACAGGCAGACAGACAGGCAGACAGACAGACAGACAGACAGACAGACAGACAGACAGACAGACAGACAGGCAGACAGACAGACAGACAGACAGGCAGACAGACAGACATGCAGAGTAAATTAAATTATTAAGAATTAAGTCTGAGCAATAATTTGTGAGACAGGACATTTTTCAACGGTTCACTGGACAGATATCAATGAGTGTGTTTCATTCGGTGCAGTTTGATTGAAAAACTGTTTGAGGTGCCCTGCTGACTGACATCCCAATTACAGCTGATTTTGAGAGGAATATCCATCTGAACCACATCTAACAGTAATCTAGCAAATTCTAATCTCCATTTTAGCTTTCCACGTGTTTGTGTGTGTTTGTGTGTGTGTGTCTTACGGAGACACAGCGTTCCCCAGTGCTCTGGGCAACACTGTGGCTGCATGAAACCCTTCGCACAGACGTGCTGACATCCGTCCAGCCGCACATTGCTGCCACCGATCTGCACCACGTAACTGCAGCACACAGCGAACAAGAGGTCAACGAGCTGCTTCATCAACACATTACATCACGACTACATCCACTCATCAAGTTCAGGATTGTGTGTTAAGACCAGAAAATCATTCTCTGCTCTTAATATGTTTAACATTAAGCGTTAGTTACTAACGTAGGAAGATAAATAGTAAAAATAATCAAACTTTATTTCTGTAGCAATTTTCTAAACAATGTGACAAATTGCTTTATAAAATACGTGGGAAATAAAGAGCACGGAACAGAAGAAGACAAAACTAAAAAGGGAAATATAACCTAAAGCTCTGGAAAACGTAAAAAAATCAACACCTGACACCCAGTGGGCGAGGAGAGGGGGTATTCAGTTGGTTGCAATAGGCAACTTCACCACTAGATGCCACTATACCCCAAACACCGAACCTTTAAGTACAGTATTGGAGAAAATCGACTTTGTTACTTTATCCTGCTGCCAGGTTTGTACCTGCAGTTTATGGTGCCCACGATGCCGAAGCCGCGCGGGCAGCTAACAGTGGTGACAGCGGCACAGGAAGTGCATGAGGTGTGCATGTCCACCCTCTGTGAGATGTCACATCGACCAGGAGGAGGAGTCTGAGGGAACAGAGGAGATCTGTCACCGCACAGCCTACAGTACAATCTGAACATCAGTGTTCCTCTGGGTTTCTCTACAGAATGACACAAATCTGTTGCTCTGACTCAAACGCAGCATCAGTTCAGTCCTGTGTTTATCAAGAAGCAGCTTCTATTAATAGCTTCTACATAGAAGTAGTGGAAACACTAGTGTGGTAAAAGTAATGGTACCAGAGGTAAGTAGCAGTAATTTAATGTTGAAGCTGGTTGATTTGGAGATATTTTAAATAATCTGCAAACTGCAGGGAACTTCTACAACAATGCACCAGATTTGATCACAGTTTTAAAGTTAATGCAGTGACGTGAAATGTATTAAAGTATTTACGTATAAAGTTACATAATACTGCAAAAAGAATTACTGCAAGTACTTTATGTAGGTACAATACTTGAGTAAATGTGCCTTGTCATTTTTCATCACTGAATATTTTTCAAAGCACAGTTCAGCCGTGGGAAGACAAGCTAAAAAAGAGTCTGTTTACCAATCCAGACCACAACAGCAAATGTGTGACGCACCTGGAGTTTCAGCGTGAACTGTAAAGCAGTCGGCAGGTTTCAAACATGTAACTTGTAACAGTGACAGTGAGTTAATTTGTTAAGTTCAAAAAAGTGTTTTATAGATGAACCCAACACAGAGACATGCTAAAAACAATTAGAAGACAGCAGCTATAAATGTTAACATCCAGGACATCTGAAGGTGAAGGAAATGTTTTTACCAAAATTCATCCTGAGGAGGAAACAAGGGATGATTTCCCTCCAAAGTTTACTCTGTAGTGATACTTGAGGTAAAGTCAGGGATTCACCAAAGTCTTAAAAGATCCATCATCATGAATGTCTGTGCACAAATCAGACCTTGGAGTGTGGAGCGAGCAGACAACACTTCCATACACCGATAGAAGGACCTGGGACTTCAGGCCAGAGTCAGAGACATGTCGGCCTTCATGGTTTCTCTGTGCTGCTGCTCAACAGATCATCATCACACTGCACATTTCTCTAAGCTCCAGTCTGGCACCATGGCTCTATGATTGATAGGTCCAGCACTGTTCCCTCGCATTTGGTATTCATGTTCCCCGATGAATGAACCACAATGGCCGTGGTGATCTTCTGACTTTACCTCTTGCACCACGAGCAGAGGTTTTCATTTATCCTGTGGAAAGTCTCAAAAACGATTGGATGGATCACTATAAGACACACATTCCTGTTCTCCTGAGGATACACAGTAATAATTCTAATGATCTTCTGACTCTTCACCAAGCACCATTGTCGGGCTGAAATTTCAACTCATCCAATACTTTGGTTTATGGCTAAAAACACGCAAAACTACATTCCTATCAAAGTCACGCATGGCTGAGGGGAGAGAGGGGTCGTCTAGGAATCAGAAGGTTGCTGGTTTAATCCCCACTTCCTCCAGAGATAGTGCTGAGGAGCCTCTGAGGAAGACAATGAACTGCTAGCTATTTGGTACTGGTGAGAAAATGTTAACATGCAAACATATAAAACGAAGACTAGTGAACATGTTAAACCTGCTCAACTTCAGCATGTTGGCATTGTCACAGTGAGTGAGTGCTCATACACCAACATTAACATTCACAGAGGCTGTAACCTGGATGCAGACTCTTAATACTTTGATGAAGCAAACAAATAAATCTCTGGAGTACTTTAAGGTTTTTGTTAGGCCTTTAACTTTACCCCTTAAATTTTCACTTAACCCAAAACTTTTCATTCATACAGTGATCTAAAATGATTCTGTACTAACAAACACAAATAATCTTTGAGTTCAGACTGTGCAGGGAATCTGTGGTGTAATGGCATCCATCAGATGAAAGGAATCTAAAGGGCACAAACAGGTGTCACAGTATCTCAGTCTGAGGGGGTGTAAAGTGTGTTACCGGTTGTTGCAGTGACGTTTGCAGGCAGAGCAGCAGCAGCAGCAGCAGCAGCATGGCTCAAAGTGTCACATCCAGTAGGGAAAAAATAAATCCACCAATCCACTGTCCTCCTCAGTCAGTAGGACAAAAAACAAATCAGTAGAAAAAGTGGAATATGTGTCACGGCAGAGTCAAATCTCTCACATGCAGCGTGAGCCTAAAGCACAACCTGCAGTACGAGCTACAGGAAAAAACACACGGATAACGACATCCTCTGTGCAGGGATAACACACCTATTAAAAAACAATAGACTCCAGCAGGAGCGTGGGCAAGAAAAATGAAAACAACCTGTTGCTTGAGAGAGAAACTGAGAAAACAACTGAAAATATGAAAAAATAAAAAGGTACAGGGCTGATCCAGGCACCCAGCTCTGGGATTATCAGCAGTTTTCTTGGCCTGAAGGCAACAATCCCTGTTATCTGGGAACCGACAAACAAATAGCAAACAACTTAACTTTCAGCTCAGTGTCCGGTGAGGCAGAGAGCGACCAGAGGCTGGAGTGACTGCTGCCGTCTTTTCCTCTGTTCTAGGGAAAAAAAAACCAGAAACTGGCACCTCCTGGAACCTCCCAGCAGAGGTCATCTCCTCCTACTACTCCCCTCGTAGTAACAGCAGCAGTACTTGTAGTAACAGTACGAGTACTGATACAGAAAGATGCAGCAGTCACGGTACCAGTATCGTTGAAGTAAAGTAAAAGTAACATAAATATATACACTCAGTACTCTGGACTCGTGTAACTGTTGTACATAAACATCAGTAACTCTCTGTACACTGTAAAAGGTGTTAACCTGTTTATGCTTTAGTGCTGAGGTCCAATGTAGAGATGGTGTTGTACCAGTTACACATTAGATTCAGGAGGTGTTTCTGAACCTGGGGATCAACACACTGACCTTTAGTTTGAATCACTTTAAAACTGTTAACAGAATGACTTCAATAAATTAGATTAGTACGTTTTTGTCAGATAAAAACGACTCACTTCTAGAATTACTTATATTATTTCTAGATTAACACATTTGTCGTTTGGTTTAGGTTGGTTTTTAATTGACTAATAGTTTCAGCTCTAGATTAAAAACAAGGCTTTGGAGTTATTATGACCCTGGATTATAGTAAACGTTGCATTTTCTCTATTTATCTATGGAATTTGATCCTTTTCTCTCAGAGCTCGTCTACTTTACACGAGACCACCTGAGGACTTGGTATCTCTGCCTGAATCTTACTCTCACCTCGTGTTTTTGTTGAGCAGATCAGGAGCTGCTGTAAACAAAACCTTTAGATAATAAAACTTAAGTGGATATAAATATATGTGGAGTGAGAGAGAGAAGGAAAAGTCTAATTGCTAAATAATGGTAATTACAGGTAGATTCAAATATTATAAGAATGTTAATTGGAATGTTTTTGGTCTTTGACTGCGAGCTCTATCTGAGACGAGAGAGAGAGAGATTGTGAGAAATCCTCTCTCTTCCTGACAGGAAGTTTCGGGCGGAAATCTCTCCCGGCCGTCCCAGTGGGGCGGTGTGATTTGGACGGATTTCCTCGTCAGCTGACAAAACTCCTCGTTTGCTTCTCAAAATGAAACGAGGACAAATGTAAAAGCTGTGTTTCTTTCCTGTTTTATCTCAGTTTGATTTTGTCAAAACAGATGACAGACGGATCGAGGTGATTCTCACCAGAGGGGGGGAGGGTTAAAGGTCAAACTGCAAACAGTCAGAACAATGGCAGGAAGCAGGCTGGCGTTCAGGGGCTGTCAGTAAACCACTGCAGAGATTTACTGCCTTGCTCACTGGCTCTCCGGCAGTCGAGAAAACTTTTTTAACTGTTTTGTTTTTTACCTTCACAAATACAGCTGACGGTGCAAGAACGCAAGAAGAAAAGTTCAGAGATCACCAGAGTTATTACCTGTCTGTTTGTTTGTTGGTTGCTTTTTCAGCAGAAATACGCAAAAACTACTGAACTGATTTGAGGATGGGACTCGGAGCAAGAAAGAAGTCATTAGATTGTGGGAACTGGTATTTATGACTTTGGTAAAGTTGGTTTTGGTTTGATTGGATTTCAGGGAACTGTTGGGCCTCGGCGAAAACTCCCCTGCGTGATATTCTGGTTGCTATTCATTTTGAGGGGGAAATTATCAAACAGTTGCGGAGACATTTTCAATCACATTTCATGACAATCCCTCGACAGACGGACCAACATTGATATGCACAGAGTTACGCTTCTAAAAAACGAAAAGAAACCCTGAGCTCTGGGTCAAATTGCGGCAGAGGGCCTGTCTCTCAGCCCTGTGACCATCCAACCTCGACTCCGACTCCGAAAACAGCCAAGCAGACAAGAAAAACCACAAGAGGAAGTGAGGAAGGATTAAGCATCAGTGTCACATCCCTCTGGTAGTTCACTGGTGTCTCTGTGATTCAGTTGTTAAGAATAACCACATCACCTCAAGACAACCCAGCAGAAGGTTTGGGGCCGGTGGGCTTCACTCTTTCTTCATTTCTATATAGTGTAAATAAAGAAGCCTATGTACACTGCACATGGAGGATATGAGACGACCTGGAGGCTTTAAAGCACAACTTATTACCTGGTAGACGCTATAGAGTAAAGCAGGTCAGGGACACGTAGCCTCGACTCTGCAGAATTGCAACTTGATGGATTGTGTCGGTTTAACGACGCGTTTAGTAAAAAGACGTTTCTAAAAGTCTCACCAAACGTGTCCTCATTTAGTCAGAGAACCATTGATGTGAAAATATTGATGGATTCATGTGTTTCATCCATGTGCAAGGAGATGACGACTCACCCTGAGCTCCATCAGGTTTGTGAAGTAGTAGAAACTCCAAGGTTTTCATCATTAGAAGAACACCTGAACCGGGGTTAGGTCTGTTTAACTTTTAGTTGTTTAGTCAGCCTTCAACAGTTAACAAATACTTAGCAGCTAAAACCAAACTCCTCGATAACCTGAATTAAAGATGATTAGCGATTAGCTCACCTGTACCAAACTCGTATAGCTTAGTCTGAACTGTTAGCTAACTGGAAATAGCTAAGCTACACGTTGCCACTAAACGTTGTTCACTGAACTTATTGGACTTAACCAAACCTTAGTTTAAACTAATCCGTTAACTTGACTGAACCAACTTAACAGTTCCACTGAACCATAAACCAAAACCCTGCAAAATCCAACTGTCGATAACGTAATCAAAGAAAGTGGCTGTTAACCAGAACTACTTGCAAACCTGAACTGAGGTTTTTGCGAGTAAGCTAAAGTTACCATAACCACCAATGTAGAGCAATCCACTAAATGTTTATAACTTTTTAATTTGCATTTAAATTGAAAGAATGTTCTTCTTATGTATGTCGAAATTTCTTTTGTGAAGTGTGAAATGTGAAGAAGTGTGATAAAATAGATGCTAACTGCAAAACAATTTATCCAGAGTGGTTTCCCATCTGTGACAGATTCACCTTTTGCTACAAAATGCATTGTCATGTCACTTTGTTCCAAACAGAAATCCTGCTCCGATCAAGCGTTTCCATGCGATAAACCTTCAAAATGTGATGATGTCCTTTCTCCCCCCACATGAAAGCTGTGGCTGAAAGTCTTCCCCAGGTCAGTTGACCTACTCGAGCCCATCAATGCCAAGCAGAGGTCAGATAAGACATTCTGCTGATCAGACATTTCCCAGTACAGTATCTCTGCCCTCGGCCCATGAAAGTGTCCCTAAAAAGGAAATCGGTCAAACTTCACGACGAGCAGCTCCGACAGACAGGAAATAGAGGAAGTAGAACAAGTTGAAAGGTGGCTGCTGCTGAACTGCCGAGTCATCAAAACCTCACGGAGCGGCGGGAGCGACGAACTGCTGACGAGAACTTTTGGTGAATTCTTTCTTTCCGTGTTTAGTTTTTTTTTTTTTGTGCACCATGATTAACAGATCTTTCCCAGCAGTGTCGGTGCGCTGGGAGTCAAAAAATACTGAGTTCATGAAGAGTTGGCGAAATCTTGCGACACCATGATAAAAATCCCAGAAACTTTCAAAGTCATAACAAATTGAATTTCCCTAAACCAACTGCCTGGAAGCCGTCAGACATTTCGATGGACAAATTCTGAATCATATGTTTGACAATTTTCAAATTCCTGGAAGTTGTTTGACAATTTTCCAGATTTTTTCCAGTGTGTACATCATGGATCTTGATGAAAAGTGAAATAGGACATATTTAGGAGACAACAAGTGTTTGCAATTTTTGTAGCTGAATTGAATTTAAGGGGATCACACTTGTTTTTATAATAAAAGCAGGTAAAAGTAACAATAAACTATTATTACTGCAAGAATTTCCAGGAAATTCTCATTTCAATACTGGTGTTTCTTCTTTTGAAATGAAAGGAGGAATAAAGCATGATAACCAAACCAAACCAAACCAAACCAAACAGGAACTACTGTAACATGGGGAGTTTTCAGCTTCACTTTAATTCAGTGGCAAATCCCCCTGAACAAGTCAAGGACCTGGAACATAAACAGTGATGGAGAATGGGGAGGTCCAACAGGGGCCGGCTTCCCATTTGTCAACAGTAAGGTACATAAAACATGACATACAATAAAACAACACACAAACAATAATAAGCGATGACAATAAGGGACCTTCATGTCTTAGTACAAAATCTCCCAAAGCATCAATTATACTCATAATAATAAAAAGCTTTAATATACAGTTTAGTAATACTGCTTCAATTATAATGTGCAAGAAATAAAAACGTTCCGAAAGCAGCTTGTGTAGAGCAGCTGTGTGTGTGTGTGTGTGTGTGTGTGTGTGTGTGTGTGTGTGTGTGTGTGTGTGTGTGTGTGTGTGTGTGTGTGTGTGTGTGTGTGTGTTACTTAAGGTAACAGTATAACATTTTTGGAAATCCTCTTGCTTCTTGTGTCAGACTGAATAAATGAAAAAATGGAAACATACAAAAGTGATTTTTGGTTTTAAGATCAACTTTACATATAGAACAGGTAAATCAAAAAGCTTTGGAGTTGGCAATGTTTTTTTTTTTTTTTACACTTTTGATTGACCATCAGAACAAGAGGATTTACCAGAAATGACAAACTATTCCTTTAAGGTATCGAAGAATAAAATCGGACTCCTGTGGACTCTCTGCAGCTCCCCCTTCTGCGCAGCACCCATCTGTCTGTCAAGTCATCCAATGCATAAATAATTCTGCTCGGTGAGGAACCCACGAGGTGAGGTTGTGCCAGAAGCTCCCAGTATACCAGCTCCTTGTGAGATCATGGTTCTCTCTCATGCTGTAACGGCAGTCTGGTGGTTATTGGGTCTTTCTAACCCTTGTTTGTTTTCTGTGGCGGTCACCAAACAGCGCGAGGAGAGCCACATCTCCAGCCTGTAAGAAGTAAGTTTAAAGTACGCTTCGAACAAAGCGCTTGTCGGTTCCTCTAACACCCTCCGAGACTACCTCCTGTCACAGCTTTCCAGCAGCAGACTGTGAGGAGACTACGTTTTATAACGTTCCACTGTTACACCCAGTTTAGGTGGATGACCGGACAAGTGTGTCACTTTTCGTGTGCAACACATTGAGTCTAACCTTTCGTGTGTACACGTTGAAAACAGTTTAAAGCAGATACACTTTGACTTTCTGAGGTATGAAGTGAGGACTTCAGTGAATGTGCACATGGCTTAACTTTTTAATCGCCGTGTAAACTGGTATTTGGTGTGATCACTGTTCAAATCAGACAAATCTCCTCCTCTCTATATGTTGCGTTTGGTCCGGTGTGGAGCGGTTTCTAAACGTTTGCTTCGTTATCTTCTTTTGAATGATTCGTCGCGTCTCGATGACAGCAGACTCCTACTTCCAGTGTGACCAGTAAGAGCCAGGACTCTGAATCCATGTGTTGATTATGCCTGTCACATGACGACTCCACCTGCCAATCAACCACCAAGGTGATGATGAACAGTCACCCAGCTGTTCCCTGTCGACCAATCAGCCGGTGAGCTCCACAGGAAGTTCCCGGCTGCACAGTGCCTCCCACTGGCGAGCGAGCAGCGAGATCAGCCTCTCTCTGCTGTCGGCTCCTGGGACGAAGACGCACCACTGGACCTCACCCTCGGCCCCCCCACCAGCTCCGCCGCCTCTGGGCAGGGCTTCTTCCCCTCCTGCCGCAAAATGGTCCATGGTGAGGTGGCAGAGCAAGTCAGGACCGGGCAGGTCATCGAACACCAGTGTCAGAGCCTGAGGGTACGTCTGGTAGCCCAGCAGGACACGGTCCAGGTCCCGGATCCTTCGGGCCTCACGCAGCTGGTACCGCTCCCTGCAGGAGAACATGATGAGGAAGATGAGGATGACGACAGACGGTCAATGAACATCACAATAAAAGGAAACAGCTTCAATCAATGGATCCTATTCTTAATCACGTTTAATGTAACAAAAGAGATTTTTAATGCATTAACAAAGACATTTACTTTCTCAAACAGAGCAAAACAATCATCAAAATGTCGTAACGTGTCTATATGTAAAAAGTGTCTCAACAAAAAGGTCAAACCAGAAAGATTTAGCCCTGATAGGAGCTGTTAGCGAGTTCCTTGTAAATAATAAATATACTCTGATTAATATTTATTTCTTTCTCTGCCACAGTCTGCAGTTCTTCCTTCCAGTGACTGACTCAATGCTTCACCGCTCTGTTTTCAGGCTTCAGCGAATATTGATTTAAACTGGTTTTTTTTCCTGAGGGCTCTCGGTCCCTGACTGAACTGTCTACACATCACACTCAGTATCTCGTCTGCCAGTCAGTGTCTCCTCTTCTTCCTCTTTTCGTCGAGCAGACAAACGTGAGGGAACCGTGCTTTTTTGGGGTTTTTCTTCCAGGGGAATCGTCTATGTTTAATTGATTTTACTGGTTTATGTGTTTGATGTGAGGCCGGAAACCAGTTCGGCTCTTCACTGTTTTCAGACATGACCACTGGCTAAAATCTGTAGAATTGGAGTTTACCCAGATTTTCCTTCACACATGCCCAACACAGCGGGAGGTTTTCTGCACAGACAACAGCATCAGAGGATCTGCATTATTCAGGCGAGAGGTTGAGCAGCCGTGTGCAGCAGACAGAGACAGGAAGTGACTCTGCTGCGTAGACCATGTGATCGTGTTTACAACACCCTGTCACCATTCACCCTCTTGACATCTTCTACGTGTGTGTTGCTGCTTTTTCACTGGGACGTTGTTTACTTCATTTTTGCTTCTGTTGTGCGTTAGAAGCGCCATCAACCCCCCCCCCCACTTGCTTGCAGTGAATCCAGGGGAGGATCCCCTGCTGTGTTCACACAACGAATTCTCCTGGATTTCTACAGACTTTATACTAGGAGGTCAAGCGACTGGTCTCACTCAGACATTTGCAGACAAAATACAGAGGATCTGCGGAGTCCAGTGAATGTCTGAAAGCTGCTTTGGTTGTATACAAATATTTAAATGTGATTATATGGGGGAGGGGGCAAGGCTTCACATGTGCTCACCTGGAGGGAGGTTCTTTTGCGAAGTCAGGCAGAGGATGGCTGATGTAGTCCTCGTCCAGTAGGAACACGTCGGTGCTGGTCAGGATCAGGGTCCTGGGCTGGAGAACGGGAGATGGGGCTGAGCCTGAAGTGGGGGAGGCCCCTGAAAGGGTGGAGCCTTGGCTGGGAAGACTGCTGGGAACCTGGACCTGTAGGAAAGGAACAACAGGAAGGAGAAGAGAGGAGATATCATTAGTGTTCCATTTAAATCTGCAATCAATTATTTTTACCACTTGGGGGCAGTTGAAACAATCTGTGACCACACCAGGGAAATTATTAACACACAAATACACCTTGACATATCTGGCATATGGAGGGTCTGAGTCATCAGCAAGAAAATACCCTCAACTAACTTAAAGTATTAAACAACAGAGGAAGACATCCTTACCTGGAAAACCAGCAGATAGAGCAGGACATTAAAGGAGCGTGATGATGAAGGCGCTGCACTGCCCAGAGTCTTCCTCTCTGCCACAATGAAGGTCAGGTCTCCCATCTCCTCCTCACTGGGGTAAATAAACTTCACCCGGCTGCTGTGGACCAGCTCGTAGTTCTGCATCTTACCTGCAGGAGGAGACAAATTTCAGCTTGATAAATCAGACAATTTGTCTTAACTGTGTACACATTCTATAATAAAGACAATAAATCCAAATGATTGAATTGAAGGGGACTGCTGGGTCTTGGTGGAGGTATGTTCTCGACTGAGTGACATTCTAGTTTGTCTCTAATATGGTTTTCTCCCAAAAAAGTTACCTTGTTAAAAAGACTTTCTCCTTTACTGAAGAAAATTACATAAATGTCTGAAATTCAGATTTGAGATAAACACAAATAACTTTTCCCCTTCAGCAGATCAATACTGGTGTCAAACTCTGCATCTACAATAAGCAAAATGTCTTTAAGTGTCTGGGACTTTAAGGTAGGAGTTTAAAAAAAAACATTTAATCTTTTCTCTGTACCAGCCGGGCTACCTGTGTTTGTGTTGGTGAACTGGGAGTAGAAGTCCTGATCTGATGGCTCTGGAGGAGGAAGCTGCTGCTGCAGACTGAGAGCTGACATCAGCTCCTGAAGAAAGACGCCCGTCCCATAACTGTCCCTGCTGAGACAGCACACGATGTGATCGGCTGAACGACCTACAAGGAAACCAGAACCATAGAGAGACAAGAGAGTGAATCATTTAACAGCAGTTCAATATTCAAACTTATACGAGCTCTGCAGACACTGGGGGCAATGTGTGTGTGTGTGTGTGTGTGTGTGTGTGTGTGTGTGTGTGTGTGTGTGTGTGTGTGTGTGTGTGTGTGTGTGTGTGTGTGTATCCACTGACCTACAACTCTGAAGTACTGGTCGAAAAGTCCCACATTGACAGACAGCAGCTCAGACAGTCTGATGGACAGACAGCAGCACAGACACACGTCTGGATCTCCAGAGTCTGTTATCTCCAACACTGACAGACACAGAGGGATCAAAAATACATTTGAAAGTCGACACTTCTGACCCTCTTAGGCTGCAACGTTCACCAAACACCAGAATACAAACCTACGATCGTTCTGTGTAATCTGATGTGTGAATATTGTCACAGTAAACTGTTTGTGCATACAAATGGTTTAA
This sequence comes from Verasper variegatus, assembly GCA_026259375.1. NCBI lineage: Eukaryota > Metazoa > Chordata > Actinopteri > Pleuronectiformes > Pleuronectidae > Verasper > Verasper variegatus. The sequence goes on along the minus strand of CM048040.1, from coordinate 24,403,249 downwards.
TACGCTAATAATATTTTCTGACTGTTCATCCTACCTGAGTGATGACCGAGGGTGGAGGCGGAGTCTTCCAACAGGAAGTAGATTGTGTCATTGGAGAGCAGCAGGCAGCAAGTGAGCTCAGCCTCTGGAGACTTGTAGAGAACCACAGACAGCCACAAGACCTGTCTCACCTCCTCCTGCCTCAGACTTAGAAAAATTGAGGTGGAACATTTTAAATGACAGCACAACAACATGACAACTGTCTGAAGAGCTTGACAACGTTTAAAGTGATCAATGCAGTGGGAGAGAAGACTGAATTCCTCTTTTAAGTAATTTTTCAAGACAAAATGGCACAAAATATCTGGTTCCAACTTTCTTTCTTCTTGTTTTCTTACTCTCTTTAACAGTAAAATGACTCTTTGGGTTTAAAAAACAATTAATCAAGAGACACACAGGGAGCAAGCAAACACAACTGCCTGGCTGTGTGTGTGTGTGTGTGTGTGTGTGTCCTACCAGTGCTATATAATCTGTGGAAGAAGGCCAGCAGCTGCTGTCCTCTGAGGCCAACCAGGAGCTTTAGTCCTGGGGAGAGACCTGTGATGAGGTGAGGGGACGGCTGGTTCTCCTCCAGCTGGAGATGAGAGGAGTCCCAGCTGAGGAGGAGGAGGGAGGGGCGGAACAATTTCATTTTTCATCACTACACCGGTTGGGAAATTATCTGTTGGACTCCTTTGAATTTGTCACAATTTCCTCGCTTCTTCATCAACGAGAGCCCTGATAATATTAGTGCATAGAGTGTTGGTACAGAGTCAAACTGGGACACCTTGTACAACCTTAATCAAAATACAACGGAGATATTATCATGCTACTCTACAGCTGCTTAACAGAAACAGTGTTTTAAATTCTACCTGCTGGAGTTGTGTGATTTCCTGCTACAACAGCACTGGTCTCTCGATCTGCATCGTTCTGGAAAACACAAACATTTGTCAAACAAGGACGTCACACTGGGAGAAGAATCCAGAGGAGACACAACTAAATGACTCAGTGAGATGAGACCTGGTAGTTCCGAGTGTATAAGCAGGTAGTTGGTGTTCACCATGTGTATGTTCTCCTTGGTGTGGACAGGTTTGGGCCAGGGCCAACAATTTGAGCCCCTCCAGGGAGCTTCTCTGCTGGCTCAGCTCCCCCAAGAAGGAGCTCCTGTCCTGAGACAGAGGGAAGAGCAGCAGCAGCCCCTGATTTCCCAGCAGCAGCTCCACAGTGTGACTCTTCCTGGACACAACATGATGGACACGTGATTGACAAGCAGGGAAACTGAGGTACACAACAAAAGGATATATATAAGATTATAAAATGTGTAAGAATCAAAAACGCTTTGTGTTGGACTTTTGTTGATCTAATTAATTTCGACTAACTTTCAATAATTAAGTTGAATCAGTTAAATACAAAAATTGCATAAATCACTCAGCCTCAGTACCTCTGGTGGTGGTTTGGGCCGAGGCAGGAGGTGTAGCTGGTTCTGCCCCCGAACTGAGGAGCTCTCTCTCTGGGATGAAGCATCACTGAGCTGAGGGGCACACGGACTAGTCTGCACCAGGAGGAGGAGGAGGAGTGATGGAGGTCAGCGTTGCTCCTTTCTCTCTCTGCCAAATCTCTGAAGTCCATCTTCAGAACCCAGAGGTGTCGGTGGGTGAGGAAGAGGAGAGAAGGGAGGCTGGGTTCGTCTCTCTGGGACAGGATGTCCAACGGGAGGGATTGCGTGTCGGTGGCAGAGTCGGAGGAGGATGAGGTGGGAAGGAGGTGGGCAGGGTAGCCTCCCTGGGCTCCCTGACTCTCCTCTAGCTCCCAGGAGTTGATGAGCGAACGGGGGAGGAGCTGAGGAGTATTTGGGGGCTCTGGGTCAGTGTTGGAATCTGCAGCCTGGAAAAACAAGTTTTGTTTTCACAATAAATATATACATATTGACCCAATTACTGGTGAGTTGGATCTCATCCTGCTCTCTGACCTGCATCAGCGCCGTCAGCTCGGTCCTGGTCTGCCGGAGCTCCTCAGCCTCGGAGAAAATGTACCAGCGAGTTGGACCAGACCGGAGCCCCAAGGCGAGGCAGCAGTCAGGGAGCTCGTCTCGGAAGGACAGCAGGAGCTGGGAGTACGGCAGGAGGAAGTCCACCTGCTAGGCTCGACAGCACCTCCTTCACAGGCGGATTCTGCTCTAGGTCTGAGGAGAACAGGAGGACAAATCGTTTATAACCTTCAGTTCTGGTTTTTCTGCATGAATTTGTTACAAAATGTGATTTGATCTTTCTTTAAATCACATCAGAAGATTCTTCTTGTAGACAAATATAAAAAAGGGGCACAGCCTTCATGTTTGTTGAGGCTGACTGTGTGTTTACCTGCGTCCTGATTGGTCAATGAGAAACTATTAGATGATAGGTGCAGAATTCCCAACAGTCGGTCTGTCAGCACCAGGCACGCCTCCCTCTGCTCCACCTCCTCCTCTACCTGAAGGCAGTAGCACCACAGAACCCTACTGATGTGCATCTCCTCCTGCTCTTCTGCACACAGGTCCACCGGGTGGCCGCCGGGCTCCTCTGCAGAAGGAACAGTGAGCGACATAGAGGAGGAGCAGACCAACTCCTCCACAGAGTCATCCAGACCCATCTCAAAGTATCCGTCCCCAGAGCCGGGACTGGAACAATGAGAATAAAGGAAGGAATCAGGAGTCATTCTTTTGTTCTTTAAATAATTAATGTCCTTCTGGTTTAAGAATATTTATCCATATACCCGGTGCAAACTTCTGAAAATCCAAGATTCTGGTTGAATTACCTGGGACTGCCCAACTCTGTGCTCTCCTCATGGGACTGAACCTCTCTGCAGTCAGACCTTGTCACATCCTTCCTCTCCTCCTGCTCATTCCTCTTCTTCTTCTCCTCCTTCAGGGTGGCACTGAGACACTGAGAGAGGTGAGTAGTGAAGTCTTTGTTGGAGGAGAGGGAGAGCAAGTGAGAAGGAAGTAGAGGACACCAGGTGGCGCTGCACGTCAGCGCAACTAATTTCAACTGGTCGGGAGGAGGAGGAGGAGCAGAGGCAGCTGGAGCACAGAGAGAAGGAAACATGGATTAATTCAAAACTTTGTGTTGTGTCCTGAATACAGAAGAAAACCCTGATGCTGTTCTCCACTAGAGGGCAGCCGCGTCTCCTGTTGGACACATAGTGAACTGCATGGGCCTCCATCTTGAATGTGAAGTGTATTTGATCAGAGTTTACTAAGACACATCCATACAGATCAGAATAAATACATTTATTCAGTCCTGTTTTAATTTGACTCAACACACAAACATCAACCAAAAGGGCTTTAAATAAAAGTGTCTGCATTTAGAAAATATGTTGTTTGATACTGACCAGACAGAACTAGCAGTAGCAGCAGCAACAGCAGCGGCAGTAGTAGTAGTAGTAGTAGTAGTAGTACTGGTAGTAGAAGTAATACTTGACGGAGCGCCACAGTTTATGTGTTCAGTCAGACAGACAGACAGGTTGTTGTCTCTGCAGGCAAACACATCAGGTAACATTAGAACCTTGTTGACATTTAACACAAACATAAAATCTAATTCTACCTGCAAGTATAAACATTCAGCTTGAAATATTTCTATTCTTTTTGTTTTATTCAACTTCAAGTCTGTCATGTGAAATGATCTCTCTCACTTGCTCCAGATACTTTACTAGGGGGCTGGCAGGGAAATGTCCACAGCAACTGACTTTTGTGTTCTCGCACGCAGCCCCCTCCAGAGCTCGGTGCATGTCTGAGAGCAGCTTAACTCACTTACAGTGACCTGGGGGGGTTCAGCAGACAGGAGGTGTGTGTTGGTGTTAAAGCTTTCGGGGGGAGGTGCAGCGTCCACAGGAGGGAGAACACTGGGGGAAACTGCAGCTTCTTCTCTTATCGTCACTTCTGAAACAGGAAACCGAACTGTGGTTAAATAACAGTGATGATCTGCAGAAAGTTGAGGGATGTGACTTTGCTCGGGGCTGAATGTCATTATCCTTGCAATGATTTTGTCATTTTTGCCACATCTTATGAATCACAATCATTTAGTTAGTTAGTAGAGGTTAGTAGTGAGAATTAGATGATCGTCACGTGACCTGTAGTGAAACATTAGTGAGTATCAGTCGTTGATTAATTATTCTGAAGTCCCACAGCTGTTTGTAAATCTACCACTCAATCTGTGTGTAACTGCTCTGAAATAAGTTCCCTGATGGACAAACTATGTGAGACACGGTTTCTAAATGATAATTAAATATCATATTTCTGTTCTTGATAATAATAATAATAATAATAATAATAATAATAATAGACTTGTAGATGCACCCCCCCCCCTCAGACCTGCACAGCCTGATACATACATGATTACCTTGGCTGGGGCAGGCAGCCTGCTGGGCCGGACAGGAAGAGGCGGAAGTGGAAGAGGAAGAGGAGGAAGAGGAGGTGACAGCAGGAGGAGCGAGAGCAGAGGAGCAGCAGGAGGAGGAAGAAGAGGAGGAAGAGGAAGAGGAGGAGGAGGAGGAGGAGGGGGGAGAGGAGGAGGAGAGGTGAGGAGGTGCAGCAGCAGACAGCTTGGTCTCCTCACTGATCTGACGAGAGGACAGAGAGGAGGAAGCCTTCAGAGAGCTGTGTCACCTACATCATCAACCTGATCACGTCCTAAAACCTGCAACCGGCGGCTCCATCGGCAGCAGAGCAACAGTCTGTCGCACTTTACAAAGACCTGCTCCAGTAGCACAAGTACATGTATGAGGTTCTGTTGAAATATGTAAACCAAACTGAAGTTCAAGAGCTAAATCTCTGTGCTGAAAGTGATTGTTCTGTTGTAAATCATTGAAACATCTGTGTTCAGTGTTATTTCCTGCTGAGCAGCCTCGTAAAACTTCAGGAAATAATAAAAACAGCCAAGTACGACAAAGAGGGCCCAGTCTTCAAAATAAAGGCATTTGCTGCTTAAAAGTTAAAAGGGAAATTAACACTTGTGAATTAACAAAATGTGTTTAACTTTTCAGTTTGGTCCATGTCCCATCCACCAACATAGAAGAGGTGGTGCTTTCATTATGTCAACTCTGCAGCTGATGTGAAAAAATATAAGAGGATCTGATCATTGGTCTGCAGCTGTTCTGACCCCAACACACACAGATAGCTGATAAATACAAGCTGCTGTGGTGACTGATGTGATACATGTTCAGGTTTCATAGATATGTGAGTGACTAACATGTCAGAATCACTAGGAGCCAGATCTACTGATCTCTGATTGGTCCAGGATCGGGTTAGAATCATAAAACCACCACAGCAGATGTCAGGGTTAACCAATCTGAAAACTATGATGATAGAACGCGACACAGTTTCAAGAATGCGAAATTCAAATGTCACAGTCAAAGCAGTGCACAACATGAATGAATTTCCTCTGATAGTGATAAAACAACATATTCAGTGCTGAGAGGTGAGATCATCTTAGCTCTGCTCTTTCACAGTCTACAAGACATTCAGATTTTCTTATTTCTCTACACTGAATACATGAATAAAAATGAATCACTTCTTTAAACATTTAAGATTTCCATGTATTGACCATATTTCCATGTAAACAGATGTTGCAGATTTACTGACGTCTGCTCTTTCTTTTTAAGAAACCTTTTTACAATAAGTATACATAGTATTAGTTACAAATGCAAAAAAAAGGAGTACAGACAAAATCTAAAACTTCTAAAATGATTTCACTTCAGTGTGACCGAGTGTACCTTCTTGTCGCTGCTGCTCATCCTGTCTTTGACTTCTTTGGCTTTCTGAATGGCCTTCAACACTTCCACTGTGTCCAGCTCCTTCTCTGTCGTCACATTACTGTCCAGACAAACCTGACGCAAAGTCACAGGAGAAATGAATGGATAACCGTTGTATCATTTATTTGGTGACAGTAGTGATATTATATATATATATATATATATATATATATATATATATATATATATATATATATATATATATATATATATATCAAAGTATCAGCAATGTCACCAATATCAGCAATTGGAGCAACAGGAGCAACAACCCTATCACTGTGATATTAGAAATACACGTAACGGTAACATATGTTAAGGTTGCCTATGTAGTAGTTCTACAGGTGAAACATGGACAGTGTGGTGGTTGTAGTGGTGAACGTCTGCTGTCATAGCAGCAGTAGTAGTAGTACAGTGGTAATATGAACAATGTGTTGATGGATGTACCTCTGCTGCTCTGTCTCCAAACTGGGCCAGGACTTTGGTTCTGTAGTCTGGGATGATGCACATGGGATTACTGGACAGGTTTAGTTTCTCCAGACACGGCAGAGAGCAGATGTTCCTAATCTCCTCCAACTGAAAACATTGAAACATTCATGTATCACTGAGTCAGTTGTTAAATTCAGCATTCAGGAGACGATCGTAGAGCAATGACAGAAAATGATCAAATAGAGGTTATGATAAACTAGATACTCAGTTTCCTTTTTTTTTAATAATAGTACATTCAACACCATGTTTTCTTTCAGTTCCTGTAATTATAAGAATGCACAAATTGGACAATAACACATTCAAAAAACATCAGGTCATCCTCAGTGTGGTAACCTGGGCGAGCTGGTTGTGGCTGAGGTCCAGGTTGACCAGAGAGTAGAGCTTTGCGAGGCCGGTGAGCCGGTCCAGTTGGTTTCCAGCCAGGCTGAGGGTTTTTATGTTGCCCAGACGGGTGTGAGCAGCCTCAAGGACCCGCAGGCTGTTATAGGACAGATCCACGTGGACCAGGTTGTACAGGTGCTGCAAACACAAAACAACTAGTTCTATACTGTCCTTTTAAGAACAAAAAAACACATGAGGTGTTCTTTTGTTTTATAGCACTATAAACTCAAAACATGACATTTGAAACATCACCCTGGACTCATTGGGGGAGACAATCAACTGACACTAAACAATTCTTTAATTTATTTAGAAAATACTATAATAATCTTTCATTTCAGAACTACAGATGTGACTGAGAGTGTCTCTACTGAGCTCACGTGTGCACATACCTGGAGATTTTCCACTGAGGTCAGCTGGTTATGACTCAGATCCAGAAACTCCACCTCTCGAATCAGTTTCTACAACAGAGAAAAATTCAGTGTCAGCACAAAAAAACATAAAAAATGGAGTGTAAAGGTTTTTGTTGTCCGTTTATTTACACATCCAGAGGTTTTAGCTCAGTGTCATGACACAGGACAGTGTGCTCTGACCTCCAGATATAACATCTCGCTGACCAATCGGTGTTGACAGAGGAGCGGGTAAAGGTCTGCACAGTAACAATGTGTATCTTTAATTGAACACAAGCAAATGTAACATCATCTGGAGCTGCAGGACGCCGACTGATCAGCTGCCACAACGTCTTGGTAATTTACAGGATTTAAAGTTACTTAAGCTCATATTTTATATTTATCTAAAAAACTCCAAATTTGTATCGTTCAACAAGTTCAGTTGTGTGTGTGTGTGTGTGTGTGTGTGTCTCACCACTGAGCTATCAATGGTGCTGATGCTGTTGTGGCTCATGTCCAGCGTGGTCAGGCTTTTCCACACAGGGATAACAGCAGTGACGGGACAACCAGACTCCGCCCCCTCAGGCTCCCACTGTGAGAACTCGCTCGCCTCCGGGACCAGGATCGACTGGGGGACATCATAAAGATCACAACACATGTGCATCAGTGTACAACACACTTTAAACTGCATAAACATGCAGCACTATTTAAACTTAGCTTTACCATCATTGTTTCCGAGCAGTGGTGGATACTCATGGTCGCCAGACTCGACCTCAGAGAAGATAAACCCTGAATCTGCTGCGAGCTGCACTGACTGATCTGAAGTCAGACACAGACACACGTTAGGATTTTTTTCACATATTGGCAGAATTCAAGTTAATTTCTGAACCGCCATCTATTGTCCTAGAGTGAACATGAGGTTTGTTGAGGCAGAAATCCTGCACGTGTACAATGTAGAGGACAAACAGACAGTTACCTCAATCTGCAGCAATGATTTGAAAACAGACAGGTCGAAGGGGAGACTGTTCTCCTGGATGTTACTGGTTCCAACTGGACCACTGGTACCAGAGATCTGACCAACAGAAACAAAACCAGTGAGAACATTCACCACCTCTGCTGCTAAAATGAAAAAACAGTAGAGTGTACGATTTGGATGTGAATGAAATAAAAGAGATGTGTGACCTTGAGGTATCGCAGCCTGCACGTGAAGTCGAGGATGTGTCCGAGGTCGGTTTTGGCGTCTCCATTGCAGCAGGTTGGTTTGGCCAGACGCAGCTGCTGAGTGACGGAGTAAAGCTGCAGAGGATGGAGAGAAAACACCTCGCCAGCCTGCAGCAGCTGCTCACCTACAGAAACACACACAAACCAACAGAGGCGTTACACTCACTGTGCAAGATTTCATCTGAACAACTGACATTTTTGTAGGGAAGTCAGTTATGTTGACAACACCTGCAATGTTTTTTATACATTGTTTAGTTATATTTGTGTAAAGGCCACTAACGGTATAACAACTAACAATTATTTTGAGGAAAGTTGAAAGATGCAGCTACAACAACCAAGCCGTTAAAACTGCTATTTAAATATAAAAAAGGTCCAATGATTTAAAATGTATTTAACATATAAAATCTGGTATGTTAAGTCAACTCGGCTTTGATTTCTGGAAGACATGCAGCCTTTTTACTAATGTCCACTTCATATACACCCAAAGAAAATAATTATATATGTATTGTCCCTGATGAATAAAGTAAAGTATGACAGTTCTCAGTAAGAGCCTCTGCCTTTGGGGAGCGTCACCACTGCACTGAGGTCATTTCATTAACAGTTCTAGAAATTCTAGATGAGAGAAAATGGGCCACAGGAAGAGAACCTTTATGGAACAGCTCCTCAGCCAGTGCTGCTGTGATGCCGTTGATTTCCTGAAAGAGATAAACAGTCTGTTAAAACCTGGATTCAATCAAATTAAAAAAGTTAAATCATCTTTTCTCTACAGCTCAACCAGTTAAAAACATCTGCAGGAGCCTGACTCTCCCTTCAGACATTGAACAACACTTCAACGATTTCCTCCAAAACCATGTTATGGTTAAATAGAGTTAAAGCATTGAAGCATGTGAATAATAAACACCACAACGTTTCTCTGATTATTTGGACAATAAAACGATTTTCACGTGTTCATCATCTCACATCATATGAGAAGGTTTTCCTATTGGCTGTTTACGCTGCAGCCTCTGTGAACTCAAACAACACTGCTCTGTTGTTCTGTCCTCATCATATGATCAGTCACTGACATCACACAGCCTCAATCTACTTCAACCAAATGAGGAGACTCACATGAGACACTTTGTTTGAGAACAGTTTGAGAAACACCCGTTCCTGTTTCAACATGACATTGTGTCCATGCACAAATCACGGTGCATTAAAAAAAGGCTTTTTCCCAGTTTGGTTTGACTGGGATGAACCAGAACACTGACTTTGGACCACATTCATTATCATGTAGCTGCATGGGAGACTAATCCCTGCAGCCAGGTTCAAAGATTTGGAGGGGCTTCAACTTTCAAGCCAGGCTACAATGTTTAAAGTGTCCATATAAATTCGGCCATGTTGTGTACTTGCTGGCTGCAGTTTCTGAGCAATACTCAAACACATGCCATTGTGACAGAGACACCAACAGGCTGAGTTCAGGTTGTAGTACAATGTTCAGAAGATTGTAATAATAATAATAATAATAATAAACTCACATAAAGGTGAAAGTGAAGGAAGGAGGCGAGCGGAGTGGGCGTGGCCTGTGGGAACTGCTGCAGCAGCGTCTGCAGGTACAGCTCCAGCTCCTTCTGACGCCGCTCCACCAGACTCTTTGAGTTCTTTCCCAAAATCTTTTTAGGAGGAAGCAGCCGTCGGTCGACCTTCTTTTCTGCCGCCAGCTGGAAGGAAACACAGATCTAGATTAAACCAACATTTACTTTCATCACAATGTAATAATCATTTAGATAATAACTATTGGACTGTAGTTTCTGGGGAATTGTGAATTGTCTTATTTTTTGAGTAATCAAATAAATGGAAAGATTTATTGAAATTAAAAAATAACCATTCTTTGTAAATCTAGTCTGGTTTGTTGGCGCCTCATTTCTGGGAAGTTTAATCCCAAAGTCTGAACCACCTACTTTCTGTTTCATTTTTTCAACTCAGACTTTTATGCTTTAGTAAATTAAACACAACTCAAAACTATTTTATTCTACTAGGTTTTGAAATTCAATTATTTGTATTGGCCATAAACTTCTAATTTTGTGGTTTTCTACTTTTCAAATACATTTGATTCAGTGTTTTGTGCTCTCACTCCAACTGAATGCAAGACAAGAACACACGGTTTGGTGAAAATGCTGAAGTTGAGTCTCTTACTTTCTCGTGGAGGTCGTGGAAGTCACTGTAACGGTGCTTCACCGTCCATCTGTGCTCTCCATCCATCACCTCAATGATGTAAACCTGAAACACCAAATAGCAAAAGATCAAGAAACGCCAAAGACCATCTTTGATCAAACACATAAGTTATATATATATATATATATATCACCATATATACACCCACCTCTTATCAGGCAAACATACGTTTTAAAGGAAAGAGGAATGGGAGGAAGATGAAATAGTTGGATCTGTTCTGAGATCAGTCAGAGTCTGAATGTATTGATGGTCTCTCAGCTATTTCCTCACTCATCAAAGAAATCATTAATTCATACACTCGCTATATTTAATAAATGTTTAATACATTATCTTTACTTAAGGATCGGGTCTCCCTGCCTTTAACTCCTCGTACGCTTGATATTTTTATACTTTGGAGGAACAACTGGCACAGTTACTTTCTGTGGGATTAATAAATCTCTATCTTGCTTTTATCTATCTCACAAAAATCTTGTTTGCTCAAATAACTACAGACTCATAAGAGAGGGTTGATCATCTCATGTCAACTCAAGTCAGACTTTTTTAAACAAGGATGTGGTTTGATTTTTATCATTTCAAATCCAACTGTTCAAAAATGGCTCAAACAGACTTTCTCTTAACGTGTGGTCAGAAACACTACGTTAGTCGACAGCACAACTTTGTACAGCTTCAGGTTATTTGTCGTTAAATCTGTATTTATATTTGGCTTCAATGCTCTGCCTCGGGTTATCACCTTGTACTTTAAATATTAGTATTAGCACAGCACGTCTTCACAGTGACCGCTTGTAGTGGAGTTGAGCTGGTTAGACTTTCATCTCACTGCATTGCACTTATTATCTTTCTATCTGTGGGACTCTGGACTCTCTCTCGCTCCTGTTCCACAATGTGTAAACCTACCGGAACACAACATCTGACCGCGTACACGACACATATCACCCCTGACAGAGACGGAGGAAGCCGCAGTGAAGAGTGTGAACTTCAGAGGAAACGATGGGAGCACTCTGTCACAGTTAGCACTAGCACGGCAGCTAGCTGTTAGCTTGTCAGTCATGTTCCCTGTAAAAACCCAAACCACCTCCGGGAGGATAAAGACACAAAGACACCGCCATGCAAATAAATAACGCAAACAACTCAGCAGTGTGTGTGTGGATGTATTATCACGTCTCTGGCATTGGCTCCCTTTCACTTTGACACAGCCGTAGGCTAGGCTAGCTCCAAGCTAGGCTAAGTGACGTGAGGCGGGACGTGGCTTACAGTGTAGTTCTCCACCAGCTCCGAGCCGACGACACACACTTGTCTCTGCGGCAGCTCCTGTGCGAAAGGCCCGGGCTCCATCCTGAGACCGAGCGGGACCCGCTATACGGCAGAAACACACAGGAACACGGGTTGGGGAGGATGTGCAGCGTCTTCCCTCCGTTAGCCGCCGCCGCCGCCGCCTCCTTCCGACGCCATGTTTGTTGTGATGCTGACCGGAGCAGCTGATTTCAATTTAAAAACAACTTTATTTACAGGGACCATCGCGATCAACGCATTTTAAAAACAACATATTATTTCCTATAAAATCTAATTGATTGAGTCAAACTGATCTGGTCTCATATTGAATAATTTCCTTATAAAACAGAAATATAGAATTAAAACGACTTCTTGTTGTTATTATCAAGCAAACGATCACGTCAGTTCATCATAGGAATCATAAGAAACTGATGAATTGTGGTGATATGATTACATGTTGTTTTTTTTAGGCCTGAATCTGGATGATATGGCCACAAATATTATCCAGATATACTTTCCACATGAGTCAATATCAATAATTATCACAATGTCACAGTATTATTATTTATTTTTAAGTTTACAGACTGATTTTTTTTGCTGCTGAGTGAAGGTTGTGGTTCTAAACTCTTCTTAAAGAGCAGAGAACGACAAACATTTGAGGACATTTTACGAACATGAGTATTCTTAGAAAAGGCCATGTTTCACCATTGCTCAGTATTTATGTCATGTTCTGGGGGGGGGGGGGGGCTGAGCAAACAATGCTATCTTCATTAAGAATATTGTTTTGAAAGAGACCAAATTGACAAGGAATTCCATTATGTTGTACAACTGTAAAATTAATAGTAATAACAAAAGTACTAATAAGTAAAATGCAATATTTAAGTGTAATGATAATATTGCTTAAGTTTAAGGAAATATAAAACATATAGAAAAATGGAATTAAATATTATATACAGTGTAAAAACAAGAAGAATATGTGCAGTGTGAGAAAACGTACAGTGAATGGTTTGCACATGAATCAAAAATGACGTGTTTGATTTCTTCTTATATATATTCTTAAATATCTTAAAATACATATCTTTCTAGTTCTTTTTTACTTCATTCTATTTTAACATTCAGATATTTATTGACGTCACCGGGTTAAGACGCAGGGAAATAAGAACTTCATTGCATTGATAACTTTGTTATTTCTGTATATAACAACAAAGCCTTTGATTTGGATTTTGACCTGATGATGGCGCTGCACGCAAAGCCAGGGGATCAGCAGTGCTGTCGTAATATATGCTGACGGCAACAGGAATGTAACTGAACCAAATATCTGATGCACCAACAGTTGTTGACATTTTTTTAATTTGTATGCAAACCTCATGGAATGTAGACGAGTCGAGAGTCAGGTTTGTGGTGACTGGGCCACAACATATTTTTAATTTTAATCCATCCTGCATTTCTGAAGATATACTCACTCATAAATGTTGGACCCACTGACAGACACTGACAGCTACAGAGCCAAGATGGTGGAAATGAAGAGTTTGAGACTGTAGTTCTTCTGTTTGCTTTGTGGAGACTTGATTCTTTTCAGACCACAGTTTCATTTCATGTTATTCATATTTACATGGGCTGGTTGTTGTGTTTGTAAATGACATGATGACTGAGGTAAAGTTGCTGCTGGTTGTTTCTGAACAGTGGGTCTGTTGTCAGAGGGGGGGGGGGGGGGGGGCAGCAGCTGTGGATCAGATTTCAGCTGCTAAAACTGAGGCGGAGTGAACCATCTCACTGCAGGGAGCAGCTTTGTGCTTATAACAACCCCAACACACAACCTGAAGCCCCTGCAGACCGATATACACATTAAAATATACTATAGTCATATTTAGAATGGATACTTTACACAGATCTGTCAAATACATTGTTGTTAAGATTGTGGATCAAACCTGTACATACTAGTCCCCCCCCCCCTCTGCACGCAAACCCCTGTGAATGGTTCCTTCCGTGTCTTTATAAAGGATCTGAGAAGGAGGCAGAGCCACAGTCAGTGTTGGTCAGAGCTGAGTGCATCACAGCTGCTGCCCCTGAGAAAAGATCAGCTTTAAATCAGCTACAAGAGGCTCAGCTCCCCTCAGCAGCTCACTTCAGGTCACTAATCAGAGCTGAGAGGAGCTGCCTCCACTTTAGAGAGGTGAAGAAGAGAGAGTAGAGCAGACAGAGGAGGGCGTGACAGGCAGCCAGCCGAGCAGGCAAGCTGCTGCTGCAGGGGGAGGAAGAGCAGGCGATGCACCAGCCAAAGCCAGAGGTCAAGAAAAAAAGTGACAGAATAGTGAAAAGGTAGACTCTGGGTGAGAAGGAGGTCATTTGTGATCTGAGCCAGAAAAAACAGACACCAGCCTCTCTTTGTTGTAGTGTGGGCCACCGTGTGGGGAGGAGGATGTGAAGCAGAGCAGCAGGGAGGAAGGGAGGCCACTGCAAGAAAGACGAGAAAATGCTCTCAGAGATGATGTGCAGGAGGAGCTGCCAGCAGCAGCAGCAGCAGCAGCAGCAGGATGCAAAGGAGGCTCCACAGAGGGACGCTGCTAGCCGCAGCAAGCGTGGCTGGTCCAAGAGCTGCAGGGGGCGCCTGCAGGGGCGGAGGACAGGGGGGGGAGGGTGGTCGAGGGGGCGCAATCAGCACCACCCTCAACGTCATCATCATCATCCCCGACACCTCCAGACGGCGGTGATGTCGCTCCGGCCCGTCAACGTTAAGGGGAACAGAGTGAGGGGGATGCGGGCCCCCAAGAACACCAACCAGTTTCTCATGCACGAGAAATACCAGATGCTGCACCTGCGCTCCGACTCAGTGGGGAGCGACAGCGCCAGCAGCTCCGACAGCGACACGGAGCTGACGGACATGGACTCATACCTGGGCATCCTGGAGAATGCCAGAGGAGCCCTCCTGGACAGTCCCAACCCACGCGGCTCGACGACGACACCACCAGGTCAGTTCCTGGTACTGCACAAAGACAGTCTGCGTCTGCAGGAAGAGGACAATCTGCGTCTGCAGGAGGACAGCATGCAGTATTTCCCCTCAGAGGACGACCTCAAGCAGAGCCAGAACTTCATGCAGAGGGACTTTGTTGAGTTCTGTGACATCCTGACATCCTGAAGGGAAACTCTCAGGAGGCCATTTTGTTGTCAGCTGCGAAAGACTCCAACGTTTCTCTGACTGTACGGAGTCAGGTTTGTTCTGCTTCATGTTCACAGAAAGTAAATAAATAAATGTCCACCTTATCAAGTCATTTAGCCTTAAAAGTTGAAGGATCTGCCGCCAAACTGAGGTCATTCCATTAGTTTCCTGCAGGAGCAAAGTTGTTTTTAAATTCTCTTAAATTGAGTGTAATTTTCTTTACATTCCTGCAGTTATCTGCCTTATTTCGTCTTGTTTAGATTCTGGCACTGATGTTAAATGAACAACAAGGGAAACTGCAGGAAGTGGAATCATCTCACCCTGTCGGCTTATTTCCAGGTTAAAGACACAACGTTAACTCCGATGTAAGATTAAATGATTTTATTAAGACGGATGTTTATTAGTGGGATTTTTTTACGTGTCCTGTGTGGTTCATGCTCGCTCGTGTACAGTGTGTACGGGGGCTGTAAAGTGCTGCCTTCTCTGTTGTTGTTGTTGCACACAAAGGAAGATGGGCTGGGTGGTGGGAGTGAGTCCACACAGCCAATCAGAATCAAGCTGCCTGGATTACAGTGCATTTGATTGGCTGATGCAGACTGTCATTAATACAATTTTAAAAAGCCTTTAACTGTAAAGACTGAAAAAAAAAAAAAAAAACGGAAATAATAAACATGTGATTGATGTAACACAGGCTGAGTGATTGTCTTTGTGGATTTAAAGAGTTTTGTTTTAAAAGAGTTAGAGGATGGGGGGGGCGTCACAGAGTCTTCATAGCAGCTCAGGTAGAATAAAGCAAAGTCACAGTGGTAATAACTATGTGAGTGGAGCAGTGAAGAAGACTCTTGTACGGGTTGGATGAACTAATGAATAATAGATTATGTTGAGTTGATTGGATTCAATTTTGGCATAAAATAAAACACCCATAATACATTTGATACTTGGATATTTACAAAATATGGAAGAAAAGAAAAGAAAACCTGAGTCAAACCAACATGAGACGATGAAATGTCATGAAATTAATACAGAAATAAGACAAATAAAAAAAAAAACAATGTAAAACAAATAATAGATAAAACTGAAACAAAGATAAAAACACTCTAAGTTAGTTTTCATTACTCCAGAGTGTTCCTGAACATCTGTTTCAGCAGATTTAATATATAATATATATATATATATTATGTATATTATACAGTGACATTATACAATACTTTTATTACATTTTACTATTTCAGGGTTTAACTAATTTAATCTATTCTATGTAATTTTATTGTTTTTATAAATCTAATAGTATTTGTTTCCTTATATGAGCTTTTATATTATTATAGAGAAATACAGTACATATTCCCTATATGAGATTATTTTTATTATTGTTTTATTTTATTCATAACAACAGTATACATGTACATCTATTTGGGGGGGGGGGGGTTCATGGGTTTCTGGTTTCTGGTTTATTTTATTTTCTTTGGAAAACACTATAACGATAACATTAAGCAGTCGCTTGCAATGAAATGCTTGGGTCACAGGCTGTCTTATAACAATGCTCAATCAAATTTTAAATTTAAAATAAAGTATACATATACTTAATGTTGAAAAGTGTGATTTAAAACAAATTAATAACTAGAATTATACAAATACATTCTAACATTAATCTCCCCTCTTCATTTGGGTCTTCTGCTTTACGCCCTGGCTCTGACTTACTGAACGTGTTTAGATCAAGAAGCAGGTTTATGAATTTCCACTGTGTATTAAACCTCTGCTGGATTCTTGTTTGCACAAACACCTATAAATAGTCTGGTTCATGCCCAGTTACTGTCGGCATTCATATGCATGTGCTGCAGCTTAATACTTAAACCTATTAGCAGTTTTTATTCATTTTTAATGATTCAAAATCTTATAGACTTTAACAACTTGTATTTATTCTAATGGAAAATCTTATTTTGTACGAGAGGCGCATGTTGCTTCTTCGACAGCAGGGGATTCCTGTTTGTATCGCAGCCATATGATCCTGTCGCTTGTATTATTGACTTTATATTTGTCTGTTGATAAATGTCAGACAGAGATCGGAGCAGGGAGGAGGAGGATTCATTGTTCCACCGAGCGGTTGAAATGGATTACATAAAGTGGAGTGGGCTGGTCACACCCACTCAGGACGGACAGGGAGGTGTAAGCCTCTTTGTGTGTGTGTGTCATAAACTAAGAATGGAAACGGGTCAAAGTCAGGAACAGGCAGGTTTTCACTTTGATTTCTCTGCTGCCTCATGTTGTAATATGGGATAACAGCACATTACAGAGATGTTATAGTGATATTTTGTAATAACATATTACAGAAATGTTCATTTAGCTTAAGCTGAGAGCTTAGATGAGGTAATCTTCTCTGTTAGCTGTAGTTCTTTCATGTTAGCTGGTCTTTGTAGATGTATTAATCTATCTTAAAGGGACGTTGACTGTTTCTGGTTCAGAGGTTTGGTTTTTTTTATGTACTGAAAATGACAAAGATACTTGAATGAATCCCTGAGATGAAATGTTGGTACAGCAGCTCCATCAGAGACCAAACAAAGAATAAAACTAGCATTCATTCCTCCACCAAGGACGAAAGAGTCATAGATAGACAGCTCACACTCTTTAATTATTTATACATAAATCTGTCCAATTTTTATCAAGATCCATGAATTATTCTCCAGTAAAATGATAAAAATTGTATAAACGCCTGATCTCACAATGTTAAAGAAAGGGGGAGAAATCTACATTTTGGCCTTTTTTTCTTTTGGTCTCATCCTTCCACCGAGTTTTAGGGGAATTTATTCTGTAGTTTTATCTGTAATTTTCCTCACGTACAAACAAGCTTACAATCCAACAAATCATTCAAACAGACTGGGGTAAAAGCACAATTTCCTTGGCGATGGTAACAAGACAAAAGTCGTCCTAATCCAATGACATTAAATGAAAATAAGCAGCTGTACAGCAGACATTTAAAAAGCAGCTACACCCGTCTCAACCTCAGACCCCTGGATGTGAACTGAAAGTTCAGTTCTCCCTCTGCCAACGTCTACAGCCAGCTCCTTGGTCTTAGCCACATTTATCACCAGGTGCTTCCTCCACAATACGAAACCTCTGCCAGTGACAGGACTCTGAGTTACTTCAAGAAACTGAAGCGTAAAGAGAAAAGGAGATAGCACCATCTCTTCAGGAGCTCCCTTGTTACTTAAATCTGTCCATGACACCCAGTCCTGAAGCCTCCCTGTCATATGGTCTGTGATCCATGTTGTCATGCTGGAGCCCGCCTGCATCTCCCACAACATCCTCTCCAGCACCAATTCTTATGAAGGTGCTCCAGAAATCAAAGGACAGTATATGTTCATAGCGCCACCTGCTCAGTCCACATTTGCAGAAAGTCCACTGAGGAGCTCTGACATCTTCCTGGACCAGCCTCTCCATGCTCTCCATAATCTGGGAGGTCAGGGACATTGATCTGTCCTCATTAAAGACAGATAGGCTGATTTGTTTAGGGACTGGGACCAAGCAAAAGTGTTTCCAATCTCAGAATCTCTTCTCAGCCACAGGCTCAGGTTTAACAGGTGCTGGAGAACATGCACAGAGCTGACTGCCACAGGTTTTAGAGCTCAAGCACTGATTCAATTGGATTGCTCCACCTTCCCCTGATGCTCTGAAGAGTCTGAGCTGCGGGGTCAGGGTGCTGTTGTTGGCTAGTGGGAGTTGCAGCGTCTCAGGGGGATGGGTGACTAAGGTGGGTGGTTGTGGGTGCTGAGTATAACCTATTGAAAAAGTGGTTTCAACTCATTACTCATTAGCTTCTTCTTCTTGTTGAGCAGGGCCTTCAGCTCCCTGGTAATGCAGTGATTGTTACTGGGGAAGCAGTGACCTCCCTTATTGTTCGACCAAATATTTTCTGAAAGGGTCGTTCACAGGTTGCACTGCCCCTCATCAGGCTTCTGGACTTTTGACCAATCAGAGGAAAGTGGATTTTTGAGGAGGCCTGAGCAAACATTGCGACGCATAGGTCCATTTAAATTTTTCAAGAGTTGCTGCATATTTAATTTTTCTTCATTAAATGAACTTTGGAGCATGGAGCGTTCAGGGTGCAGCTTTAGGGCCCTGGTGCAGCTCATTTAATTTAGCTTTGGCTACATCTGTACTACAATGTTTCCGTTTAAAGACAGTGTCGTCAATCTCTGTCCACGTGAGTTTGAATCCCCATCCATACGAACATGCCTGAAAACATATGACACGTGATCACTCACAAACACATGTTGTATGCACGTGCGTCGGTGTAAACAAGAAGAATAGCTCGTCTCCTACGCATGTAAACAGTTGCATCATTGTAAAATGCACGCTTGTCATTGGTTTTCCATTTTACATTCCACACTGGTAGCTGAGTCTAATGCTGGTCATTTCTTCCAGAAGGGGGTCATGTGATAGGAGCCTGACCAATCGGCGAAGGCCTCATTGTGACAGAAATGACCCAATCAGGAAGCTGTTGTGAGTGTTTCCGTCATCATTTCCAAACATCTGTGTTTCTGCCCGAGCAAACGAGGCTCAAACTAAAACGGGACCAGTAGCTTTTCCAAACTTCTCCCTTATAGTGGCTCTAAAACTCAGGGAGTAGTGTGGACGCCGGGCGTATTCTCAGCAGGGTTTCAAATGAAAATGCAGTGGTGTGTATGTAGCCAAAGAGTTCAGCTTCATCTGGTTGTTAATCTAAGTGTGGATGATTTGATTCATTCACATCATCTCATCATCAAAACTAATGGTAATAAAACTCCTAAATAATATTATCTAAACGAAAACACATGATATCGAACCTGTTACCACACTGTCACACAAAGTCACACTGACCCGCAATGTGTTTGCACTGTTTCTTATCTAATCACACACACGCACCAAGTGTTCAGTGCCTTGCTCAGGGACACGGTAGCAGGTCAAAGCTTTCACGTCTCCACCCTCTCTAATGTCTGTCACTGCTGTTTTACTTTCTGCTGCTCGCGGCCACAGGCAGCAGCTTCTGTGGAGGTGTTTTGTAATGCTGCCTCTGATTGGTCAGCTGACTGCCAAACAGGAAGAGAAAGTGAGCTGACACACACATACATGCACGCACACACACACACACACACACACACACACACACACACACACGCACACACACACACACACACACACACACACACACACACATGCACACACACACACGCACACACACACACACACACACACACACCAAGGCAGTAAGGAGTAGATCTGAAGACTGCAAATACTTCCCTACCAGCTGCACTAACGCCAATCTGCTGACACAAACACATTTGTATGTGTTTACACTTGTAAGGAGCCTCACTAAATATTCAATTTTTAACCTAAACCTTTATTATATGTATTAAAAAATATGTAAAAAACGATATTTAAACATTTCTAACATTTGTGCACCTAAATAAAACAGTCTTTTGATAAAGTGAGAAGCAAAACAATTGCTTTATTTAAATCAGTCTTTAAACACGTCCTCATGCTCGTGAGTCCTCCCAAAGACAAAGAAGAGCCACACACACACACACATGCAGCTGTGAATTATTGGTGAAGAGGCAGCCGTCCAACAAGTACAGACAGTTACTGTACGAACGACAGTTAGAAGGATCACTGACACACCCACAAACTGACTTTACAGCTGAACTAGTTGTTGAAATCTGTGAGACACTGAGATGTGAGTTTGAATAAAGTTCAATATTGTTGATGTGAATGATCTTCTTCAAACTACACGGCCATGTAGACGGAGGAAAATCTGAGAGCTGGACATGTGACTGCAGAATTATAAGTGTTACGCTGTCACTAACTTTAAGGCCGGAAAATATTGAATTCTATTTGAACTGCGGATGTTGTGGTTCATTGTCAAGTGTCCAAAATCCAAAGCCACTGGGTGACCAATTATTTTATTGAGGAACACATCTTGTAATATCACACATGATATAATAAACTGAGGTTTTAAACTTTGGAATAGTTACTGATACATTTTAGATTACTGAGCCTTTTAACCGGCAAATTAAAATGACACATATCTGGAAAAAATGAGCCACTGCAGCAAATCCATTGTTTAATCTTCAACTTGGAAATTTGTTAAATGCCCAAATACCTGAGACTCCAGACCTGAAACATAACCTTACTTATAACAGTTTGTTATGTGGTTTACTTTGTATGCACAGATAAGAAAAGTTACTTTTTATTACCATTATTAAGTTTTGATCAATTGGGTTATTTTATATTTCTGTTTTTATCCAGACATGTTTTTAACAACAACAGGACAGAGTATAATGAAAGTTGTCGACTATGCTTTCAGGAAGCCGCCTTTGTAAAGATCCTAAATGATTAAACTTATATAACAAGTGCTGTTGTGTTGGATGTCCAGTTACTCACATTATTATTTATTATATCATTATTTTTATTATATTATTATCTATTTCAAGTTTAAAGACTGATTTCTGCTCCTGAGTGAAGGTTGTAGTTTTAATTTCTTCTTCATGAGCAGATAATAATAACCCCAGACACTGAGGGTGGAACCACAGGAAACACACAAGGAGAAACTGTTACTGAGACTATTTTATCAGCAGGAAAAAATATTATGCAGGAAAGTTTCAGGATGAAAATCAGGATCTTTCTAAGTTTCCTCACAGGAAGGAAATATTGTCAATATTATCATGTTCCAGAAAATTGTGCAAACACTCGGAACCACAGGGTTGTTGTTTTTCTACCAGAACTTTTAACCAATCAGAAAACTTCAATAGTTGTGGTTCTTTACACAACCAACAAACCACGGACCAAACCTCCATTCCCTCAGTGTGTGTCTGAGTGTGTGTGAGGAACAGATGAAGTGAAGGAGGGAGGAAGGGGAAAGTAGTTGGAGTTGGATGGTGAAGTGAGCTCGGAGTGGAAAAGTACAGCAGTCTGCTCTGGAGGTGGAGAGTTCTCGGTTGAGAACACAAACCGGCCAATCAGAGCGCAGAAAAACACAATGATTGACAGCCGAGCTCAGCACCATGTCAGACCAACAGTGAGGCTCCAGCTCTGAACTCTGCCTCCACACACACACACACACACTTCAGTCTTATGACCCCGACAGTCACTTCATTCCCTGAGGAGATTTAATGTGAAAAGCTTCTGAACTGATTCAAATCGAACAGTTAGGATTTTACCAAAGTTTTAAAAGTTCGTTCCACCTTCCTTCAAAATGATGAAGGAATTAGTTTCCTAACCTCAGAACATAATTGTACAACCAAACTCTTTTTATATGTAAATGCGTGTGTATATATTTTTCTCTTAATTGCTATTTGTATTCATCGATGAGTCAAACATTATGATCAGCTGACGGGGAATCCACCAAAAAATAGTTCCATGTAATTACTGGATTTTCTTTGGCTGCACTGAGATTAAAATCTTGACAGAAATTACAACATTACAATGTTTACAAAATACACATACAGTTTGTTTTCTGAAATTTTGTAATTCTTGATAAGATAAATGTTTAACACTTTTCAAACATACACATGTTTCATGTCCGTGCGTCATGTTGCTATCATGTTTCCCCACTTCTATTATGCATCTTCAGGTATGTGTCTATTTAAAGTTCTAAGTTCAGTTTGGAAACTATAATTCACTGCTTTACCTCCGCTGAGAAGTTGACGTCTTTATACCTCTTAGTTGATTTGTTTGTTTTCCTACATTGTGCGACTGGGCCTGTGGCGGAGGTTTATGTGCTCTATGGCTGCCATTCATAATCTTTTTCTTATCAATTTAATCCGTGTGTGAACAGAAATGTGAAAACAAATAAATGAAGTATCCTGTATCGGATCTAGAGCCAGATTAGGTGCTGGGCAGATGCAGACACTCAATTTAGAAAAGACTGTAGAGTGTTTGTAAAGATGGACGATGCGTCTTCACTTCCTCCCTCAATCCAGAAATTAGGCACAAACATCCCGGATACGAACGCTGCCATCTTGTGCATATGGAGCCAGAGACGTCCCGACGATACACAAGCTCGACCAATCACGAGTCAGTCTCAGCTGTCAATCATGGCGTTTCACTCAATTTTATAGCATCAAATAACTAATTAAAACCAAACTTACCTAAAATGACAGAAACCATCTTTGAGAAATAAATATTTTGACTGGTCCATGTCCTATCTACTAACATGGAGAAGGCTGGGTTTAACACAAATAACTGATCAAGATGAAACAGACTGAAACTGTTTCTGTTTGTGTATTAAACAAACTATATTCAGTGTGTTAACAGATGTCTTTTAAAAGTGCTTGTGTTTTTTTAATATGAAAACTTCCATGTCAGCAAACAAGATTGACCAAGAAGAGCTTACGTAAGAAAAACACACACAGACACACAACGTGTTAAACACACACTGTGATGATACCAGCCTCCAGACCTCATGTGCACAGTGTGTCAGACGACCGTTGTGAGTGTGTGATCTGTTTCCTACTGCTCCACTGACCTGACACACACACGCACGCGCACGCACAGACACACACACACACACACACACACACACACACACACACACACACACACACACACAGAGGAGCCCAGTTAAGGGGCTGAGGGAGGGAGTTGTTATTCTGGTAGCATGAGCTCAACTTATCTCTCTTGGAGCGGGGTGGTGGTGAATGTGTCACGGGACTGACATAATATTACTCAAAGCATAAAACCAAGTGCTTTGAATTTGTGAGGACCAGTGAAAAAGTCCTCACAAAGTCCAAAAGTCCTCACAATGATGGTCCTGAACCAAACTTGGGCCTTATAACTATAGATACACACACACACACACACACACACACACACACACACACACACACACACTCTGTATTTATGACAGAGGGACATGGACAAGTGTTACTTGTAACATACCAGACAGAATACTAAGATCTGATTGGTTGTGTATTTCATTGCATCCATTTTCTGAGGCCTTCCTATGTGACTTATGATGGTTTCAGCTGGTACAGGTCACAGCGCCTCCTGCTGGTTGGAGCTTCACACTAATTATTTCCCTCTGCTTCACAAAGACCTTGCTGTGTTTGTCAATTCTTCAATAAATATATAAACTCCTTTAACACTTAATAAGTGGCCCTGGTGTAATCTATGAAACATAATGCAGTTAACCACCATATATGAGTTAATCACATACAGAGGGGCAACCTGAAAACCTAGAATGAGTGGAGCTCAACCACATTTAAATTCACTAGATCCAGATTTAAATTTGGTTCTGCACCAAATCACAAACAGTGATACATACAAACATCTTTCCACCAAGTTCTGTGTTAGTCTGAACAGTTGTTTTTCCAGATTCAGTAAAATTAAATGTAGTTTCATAAGAGGACAGTTGGGCCCTGGAGGAGATATGCACTTTACTGAGTGACAAATTGTCAATTCTATCTTCTTAATATTGTAACTTAATGTAAAATGCTATTTTTCTACACATAAACAATAATAACTCATTTGGCAAATACAATAAAAGGTCTTGTGTGCAGACATCAGTTTATCAGCAGTAGGAAAATAAAGTTACTGCAGCAAAACAAAGTCAAAGTTTAAGTCAGCAAAGTCATTTATAATAAAACTTGCATCATATGTATATGTCTCATCATTGGCTGGTTGCTTGTAAATCTTTTATTATGAAGTAAGCAGAAACTGATGAGTTGTACACTGACGTGTGCTGTGCAGTACATGTACAGTCAATATCCAGCTGTGATCAAAATGTCTCTGAGGTAACATCTAACAACACAAACAACACAAGTGTTGGTGTGTATGTCACGTATTACTCGTACTACGTGTGTATCTGCCCTGAGGGTACACAACAGGCAAGTGAAACAGGAAACTGCAGCTTCTGATTGGCTGAGACTCACACACACCGATCTGACAAATTTCACAAGAGCACAGAGACGCCGAGCTCCTCCTTCGACACAGGCCCTCTGTCTTTTTCCTTCCTGTCGTCACCTTCCAGTGAAGAAAACTGTAGCAGAGCGTTCAGTCTCAACATGTTCTGTGATACTCTGATCCAGGAACAGCCCGGCCCACAGTGACTCTGCAAACATCCGTCTCAAACTGAAAATACGTCTTTTCACACAGAAGTTCTTCATTTCTACGATACAGAGTTGGGTCAAAGTGACAAAGTCTTTCATCTTTTATCAACAGACAGTTCATCAGAAGTACTCAATGTAGGAACTGACAGTTCCTGAGTACATGATACATTATCTGATGGGGGTGTGGGGGCGGCACGGTGGTGTAGTGGTTAGCAGTGTCGCATCACAGCAAGACGAACAGGGCCTTTCTGTGTGGAGTTTGATCCCCCTGTGTGTACGTCGTCCGACTTCCTCCCAAAGTCCAAAAACATATCCATGGACTAAAAGGGCACTTAGACGAGCTTGTACCTCCACCAAGGCTCAACAGTGATCCACATTTAAATTCTCTAGATCCACATTTTTATTTGGATTTGCACAAACACTGATAAATATCAGTCCTCTAAACACATCTGGTTTCAAGATCCATGAATTATTCTCCGAGAAACCAATGAAAATGTTAAGAAATCTTACATTGTTGACAGAAAACATCCTGGATCCGCCTCCTGATCATGGATCTGCAAAAAAAGTTCAATGGGTTCTTTCCTGATCCTTAAGTTTCATGAGAGTTCATCCAGTAGTTTTTGTGTAACCCTGATAACTCACAGTTACACTTTACTTTGAAACAAAACACGGCATCTATTTTTAAATCCATTCATTTGACAAACGTCTCTTTAGTGATTATTACGGCCGAACGAGGAGCTGCTAAATATTTGTTTCCATCTTTGTATTTAACATTAGATGGAATGAAGCATAACTTCCTACTGCAGCTTGATTCATGTGTTTGAACGTTAGAAAGACAAAACTCTTTCAGAAATGGTCTTTTTTTTCTCCTCTGTGTAAGTTTGGTTGTGACCTTGAGCTGAAGTGGAAAAACTCACAGACGCTGATAAAGCGACACCTGCTCAGCAGCCCCACAGCAACACAAGTACACTCTGTTCAACTTCAGTCCTCACAAGACGCCTTCGATCATATCCTCTGTTGTTAGCTTTGCAGAAAGTATTTGGCTAATCTGATGACACACAAATACGAGGTTTGTACTTGTACCTGTACTTCAGGCCCCCTGCCCTAAACCGAACCTCAACTCATTCTACCCTAAAATAAAGTCTGACCCTCAGTTAATTTGAAAAAGTGGGGACAGGACAAATGTCCTCACTTTGTGCTGAACTTCTAACTGTCCGACTTTCCAAAATGTCCTCACTTTCTAGTTTTCTGCATTTTCCAGAACACAATTTTACTGTCTCAAAAATGTCTTCACGTTTGAAAACGTTATTTCAAAGGTGTAAACTTGGTGAAGTTATTCATGAGAGTCCATGCTGTAAAAGGACAGAAGACGCTCAGACGCCCCCTTCTGGTTAATCAGTGTCATATAAAACTGAGGCCTGATGTTTGGTGTAAAGTTGACCAGAAATCAGTCACATCTGCATCAGGGAAAAGAACGAGAAGATAAATACATCATTAATCTAACCGAGAAATACTGACGTGAAAAGGTAGAAAGAAAAAGAAATCACTTGTTCCCTCAGTGGACAGGAAGTTTCTCAGATGGAAATAAAACTTTTAAAATTCAGTGATATTTTTTACAAATCGTGGATAATTTAATTCATTGATTAATGAGTTTTCTGCAGATTATAATTTTTTCCCTCATTAGAATAACATTAACGAACCCAAAATCCTGCTTTCCTTTTTCCTTCATGGTTACTTTGTAAGTATTTGTGGATGAGTATGTTTGTCAGTATATATTTTGTCAATAAAATACAAAATTTGATCTCATGGTGCATCAATAAAAACAAGGACACTGTGGTTTGAATATTTCTCTTGGTATAAACATTGTTAAGCTTCAATGAAGAGCTGGAACAACATCATACACAATTTGAAATGTTTGGTTCCGTGAGGAGCAACTTTACCCTAAAAGACAGAAGACACTCAGGAGGCAAAGAAAATAGAATAACTTTAATAAACACTGAATGAGCCAGTTCCTCTCAGATCAGATCAGGCTACAATATGATTAGTTTTCTTTGTGTTGTGAGAAGAGAAAAAAAACAACAACCGTACATTCCCAATTTAACCCAAGTTCACTGTCAGATATTATAAAATAGTCTCCGTGGTCGTTGATAAAGGCTTTTAGCAAATAATGTTTTAAAATTCATCACTGATGCAGCTTCTAACAGAACAAAAACCATGCTTCTTCCTTTTGCATCATAACCAATATGAAGGTATTACACATTACTTACAGTTACTCTGTGACTCTGTGTTTCTCCTGTGGAGCTGGTGATAGAAACCACAGCGCATCGTGTTTCTTTCTGTAAATGTCTTTTCATGTCTGAGCTCTTATTCTGAAGGACAAGAAGTCGCTTCAATGGACAAATCGATAAATCGTTTTTTATCGTATCAGTCCGCTCTCCAGTTCTCTGTCTGTCACTGCATCACTGCTCCTCTTTTTCTCCTCTTCCTCTTGTCTCTTCTGCTCCTCCTCCAGCTCCTGCTCTTCTTTGACGTCGGCCACCTTCAGTTTCTCCTCCACATCCTCAGGAATCTCCACCTCCATCAGATTCTCCATCCCCGTCTCCGGCTCGTCACCAATCAGCACCTGGAGGGAGGCAAGGAAGAAAGAAAGGTTTACAGTCACAACTAAAATGTAACTATTGGAGTTTTCATGGTAATAAGGGAATTCATTGTTACAATAAAATCACAAAGAGCAACATTTCAGGTGATTATTGATTATTGATATCGTCACTGTGGGATTAGATCATCTGTACCTGGATCAGTTTTTCAACAGTTGCTGCAATGTGCACGTCCTTCTCCCACTTGTGATACTCTCTCATGATCGGATAAACGTTCTTCTCTTTTAGTGTCAGTCGACCATCTTTGGTTGCCGTCAGCTACACAAGAGACAAACAGTGAAGAGCTCAACATGAAAACACATGTTTATACATTGTGTGTGTGTGTGTGTGTGTGTGTGTGTGTGTGTGTGTGTGTGTGTGTTTGTGTGTGTGTGTGTGTACCAGGAGGAGTGTTTCCAGCAGCATCTTTCTGATGTCAGGGTCTTCATCTCTTTTCTTGTCCTCTGGCAGATACTGCAGGTCCACAGGTAAACCTGAGCACCACATCAATATAAATACATATATTAGTATATTAGTATCTCTCTCTCTCTCTCTCTCTCTCTCTCTCTCTCTCTCTCTCTCTCTCTCTCTCTCTCTCTCTCTCTCTCTCTCTCTCTCTCTCTCTTCTCTCTCTCTTCTCTCTCTCTTCTCTCTCTCTTCTCTCTTCTCTTCTCTCTCCTCTCTCTCTCTCTCTCTCTCTCGCACATTTAAGGCCATTTTCAAGACAAACATATCTCTGGCAGTAGCAGCTTCACTTCTGAATCGGAGCAGACACTGAGTTAACTGGTTTACCAATAGAAAGACATTCTGACCTTCATTGTCTTCTTCTGACAGCTCCTCTGGTCCGGCCAGCGGCAGCAGGAGGAAGGGCAGGATGTCCACAGCCTCACTCAGCAACCACACATGATGGCCTGGACACAGTGAGGACGAACTGTTAGGATTTACAAGGACACTGCTAATGTAGCATCTCTTCTTCATTCTAGCTCTTATTATTATTATGTTTGACTGTGTTGACTCTTTGTCTGAATGGAATCTTTCCATCATCACCATCAAATCCCTAAATGAATGAAGGAAAGTAAACACAGTCCCAGGCCTCACTCTGTGTGGTGATGTCATTGTGTAGACTCTTGTGCTGAACTATAAATCAAAACCTTCACTGTAGGAATCTGCAGCCGGACTCCTCATCAGGACGAGTGTCTGGTTTAACTCAGGCTGATGTGATGATGTGTGTGTGTTTATGTGCGATTGTGTGTCTCACCATGGTCAAAGCAGCAGTTGCGCAGAGTTCCTACGACTCCTCCTCTTCTAAGCGCTGATGTCCGGTACTGAGTGAAGGGCAACAACCTCTGGAATACACACCTGCAATGCACGCACACACACACACACACAGTTACAACATGTTGTATGTCGTAACACACCCACAATGAGGGTGGGACAATTTCATTTGTCAACACTACACCTGGAAATTAATTTGAGAAGTCAAAGAGCAGATGTTTGTGCACAGAAGAAAAGGAAATCTGTCCAAGCTACAAAATGTCAGCGAACAGTTTTGAGCACAAGAAAAGCAAATCCCCCCCCCCCCCCTCTGTCTGACCACAGTCCTCATCCTGCAGTGTATTCAGTCACCTGTCCTTGTCCAGGATGTAGTTTCTGGCCTCGGGCAGCTGTGTCAGGTTGGACAGCAGAGGACCCAGGTAATGGAGATTTGCCTTCTTGTTGAAACCTTCAGTGCAGAAGAGCTCCACCAGTTTAGTCAGACCAACGTCCTCCTGCAGGACCTGAACCAGCACAGACACGTTATATCTGTCGCTATCCAGCACGCTGAGCAGGACACAAACATGAATCCTTCTACTATTCTCCTTTGAGGTTAAGTGCATAACAAAGCTCATGTATGGTGGAGTTAAGCTGTGTGAAGCGTTTAAATGAGCAGCATAGTAGAGAGAGCACCAGGTTCATATTCACTTTCACTATAAAAAGGCTAAATCAATACATTAGCCATAAGAAGAGGCTATGCTATTAGCAAATGTGTGAACCAGCCACTGCCCCCCCCATAACCTCTTTCCAGGTAAACTGGAACTGCGCTGACTCACCGGGAACACAGTCTTGCAGGTCTTCTCGTGGCGGGTCAGGTTGGACAGGATCTTGCAGCTCTGATCAGAGAACCAGCACTCTGGATCCAGAAGGTTCTTTAATAACACCGGAACAACTTTAACATCTGCCACCAAAACCTGCGTGAGACACAACCAAGAACACACACACACACACACACGTGTAACATAAATCAACACTCAATCCACAACATCTCTGAGGGATGTATAGTTCTTTTTGTTTTGTTTTATTTGCCACTTACAGAAAAGTTGTGTATAATTTTTAATTTTAGACCTCACCTTGTGCAGAGTCTCATCTGCTGACAGGTTGATGAAGATGTGGTAGCAGTCCTTCACTATGGTCATTGAGGGGTCAGAGGTCAACGCAAAGAGCGCAACCAGTAAATCAGGTTTAGTACGGAGGAAGCGGCAGCCATCCCTAAAAACACACACGCACGCGTGGGTGTGGGTTACGTTAGAATTTACATCTGATAAACAAATATGCATCCAACAGTAAAGGTACGGGACAGCAATAAGTTCTTATGAATTTCATGTTATGGCAAATGTGTTGTCCTAAAGTGTTGTTCATTGATAGACAGCAGCCTCTTCTGATATGTGACCACAGGAGTTACAAATACATCCATTAACACTTTTCATATACATAATATAAATGCTAAACAATAACAATTAATATTGCATCTTATCAGTGATCTGTATTATTATAAATACACTTTTACTAATGGTTTTGATTCAGTGTCAGTCATAGCCAACACTATTAATAGCATCACCCCCCCCCCCCCCCCCCCCCTTGCTCCTCGTTGTCATCCTACCTGTTTCCTGACAGTCCCAGGATGTTTGCTGTGGTGTGACCTTTGACATCAGGACGTGTGCCGGGGCTCAGGAAGGAGAGCAGCTCCGCAGCCTCAGAGTCACTCAACATCTTCTAACCGAGTCTGATGAAGAGCAGCAACACCACAGTTAACCATCAGGTCCCACAACAATACTATGGAAACACTACCACTACCAGTTGTAAAACTCTTAAATATTGAATGACTCGTGGCACCTTGTGATACCTTTGAGTGAGGAACAGTAATAAACACTTACCATGTTTACAGAGTAATAGATTAGCTTTAGTTGTCACACTGTCAACACATTGGAAACCAAGTGTCAACTCTTCACTTCTGTGTCACAATCAGGATATTTACATATGAAAAGAAGATTCAGTAAAATACTTGTATTTACTGAGGCTACATCCTGTCTATGGTTTATTTATTAGCATTCAAGCTTCATTTTAAACTTTTCTTACCAAACATCAGTTTTTAGTTTGAACTAAACAATCTGTCAGATTAACAAACCCATTAACTCTTCACTACATGCTAATGTTTAATATTTACAATGAGCTATAAAAAGATGTTACCTTTCAGTGGCTATAGGACGAGTCTACTTCTCATTTCGCTGCTGTACTTCTTGTAAACATGTATTTTATTCTTCTACTTGATGAACGATCACAGTTCACATGTGGACACTGCGGCTCAGCTTCCGGCTCAGCTTCCTGCTTCTCTTCTTCTCTTGGTTCGCAGCAGCTGGAGGGTCCCAGCTGCGTGCTGCTGCCCCCTGTGGTCATGTGGGGACGCTCCGTGTTTGTGAACCTCCAGATGTTTCGAGAATATTCTGGTATTTCCTGGTCACGTGTTTATGGAGCATAAATGTGACGTATTTTGGGTTATCGAATATTATCATGTTTATTTTATACCTTTTCATTCTATGTGAGAAACGCACAAATGTAAATGGAACAGCACATATTATATTTCATTTTATTTATCTTTTTGTTTTTTAATCAATTACAGTTTTATACAGTTTCAAATAAACTTTAATTTAACTCTAATTTCATTGTAATTATATTTTTCAGTTTAGATTTTTTTCAATTTAATTTTTTTATAAATCTTTATATTCGTGGTATTTATCTTTATATGAATTCTAATTTCTGGATCAAACTGGTGAACTGACTGACACTGCCATCCTTTGAACTAAAACAAATCTTCTTAGGAAATGTTTTGAGAGTAAGGAAATACATTTCTTACGCCTCAAGAACTCACATAATGTGTAACAGTGAGAAACACTGTATTTAGATGCAAATTAATTTGACCAAAAACTCCTCAACCTTGAAAATTACACACATTGACGCACACACACACACACACACACACACACACACACACACACACACACACACACACACACACACACACACACACACACACACACACACACACACACACACACACACACACACACACACACACACACACACACACACACACACAGAAACAGCAGAACAGGTTTTATGTTAAAGATATTTTTACCTTCCAAACTACTTTATTGATATATTGAAAAAACACATACAAGACATTCACATAGTTAAGTCCAATCCGCAACTGCTACCACTCACTCCAAATGTTGCATTGAAATGCTTATTGCATATTAACATGTTCCCCTTCAGATTAAAAGGTACAGTTCAACCTTTACTGTCTCCAGACAACATTTGGCGCTTTAACTCTCACACAAACCATCAATGAATCAAATGCTGCAGAATGTTTCTTCTTAAATCTTAAAAAAAAAAAAAAGTCAACTTATCAAACTCCGACGCAGCATTTCAACAATTAGGATAAACAGAACACTTTAAGAATATCATAGCTGTGGTGAAGACAGGAGTGTTGCTGTACATGTGATTGTGTTTACAGCCTCCAGACATTTCAGATAAATGTTCCTCCATGTGGACTGGAGGCTGCTGGGTAAAAACAGGAAAAACACCCAGGGCTCTTTAAAAGAATAAAGGTCAGACACGTTGGAGGATGTAGACTGAACAACAACGCTGATCCCTCGTTTTCCAATGTTGAAATATTTTACTTTACACAACACACACTATATTTGTCTCACAGATTTTAATATTACTTACATACCACTGCAAAAAAAAGAAGAAGAAAAAAAAAAAGAAATAAAGAGTAAAAGTCTTCAGCGTTTTGATTCAGAAAACATTTCACCAGACGTGTGATGACAGGAGAGAGTGAAGGAAAGATTGAGCATCAGTCAGATAATCAACAGTTACAAAATATTCAACAGCATCAAGAAGTTCACCACGAGCTGCAGTGGATCCCAGTCCATGCAATCTTCACGGGGACAGATATTTAGTTCCAGCCGTACAAATCCCGCTCCAGGTCAGGCAGGGGTCGCACACAGAGTTTTGGTGACTCAGCATTTCTTCCTGGTAATTATGTGTTGCCATGGTAAAGTAGTACTACTGAACTTTAAGGAAACGACTGTAGTTATATGCATCGAAGTCTACATCTCGGTATGGTGACAAGACTATTGTGTTCAAGGCCGAGAAAGGCATCTGAAGGCACTATGGAGTCTGATTGGCAGACAGAGATCTGCAGGCGGCCTGTCTCTGTTGGCTCAGGGCGGGGCAAGTCCATCATCATCATCATCATCATCATCATCATCATCATCATCATCACCATCCTCCTCACCATCCTCCTCCTCCTCCTCCTCCTCCTCAGACTCTTCACTCAGCCTTGTCTTTCCTCTTGGACGTGAACGGGACTTTACTGGCTACTGTCGACCCCATCGAGGAGACGCCGCCGGCCACGGCTGACACGCCACCCTTCACCAGCCCCACACCCATCGAAGGCACCGTGGTCACAGCCGACTTGGTGATCTCCAGGCTCTTGCCGCCCACCCAGGCCACTCCGCCCACCGCAGCACCCACGACACCCTTGGTGACGTTGAAGAGGCCGCCGGTCACCCGCCACATCATGCCGGGGGGAGCCACCACGTGGTCCTTGCCAGGATCTGTGAACAAATGGAACACAAGCATGAGGAATCAATATTTCCATTATCATACCTACATCTGCAACTAATTACCTCTGCCAAGCAGCAGGATTACACAGAACACAATGAAGTGATTTTATTGAAACTGGGCGAAAGGATGGGCCAAGAAAGAACCCATTTACATTTGGAGCAGATTTGATTAAGGGAGCGGACACAGGATTTGGTTCTCTTTCACTTTAACACTGTGTCATAAGATGTTTTTCAATATGTTTGTGAATTTGTAAAGAAATAAAATAATCTTCAGGCATATTTAGGGGGTTGATCTCAATGAGTGTGTGTGGGGGGACTGTTTTTAGTTCCTACTGAAGATATAAATCTTTAAAAACACCTCACAAACACATCATTTTTTTCTCAATAATTTTAACAAACAAGCTGGTTACTGTAATTATTATGAAATATTCCTGAAGCAGGACTTAATAGTGAATTTGAAATAAACTACAGTGTGTTCATATAGACGAATACGATAGATGAATATCCGCTAATTTAAGAGGTTTCTGATATTATATAGAGTTTGACTGTACTTACATTTGGTTTGAGGTGAGTCAGTTAGAAATCACATCCTATCCCAACCTACACCTCCCGACAACAAAGTCACAGCTGAGGTCGGGAAATTCTGATGTGAATTGTGCCGAGTTTAGCAAAACTAAAAGACCGGAGTCATGCAGGTGGCTGTGAGAGGCTGTATTTAGGTACAACAGTGCTTTCAGCTAAACGCCAGCACCAGCATTCTATTACAATGATAACATTCTTGTGTGTATCAGGCACAATTCTCATCATGTTCACTATCCCAAGTAGGCCGATGTTTACTTTGCATAATTGGCAGCAGGTTGATGAGTTTTGCAGGAGTTTGGTCATAAATCAAGTTGGATGAATTAAAAATATTTAACCTCAGGATATTAGATGAAAAGTCACCTGAGTTAAAAGGACGTACATGTTGGGATATTTCACCTGCTGCTGGTGGTGTCAGAAAAAGGTCAGGGAACCTCCTCCTGTACCAAATTTGATGGCAACTCATCAGATACTCGTTGAGAGGTTTCAGTTGGGACCAAATGACCGTACCATCCCTGGAGCGATGTCGTTGGCATGGCTAAGTAACGGTGAGATGATAAGTTTGGTAATTGGCCGTTCCTCAAATGCTTTAACGTTATTATTTCTATAAACCTGGGATTTGTTAACAACCCTCTAATGATCTGATCTGTACAACTCACCTGCTGAGTAATGATCATCAGACCTGATAAAATGTCTGAAACAGAATCATGACAGACTGAGAGCTGCCCGGGGGACTCGCCTGCTGCTAAGTATCTTAGTGGGACACAAATAGCAGGTTGGAGCTGCGGCCGCATTTACACAAACAAACATATTCCCTGGACAAACCAACAGTTTCTGAAATAGCACCAGGCAACGTGTGAGCACAGATTGCACCATATTCCCTGCTGATGGCTTTAGCATTGAATTGCAGCCCCGGGGGGAAGGGGGGGGGGGGGGGGGGGGGGGGATCTTGCTACTCACCCTCTGTAGGCTGGATGGAGGCGGGTTCAGCTTCTTCCAAAGCCACGCTGGTCCCAGGCTGGGGCTCCACGTTAACACTGTTCACATTCTGGAAAACACAGGAAAACCACAGGCTGCTTTACTATGAATACACCAAGTATCACTGTACTTATGTACCTCTTACATGTATATGACTGCATTAACAATCTATAGTAAATATGTGACTGAATATTTGTCTCCCCCAGGAACAGTTGCAGCGCCCCCCCCCCCCATGGTCAATACTTTCACAGAGAGCAGCAAACCAGCGAGACCATCATGAAGCAATCCTGCTGTTCTACCCACATGCTCCTCTCGGCCTCCCCTGGTCAAGAGCTCTTCACTTCCCAGGATTCTTGCTGAGTGCAAGGCTCAGAAAATGTAACGTGTGGTTCTCTGGTTCTCGCCTCAGAGAACGAGGTATCAAAACTCCTGACAGCTGGACCCCATTCCCACCAACCTTGTTCAAGTCATATCACAAGTATCACTGGCATCAGGAACATTTCCCACTGGTGTCAAACAGACTCGGGACTCAACTCTGCACAAAAAGGCTTCACTTATGCTCAAGTTAAGAACTGTTGACAGTGTTGTAACTTCTCACATGGGGCTATTCAAAGAGTGGTTTTCACACACGTATTAGAATTCCTTTCACATAATGTCCTCATGATCCAAATGAGTCAGGATTTAAGAGAGGACTCACCACTTAAATGACTTGACTGTGACATGTGTCTTTAGAGCAGCTACAGCAGCAGCTTAGTCTTCACTTCTTATCTACATGGACCTATCAGCAGCCCTTGATACTGTGAGCCACTGGTATGGGCAAAGTGCTGTCTTGGTTTGAATCCTATCTCTATGGGTGTTCGTTCAATGTGTCATGGCGAGGTACCCCAAGGTTGGATACTGGGTCCCCTTATCTTTACAACTCCACGTGACATTCCGGCCAAATAACTCACAGCCATTCTCTCCCAGAAATGTCCACATGGACGAAAGGAACTAAAAAACACACTCAACTAAACCTCTCAAAAACGTATCTTTTAGAAATTCTGGTCTCAAGCCCAATCAAAATGGCCTCTTCATGTCTCGCCCAAACCAAGGGGCGGAGAAATATGGATTTTAATGTTTAATGACCAGCAGCTACCATCCTCTGAACATGTTGCAACTGTTTCCCAGTCTCTTACATAAGAAATCAAGCCTAACCGACTCAGTATGTCACCAAACTCTTGGTGCTGCCCATGGTCATTTCTCTCCTCTACACATATAATACCCTCTGTCAGGCTTCCCTTTAAGAATCGTGAAAACCTTCCAGAATGGGGCGGTGCTTCTTGTATTGATCAGCCGAAAAGGGCACAGGTCACTCCCCTGTTCAGCGACCTCTACTGGATACCAATACCCGGCCAATATAATTCTATTAATCAACACATTCCTAAAGAGTGAAATCTGGGTTGGCACCCATCGACGGAGCCTTTTCAATTCTCAGCTACTGCGCTCCTCCAAGGAATGTTGTTTGGCATTACCATCCCTGCACACAAGGCAATCACATTCCAGACTGTTCTCATTTGTGGTAACTTGATGGCGAAACAAGCTCCAAAATGCTATGAGAGCAGGGGCGTCGCACTGTATCGTCAAGAACCTCAAGAAGAAGTCCCTTCTTCTGAGAACACGTCCTCTCTTAACCCCTCTGCCTAACAAGACTTTCTGTGCAGGTTCTACCCACTTCTTTACCTGGCGTCCTACTTTTTGAGATACGGCCATTAGAGCGTACTTCGAGGTCCCTCAGTGGTAAGTCACTCTGGATAAATGTGTATGCTAAAACTATATGAAGGTGTTCTGCTTGATTAAATATCCTGTGGTTTGGTCAGAAAGGCCCAACTGGTGTCTGAGCAGGAGAACCTACGGCCTGGTGCTCATGCTGTTGGTCTGTGGATCCAACCCTTTCCTCTTGTGACCCCTAAAATGTGTTAAATTTGAAGGTTAAGGGTTAAGGGCTAAGAGATGCTAACCTGTGAGGCCGCAGAGTGAGCGATACTGCAACTAAACCACGGCTCCTTGATTATGAAATGTCCTTATTTCACTAATGCATAATTTAAATGTGAATTCCTCGTGAATCTTCCTGCAAATCCTCATCACTCCAACCCCCAGTTGTTCTTTTCTCGAGACTCTCGGTGAGTCGCTATAACTGCAGGTTATCATCATCATCATCATCATCATCTCTGATAATCTGCTGCCACTGTTTGACCTGGAAATCCAAAGTTAAAATGTGAATCCCATTGACCACTGCTGAAGATAATAAGCAGAGAAAGCAAACAGGCCACGTAGAGACCACAGAAGGAACAACCTGTTGTCACGGTGGAAATCCACATCATCACTCGTGTGGCTACACAACTACATCGTACATCTTATTAAAAACCTCCTCCCTCACACACGCAGTTGCTGAACCACATGTTCCCACTTGTCAAACGACGCTCGGTGGTTTCTTACCTTCACCATTGTTCCCTGTGTTTCTCCTGCGAACACACCTGAGAGAAACTCGAGCCTGGAGCAGCTTCTGTTTCAGCCGAGGAGCCAAAACTCTGCCGCAGTTGGACCGATGTGTTTTCGGGGGGGAAGCTGCAGCTCGGACGGTTAACGGAGGCCGCTTCTTCTCGGGGGAGTTTTCGCTTTTTATCGCATCTATCCGCAGCAGCAGCAGCTTCCGAACTTCTCCTCAGACTCCGACTCGGGCTGCAGCAGCTTTTCTCTCTGACTGTTCTGCCGACGTGGCGCCTCCACACACACACATAGACACACGTACACACATGCACACACACACACGCGCTGCCACGCACTACACTTCCGCTCACAACCTTCAAACTAAAAAGCCTCACAGGCATAGCGGTAAACCATTTTTTTTTGGGGGGGGGGAGCTGTTTTTATTCATTGACCAGGTACAAGAACATATAATGAATATTTGTTTTCATATTTTCGGTTACATAACAGTGCCAAAGTTTAAGCTAAACATAAATACATACGTTTATACATAAATAGATAAAACAACAACATAAATACATACGTTTATACATAAATAGATAAAACAACAACAACAACAATGAAAAAGAAAGTTTTACACCCTGGTTCATTTCAAGTTTGCATATATGTTAAAGCCACCTGCATCAAAACTTATGTTCTGTGCATTTCTCCTTTGTGTTGCAGATGAACAGGACAATGTCAAAGCATATTAGATGTTATCATCTATTTTTTTACATGTTTGCAACCTTTAGCAGATGCTTGAGTATTGTCTACACCCTCATTTAAAGTTGTTAAAACATTATCTTTATCTGTATATGTTAGTGGAGGCGGAACAATACAGATATGCAGGGTGAGGTGGTTGTAATGAGGGTCCCTTTGTTATGTGGTGTATAGATGTGCACAGAGACCACCAGACTGCCATGGCTCTGTGAAACTTTTTAAACCGTCTATGAAGAGTAAAAAAAAAAATTCTAAACGTTTTACTGGTAAATAAATGCAGAAATAAATACGTAAATACATTTAGAAATTAAATACGCATGGTGATCACAAAGACTCTATCTGTATTCCTACATGTATGTATGTGTGTATTTATGTATGTAAAACTGGTAACTGCTCAATTAAATAACACATTTAGGTGTTTATTGTGAAGACAGGAAGTGGCTTGTGGGCGGCTACTGCAGCTCCAGCTCCGGATCCAACCCCGGATCCTTCATCATCATCATCATCATCAGTCAGCTGTTTGAGTTAGAAAGGACTGTGTGTTCTGACCCTGTGAACGTGTCTGATGCGTCATGTACATTTAAATGGAGACTCACATGTAAACTGAGATGTGCTGCTCTCACATGGATTCACATGCAGGTCGTTGTCATGTAAACTGAAACCATGACGGTGAAGACAGTGTGGCGTAGTGTAGAGACATGAGTCAAGGGTCAAATGCTGCATAGAGATATTGATTCAAATCGATTTTTTTAAACTGTCAGAGGACACACAGACGTCAGGGCTGTATTAACCGAAAGACCAGGGTAGACAAAATACTACTACTACTACTAATAATGATAATAGTACTAATATTAATAATAACAACAGTTATATGAGTATTAATAATGATTGTAATATAACAATAACTTTTAGATATAAATAGATACAAAAATAAACGACTCTAGTTGATGGCAAATAGATTTAAAAAAAAAAGTGTGACCACATAAATATGTTGCTGCTCAATTCTTTCTCCACTCAACCTTTTATTTATTAGTATTTTATTATTTTTAATTATTTTATGTCTTTAGATCCTTGTTTAATCAAACAGACAAGGCTGAAAGGAAAACGTCTTTAGTGGAGGTAAGTTTAGAAGGGAATGGCAGCAGCTCTCAGAGAAAGACATTTATATTTAATGTTTAACTTCCTATTAAAGAAATGCTTTTGTGATGATTTCCAGTGTAGAACATGCACTTGTCTGCTGTGAGATAAACAACAGAGGAAATGACAGAACTCACATGAAGGCTCAGCAGCTGCAGGAGTGTGCCACCTCCAGTAGATGGCAGTAGTTCCGCCCCTCCGTCTAAGACCGAAGAAGAAGAAGGTGAATTTTGTTCAGGCACTTTCTCCGTCGCATTGTTTGGGGTCCTGACTGGAGGCTCGGCGCCAGTCTCCGGCTGTGGTCGAAGCTCAAGTGAATACGTGGAGAAATAAACCGAAATATTAAATAAATCCAAGTGTTTAGGAAACTTTGGATCCTCCGTGGTGCAGCGATGAATCTGGAGCTTCTCGGTGAGAGACTCAATCACAACCTTTTCTCTCAATCCGCCATGTTCTCGCTGTGTGCTTGTTATGGTTAGCATTAGCCTAGCATGTTAACAGCTGCCAGTACGAGTTAAATCAAAACGAATCGTTAGAACCACTCTTTTAACTTTCTAATGTGTTTTTTTATTTGAATTTCTTCCTAACCCGATAAACCGATTCTGACTTTTACTTAAATATCAACAGTTGCAATTGAATGGAAGCAGGGAAAGTGTTCGTTAGCTTAGCGTTAGCGTCCGTTCGTTTCCCCCAATTGTATTTGAATGTTTGTTTACGGTTGTGGGGTCATACTTTATGTTTGTTAGTGTTCATGTTATTCTTTTCTCTTGATATTAATGGGACCAGTGTGAGAGAAACAACACACAGCTGGTCCGTGTGACAGCGTCACTAATGTCACTGTTCAGGGAAACATTTACCAAAGCTGCTGTTGTGCACAATGGAGGCAAAACAAGTTTATTGTGTAGTATCCTTACTTCAAGTTTATTGTGTAGTATCCTTACTACCCACAGTATGGTTATGTGTTTGGCCTGATGTGAATGGGGGGGAAGGTTTGGGAGATTATCATTTCTGTATTTCTACAAGCACAACACGAAGTGGGAGGTTCCGTTGTGTCTGAGCCAGCTCTCACTTTAATCCACACAACATGAATGATTGTTATTTTCTCATCACTGTCTCTTTGTTATTCCTCTTCTAGAATCGTTTGGGCAGAACTACCCAGAGGTAAACCAGCAGCTCTTAATGTACACACGAGCTTGATACAAGTCCCTGTTCATATTTGTTCCCTGAAAATGTTCCAGATTCAATTTAACTGTATACCACAGTAATGTGATAAGCTACTGGGACTGCTGGTTTCATTGTGGTTTGTGTTGTCAGGAGGCAGATGGCACTCTGGACTGTATCAGTATGGCCCTCACCTGCACCTTCAACCGGTGGGGCACCCTGCTGGCGGTGGGCTGCAATGATGGCCGCATTGTCATCTGGGACTTTCTCACGCGGGGAATCGCCAAAATTATCAGTGCACATATTCACCCAGTCTGCTCTTTATGGTGAGACACATAATACAGTGTGTGGTGGGGGGGGGGGGGGGTGTCACTGTATTGTTAATGTATAAAATAATTATCTTTTTGTTTTGAGGTTTGAATTGAGAAAGTGATCTAGTCACAGTTCATAAAGATGAACTGTTAAACTGACAATCGGTGCCACGCTCTTGAGCCATGTTTATAAAATCACTATTTTATGATGTTTGTGTTGATGTCTGACAAAATCAGCAAATATACAGGTTAATGATGAGAGCTTTGCTATAAGCTGTTGTTATATTGAGTGATCATAGTCATGACGGAATCCATTTGTGTGTGTGTGTGTAGCTGGAGTCGAGACGGACACAAGCTGGTGAGCGCCTCCACAGACAACATCGTCTCACAGTGGGACGTCCTGACTGGAGACTGTGACCAGAGATTCCGTTTCCCCTCACCCATCCTGAAACTGCAGTGCCACCCCAGAGACATGTGAGTGACCAGGCAGCATCTGTCTGTACATGTGACACGTGAGGTGATTGGTTGGTAAGATACAAAAATGATGTCTGTGTTTTAGGGACAAGGTGCTGGTGTGTCCCATGAAGTCAGCCCCGGTCCTACTGACTCTGTCAGACTCCAAACACGTTGTCCTGCCTGTGGATGATGACTCAGACCTGAATGTGGTGGCAGCCTTTGACAGGCGGGGCGAGTACATCTACACAGGCAACGCCAAAGGAAAGGTCAGTTTCTCTATTAGTCGAAATCGGAATTTGAACATTTCTAAAATGATGCAATGGCAGATATCGATGCCATTTTTTCTGTTTTCCTTCACCATCTACTTCTGTCTGTTGTTGCAGATTCTCGTGTTGAACACAAACAATCAGGAGCTGGTGGCGTCTTTCAGAGTGACCACTGGCACCAGTAACACGACGGCCATCAAATCCATCGAATTTGCAAGGAAGGGCAGGTGAGAACAGGACCAGAGAACACAAAGAAACCTACTTTAAATTCCCAGCTGTAAAATATTTGTTTTCTTGTGATCTAATGTTACTTCACCTTTGTCCACCTGTCCTGTCCCTGTGCAGTTGCTTCCTCATAAACACAGCAGACAGGATCATCAGAGTGTACGACGGCAGGGAAATACTGACGTGTGGACGAGACGGTGAACCTGAGCCAATGCAAAAACTACAGGATCTGGTCAACAGGTATGTCACCACAGGACATACCCCCGTTTTGTAGCTCTGCATCTGTCTCTTCCTCTTATCTCTGTGTGTTGATTGTTCTCCACTCCTGATCTCCCTGTGCAGGACGCCGTGGAAGCGCTGCTGTTTCTCCGGGGATGGTGAGTACATTGTGGCCGGCTTCAGCCAGGCAGCACGCCCTCTACATCTGGGAGAAGAGCATTGGCAACCTGGTGAAGATCCTGCATGGAACCAGAGGAGAGCTGCTGCTGGATGTCGCTGTAAGGATCTCGGAACTGAACTCAGTGTCCAGACTTAACTATTGACACAACACTTTTGTTAATGTGTTTTCAGTTATTTTGAGATGCTTTGTAACCATCTAACCTTAAACCTCTCTTCAGTGGCATCCTGTCCGTCCCATTATCGCCTCCATC
Source organism: Verasper variegatus (assembly GCA_026259375.1). Lineage (NCBI taxonomy): Eukaryota > Metazoa > Chordata > Actinopteri > Pleuronectiformes > Pleuronectidae > Verasper > Verasper variegatus. The sequence continues at coordinate 24,360,694 of CM048040.1, read as the reverse complement.
TCTAGTGGAGTGGTGTCCATCTGGGCTCAGAATCAAGTGGTAAGTAGACAGAAATAGTGAAATTTACATGTACATGAGGGAAAGTGTCACAGGTGATTTATTTCCGTCTTAATTTTCATATTTTTGGGATGCAGGATCAAAAATATGGCTTCACGTTGGTTTAAAAACGTCTGAACCTTTGTTTGTCTGCAGGAAAACTGGAGCGCTTTTGCTCCCGACTTCAAAGAACTGGATGAGAACGTGGAGTACGAGGAGCGAGAGTCTGAGTTCGACATCGAGGATGAAGACAAGAGTGAACCAGAGCAGACAGGTAACACCCACACACACACACACACACACACACACACAAAAACAAAGATCATGAAGTTCATTTTCCGGCTCCACAGTGTGCTGCTGTTGAATCCCATGAGACAAACTGCCGACTGTAGGTAGGTTAACCACCTGTTCTGTTATCAGATGCACTGGTTTTAACTCTGAACTCGTTCTCATGTTGCAGGTGCAGACGCTGCAGAGGATGAAGAGGTGGATGTCACCACCGTTGACCCCATAGTTGCTTTTTGCAGCAGGTGAGAGCGAACGAGACAACAATCTACTACAAACAAATACTACAACAGTGTTCCTCTCTGGTCTGACAAGTATAGTGTTTTTAATCATTAAAAACTTTTAACATCATAATCATAGTATCATAACTGGAAACTAGCGGATGCAGGTTCAGTGGTTTTCATCCATGTCTTCACAAAAACATGTTAATAAAATCAAACTAACAACATCAGAATCTTCTTTAATACTGTGTCGTTTATATCAGCATTCATCTGCTGAGAGTAACGTCTGTTTGTGTCCTGTAGTGATGAGGAGCTGGAGGACTACAAGGCTCTGCTGTACCTGCCCATCGCGCCTGAAGTCGAGGATCCTGAAGAAAACCCCTTCGGCCCCCCACCGGACTCCTCGGTCCAGTCTTCTGCTCCAGAGGAGGCGTTGGCTGGCGGCGACAAGAAGCAGCGGCAGCCTTCATCTGAAGGCCCGGCCAAAAAGAAAGCCCGCACCACCACTATCGAACTGCAGGGGGTGCCCAGTGACGGTGAGAGAGAAGGACACGAGGATAAAATGTGAAAACTGCAGGAAGTTAAAAGCAGTTGCGGATGAACAAGAATATTTGTACTTGTTAAACTGGTGACGTCATAACGCCCATGCCCACAATTTTCCTAATACTGGTTTATGATCCTGAATTCTGAGACCACTGTACCTGTAAAACACATAGTGACACTCCCATCACCCTCAGCTCTACAGTGTGTTCAGTCTTTGAAAATAATCAGTGAAGGGCAACAGGGCCAACTATGACCATTACTCGGTGCTCTCTCTCCCCTCAGAGGTACACCCCCTGCTGGGCGTGAAAGGGGATGGCAAGTCCAAGAAGAAGACAGCGGGTCGGCCCAAAGGCTCCAAAGGTAAAGACAAAGACTTCACCTTCAGACCCAAGCCCTACAGGGGCGAACGGCCCTCCTTCCCCGTGGAAGCCTTGGGCAGCTCTGGCCCGGGAGTTGGAGTTGGAGTTGGAATAGGGATGAAGGGCAGGGCAGAGGGGGGCCTGGCCCCAGGTAAGCACGCCACCGCCCCTGCTGCTGACTCTGGGAGCTCTGCTAGTCCTGCTGCCCTGCTACTCTGACACCTCACCAGCCCAGCCTGTCTCCAAAGCACCCCACCCCCCCCCCTCCCTGTACTGCTTCCTCCAACACCCCAACCCCCACCCCCCCTCCCAACCACGCAGCTCAATGACTACTTGTTGTAAAGCCACAGTCTGGAGGTCAGAACACAGAGTGTGTGTGTGTGTGTGTGTGTGTGTGTGTGTGTGTGTGTGTGTGTGTGTGTGTGTGTGTGTGTGTGTGTGTGTGTGTGTGTGTGTGTGTGTGTGTGTGTGTGTGTGTATTTAAATCACATCTGATCCATTGGAAAAGACTGAAATCACACAGTTGGATCTGTTATCACTGAATAGGTTATGAATCCAGACTGAAGTTTATCTGTCATTAATAGTGATAATGATAATTATCTTCTACTGGACCCATATGGGGGGAAAGTTACTGAAATACTCAACAGGCCTCTTTTGAAATCCCTTTAACTTGGTCAAACAGGTGAATGCTGTGGCCTTGTAAGATCTATTGTGAATACTGATGTTATGTCTCCTGCTGGTGACACCCAGTGACCTGAGGGATTATAATCTCAAGTTGTCAGTCCGTCCCATTGTTGTGAACATGATATCTCAACAACGCCTTGAGGGAATTTCTTCAAATATGGTACAAATGTTCCGTATGTGGTCAAAGGTCACTTTGCTCTTACGGAACATGTTTTTGTTCCTTTTGAACCTGATGTGTCACGTCTGCTTCTAGGGAAATCCTTCCGATTTTTTTTTTCCAGTCGTCACCTGGACTCAACGATGACTTTCTTAGATTTAAGTGACGGGGACGTCATGAGTCTGGACTACACATTTATTTAGACTGAAACTGTACCGGTTGGCGGAAGCACACACCCACACTGTGGCATTATGAGCAGTATTATCTGTGATCAGTTGTCTGATTTAAAAACAAGCTGTATGCCTTTAAGGTTTACGGACAGTTTTCCTCTCTCAGACTGTGGCTTTATGACTGTATTACCTCTGCTAACTTCACCCTCACTCTAGATAATTTGCTGCCTGTTAAATGTTGGTGAAGTTGGACTGTGGTTTGCAGATAGGTGTTGACGTGGCTAACGATGGGATGGTGCAGCTTGTTTCCTTGCAGGCTAGCTGGCTAGTCCACATGTACTTCCTGCTTGGCCTTTGACCCTCCTGCTCCCGCTCCCAGCTCGCTCCTTGAGTTTGCCATGTGACATAAACGTTGTCTGCTGCAGCTTAGATTCTGTCAGTGTCTGTTTCTGTGTGTGTCAGACAGATGTGAGGTGACGCTGAATGTTGTTTTCTGTCAGCATTTATGTTTGACCTCATCGTACTCAAAATTCCACCAATATTCAAGACATTGATTGGCCTTAATGTCGATTATTAAAGTCCCACTCCAGTTGCTTATTGCACCTTCCTTCTTCCTCAAAATTACATAATCAAAGGGTTTGTCATGAAAATTCCCCTCACGGTCTTAAACTGGCTCAAAATGTAACTCTGCACCTTCCTTCCTCATTTTGTGTCTGGGATCTTTGAAAAAATGAAAACTCTGAATAATCTTTGCTGTCTCTGAATCTGTTTTTTCAGACTGGCATTGGTTTGCTGCAGAGTTAAGGTGGAAATGCTCAGTCATGGGGCTGACTGCTAATTTAGCTCAATATTTTTTTCTTATATAAAAGGCAAAAAGGGAACAACATGTTTAAAACGAATGTGTGTCATCTGCCCACCAGTTGTATCTCTGCATCAATTGAGTAACTGTGCTGAAGGTGACTTGTTAAGTTGGATAACATTAGTCTGTTTCCTAGTTTATTCATGAAATTAAGCCACTTGTGAAATCTGAATGCAGGTGAAAAAAACAAAGCTGACATCGTCCGGAAAAATGTCTTAAAAGGATAATTAGACATTTTGGTAAATACACTCAGTGGATACAGATTGTTTGATGATAATCAGTGAATACCAGTAGTGTTAGTGTTAAAAGGAAAAGCTGAGAACCGCAGACTACAGAGAATGACGTGACTGTCCAGGTCATCTTGTGGTTAGTGTTGTGGAAATGCACATTTCACTGTTTTGTTATCATGTGCAACATCAGATTACAGTTTGTTAGTGTTGATTTCTGATATTTATTTTAGAATCTACAGTAGTTTACTTGAAGCAGAACACTGTGTAAACCATGTTCTCGATGCGTCCGTCTGACAGTGTTTGTGTTTTTCTGCAGGGACTCTGGTCTCACAGTCGTACAAACAGCACGACATCGGAGGGATGGACTGATCGTGGCTGTGAACACTTGTGGAGGAAAACCAATAGGCTCAGATAAAGACACAAATCCTGATGTCATGTACAGACTGTGAGCGAGCAGCCTCTTTGGTGTACAGACTGTTTCCTCTCACAACCACAGGGAAAGTCCTCACGCAGGAGGCGACAAAGGGGGCGAGAAGCAGCCGAGTCGCCACAGTAGATATCACATGTCCTCTGTCTCTGTAGATTCCGTCATGTATCGAACGCCTGTGTCCTGATAGTGTGTGTGTGGGTGTATGTTGTCTCTCTCGTTGTTTTTTTACATATTAAAACATTCTGATTTATAAGTAAAGCTCTGATGTGTGAACTTTGTTTTTAAGGCATGACATGTACATATCTCCCACCGTCCAGGTATTAGGTATATTCCATATATTCAGTTATCTTTATCTGCAAAACCTATTATCTATTATATTTGTTGATAAGCTGCTTTCTTCTAATACCACCAACACAGAATGATCTCAAGTCTGAGACACTATTTGAATGAAGTCAGTTTTTAAATTATTTAAAGAAATTACAATAACCTTTATTGCTTTATTATGGTTAGACAAATAAACTAAAACAACTTTACAAAAACTAAAACATTTCAAAAACTTCTCAAAAGAATCACAGACCAAAATTCTTTTTTTGGGGTCAGTTACTTTCTGCAATTAGCTGTTTTTACATAGTGGTGTATACTTTGGAATGAAACCATTCTTAAATGCAAAGTTTCCCAGGAGGAAATATGCACTTAATAGCAGCAATACTGAAATATACAAATACTCCAAAAACATGTGAGTGAATGTTCTAACAATCCCAGAGAGTAAAAGTGTGTAAGTAACAAACTATAATGGATAAAGCAGCACTAAACAACTTTTTAACCTCAAAACAGCAGCTTGGGTGTTTGACGGATAAGTGACCGTGAACATGGAGAATGTTTCCTCCTTCGTTCCCTGAACGTCTGTTCTATGTAACTGGTGAGAAGAGCTGACTGAGAGTCACAGCTTCAACTGTCACAATCAGCTCCAGTGAGTTGAAGAGTGAAGCTGAACTGTGGATCAGATAAAAAGACTGAGAAGTTATTAACAAACTGAGTTTATCGCCAATATTCAGCAGGAAATTCTGCACATAACCATTTAATTGCCCACATCAAACCCTCACATTACAATCAGGTTATTACAAAACACACACCCATGATCCTGGCTTTTTATATCAGGGTTGTGTATATATATATATATATATATATATATAAAACATACAACCTGATTGTAACGTGAGGGTTTGATGGGGCAGTTGGATCTCTCTTAATGTGAAGAACATGTGAAGACTGATCATCGAGCCACAGCACTCACTTCCTGCTTCTCACTCTCATGTGACTCGACTTACTTCAATACTCATAAGAATGAGGCAAATGTAATTATTGAAATGTCTTAATATGGTAATATTGAAATGTGTAAATATAAGTGTGTAAATAACTTAACCTTTTAACATTATAAACATTTTTTTTTGTAAATTAACATAAACACATGAATGCTTATTTTATTCAACCTCAGATCATTTAAAAATAATTTAGAAATATTGATAAAAAGTACAAATTAAGTTGCTTGATGAGACTCTTTTGTTCAAAATCAAAACTTTATTCTCTCAACACTTTTCCCACACACTGTGTCTGGATTGGACCTTTACTTTTTAACCGGAAGCAGTATTGTGATAGGCCGCGTGGAGTTCCGGGGCCGGGCAGCAGCAGCGGTACTCGGAGCCTCAGTACTTCCAGTACTTCAGTAGTACTGCTGCTAGTACCGGTGGAAGTACTTGTACCTGCCGTGCAACCGTCGGGCCTGTCGTCGTCATGGAGCTGGACAAAATGGACGAAAACGAGTGGAAGTATCACGGGGAAGGAAACAAGAGCCTGGTGGTGTCACACGTCCAGGTGAGTGAGCTAAGCTAACACGAAGCTAGCCCCCAAGCTAGCCCCACTCCAGCCCCCCCCCCCCCCCCCACCCGAGCTAACGCTTCGTGGCCTCCAGCTCGCTGCCGCTGCCGGTGGAGACTTTGCGGTGAATCTGCGGGAATGTTCCCGGGAAACGTCCACAGGCAGGAGTTCACCTCCCGCCGGTGCCTTTAGCTCGTGTTTGCTGCTGTAGCCGAGTTGCTAACCAGGAGCTAAGAGTTCCCATCGGTCCATCCAATGGGAAACGTCCTTCCACAGGAGCAACAAGTGTCGGAGCAAGTGTCCGATGATCGGAGTCGTGTCGGCGGCTTGTTTCCAACCAGAGAAACACACTGACCCGCGTTGTCATTTAATGCAAACCCCCCCCACCCCCCATTAGCACAGTGTGCGCTAACTTAGCCGTTAGCATCCCTCCCATCCGGGCGAGAGAAACACACGCACCGGGGCTGATAGCCGAGTCTAACCCGGGGTTAACTTCCAGGGCTGACCCGGGACAGGGGCGATGCGTCCACTGACCACCACCACCACCACCACCACCCCCTCTTTTAAGATGAGTGAAAACCAGTTTGACGGACTGTGGGAAAGTGTGATTCACGGGACCAGTCTGGACGTGTTGTTATTGAGCAACCGATGAGTTAAGGTCACATGTAAGCGAGGCAGGGCGTCCCCGGTCTGTTGATGTAATGGAGGAGAAATGTTCCTGAGCGATGATTCACTGGTTTCATTCAGAGGTGAAGAAATAGATCCTCCGCTGGCGCACTGTTTACACTGTTTACACTGTTCACACACCTTACGGAAGTTAGGCACACATTCCTCCTCAGGCTACACTTGGTTTTAAACTTGTCTCCTCTAACTGAAGTAGTTGACTTCTTGACCCCCCCCCCCCCCCCCAACATGTAAAACATGTAGTTATGGCTCTAATTGCACTGCTGAGCTGTCCATCACGTCTGGTTTCACCTGGGGCCATTGTCAGAGCAGATACACCACATGTTGTCGTGATTTCACTGTTGTCATGATTGACGATCGCCTGCTTATTCGAAGTTAATTAATATTGAACGTATCAAGTGTCCAAATCGCACTAAATAAAAGCAAAATTAAGATGAGCGGTTCCAAGATGGACACATCAGCCGATATTTATCTGTATCAGACATTTCTTTTACCCCCTAACTTTGGTGTCAGCTTCCGCCTCAAAAAACCCACATGAATGGCTCACTGGTACCGACCTGCTGCGGTCGAAGGTGGATGTCACAGTTCCCTTGTGACTGGATGTGAACGGTTTGTCTGGTTTCATGTGGGCACATTGATAGAACACCCTGATAACCGCCCTGTCAACATCGTGTCAGGTACGTCGTCTTTACCTAATCTCACCCGAGTGATGACAGGCTTCAAACTGTTTATACAGTTCATTGTGCGTGAGCCTTCTTTACACAGACGCACAAACTTACAGTCCAAAGCTAATGTTTGCAGGCCAACAATGGTTTCAGTCAGATTTTCCCCGACTCGCTTCACACTTTGCAGAATGGATTTTTGTTCCTAACGCCCTGGAAAAAACGTATCAGTATTTTCTTCTTAACTCTTCACTGGGCTCCTCTTCTCTTCTTGCAGCTTTCCAGAGTTCTACGTCTGCTCAAGTATCCAGCTGAGGACTGTGAGAACCCGCCGCAGGTAAATATCAGTCTGTGTGTTTAAAGCTTTGTCCAGATCACCATATCACTCAGTAAATACATATTGATGACAAGCACATGATGTATGATTTAGATTTTTACATGTGTGCTTTTTGATCACATTGTTTTTTATTTTAAAATTTGCATTCTTTCTTTAAAGAACATGTTTTTTAGACACTGCCCAGTCAAAGCCAGGGTTTGGCTCCTCCAAATGATCCATCAACCAGATCAGACATTTCAATAACTATTAGTAATTAAGACAATATATATTTTACCATCTATTTGATAGTTGTAGTAGAGAAAAGGGCAGGAAGTGGGTTTGTGGGAAGAAAAGAGGGTTTGACATTGAAAACAGGTTTTCTAGCTGGGGGTCAAACTGTGGCTGTCGTGGTTGTATGGAGGCGGTGCCTTTACCACAAGGGTCGGTTTGTGCAGGTGGCTGCTGGCAAATGATTCGTAAATGTATTAAATATTATCAACAGCAGGGCTAATTGACCTAAATCTCATTTCTCAAAAGAGGTTATTTAATATCCAGGCGTATCCTTCACATTGTTACTCATCCCTCAAACCTCATCGTGACCTTTTCCTTTCACATGATGACTTCTAACATCAGCTGTTCTCTCTTATCTTCTTCCATCTTCACGTTTTGCCGGCGGTAAAGTGCTTCTTGCAGCATCTGACTTGTTGTTTGTTGTGAGGACTCAACCACTCCTGTCCCGCCTCTCTTAGACACTCTCATCATGTTTGTTCTTGTGCCTCTGATCAGCGGGGTTTCCAGTGTCAAAACTATCGTATCCAAACCACACCCATGCAACAGAAGCCTCCCTTTTCTTGAATGAAATAACAGCAACTCAACTTAAAAATGTGGCTTCACTCATGGCTGCACGGGGCGTTCCCATGTACACACATACAGGTAGTAGAATTAATCCCAGCTGTCAACAGGCCTGTGTGATGTGAGAACTGTCAGTGATCCCAGTGACGTATGTGAGACGGGATGAGCTTTGACTGATGTTCAGGTTCATACCTGTTAACAGTAGAAATAGGAACTGTTTTATCAAAGCTTGTGAAATAACCAGCTCCCAAAATATGTGATTACGTCACTGCTGTAATGTTAGCAAACCTGTTCCTGGTCTGTCTGTGTGGAGTTGGCATGATTGCCCCATGTCTGTGGCGTATGAGTACGCATCTCCAGAAATATATAAAAGCCCATATGAAACATTTAAACCCCCTATATCTAGATTTTTATTTGGATCTGCACCAAATTGCACGTACTCATAGATATCAGTCCCCTTTTATATAAAAAAACATAATCCATGAATTATTCACATAATTTTGTGAAAATGCCAACAAATACTTCAGTGTTGTTTTCGTAATAGTTCAAACAAACAAGAATAGTTGTAGCAGATCTGGATCCTGTAGCTCTGGAGTCAGACAAACCTGCAGAATGACGACAGAAGGAAAAGAATTACTGATGAGAGAAAATCTAGAAAGGTTCTTGACTCATTTGTCAGAAGATGTCGTCTATATGAGTCAGACTGTTTATCCAACCAGGAAAGAAAAACCTGTCAATGAACACGAGCCTGTTAATCAAGATCCACTGAGGACTTTGTGATCTTCCTTGTGAGCGCAGAGTGGAAAAATAACTCCACTTCTCTGTCACCATGTGATATGGAGTCTCAGATCTGGTTGTGACTTACCTGTCTGTGTTTGTCCCGTAGACACCTGAGCAGGCCTTCAGGCAGATCCAGAACATTGTTGACTTCAGCTCCAACGTGATGAGCAGCCTGCTGGGAGAGAAGTTCATCCACAGCGGGGTAAGGCTCTGTTTGCTGTCATTCAGGTTTTACATCCTTCGTCTTTGTCTAAGTTTTAACTAACAAAACAGTGAAAGAGTTCCACGGATTTATCATCTTGTTCCCACATTTCTGTCTGAAGAAAAGATCAATAGATGTATTTGTCTTTCTCGTCAAAACATTTCACACAGCTCCCCCTGGAACCATGAAGAGCTTGAGTTGAGTTTTTCATTTAGTCTGTTTCCCTCCTCGGGACCTGTGAGGTGGAGTTCCTCTTTAAAACTGAAACAAACAAGACAAGTAATGAACAAACACATGTCGGTGCTGCCAGACGAGCGACTAAAACACACAGAGAGACACATTATTCTGTAATACCGCAAAAAAGCTAACATATCTTTAACGTAGAGCATCAGAGGCTGTGAAATGTTTCTCTGTGAACAATCCGCCAGTCTGATGGTATCAGAGATATGAGATGCTCTGTGGAGAGAAACTACTTTATAACCAGGGTGCACACTTCTTACGTCTTTGTCCGAGTGGAAATCTGAGTTCTTCACTCAGAAGGTAAAAAAAAGAAAAAGAGACTTCACATGTAGTTAGTTACAGAAAGATGAATGAAGAAAGGCAGCCCCGTTAAATTCAATCAAACCTGTGCCCAAACAAAGATATCGCTCTAAATAACTGATTTGTATTGAAATAGATGTAATTTTTGCTCAACTTATTTTACAAATTAAAAAGATCTAGGGGCTGTTTTGTGAAATCTTGATAGAATAAAACAAAACAAAAACAGTCGTGCTCTTTTTAACCGCAGTGTTATCCAGTTGGAAAATATAACCTGTTCAGAGCCGGGAGATAAACAACATTTCTTGCTTCACAGATTTCCCCCGAAAAACAGTGAGTTAGTGTTTAGGTCTGAAGAGTTCGAGCACATGAGCATCATTCTCCGAGTCAGATGGGACCTAATTTTAGTTTGGTTTCTAAACTGGACGTCAGAGTTTTTTTACGGCTGAATTTATGATTCTGTCACGCAGATGTTCTCAGTGTGCGGTGTGACGCATGTGGACGTGTGACGGTAATGAAATGGTTCTGAATCAGTATCTGATGCTGACTGATGTATGTGATTTGTTATTATCTGAATAATTTGCTTATACTGAATGGGAGGTTTTATCGCAGCTGTTGGCTTCAGTGACAGCAGCTTCCTGAGCAAACATCCAACTGCTGCTGAAACACGATCAGCTGATCACTGTGTTTTACATACAGACGATAACAGAAGCAAAGGCAGATGTTCTGACTTCCTTTCTTTACAGGAAGTGGTCAAACTGCCGCTGGAGTTTGTACGGCAGCTGTCAATCAGAGTTCAGCATCAAAGACCAGGTAAGATGGGTTTTAATCTTTTCAGTGGGAAGCATCTGGTTTTTAAATCTGTTAAATGACGTGTGTGTGTGTGTGTGTGTGTGTGTGTGTGTGTGTGTGTGTGTGTGTGTGTGTGTGTGTGTGTGTGTGTGTGTGTGTGTGTGTGTGTGTGTGTGTGTGTGTGTGTGTGTGTGTGTGTGTGTGTGTGTGTGTGTGTGTGTCAGCGTGGCGCTGTGATAAGGTGATGGACATCTACAGCGGCTGTGCTCTCTGTCTGCCCAACCTGACGTCTCCAACTCTGCACCAGCCAACACACACTCTCCCCCTCTGCATCGAGATCAAGGTACACACACCCTCTGTCTGTCTCTCTGTCTGTCTCCTGAAAAGTAGCCACAGTATGAGAAGTATTTGCCTGTGAATGACGTCACTGTGGATCAGAGGTCCTGAGCTAAAACAAGGAATCACATGAGTGTTACTGTGTGTAAGTGTTGTTTAGCAGCTGATTTGTGTGTGTGTTCTGTTTTCAGCCTAAATGTGGCTTCCTGCCATCCTCCAAACATGTCAGCAAAGACATCAAGACTAAAGTGTGTCGCTTCTGCATGCACCAACACTACAAGGTAACTACAACCACAGTACAAAAACATTGTCCAACTAATACTTTAGGCCAACTAGATATGACCCCCCCCCCCTCCCCTCTCTGTCTCTCAGGTGTCCAATGGAAAGTGGAAGAGACGCAGTCTTTACTGTCCTCTAGACCTGTTCTCAGGGTGAGATTACTGCAGAGACTATTGATACTATCAACACTGCTGCATTTATGAAAAGTCACAGGAACAATCAGGAAGAGTTTTACAAAACAATGAGGAACGTTAGTTTGTAAAATGTGGAAACAGTAAAAGATCCTGATTGTTTTTTAGGAAACGTTTAAAAATGTTTCCTTCATGTTTGTTGGTCTGGTCACTGCAGGTGATGTAAACTTGCACATGTTGTAGTTGTTAGACGACATGAGAAACACTTCTCTGTATAATTCAGTCCAGCACATGAACACTGCCGCCTCCAAAACCCCTTTTCTACGTCTAACTCCTCAGTGCAAATTCAGCTCCTGATAGAAATCTGACTGTTCTGCAGCTGAACACAATGTTCTCTGGTTTCTGTTGCTCAGGAACAGACAGAGAATGCAGTTTGCCATCAGACAACTCATAGAAGAACCTCAGAACAACTTCAAAATCTTCAAGGTGAGACACAACCACAGCCTTGGTCCTACTCTGTGTAATGTGAAACCTTTTGTGTGTTTGTATCACAACATCCAGCTCCATTAACAACACAATCAATCAATACAACCACTGGTGTAAAGGAGAGATTCACAAGTTTTTTAAACAATATAATCAGATGACCATTAAATCAGAAACTCTGCTCTAGTTCATACTGGGAATTAACCTGTAAACTAAAAGGTAACTGTATGTTTAAGAATGAAATTAAGACATTTTCAAACAAGGCAAAACAAAAGAATTGACAATAATTCCTAAGATCATCAAACCCTTTTGACAAAGAAATATAAGTGAGTTTTGATATTTCATAGCTTAACAATAAACTTTATCATAAATACAAAGAAAATACAAATGTAACCAGATAGAAACAGAAACCTCTCAGTGAAAGATTCTGCCAACGGCAAGTGACAAGTTAAAGAGTTTTTACGGCCGTGACAATGTGTGATCTTTGCTCCAGAGCGACTCTTTGAAAGGTTATTATATCTTAAATGAGCCCAGACTTCTCCACTTCTCTGTTTGAGATCTCAAGTTGCTGCAGGTGTGAACAGATGTTGTGAAAAATGTTTCAAAACTATAAAAATCATTAGATCCTCTTCACTTTGACGACCTGTCTGTGTGTTTTCAGGGCGGTCAGTGCATTTATAGTAGTAAAGAAGGAAGTGACGACTCATTGGACCTGAACTCTCTGCTGCATCAGCTCAGACCGTACTTCATGTACGGAAACAACAGAATCATCAGTCATGTGACCGGCAAGGCTGTTCTCAACGACTTCATCCAGGTACATCCACACAACACACTGACATGCACACACTACTACACACACCGTGCGTTGTTTGAGCTGCTGGAAAATACAACGTACGCTCTCTCTCTCTCTCTGTAGGTCCTGGTGAACGCCCTACTGAGTGGTGGAGGAGGGCACGGCGGGGGGGTGGCGGACAGATGTGGAGAGGGGCGGAGCTTCTGTGAAGCCAGTCTTTTCAACAAGGAGAGGATTCGTCACGGTCAGAACCTGCTTCTCTACCATCTGATTGATTTGTGTGTGGCCAGGTCACAGTGAGTGAACTAAGCTGGTCAATTATTAGTTATTATTTTTAATTTAAATGTGGAGTCAGTTTTATTTATTTTTGTTCTACGTTAGAAATCAACCCAGTCGGCTGCGATTTGAAAAAAAAAACAAGCGAACACAAAAATACTCTTTAGCACAAGTTGTTAGAGCTGCAACGATTAATATAAGATAATATAAGATAATATAAGATAAGTTGACTGAAAAAATGTTTACTACTATTTTCAAAGTCGATAATAATTTGAAGATTGTGATTATTTTTTGTTTTGCAAGCCAAATAGTTCTTGACTTTTATATATCGAGAAAACAATCATCAGATCAATTAGTGATGAGAATAAGTTTGTTACATTCATGTTCGTTATCTTCATACAGGCACATGAATAAACAGCAGATAAACCAACCCCAGAGTTGAGGATGTGTATTACATGCATGCTCACGTGTTTTGTTTACAGACCGGTCCAACAGGTCCATGTGCTGCTTGTTGGTCCCTTTTTAACAAAGGTTTTCTTTGTGCTGCAGCTTCCTTTCAATGTGTTTGTAGTTAGAAAGAAGCATTTGTGTCTTTTCAGCTCAAACATTTTGGTCATGATGTCTGAATTTGTTCTGTGCGTGTGTGTGTGTAGGCTCTCAGGATTTACCCAGCAACAGTGTCCTGTCCAGGATCCTTCAGACCCAGATGTTGGACACGCTGAACATCGAAGGTCTTCATCCTTTGTATCGCCGAGTGGAGCAACATCTGCAGGACTTCCCCAAGGAGAGGTAAGACTCGACGAGGCCCAGAGGAGAACGCTGTTGATTGAACTCATGGGTCTCTGACCTCACTTCCTGTCTCTGTGTCAGAACTCGGCTTCAGATCGACGGGCCGTACAACGAGGCCTTCCTGGAAAAGCTGCAGAAATGTCAGGCTGAGGACGACGGCTCCGTGGAGTACGCCGCTGCCAAGGTCAGACTGGTTTCAAATGTTCCCAGTTATTCCAGTCGCTGAGTCACACAGGAAACTGACAGTGTCAGCTGACTGTGTCTGAGGATTTTAATGCTGCTGAAATCATCAGTGCAAACGCTGGGATTTGTTCCCTTACAACTGATTTCCTGCTCATTTTCAATCTTAATGCTTAAAAAATGTTTAATTTGGCTGAGGTGGAAAAGTTGATGTATCGATAGAAGCAACAGTGCAGCAGAAACCGACTTTGAAAAGGAATCACAACCAGCATGAAGCGTACATTACACACATTAATACTTGAAGCAAATATAAATGTCCTATTTATATTTCATGCTTTCTATATAGTTTTCACAGTTTTGTGTTAACTTGTCTTTAAACACCTGAACAGACCCAAAATAGAAAGATAAAACCCTCCTGCATGTTCTGACTCCAGGTTCATCAGTACCGCGTTGCCATGACAGCCAAGGACTGCTCCATTATGGTGGCCTTGGTGCCGAGTCCTGAGGAAGAGGAGGATGACGATGAAGGGTGAGTCTAGTTTTCTCAGAAGAGTCTCATTAACTGTTTTGTCTTGAAAATGGTGAAAAAAGTCAAATAGAATCACAAAGAGCCGGAGCTGAGATCTTGAAACTGTTTTTTTCCCAAACAGTAGTGATAAGGTTTATGATTCTGTTTGTAGAACCGGATTATATCCACCAGGTGGAGCCAGGGGCTCTTCCTCCTGTTCACTAACCCTCCTCCTCCTCTTCTCCTAGTCTGTCCAGTCAGAGGTGGCTCCGAGACTACCTCTCAACCAGACCTCCTGCCTTCTCCTACTCTGTCTCCATTCTGGATCTGGATCCGAAGCCGTTCGACGCCATCCCCTGCCAGCTGCGCCTGGACCAGAGGATCGTCTCCTGCTACTTGAGGACCGGGGGTGCCCTGCCGAAGGCCTCTCTGCAGCCGCTGCCGGGCATCTTCGCGGCTGCAGAGAGAGAGGACTGCACACTGCTGTTCCACCCGGTGTGAAAGCCCACAAAGCGCCAGGCGACACTACAGGAGACAAAAATATCTGACGCCACACTGATGCCTCGAACTGAGACGCCATGTTGATTCCAGAGGTGGAGAAGAGTTAAGGAGCGGAGCTGTTTATTCACTTCCTCCTCCTCCTCACTCAGACCATGTTGACAGGTATCACCCTCTGGTTCCTGCTGCTGCTCAGCAACAACAAAATCTAAAGCAATTTGCAGATAAATCACCGGGAAACGACAAGCAGATACATTTAGTTTCCAGAGCTTTTGTGATGTTGTGGCAGTTTGACATTTTACTCCTGTGCAGAGGTGAATCCCAACGTCACAACTCACATCGACTGGAAACCTCGTACGAAGCATGGGTCTCTCTTTCGTTGACAAAAGTGGAGATTAAAGGACAGGTTCTCAATCAAGTCTTTAAAACAATAATCAGGCGTCCATATTTAAATAGAAACTGGTTTTCTTGCTGTAATTATTTCCACTTGTCGGTAAGAGATCTTCTCCTTCTGCACTTTCAATGTACATAAGTGATGAGGTGCAGAATCCACGACTGCAGAGACAAAGGTTTCAGTAATGAGGCTGAAGCTTATTTACATTTCACAAATAAAGTTGGTATTTTCTGAAGTCAGATCTTAACAGTGTTTCCCACAGATTGTTAATCTATGTGGCTGCTGCGGGGGGGGGGGGCGGGCGGGTCGCCTTGTGAACACGTATGAGGAGGACAGGTGAACTTGCTGCAGCAACACGCACAGTGGTGGTAGTATCTACCCATGCTATGCTTACTCATGCCTGCAGAGGACCGTGGATGTTTATGAATGTTTTTAAGGGAAACCAAAGAAGTGAGAGAGAGAGAGAGAGAGAGAGAGAGAGCCAGTGGGGCGGAGAGAGTTTATGTTGTTATGAGAAGTGTGAAAAGTTTATTGGATCATTATGAAACTGTGGTCGGAGAAATTAGACCCAGTTAGCTGCCGCAGTCAAAGTTATCAGTGGGAAACACTGTTGTTCGATACTTTGGTTATAAAATCAAATGAGGGTTAGGACAGTTATCAAATGGGTTTAGTTCTTGATGCATTGATTTCTGTCACCTTCCAGAGTCTTTTTGGTTCTGGAAGTGTTTCCTTGTTGAAGTGTGGTGGAGCGTTTGTAACACAGAGCGGGAATTTTATACTGAAAAGGGAGAAACTTTGACAAATCTTAATATATGTGGTTTGTTTTAACCCAAACTGCTGAAGCCTCAACAGTCTGTGGGTTTTGACGCACATCGGGATCAGATCTCTAAACCGACAATATGAGCGGGATGATTACAGCAGAGGAAACAGTGGCTTCACTTTCACATGGACGCCCGAGTAGAAGGAACCTGTTCTTTAACCTCCTGCTGCTTTTGTCGAGCTTTGATGTCATTTCCTGAATGTAGGCGGGTGGGTCCAGGTTGTTTGCTGACGCCTGTTAACAGAATCACAAGTTACCATGGTTACAGAGGAAACATGGTGGATCTGACTGCCAAACAGTCTCAGCAGCTGGACGAAGCAGTTGAGATGGTGTTTTGTTTTTTATTTTTATAATTCATAATTCTTTTATTTTCGCGTTGGAGTTTTTCAGTCCAACTACTCACATCAACTCAAACTAACTCATGAGACAGCTGCTTGGTCGTGTCACATTTGATAAGTAAATTGTTAAAGCAACACTATGGAACTTTTAAACCTCCAATCAGCAGCTTGATGTTTCAGTGACTGTGAATCAGGAGAAAGTTTCCTCCTTCATTCCCACTCATCACCCTGTAACTAACTCATCCTGTGAGGAGAACTGACAGAACCACACCTGTCAGATTCAGCTCCAGTGAGTTGAGGAGTGAAGCTGAACTGACGATCAGTTAGAACAAACTTAGAAGTTGTTTAAACCCCAATATTCAGCAGGAAACTGTTAAAATGTGAAGAATTCTAAACAGTTCAGTGGATTTGTTACAGCAGCAGCTCTTCTGGTTCAGGAAGCAGAGGATTGTGGGTAATATCAGTTCAGTGAGTGGGACGGCACAGTCAGAAAATCACTGTTACACGAAGCCCAAACAGAACGAATCTCCACGTGTGGCTGCAGGGGGCGCTGTTGTTCAGTTAAAGTTGCATAGTGTTGCTTCAAGGGTTCGGACAAACGGAAGACATCACACGGCTTCGAGAAATTGTGACGGTGTTTTTTCACAAACTAAACAATTTTATTAAACAAGAAAATTAATCAGATTAATTGATAATAACCGTGATGAGACAACGTGGTGAAGAAGCTGAGGTCTGAAAGTGCTGAGTCATCACAGCATCAGGCAGCATCGTGTCCAGCTCTGACTTCTCTGCCTGTTTCTTCATCGTCATCATCCTCCTCAGCGGCCGTGACATTGAACGTCTCCTTTTGACTGATGTGACTACAGAGGGTTTTCAAGTAGAGCAGAGGCTGCTGGTGTAACTGGCCGAAGGTCATACTGCTGCTCTGCTGGTTGTTGTGCCATAAGTGGCTTGTTGTGTCTATTTTGTCCATGTGCCTAAATGACTGGAGGAGGGTTGTGTGTGTGCGTGCGCGTGCGAGTGTGTATTTTGAAAACAGGCTGCGTTCACAGCTGAGGTCGGAGGTCGTCCGACACCAGCGGCTGTGGACGCAGCCTCGAACTCCCAGAACCTCGAATTCCTGATGAGCCGACGCTCCACGATGGGTTCAGGGACGCTGGGAGGTTTCTGAGGACGGCGACGGAGACTTGTGGAGAGTTACAGCTGTTTGACGATTGTTGACAGGGTTTCTTTTTTTTTTTGCGGGGGGGACTTTTCTCGTCCAGATTATTGCAAGTCTTCTCGCTGTCGGGTAGAAACTTTGCGTTCTCCTCGTCCTCTGAAACCAGCAGCGCCCGAGGAGGCTTCAGATAAACTGGTAACACTTGACTTCAGTTCCTCTGTTTCCAGTGTCCACTCTCCAGCCTCCGTCACCTCCATCAGCCACCGAAAACCAATCACACTACAAGACTGAAACCTCGGACGACAGAACCCCCCCCCCCCCCCCCCACACACTCAACTCTGCTCCCAGCGTTAGACGTGTTTTCTGGAAACTGTCGGGTGTCAGCAGCTCTGTTCAAACCAAACACTAAATCCACAGATTTTAGTTTCAGCTCCATCCAACACTTGTTTAATCTTGTCTCCATCGTTTTTGACTGAAATCACACCGGCCACATTTCTCTCTGAGGTCAAAAGGCTGGAGAGTGAACGGCAGCGAACTGAACCAACCACTGATCGTTCGAACTGTTGAAGACGCGTCAGGCAGCCGACGAGGTCTGGACACGTTTAAACTGCTTGATGGTGACATGGGTTTGGTTTGATTGATTTTGAAACTTGATCAAAAATGTCACAGAGTTAAAGTCGTGGGACGAGGATTCACTGCAGAGGGTTAAACATACTGAACGTTAATAACGACAGGAAACATTGAAGTAGTTATTATTTATCTTTAACAACACGAGGCCTCTACGTTCACAAGTGCTTTTTATTTATCGAAGCAAAGTTTTAGGTCAAATGCTCGGAACACTTTGCAGGTGCTGGTAAAAATAATTAAACTTTTGTTCTACGTTAACACGACAACGTTTCAACTGCAAACTCAGCTGGAAATGTTTGCACGTCAATGTGGCCTAAAATAAAAAGGACAAATATGATGGTAGGACCGCAGCTATCGATTATTTTTACTATTGACAAAACATTCTCTGACGTCTTTAGGTTTTTAGACACGAGAAGCTGAATCTGGAATTATCGTATGAAATATTTCCAGATAGTTGAAGCTTTAAAAGATTCCCTGTGTGGTTTTCATCTTGTTCAGTAACTCCCACATGAAATAAACACATTTTCTTAACGATAAATCACTGACGAGCTTTAAAAAAACCCCCAAAGGTTTATTTTAGTTTCAATCATTCTGAAAGTATTTCCAACATTTTCAAAGAAGTAAAAATAAATGTTCAGTCTACTTTGTGATAAAGATTTAAGATTTTTGTTGAGCTCAAAGTTTCATTCTGGATCCTCAAAACAGCTTTCGACAAAATCTCAACTCAAGGTTCAATCACAGACTTAATCTGTTGAAATGTAAATATCACACTTTGACGTTATTCTGTTAAAAACTAAAATAACAAACTAAACCAAACTAAAAAAACCTTGAGACAAAATATTACGTAACGTTCTTTTTGTCAACTGCTGTTCCCGAGTTCAGGAAGAAACTCAAACCTCTGTTTTCTCTGACACGTGATTAACTCAGGTTGTCAGAACGACACCGTAAACGAACCTTAAAACGACCTTCTGGGTTTTTAAAAGATCGTCGGGGGTTTAATGCAGCGATAAAACTAAGATAGAAGATTCTAGAGAAAACGAAGTGTCCAGACCTCCGACGCGGCGCCGTCAGGTGAGCTGGGCTCCGATTGGTCGCTCGTCCCTGCCTCCAGCTGCTGCCTGAGCGTCGAGGTGTGGAAACATCACAGCACTGTGAAACCTACAGACTCCTGAATAACGCTGTGTGTGTAAATAGCTGAGAGAAGAGAACTATTTGAAAATACAAAGGCGACTCTGCTGTTTGGCATTTTGTATTTAAATTATTTATTTTTGTAGATTTTGACCAATGAGCTCTGCTGTTACAGTCGTGACAGTGGAGCTCTTTCTATTGAATAAAGATTTCTAAGAGACTAAATCTGTGTGTGTGTGTTTACTGATCTGTGTGTTTACACTTGTTGAAAGTAGAAGATGGAAAAACCTCAAACTAGTTTCATTATTTGCTGCAGATCTTTTTGTGAATCTCTGGAACGTTACGATAATCTAGTGTGAGTCACATGTCCTGAGAGAGGCTGACCGCCCTGATCACAGACTCCACCGCAGCTTCAGGTCCCAGAATCCTCAGCATGCTCTGGAAGGCCTCTGCAGCGCCACCTACAGCCTGAGAGGGAAACAACTGCAGCGCTGCAGAGACACAGAAAAACAATCAGATTGACAATTTTATTTTAGCAGAAATCTGTGATATGAAAAAAGTGAAGGGGTCTGATAATTCCTGGATGCACTGAACTGTCAGTATCAGTACGTTCAGGTGAACTCCCAGAGGAGCGTCTCACCTCTCTCTGGGATCTTTGTCAACAGGTTGATTTTAGGAGTGACTCCACCTTCTCTGGAAACTTCCACCGACCAATGAATGGACAGGACGCAGCTGCGAATCAAAACAAATAATTAGACACCAACAAAAACCCAGGCTGTCTCGGCTTATTTGTGAGAATATTAAATAGATTTAACTGCACATGGGTTTTGTGTATGAAATCTGAATAATTTACATGATGAATAAAGAGATGGTTATTTACCCAGGGAGCTCGGGGCGATTCAAGGTCATGACCTCTGACCTGCAGCCTCCAGGGAGAGAGACGACAGACGGGTACTTCTCCTGTAGAGAGTTTTAATCACATTATTAGTTCATAGAGTTTGAACACTGTCACAGTGGCTTTCTGTCAACAGGTCTGATCTGGAGTCAGCAGGATCATCACAGGTCAAATAATGTGAAAGGATTTTCCTTTGGATTCCTAAAATAACTCAAGAATTCTCTGTATTTCATTTTTTTAAGGATAATGTCTGACTCTTTGTTTTAGTTTGAACCAAATGACCAGTTTATTATTCGGTCACTTTCTTTGTGACCTGCAGTTTTCCTGTTCCAGCTGTTTCTTCTTTGACGCTTCACGGTTTGGCCTCTGAGAGGCGCTACAACATCTGTCTGCCGACCTGCACTCTGTTCGTTTCCTCCATGAAAACAAACACAAGCTTTTACATGTACAGACACATCAAAGTGTAATAATGAGTCATGAGGGAACCAGGAAACACCTGAGTCTCCATTTTGTTTTTCATCATGAGATAAAACAGAAGTTTATGATCCACGACAACACACGAACACACACACACACACACACGAGGGGAGTTCAGGTGTGTGTGTCTGACACAACACACAACCAGCAGGGTTGTTGTTGATGATCAGAATAGTTCATGAATGGATTAATATCAAACCTTTTAACTACCAGGAGACATTGAGAGAGTTTGTCCACGTTTGTTTGATTTCTCAGAGAATAATTCATGGATCTGAAACAGACACGTTTGTGGGGGTGATCTGGTGCAGATCTCCATAAAGAGGTCAGAGCTCGGACACAGTTTTAGAATCAAACTGATTTGAACAGTCACCTTCTCATCCACCTTCGTTCTGGGCTTTAAACGTGTTTTTCCCATGAAGCTTTTCTCTCTGACACTGAAGCGGGATGTTTATTCTCGAGTGACCTCTGACCTCCGCCCTACGTCATCACCTCGTTCTGAGACTTTTCTGTCACTGAAGTCAAAGTGGACTCAGTGTTTTCCTCTCCGCTCTGCAACATGTGGGTATTTCACTTCTGCCCGTTTGCTTTTCAGTCTTCCTTGGTTTATCCTGCAGCTTGTTGGCCGTGTCCTCCCTCAGACAGGAAGACAGATGTCTGACCTGTCTCTCTCTCCCTCTCTGTCTGTCTGTCTGAAACTCTCTCTCTCTCTCTCTTTCACTTAGTCTCAGCTGCAGTACAAATCCTGGCTTTCCTTCACAGCTCTGTTAGCCTGCTACGCTCTACACAACTGTTCCATGCTCTGAGACACACTGAGGCTCACACACACACACACACTTACAGTATCATCTCCCAGAGACCCAGAGACACACACACACACACACACACACACACACACACACATCTCCTGGAGCTCCTGCAGAACCAGAGGAAGAGAAAAGAGGCTGGAAGAAATTGGCCTAAAGTCCTGCAGCCGCCTTCAAACTGCTGGTAATGTAGAGTTAATGTCCGTCCGTCTGTCTGTCTGTCTCCGGCTCCTCCCCCTGTCTGTCTGTCTCTCCGTCTGTCTTTTCATGATTTGTCAACATCTGTGTCTGTTGCTGCTGTAGATTTTCTCCTTCACAGATCCAGAAGAAAGAAAGAAAAACCCGGAATGCTTTCACCCTTGATTAACAGGATCTAACGTCTCGTCCATTTAGCGCAGCACAGAATCTAACCGTTTCACTTTGAGAATACTTTCACTGATTTAGATCTCTCACCCAAAAAAATCCCCCTCCGCTCCCTGATGATGTTCTGCTGCGTTTCACAACATGAGCTGTGAGTCAATACGATGTTCGGAGAGTTGGGGAGAGCAGGAACTGAACCAGAGTGAACATCTTTATTCAGGGTTTCCCGTACTTTTAACTGACCTGGAATCCAACCAGTCAACTGCAGCTTTTTATGAAACTTGGTGATTTAAGAACAGAAGTGATGCAAGACTCGACAGACTCAGCTTCATTTTCTTTTTCATCAGTTTGTACACAGAGGATGATGAGACTGTTGTTAAGTTGGTTTTGGATCAGTCGACTGACTCCTCGTTTCCTTCAGTTTCTCCTGACTGACTGACATCAACTGAAAACACATGAGGAGTGTTTGTCTCCTCAGGTTCATCCTGGTCTGTTCATAGTAAACAAAGGATGACAGACTGAGTGTTTTTCACCCCCTGGTGGCTGGCTGCGGTATCAGTCATAAGTCCTGCCTCTTCCATGTTAACGCACGGGACATGGACCAAACTAAAAAGTCTAAATATACGTCAAATGATTTTTCCTCAAAGATGTTTTCTGTCTTTTTAGGTAGTTGTTTCTTATATGTTTGGTTTTAATGAGACACTAAGAAACAGAGAAGAGCATTTTTCTATAGATTCACAGTCTAAACACAAACTGATATTTAAAAATAATATCTGATTGGTCTTAGACTGGTTTGTTTTGGAAAAGTTTAACAAACAGTGAAGGTGAATTATCTTTCTGGTGGGATTGTGATTGTCATGTAACTTAAAATCAATTTTACACAATTTTTAACTACAGAGCTTCACTCAGTCAAACTTCAGTCACAACGTACGTCTGAAGAAAATGCAGTTTTATGACCTTAAGAGAAGTTTCCTAATTGAAAATTAAACCAGACATTTGAAAAGTCACACTTTGAGAAATCTAATAACAATAACAGATAAAACGTCACTAAAAGTCATTG
The DNA here is from genome assembly GCA_026259375.1 of Verasper variegatus. NCBI lineage: Eukaryota > Metazoa > Chordata > Actinopteri > Pleuronectiformes > Pleuronectidae > Verasper > Verasper variegatus. The sequence continues at coordinate 24,337,683 of CM048040.1, read as the reverse complement.
TAAGTAGTTTCTTTAGTCCAGTTATTGAGTGAAATCCTGAAGTAAGAAAACAGAGCAGTAGAAGTCTGCATTTCATTACTCCCCCCCCCCCACACACACACGTCTCCAGGTTATTTTTATCTTCTACTGCTGCTGCTGGAAGTCTCTCCGTCTGAGCCTGCTCATCCAGAAACTGAAGAGCTGAATATTTTCCCATTTCGCTTCCCTCCCTCCCTCCTGTTCTCTTTCCCCTCTCTCTCTGATATCTGGCTTGTGATTGGCTGGTGGTGAATAGAGGAGGGAGGGTCTGAGAGCTGTTCAGACGTCCAGTCTGTGGAGCTGCACACTTTTGTTTTGTTCCAGCCAAAGAAAATAAAAAAGTGAATGATTAAAAGTGTGTGTGGGTGGATGTCATGGATAAGAGCCTCCTAATTACAAGATGTGTAACGTGTGCTCTGGAAAAACATCACGGGACCTGCAGTCTTCCTCGTTAACAATTTAATATCAAGTGCTTTAGTAGATAATCATTTCTCCTACGCTTCATTAACACCTCAACCCGTTTCATCTTCTGTGGATTGACCGTACAGTGCACTAACACTTGTTACTCTATGTATTTGTATTATTATGTCATGCAAAGCTCCCTGAAGAACTCCCACAATGGAAGCGTCACTTTACAGATACAGTACAGACTAACAGCAGCAAAGGTCATGAGCTTGATTTGAACACAGGCCGCTGCAGTCTCAGCTCAACCTTGACCTGTGACACACAACACACTGTGACACACTGTGACACACTGTGACACACTGTGACACACAACACACTGTGACACACTGTGACACACAACACACTGTGACACACTGTGACACACAACACACTGTGACACACTGTGACACACTGTGACACACGACACACTGTGACACACTGTGACACACTGTGACACACTGTGACACACTGTGACACACAACACACTGTGACACACTGTGACACACAACACACTGTGACACACTGTGACACACTGTGACACACGACACACTGTGACACACTGTGACACACTGTGACACACTGTGACACACGACACACAACACACTGTGACACACTGTGACACACAACACACTGTGACACACTGTGACACACGACACACTGTGACACAGCCTCCTGTGCAGAGAAAAGACCAATAAATGGCAATGAGTGTGGATGAGATGTTTGCAGCTGTGATATAAAATATCTCTCACAAACGTATTTATTAGATCAACACGACAAACTGTTAACTCCTGTTTTTGTTCCACACTGAGGGAACAAGTTGTAAACACATGATCTCCTATTAACACCTGATGAAGTAGCTGGGGCCTAAAACACATCCAACTGTTTCCACATCCAGCAAACACAGAACAACAGCATCATGTCCACCTGATGATCAACATCAAATCCAATGTTCTCTCTCCTTCGAGCTCGGGTTGATCTACGCCAACACCTGGATCCAGATGTGTTCCACTATGTTCACTGTCAAACGCTGCCACTGGGGAGGCTCATTATCTGGTTTCAGACCGACAACAATCAGCAATAAATAAACAAGCAGCCGCAAAAACTGGAGGTTTCCATCAGGCTCCTCTGGGCACCAAGCCAACAAATCAGACAATCCCATCATGCACTGGGGCACAGCAACACGACATTTATTACTGTTATTGTGTTTGATACAGAGAACTGGTTCTATCTGCTGCATTCAGAGGACAAAACTATCAGGTGTGTGAAGGTGTGTGTTAGTGTTAGAGCTCTGCTTTAATAATGACAGGACTGCTGCGTATAGACCAGTCATTACACACCACACGCACACGCACACGCACAGGGAACCAGCCATTAGGACCCCAGCACACAGCTATATGAGGACGAGCAGCAGCAGTGACAGCTCTTTTTGTCAGAGAAGCTGCTGCAGGTAAAAACCTCTTTCTGTTCTCTGTTGTTCTGCGGCTGGAGAGAGAACGTGGATGTGTGTGTTTACTTTCACCTGTTTATCAGTAGAGTGGTGCTGAGGGGAGAGAGTTGGGGACGCGACACAAATGGTTCCCAGTTGGACTCAAACCTCGGTGGTTTCATGCTCAGTGGCTCCCAATGTTTCTGAGCTCTTTATTTAACTGTTTTATCTTTTACTTTTGTTTTTGATGCATCTTATCAACCTGCTGAGGAACCAGTCCAGGGTTGGGTGTTGAGCCCATTTCTTCTTGGGTGCAGAGAGAAATGTGTTGTGTAGAGTTTCAGAGACTGTGACCAGATTTAACTCTGAGGAGCTTCTTATTTCAAAACAAAAATAGATCTTTGGTATTTATACCTTGTTCAGAATTGTATCAGGAATGGTTTCTTTCAGCCATTGTGGAGGCCTCAGTGTGGGTTTAAGTTTCTGTGCTGCTCTGCAGGGATGAGGTGGTGGCTGGTGGTGGCCAGTTTGTGGCTATTGGTGGCCCTGACCATCCCTGACACCCAGGCCAGGAACCTTCGCAAGGATGGTGAGAACCGCCATGGGAAGAGGAAGAGGCATGGACAGGGTAAGACTCAGTTTCATTAAAAAAAGAAACACATCTGGCAAATATCCTTGTTAGCCATCTTACAGTAAGATGGGTTGACTTCTACCAGTTTCATCACCGTGCGTCTACCTGATTTACAGGGATGTGGTTTGTTGAGCAGATGTAGGACTAGATTAAAACAGAAATGTAAGGAGGAGACAGTTTGTTAGAGGAGCATCTCAAAGATCCTCAACTAAAGACATAAAAACCTCTAATGACACCAGATCGACCTCTTGCATACGTCCCAGCATCTCAGGGCCCCGACTGTTTTTATTTTATAAGAATGCATGGAAGACGTTTGTGCTCAAAATGTGCTGATTGATGATTCAGTGATTATTGAACTGTCCCAACAATCGTGTTGCTTTTTATCTGTTGGTAGAAGTTTCTAGATCCATGATGCAGATTAACAGTGAAACCACAATGTGTTTGTTGCAGGTCACAGGGAGGCCAGAGCAGGAAGCTCCAGACCTATGAAGATCAGACTGGTCCCTGGTCCCACTGTCCCGGTAGAACCAGGAGACAACCAAGGACACACTCTGTTCCTACAGACCTACAAGAACATTCAGGAACAGCACTCCAGCTACAACGTTATCCCAGGTCAGTGACTCAGATTTAACTCAGGTCAACGACCCTGTGACCTCAAAAACGTCCAATGACAATGAGGTAATGGATTTCCTTCTGTTCTGTTGGTCTGCGCGATTTCCAAAAGTCGGTTAGTTTCCAGTCATCACATCATTTGTTTCATTCATCCAACAGTCAGAGACTATTTACAACTTCAAGTGATATAAAGTTAGTTCTCACATCAGAGAAAATAATCCTCAAAAAGACGGTTTTAATTTAGAGAATTAAGACACTAACTATGCAGCACATAAACCAGTTAACTTGTGTGTTTGTATGTTGATGTGTGAACCTACATGGAAACCGACTCACCGAACTTTAACATGATGAATGACACTAGAGTTTTCCAGTCAATGAAATCTCAGAGCAGTAAAATAAAGTGACTAAAACGTTTGAATGTACGAGTGCAGTCGGAGAAGAGTTCAGCTGAGAGGCTTCGTCCTGCTCCCGTAAGGAAAGAGCTTGTTATTACAGCTCAGTGACTTAATGTCACATCATCACATTCCGACCAGAACAGAAGGGAAAACCATCTGAGGGAAAAGAGCTCGACAGAAACATACGTCCTGAAAACCCCCACACTGAGACGAGGACAGAGGCTCCAAACAAGAACCTCAGAGCCACGTGGAGCCTTTCAGTTTCAAACAATAAAACCAGCATCAGACAGTTGGTGGCGACAGTATGTTGCTGGGAAATAAGAACTATTTGTTTCGGTTTTCACTGCAGTTTGAAATACGAGAACATGTTTGCTTTGTTTTCAGAGTCGCAGACACAAACTGACTCAACTGTAACAACCAAACAGACCAGATTTCAGTTTACAGAAACAAAAAAACTTACAGATGTCGCACCACCACGACTTTTGCTTTGTTTCGTGGAAAGTGAAAAGTCTGTCCGGTCACCGTGGCAACCGATCAACTCCTTGAACGTTAAACAATTCTTCAACGTGGAAAGTTCACTCGCGATCCTGACGACACCAGCTTTGCTTTCCCAACGTTAACAAACAAGCTTTTTGTTCCAGAGCTTTCTCCCTTATCTCAGTCTTCATCTGCAGATGGAGTTTACTCCTCAGTGGCCAAAGAGACGGTTCATAAACCGGTCATCGCGTTAAGTGTGGAACAGATTCATTTGTCAAGATGCATTTCAATCAGGGCGTTTTTCTAAATTCCCCAAACTTTATTCAAGAAAAATGTTCTCTTCTCTTTATCTAGACACCTATTAATTTTTTTATCATAGCTGAGTTTTCCCTACCGAAATAAATTCATTACAAAGTCATTTACTTTAGGTTACGTTATCTAATGTTGTGCACACAAGACAAAAAAGTTCCGTAGAGCCCAGGGTGACATCCTGGAATTTTAGAAATTCAAGTTTACGCTGACATGAAACAAAAAAAAAGGCATCAAATCCTGACATCACAGAAGCTGGGAGATACGGATGATAGATGTTTTTGCTCAAGAAATTATGAATTTTATTATTAAAACTATTAATCCGCACGTCCATTAGTTTCACAGCAAAGTAAAACTATACGCTCAACACTGTACGACGATCGTACCACAGCAGATTGCGATTGTCGCCATATTCTTTGAACAAAACCTGCAATTTACAAGACAATGAAAAGCAAGAGCTCTGACAGCAAGACAATATTTTCTAGAGAAAAGAAAAGCTTTAAAGTATGAGTGCTCCAGAGATGACAGGGTGACAGTCACAGTAAAGACGACACAGTGTTTAAGAGAAATAACCTGAGCCTCTTAACTACCTGTGTTTCCTATAGACGTGACAAAGAGCATACCATTAGAAAGGATAGATGACAGACAGGACCCACTCAAACTAGACACAAAGAGCCTCTTCCTGCTGTATCATAGTGGTTTACAGTCTTTCTTACTGACTCACTCCCAGTCACGAGCGCGTCCCGGCCCGGGTCTGATGTTGAAAGGTGAAGTTAATGCAGAGGGAGGAGTGGAAACACTACAAATCACTGCTTTGTCTGATGCTAAAGTACAACCTTTAGATTTGACTAGACCTACACAGCAATTACTGCAGCGGGGCCTGCTGCTGCTGCTGCTGCTGCTGCTGCTGCTGCTGCTGAGGGGGATGACGAGGGGCTGCGTGTTGTGACCCACAGGTTGCTGCGTCGAATTTGCTTTGTTCTGGACCCGTGCGTCACCGCCCACCTCTCTGATTTGCTCAGTGATTGAAAAAGGTTCAGTGCTGCGGTCGTCGACAGCTGTTGCCTCAGTTGCAAAGTCGGCAAATTCATGCAAAGACTTGCAGGTGGAAATAAGAAAAAGAGAAGACATCTTGTGTCGGCAACTGTACAACAAAAACAACTTTCAACACAAAAAAACCTTGAAGTGTAAAATGCTTCTGCTTCATTTGAAACTTCCGAGCTGCGCAAAAAAAGATCATGGGTGGATATGATCCTCACCTCAGATTGGTTCGGGCAAAACACCCCCTGAAATAAACACTGTGACAGAGTGAATAAGAAGGTGAAAATTAAATAGAAATTCACTTTTACACGTTTACAGTGATTTATTTATTTTCCTAACGCTTAGAAAATGGCAGCCAGGGGAACACGCGACCACATACGGCTTCAGGCTGACAGGAGAACTTCATTCAATGAAACGCAGCAGCACATCTGGATCTTTACCTCACTCACTGCCACTCGGTTCACTGTGACAGGACGATCCCCTGTCATGTGACTGGCTGCAGGCTTCATTCTTTGTTTACTCAAACCAAACGTATACTTTCCACATCTGCCCAGTTGCAGAAACACTTAAACTTTGCCATGTGTCCATGTTGGTGACGTCTTTTACACTGAAACTCCAAATATTATGACCATGCTGCCGTAATACAGATGAAAAATATTTCTGCGTTTCAAGCTTTAAGACAAGTTATATACAGAAGATTTATCTAGAAAACGGACATAATCAACTTTTACTTCCTCCACGGTCACGGTGCATCTTACTGAAAGGTTTAAAACTATAATGACAAACTGAACTGACTGTGTGTGTGTGTGTGTGTGTGTGTGTGTGTGTGTGTGTGTGTGTGTGTGTGTGTGTGTGTTGTTTCAGGTAAGCAGGGCCAGTGTGTGTACCAGGGTCTGACCATGTTCGACCAGGCCGTCTGGTCTCCGAAGCCATGTGTGACTTGTCTGTGCACCGGAGGGCGGGTGGTCTGTGACGAGATCACCTGTCCCACCATGCAGTGCCACTTCCCCTTCACCCCCGCTGGGGAGTGCTGCCCCGTCTGCATGGAGCCAGGTAGAAACACAACATGTGGTAACGCCATGGTGCAGCATCCAGAGAAAACAGAGATGGAAAATGTTTCAGGAGCGACGTTTGAAGGGTTTCATTCTTTCAACACTTCACGTCATACAAACCTAAAATTTACTTTTACAGGAAAAGTGTAGGAATGCTAAAAAAAAAAGGACGAATATATTGTACATTCTTGTAACTACAAGGAGAATAAACTTAACTTCCTCACTAGTAATCATGTGTTAGGAGTCCGTGTTAATTTAATCAAACAGTAAATGTCAAATTTCTGGGATGAATCACTTTCTTACTCCTCATTTCCATCTCTGAGGCCTCAGCATGTTGCCGTCAGTTTCCATCATGGCTTTAAAAATGTGGTTCGCACATTTTGGTTCAGTCAACACACATGTTGTGATGCATTTAATATGTCTGTATGTTGGGAGATGACGCACGGATGACGACAGAGCTACATTCAAAACCAAATCTGAATTTGATAAAGTTAAAAAGTGCAAACACAATCTGAACAGAAATGTCTTAAATAACAATATTGATCTTCAGAGTTAAAAAAGGAGGAAGTATCTTGACCATATCTTGTAATAATGTCATAACTAACTATACTTTAAACCTTGTTGGTTGTTTTATAAGGATTTCATTTGGTTATTGAACAGTTGTGACCTGGTTATGTACCTTACCCAGTTTATTAATTTAAAAGACTTTGGTCATGATTATGAGAAATGATTTTATTTAAACCTTATTAGATTTAGATTCCGTAGCAGCTAACGCCAACATCAGCTAATATTATTATTATCTATTAACCATTAATAATAGACGAACTTTACCTGACTGTGGCGGTACAGGTAGCGTTAAGTGGGATTTGATCCAGACTGGTCTACAGCAGCCGTCTGCTCTGTAGCTTCAACAAGCTGGACTTGTACCTGTCTGTGTGGTCAAATGTGGGCGTCTGTCTGTCTACAGCACTAACACACAGCCGTCTGTCTGTCCACCTCCTGTCTGTGTGTCCCACTATCACTGTCTGCGCTCGCCACCTTTCATCTGTCCTTCTCCTTTAGCTTTCGTTATCTTTTCTACATTTACTTCTTCCTCTCCTGTCTCTCGCTCTTCTTTCCTATTTCCATCCCTTTTCTTCCTTCCTTCTTTCTTTGCCGTCACCTTTTTCTTTCTTCTCGAACAACTCCTGCCTCGCACCGCCCCAAACCCACCCTAGACCCTGACCTCAGCCTTGACCTTTCTGGTGACTCTCCAGTTCCCAGTGACCCCAGCGAGCCTGTGACCCCGCTGACTCAGGAGGAGATCAGGCGAATTATCTGGCGAGAGGAAGAGGAGCACCGCGAGGAGGAGGAGCGCCTGAGGAAGAAGGACGAGGCGAGGAAGAAGAGGAGGAAGCTGAGGAAGGAGCAGGAAGAGAAACAGAGAAAGATAGTGGAGGAGAGGAGGAGGAAGGAGCAGGAGGCCCTGAGGTTGCAGGTGGAGAAGGAGGAAGCGGAGTGGAGGAGGCAGATAGAGGAGATGAAGAGGCAGGAGGATGAGAGGAGGAGACAGGAGGAGGAAGACAGGAAGCAGAAGGAGGCAGCAGAGAGAGAATCAAGAGAGAGAGAAAGAAAGCTAGAGGAGAAGAGGAGGAGGCAGGAGGAGATCCTGAGGGAGGAACTTCTGGCTCTGGTTGAGGAGGAGGAAGAGGAGCACCAGGAGGAGGCAGATGAGGAGGTGTGGCTGAGAGGAGACGTCTTTCAGATGCTCCCAAAAGAACCAGAAGAACCAGAAGAACCAGATCTCATTCCTGCTCCAATCCCAAGACCCCCTGCTGCTACAGAGGATGAGCTATATGAGGTGGATGCATTGGAGGAGGAGGAATGGGAGGAGAGGGAGGTGGTGGTGGGACCGAACAGAGGAGGCCTCCCTCCAGGCTGCGACATTTCTGATGTCACTGTGACATGTGAGAACTGCCAAACTCTTCCACTTCCCGCCTCTGTCCATACCTGAGCTCAAATCTCTGAGTCTGGAGGGTGAGTCCGCACCACAACACGACGAGGAGCTGAAACACACTGCAGCTCGGAGAAGAGTCGATCATTTCAAAAAGACTCCACAGTATTTTACACAATCTAAATCCAGAACTGAATCTCATACTCTATAGATTACTACTTTAAACTAGAATGGCACTCAGTGGACGCATGCCTCCGACAACAGTCCACAACAGGCCCCTTAAATTCAATCAAGCTTCAGAAAATGTCACCCAATGATAGAACCCATTCACACTGGTATTAAAATCCATTCTGAGAGATCTGATCACAAGTGGTCAGCACCACGTTCAGGTCCACTCTCACATTCAGAGGTGGAAATGTATGTCCTGGGCCGGTCTGAGAATATAAGAGAATGGGTTCTTCCCTGACACATACCGTCCAGCAGTTTTCGCTTACAAATAAATAAAGGAATCAACACACAGTACCTCCTTGGATCTAAAACTGCTTAAAGTTAAAACGAGAGATTCTTACTCCACACACTGATCTGATGCAATCAACTAATCGTTTCACCAGAGAACAGAAACCACGCAGTCTGTCGGAAAACAAAAACACACGCTCCACTTGTGATTAGGATTTATAGAGTTTTATTGCTGCGTTTACCTCACAGATTATCTTTGGCTGAGTTCAGACGTAGCAGGGAGGACATTAACCATTAGCCAGTTTTCACCATGCAGCATTAACATTATTTATGTCCTTTAAAATGACAAAACTGAGGTTATCACCAACCACGAGTGAGGAGCTGCAACCTGATTCTCCTCGCACGTTGCAAGGCTAGATAACGATCCAGTGTGAGATGAGGTAGACTTGCCAGCAAATCCAGGAACTACAAACCAAGAATACAAATAAAGAAACCTGCAACTCAAACACACTGCAGTGTTTACTGAAAACTAACTGAAAATGTTCTGACCAGGAAACAACATCAGCAGCATCCCAGCAGGAGCCTTTAACGGCATCCCCAACCTGGAGTGGATCAACCTGAAGAAAAACAAACTCACCTCTGCCGGCATTGATGCCAAAGCCTTCAAAGTAAGATGAACTAGCACACTAAACCAATGCTACCCGTCAGAATAAAAGCCAACTTATTTCCCCCAATAATCTGTCTGCCACTCGATGTAAAGCATATCATGCTGCACCTACAGCTGTCAAATCTGCATGAGTCAGAAAAAAAGACGGGCGAGTATTTTATAATTTATCATGTGCAGTATGAAAGAGGGAGGCCTGGAGTTCTGCAAACGTCCCCATCACAGGCCTCCCAGTATCACCAGTACCTACAGTATGTGTTTGTCTCAGGGCCTGAAGATGCTGAGTCGTCTCTACCTGGACGGGAACCTGCTGGAAGCCGTGCCCTCTGCCCTCCCCCCATCCCTGCAAGAGCTGAAGATCAGCGAGAACAAACTGAGGGGGATCGATGAAAACAGCTTCCAAGGTACTGACAGAGCATCGCGTACGGACGTCAGTGTTAATGTCACTAAATACTGTTATCAGTTATTTACACTCAACTACTACACAACAACTTGACGACTACATGTCTGAAAATGACATGAAGAAACCACCCACATCGTTTATGGACGAGTAAAAAAGATCCTTGAAGCTCAACTTTGAAAGAGACAAAACCTTTAGCTCATTAATAAATCACACTTTGTGTCAAAGAGAATGTATTTTTCTGTTTTGTTTTAAATTTGGTGGCTGCTGTTGAATCAAACATTTTCCCTCTGCTCTACAGATGTTTCCTGCCACATTGATTTCAAGACTAATTTCCAGCTGAGCAGAATACATTTATATTTGTTTTATCTTCAAAGATATGAGCAGCCTGGTGATTCTGGAGCTGGAAGGAAATCTGTTGAGTGAGGGGAATGTGGATCCTCTGGCCTTCACGCCGCTAATCCAGCTCTCCTACCTCAGACTGGGAAGAAACCACTTCCGCACCATACCACAGGGGCTTCCTGCTTCACTGCTGGTATGAAGTTATATCTGTTTACACGACCATCTCTCCTCATACCTCACACAGCCAGGCATTGGATTTCCTTTATAAAAGTACAAGTCACTTTGACACCAGAAAAACTGGCCCACGTGAAACTTTAACCACGGCTCAACCTGCTGTGGACTCCAGGACTCATTGTGAACTCTTAAAAATATACATAGACTATAAATTTCAGAGGGGCCATCAATATCCTGGCAGGCTGATACAAACCAAAGCCCACATATCATTTCCACGTCTCTAGACATGTGATTGACTTTGTGAACAGCCAGTTAAAGTGGAGCCTTGAGAATCTCTGGGCCTTTTGAACAACAGTTGGTAGAAATAGGTTAGTGTCTCTTATCAGGTTCAGTCACATCCTCAGAGGCCGTCTGAGGAACTGGCAGCGTTCAGACTTAAAGTTTGCTGACGCATCACTATTTTCTTCTTGGCTCCAATGTTTAAGACTATACTCCACTGAGTAAACTCGGCCTCTACCTGTGGGAAACCAGACCGCCCAACCTGTAATTATGGCCTCTGGTTAACCACAGAACTCCAGCAACATGCTGCTGCTGTAAATCCACCTTAAAACCAACTTCATGTTATGACTTTGGACAGTTTCTACACGCTGTGAATCCAAAGTACCACAACTCTTTGTGGTCATTAGTTCTGGAGATCATGGTCTACCTTTAGTATTTGTTTCTTTCAAACACTTACACTCCAACACAAGTACAGCCAAGAGTGATCATGACCTCCGCCAAGGAGGTAATGTGTTTGTCTGTTTGTAAGCAGGATTATTACTCAACCGATTTACATGACAGTTTGTGGAGACCTATTTAATGTTAGTGCAGCTCCGGATCAGAAGGCAGATCCAGGAATCTTTTTTCACTTTCTCTAACACTGTGAGAGCGTTGTTAACAATTTAGCAATTGTTAAATTGATTGATATTTACGCGTGTGTGCAATTTGGAGCAAGTCAACAATAAAAATGTTGATTTAGTGAATTTAAAGTTGGTTTCACAAGGAGACTGCTGGTGCTTGGTGGAGGTTTGCACTCTAATGAGAGACATTCTACTCAAGATAGACAGATTACAGATTAAATAGGCAGAAACTCGGCATGTGTCAGTATATGTCTGTAGCAAGCAGCTTCCAGCAAAAGCTGAAGCTGAATGCAGTTGTATAACCTTTGACCTGAAACTGTCTCATTAAGTCACAGACCTTTCTGCTACGAGCTCAAGAATGAGAAACAGTAGACGAAGCTGTTTAATTACAAACTCATAAACACCCCAATGGTTGTTTTTATATTGGTCTCATTAAAAAGTGAAAATGAATGAGATAATAAAATCCAGCCATAATACTGACACTAAATTCCAGTCATTATTCCAGTAATTATTACCAAACTGCAGGCGTGGGCCAGAAAACCAATTACATTTTAGAGTTTGCAGATTCAGTTGAAGGGCAGATTCAAGAATTTGATTACATTTAAGAGATTTTCATCATTTTCTGTGTAATTAACACATGGATCTTGATATAAGAAATAGCTGTTGAGATGAGTTTGTGTAACTTGGTGCAGATAATCAGTCTACGTTTCTTTTTCCAGTATAAGAGCTCGACATGCAGTAGGATTGATGGTTGAGCTAAACACTTTCTAGTTGTTAATGAGGTCCCACCCCATCTAAACTCTTCTCTTTTCCTGGATGATGATGATGACAAATGTTTGTTTCATGTCTACCTGTTGTACAGGAGCTGTACTTGGAGAACAACCTGATTGAGGAAATCTCGGAGACAGTTTTTAATCAGACCAGAAGTCTGAACGTGGTTTCTCTGAGACACAACAGGCTGGATGAGACCAGAATCGCCCCGATGGCTTGGATCAACCACAGGTACGACAAAGCAAGATATGTCACAATTACCCATGATCCTCCAGAGTGTCAGGAAGTTACTCTTTACTAAAGTCGTTTCATTACAACAGCATTATGTGTCATTCAGAAAAATCTTTGTGGAACTAAATTCAGAGAACCACAGAGGAAAGTTTGAATAAAGTGTCAATGATAACAATCAGCTATTTATGCTATTTATTATTCCAACTACAACTAAACCTCCCCTCATCTTCCTTCTCTGCAGAAATATTGAGTCCATCGACCTTTCACATAACAACCTTTACCTGGTTCCGTCCTACCTGCCCAGATCGCTGGTCCATCTCGTGCTGGTGGGAAACAACATCGAGAGGATACCTGGTCGGTGGAAACTCTTTATGCACATCTGGATGAAAGCTTTGATATCTAGCAGATGGGTTGTGTCGGTAGATAACTGGAGGATTTCCTCAACAATCTTTGGGCCCAAAAATATTAAGAATGGGAAACTGCTGGATTTATTTTAAGGCACTAAAAGAGCTCAAAGTGGATTTCAAACCTGCTGCTTTATTTGATAAATATTTGATTTGTGGTATGATGATCTGCTATGACGACATCAAAAAATAAAGGAATAGATAATAGACTTTATAGCTTTATCGTTTTCCACTGCAGGAAATATCTAAATCTAATATACTGTGTATTGAGTATTGCTATTGTTTCCACTGGTCTCCTCCTGCTTCGGTAACGAGCTCCTGGAACCAAATTGCTAAGGAAATGATACTTAATCAAGGTTCCAGGTACTTTCAGGGGTTGGCTGCAATCACATTATAAGAAGGACAAAGATAGAAGCAACCATTTTAACTGGTGCACCTGCACAGAGCAGGACAACCAACACTTAAAAAAGAATAACAAGGGATGTGAGCTGGACAGGCCAACACGTGCAGGGCTGTTGTAAAAGAAAGGAGCTGGAGGCAGCAATTCACAAGGGCTGTAGAAGAGAAACTACAAAGTGCATTTATAGACTTGGATGCTAATTTTAAACAAATCGACTTGCTCCAGCCACAGCAGGCTCTGGATTCTACTGTGGACTTAGGACAAGATTACAATTATCAAGAGTGTAATGAAAGTTACAGTTTCCTTCATCCCCACAGGCTACGTCTTTGCCCACATGGACCCCGGGTTAGAGTATCTCTACCTCTCCTACAACAAACTGGATGGAGAAGGGATCGAACCCGAGTCCTTCTTCGGCTCATATCACTCCATGGTGGAGCTGTGTCTGGATCACAACCAGCTCATGGCTGTGCCATCAGGCATCAACGAGATGACCAACATCCACTTTCTCAGACTCAACAATAACAGGATCAGGTAAGAAGACAAACTCCATGAAGAATGATCTGTTAAGAGTTCAAGGATTTCAACATAATTACTTTCTGGGAATTACGTCTTCCTCCCACAGTCCAAAACATGCAGATTGGGGTTGACTGTACTTTAAATTGTCTGTAGGTGTGAATGTGAGAGTGAATGGTGGTTTGTCTCTGTATGTTGGTCCTGTGATACACTGGTGACCTGTTCAGGGTTCGACCCGCCTCTCGTTTAATTTCAGCTGGGATTGGCTCCAGGCCCTACGACCCTCAAAGAATCAGCGTTGCAGCAAATCGGACATTTTGCAATATTTTCCGAACTAAACAGAATATTTTTAATAATCTTTACATCATAACCTCTAACGAGTGCTTGTTTTAGGTGTGAGTGGTTATACAGGAGTGTATAATTGTTTAAGTGGTGACCCGAGTTCATTCTGTGTGGCTTAAGAGCTGAAATCCTTCTCATGTAGCCGTGCTTCTGAGCCGTTTCCATGGACACAGCAACTGTACTTTTACTTTTTTGGGTGATCATCTGCACCTGATGTCTGTGTGTTGAATGCTGCTCTGCTCTCTCATCTTGGAGGACGGCCCAAAGATCTGATTAAGACAGTTAGTTGGACAGACTGCACACTCGTCTCTATTGACAGATGTGTTTTCCACAAATTTAGTCGAAACAGAGTTTTTCCACTGAATTGCTAAATTAGATTTTAGCATGACAGGTAACTGGAAGAAACGGCTACGGCTTCAGTTAATGACATTTCAGGGTTTAGCTCCAGTTGAGTAATAGTGTTAATTATGTTTTGGAGAAGTTCTCAGTGAACACACAAATTCAAACATCCAGGTTCCTGCAGGTATTTTTTTCCCTTTCTTGGTGAGAATTATAAGGAAATACCAGGATCTCAGTTACAAGGATTTTTCATATATCCATCCATTTTCCAAAATGCATATCCTGTTCAGGGACTGGACTCCATCCCAGGGTACAGACTCTTAGGTCTGTGGTCTCTAGTCTCCCCTCACAGTGCATCTATACCTGAAGGAATCCCATTGATCATTAAGCCTGGAGCCTATAATTTCTGTCCCTTATTTGACCAGACCAAGTAAATTCCTGAGATTTGGGAACTTATTGTGCAATAACAGTGGGAATTTCTGGTATCAATTATTCACCAACTACAAACATATGACCCAAGTTTTAAAGATAAACGGACTTCACGGTCAATTAAAGTAGCAAAAGACAATCAAACCAGGTGACTAAAGACAGTGTGACCCTTAAAGTCGGTACAATCCTTTAATACCAACAATAAAACGTCTGTAAACAGATTAGAGCCTGAACGACTGACTCATTCATCACAGCCTGCCAGACAATATTAAAGCTCATCGTTCATTCAGCGAACGGTCGTCTTGACAACAAGAAACAAAACAAGTGTCTGGGAGTCTCCCTGAATCACCTCATCACCCTCTCACAGGTCCATGCACAGCACACACTTAAACCAGGTTGTGGTATTTACATTAAGTAGCATTACTACTTAAGCACTGTACTGTGCTCCAGCTCCACTGCCAACATGGCTGACACGCCAGGTGGGAAACTGGAATCAGCCGGCAAAGCAACACTGCAGATAATTTTGAACATAGTATGTGGTGCAGTACTAGCAAAAACAATAATTGTCACTAGATATTAGAGAATTTAAACTTTGAAAGGGTTACAGATGGGACATGGACTGAGGGGACATGGACTGAGGGACATGGACTATGCACTAGAATGTTTCTTGTTCCCGATTCCTGAGTAAAAAAAAGGTAAACTGGTGTATACTTATGTGTTTTTGTATTGAAACGGATAACAATTATTAAAAATGGATTTGGTGCCAGGGTCCCCTTAAGGGCTCCGTAGGTCACCCCAAATTAAAAGGTTTCAGTTCTAAACTGACACAGCTCCCCACAGCTGTATTGCAAACTATGGAACAATGTGAACCCTTTCTTTTTGCATGAGTAAATACTCTTGTTGCAGCTTATGAATTTACTTATGTCTATCTCTCCTTTACAATCACACAAATACAACTTCTGCTTGTTGCTTATTAACATCACAGAGAATAAGACCAGTGGTCCTAGAGCAAAGCTGAGGTATAGAATGGTGCATCATCTGCAAATGAGTTGTGTTTTCCAGAGATTTGATAAGATTTGTTGCCTTTTTGTGTTAAATCTTTCTGTCTTGGACTGATGATCAGACAAAACAGCCACTAAAAGGCATTGGGGCATTAGAACAAATGATTAATCAACAATAAAGAAAATCTTTGTTAATTAGAGATCTAACGGCCTTTCAATGCTTTGTCTTCAAGGGGCATCCCTGACGAAAGCATCTGTGACCCGAACCACAGTGGAGACTCCACTCTGGTGGCACTGAGGCTGGAAAACAACTACATCGACCCCCAGAAGGTCTCACCGACGGCCTTCTCCTGTGTCCGCGCCTCCTCGAGTGTGGTCTTAAAACCTCAGCAGAGTGAGCGCCGGAGTCCACACAAAACCAAACACTAAAAGACATTTGTTTGTAAACCCTGAAACACAGGAATGAATATATTGGATTGTAATGTGCCAAAGGACGTAAAAAGTCAAGATAAATGATAATGTCATTGTTCATTAGCTTCCACTGCTGCTGCACGTTACTCAAATAACATTCAAAATAATAAGAAAACTACCCTCAGAAAGCCTCTCACATTATAGTCTGATGTACAGACTGAACAGGGAAATTTTGACATGTCTCAACACGGTTACAGCTGATGTAATTTGGCTCGTCTCTATCGTCCTGTCATTCTCTTGGACGAAATCCTTACAAGCTGCATAAAAGTAAGATTTTCTTCTCGTCTGGCTCTCACACAGTTTTTTAAAGGTCTGGTAAGTTGTCACCTGAATCCACTTAAATGAAGGAAGGTGACAGAACATGGTCAGACTAAAAACACATCTGTCTCCTTTTGTGAAATGCAAAACTCTCTAAAATGGAAAGAATCCCTGTGCCATACACAGTAAAAAGGAAAATGCTTATAAAGAAATGGAAAGAATTCTATGAAGTGATACCACAACCCCAACACATAATTTTTAACAACCTCAGCACCTTCATGTTCGTGAGTAGTAAAACTGCATGTGTGCCTCATCCTTCATTCAGAGAAGGTTAAAGGATTAGGTTCAAGTGAGCGCTGCTGGAGAGATAATCTGATGGACGAAGACACGGAAGGTGCAGTGACACATCTGCTTATAGGCCTGATGCAAGAATTTATTGGGAGCCTTTCCATATGTCGTAGGTTTTGAGTCATAGTTTAGCTTCAGATTTCACACGTCGACGGCACGCTACAATACTAAATACATACATTGTCTGTAATTTGGCCATTTTGTGCTTTAACTATATTCCCAGCAATCGCTGTTTCACTTCAGCCTGTTATACAGAGTGATGGTGGGTAAATTGGAGATACATCTACCTGTCCTCTATTCCCCTTGTCTTTTGACTGAAGGACACTTTTCTGTAGGGCTGAGTATTGTTAGAGTTTTTTTCTGATACCAGCACTGAATCTGTACTTTGAAAACAGTACCTGCACCTAAACCGTGCACAAAACAACGGTCAGAGATAAGAACAGGTTTTTATTGCATACAAATGCAATAATATACAAATTTAAATGAGGGTTAAACTCTTCATAAATTAACAAATGTACATTAATCTACACTACATACTGACATATTAAATAAAACCTAATCCAACTGCACTAATTTAACACTATGTAAGTTTCAGGACTCAATGCATCTCAAATGGCTCAGCTCCAAACTGTCTTCCTGCCACCAGGACCTCCCTTTACACAGAATTGTTCTCAAACGTTTGCTGCACGTCCTGGTGTTGGAATCCTTTTACGTGGTTTCATTTAATGTTGAATGTTGTGATGAGCAGAGCGTTTGCTGTAGAGCTTTGTGTGGATGATGTGGTCTGAAGAGACAATCAATCAAAAGCCTTTGAGCTTCAGTTGTCTGTAAGAACTCTATAAGAGCCGAGCTGTGGGGGAACCGCTGGTTCCAGAGGTCTTTACCTCACTGTAAAATTTCCACTTCAGGGTTTTCTTTTCCAGAGTTCCTCAGCACAGAAACACAAGAGTCTCCTGGGTGGTTGAACCATACTTTAGCTCTTTAGCTCTATGTTCATCCTTCAACCATGAACCTGTGTAACCGAGCTGCAGTGTAGTAATAAGCAAACACGAACTTTGACAGTGGATAAAAGAAGGGATCCATACTTATGAAGAGTAAATCCTTTGTGTGTGTGCAGGGGAGATGTGGATTAAATGCTCTTACTGTTGTAACTTTGCTTTACGTTAAGACATTTTGTGTTATTACAAATAGCAGAACTGTTTGAATGATGAGCCCTTCACCATGCTCTTAGTCAACTTGTCTCAGTTACATAACAACAGTTTCAACAATGTTATAATGTACAATAAACATCACTATGTTCCCAGTACTGCCTGGTTCTCAAAAACATGTGAATAAAAACCACAGACACTATGTAAAGATGTTAATACCACGGCTTTATTCTACAATCATTACTGTGCGGACTCCAGATGATGTCAGGTGGCAACACCTCTACCAGAGATATTTAAGCTTTATTTTCATTCAATTGGAGAAAGTGTTCCGATGTGGAAAATGGTCTGATTTCTAAATTAATAAGATAAAATGAAAATCATGGCAACACTAGTACTCTACAAAACAAAGTTAAAGTTATAACAAACCGAGAAAATGCACGCTTTAGTAAATCTCATCATAAACTATAACCATAGTCTGGGAACTGCTGTGAATGAGCACAACAACAAAAGTATTTGAATAACTAAACAAATAAAATCACAGTGGTGATTCAGAGGTCTGGAAGCAGGTTACATAAGAATCTGCAGAACACCTTGAGGATTTTTAGGATTAGACAATAGATGCAAATATTCAGCCCCTGGGGTGCATGAGTCACATTTCTCCAAACAAGGGATCAGATTATATGCCTGTAGAATCCCTGAATCTCTTCACTGTCAACACACTGAAGAGTGCATGATATTTATTTTCATGTTACCAAATCAACACCTCAGTCCTCTGACATGAGGTGAAGCCCTGATGACTAAAGGGAAAGTTATGATAAAATGCCACGATCTTTGCCTCACATGTCTTCTGCCTTCATGCAATACACATTCACTGAGAGCTGTAATTATCAGAGCAGGAAAGCCAACTTGATCATAATATTTTCCTCTGAAAGTCTGAGGTTTAGGATCATTTACTCCAGTAACAGATCGAAAATGACGAGTGGAACAGAAAAGCGAAAATGTGTAGAGGACAAAAACCACAGCCCCTTCTACGGGAAGACAAATTGGAAATATTAGGTTATCATACGCAGACAAAAATAAATCAGAAAAGCAATAAAAACAACAATTGGTAATTTCTGGGCATTTTCCAGATGCTGGACAGTCGCCATCTCAGCTGGAAAACTTTCTGTCGATGAGCCGAAGCTCAGAGATCAGAGTTTTCCTGCAGAAAAGAGAGAAACAGCTTTTTCTGCCGAGGTGAACAGCTGCTGTGTTGATCAGTGTCACAGATCGGACACAAAGGAACAATCTAATACTCAGTAGTTACATGACCTCACCAGTGTTCGTCAGGGTGAGGACACACAGCTTCACCCCCAAGTTCTATTTTTTGTTCTAAGCAAATGATTTATCAGGCACAGTAGCAGGTTTTGTTCAGGAGATGATTTACATGATATAAAAGCAGAAAAATATTTTTCTCCCAGATGTTTTTTCTGTGATATTACTGGATATTTCCCGATTTGCAGCCCCCTAAAGTTTATTCTAATAGAATTGTGAAAAACTATTAATTGAGTTGACCTTTTTTTTTATAACTTACAGACGTAGTTACAACTGCTCATAATAGATTTTGCTTCATTTAAGGAGCGAAAGACCAAAACTATAATTGCACTCAGTAGAGAGCAAACCTCCGCCAAGATTCATCAGTCCAACCGTTAAATTAAAACAGGCTAAGTCCACATTACAGCTTCTAGTCCTATTTGTGAAAAAAAGCCTACACCCCAATGAAACCACATTTAAAGTCACTACATCCAGATTTTAATTCGCACCAAGTTGAACTCAACTCATCTGTACCAACCACATAAATGTGTCTGAATGTTTTCATCAACATTCACGGCTCAGTGAAACTCTTGAAAGACCTTCCACCAAGTTTCGTGGTTATCGGTTCGGTAGATGCTGCTGAACAACAGACAAACACAGATGAAAACATAAGCTCCTTGGTGGAGGTAATAACATCCTGAAACCACATTGTTTCAAGGTAAAAACTGCTACTTATACGAACACGCAAGTGTGTGCAGAACCTTTTTTTATTTTCTAATAATAATCTGCAAGATTTGAACTAAAATATGATCTTTATTCTTATATTTCCACTGACTGGATCAAATATCATTGAACTCAATCGAGATGGTTAAAAAGGCTCAACAGGTGTTCTATTTATTTGAATCAGGTAGTATTATTACATATGTCACTGAAGTGTGAGGATGTTGAACACTGGTCTGTTGTGCAGCCTGGCTGAGCAGCAGGTAACACACTGAGTTCCAAGGTCGCAGCTCTATTAAAAGTTTCCTGGCACCAAAACGTTCTTGGGGTAGGACAGCAACAACAACACTGAGGTAAGTCCTTGCCCTGCGAGTTGCCCCAGTGACTCAGGTCTTAAGGCTGACGGAGGAAACTCTGCAGCCCAGAGCCGTCACAGACGTCTGATGGGTCGGAAAGAATGAGATCCAGAGAGCGAAGGGACCTCCGGACCGCCTCCCATCAAGAGCGCAGACCATCTCACATCAGGAAGTAATCTCAAACATTTAATTTGTAGTTTGAATACTGTAATTCCAACAACGCTGCCATATATTATTCACCACCACAAACCAATCCCCCCCTCTTTTGACATTCAAAGCTTCGGAATTAAAAGTTTTCTGCGGCGGAGCAGTCAGCTGAGAAATATGAGATTTTCATGAAAGATGCCCCTCACTGAGAAGATGACGACGGGCTGGATGTCCCACTTAAAAACTTCAGTTCAAAGGTTTTAAAAGATGTTTTGTACTTTGAGGATTAACAGAGGGAAAAAGGTGCAGGCAAACAGTTGGACACACTATAAGACTATTGGTCCTCACTGCAGAACTAAGTGCACACAGAGCTCAGGGCTCTTTACATCAGGGTTCAATCAGATCCCTGCGATGTTAGGGGGGAAATGCTTCTTTAATCTTAAAATCTGGCTCATGACACAGTATTGTTTCAGCTCACAGTTATGGAGCTGTGATTATGAGGAGCTGGGAACTGTGCCTGAGGTTTTAACAGGGGAATCATATAAATGTGAGCCTGCTTACATATCACACAGTAGTAGCTCTTTAAGACTTTGAAACCCTCATGAGTGAGTTTGAGACAAAGACACATTATCAGCTCATCTCACCGCTGAAGTTCACCAGCAGCTAAGTGCTGGTTTAACTTCAGCTGTGATTGAACAGCAAACAACATCTATATGTGAAATTCTTCCATGGTGATCAGGACGCTCCCTCTCGACTAGGAACCTCAAAAATGTTCTGATGTTTTAATAGTGAATTGTTGATGCTTTTTTTCCAAGCTGCATTTTATTTTGCGTTGTAAACTGACCACTGTCTGCAGCTTTATGTCGAGTTGCAAACGGTTCCAGACAGGAGATGTAAAAAAAATATATATATAAAACTCATTTAAGCTGATTTCAGAACATTTCGGTATGTGAGAACACAAATGTCCGAGTCAGTTGCTTTTCCTGCCAGTCCCCTGGTAAAATGTCCATAAAATGAGCCCATGTCAGAATACAGCAGAAAAATTTCTGGAAAGTTCACAGCGAGCGAATGTTGATGACATTTCTAACATGATCCAAATCTAGAAGAACACAAATATCTCAGGATGAAAAAGAGGAGCCATACACATAGAAGATGCAGACACAGATGTCAAAGAAAACGAGAGTTTTTGGTAATAAGGGCCGACACCAGCGTCGATGTACAGTAAACTAAAACACTGATTTCCACAGTGGGATTTATAAATCATGTCCGGCCTCCTGCATGTTCTACATCCCGTCGTCTGAATGTTCTGGATATTTTCATGTTGCTGTGAACACGTCTGACCCCGACAATCGACTGCTGCGTGATGCATACGTGAACAACAAACTCAGCTGCAGTGTGGGATCTGGAAACTGTCCAGGAACAAAGAACATAGTTTTATTTAATTTGTTCTTAGAAGATTCCTAAGAAAACTCTACGTCCAATTCATGACGCGTTCCTAAACTGCAGAATTGTTCACATCTGTGTCCTCTATATTGATGAATGCCATGTCTTCGTAATTAGCGAAGGTAAACGTTCGCCAATGCCCACAAGCATTTCAGTTATGTTTCCAGATAAGAAAGTATTAGTGAATGTCACAGTCTGCATAAAAACTGTGTAAGTGGGTTTTAAGAAGAAATTCCTTCTTAAGAACAGTTGGTGAACGAGGCCCATAGCAATTAGCACATCTTAACACTTTTAGAAAGTTTAGGCATTAGTGTCTATTTGATGTGTGTGAGACGGGAGGTTAAGGAAGAGTTGAGATTAAAGACAAGAAAAGTCCACGGCTAGAGACCATTTGATTACATGGTCATGTTAAACCTCGAGACACCACATTATACATCATCATTTTTACACAGTTTATCAGCAGAACTGTGCTTTAAGTCTGGAGGATTGTGAAGAAGACAAAAGTGAAGAAGAGTAGAAGCCTTCTAAGGAATAAACAGTAAAACCCCTACAGTTCAGCATCTGGGCTAAAAGTAACACAAACAAGAAATTACCAGTTGAATTTCAACTTCAGTTTTTGCACAAGTTGTTAAATATGAAGCTTGAAGGAAACAATCTGGGAATAACAATTTGTCAGTGTTGCAACAGTAGTTTTGACATTTACAGGGTCAAGTGTGCAACGTAATGTAATTCAATCTGTTTTAAAATGTTAGTTTTATGAATCTCAGTGTTCTAGGGGGAGTTGGGAACTAGTGAGAATGACGAGACACATTTTCTTTAATTCTTTTAAGTGTAGGAATTTCCTTCAAAGAATATTTTGAACATGACACACGAGCGGCTCCATGTTGACGATAATAATTTCACCAGATCTGTGATGGGTTTGGAAAATATGAAGATCCATTGAAACCAGAAAAAAAAGACCCGCTACGGTTTCAGTTGACCTGACTTGCCAAACCAGGGCATAGTTGGCTGGTCTGGCTTCACCATAAGTTGCCTCACTCTGCCTTTCCAGCTCAGCTCAGCAGAAAACACCAGCAGTGAATGGAAAAAAGAATCGTTTAACACATGAACCCCTGAGGGAGCAGGCTCTCCCTCCCTCAGGCTCCTGTTAGCTTTTCCATTCCTGGGAGGTATTTCTCATTTCTGCCTTTAAAGTAAAGCTTCAGGTTTCCCTCTTGTGCCTTGTTAAGACACATCAACACAAGATAAATAACGTTGACATTGCAAAACGTCTCCCCCGTTTCTCGTCTGTCTCTGCTTTGGAGTTAAGGAGGAAATGTGTAATCACACACAGAGAAATCTGGCAGCTCTCACTGACTGTACTGGCATCTTTGTACCACCTTAAGTTAGTATGACTTAACGTCTCAAGAATCATCTGTCTTAACAAATCATTCATCACATTTTCCTGTAGCGTGAGACAATGCCAGTTGTTTCCAGTTCAGCCCTACTTCATTGTCTACAACTGAAATCGGTATTTTGAACGAGACATTCATCTTGTAAAGTGATGTCTTTTATTCATTCAAACATAGTTGTCTGTTGTGTCACTTTTCCTTCTGGTTTTTCTAGTCAGACAGAGCTGTGTGATACTGTGTTCAGCATCGGGTCTGGACAGACAGAGCTGTCGCTGTTAAAGAAGAGTGAGAAAGGTGCAGAGTGAGAAATTGAGAATGAGAGTAGGAGACATTTTCTGGATATTTCTATTTTCCTCCATACAGTTGGAATCAGTCCATTCATTGTCTATAGCGCTTATGGTTTCAGGGTCATGTGGGGACTGCATGGATTCCAATAAATTAAACATGAAGCTGTTTTGCTCTCATTAATATTGTACTTCTTTGTATTATATTGTAATATTACAAGTCTTGAATGTTTATATATCTGTTCTCACTCACCTCTTTGCAGTGTCTAAGTGACAGAGGGGCGGTAGATGTACAGAGAGTTAGTGTTAAGTGACAATTAGAAAAATTAAAGAAAGAAAGAATGAAAAACACACCACATCAACAACAGTGAAAGGTAAAAAAGAAGTATGAGAGGGAGGTTCAACATTTACAATTAAAGATAAAGTTGTAAAGTTGTGGAGGGACAGTTCACAGTGTCTTTATATTTTGTCATTTCAACTCAAGGTATATTTTTGGATAATAATCTTTTGTAAATAGGGGATTAATCATTAATATGATGAGTAGTATCCCTACATCTCAAACATCCTCCTCCTTTTACAGATGTTTATCTTTACCGTAAGGCAGCCTCCGCTCTTTAGGGACGTCAGGTTCTATAAAGCAGCCTCATTAAGGTATCTCGAAAGAAAACAACAGATGACATCTTACACCACCTGGCCGTACCAGCCCACCTCCACCTTCTGACTGTTACTGGTTTCACTGAGGAACGTGTACAGCAGCTGTACAGTCCCAGTCGCCTTGTTTAACCCAGTGCCAACGGGCCTCACTGTAAGAACCATTCATGCTGATGTTAAATATTTTATATGGCAACAAGTCCTGAAAGCAATGGAGGTGACAGACCTACCAGTATTTCTATATAAAGACCTGGGAGTCTGAAGTTAACTATCCTGGCATCACATCAAAGCTCCTGATGAGAAGCACATGACTTATGTCCCAACAATGACTTTTTTCAAATGGAGTCCCTACAGAGACGTACAGATGTTGTGATCTCACAGAGTCAAGAGCTCTTTGCTGAAGCTGAACCTCTCACCCTCACAGCAGAGGTTTTCCGTCGGTGGGGGTGTTTGGGGGCTGTTTTTTTCCTGGAGAGAGGGTGATGCTGTTCTCTGTTCACTGGAGATGTATTGACTGAGGATCCAACTCTCAGCCTTCCAGCTGGAGCCTGCTGCTGCTCTGCTTACTGCACGGGGTTTAAACCAGGACACAAACACACCTGACGGCTGAGGTAGGACACACCCTGGATTTATCAACAAAACAACTAATGCATACTCTACATGTTTTTATCTGGTCGGTCTGGCATGTTTTAGAATGCAGCATCTTTGAGGTGTAAAGGTTAGTTTCTGCTGGGAACCTTAGGGTCGTACAGATGTTAAATTGTATTTTGAAAATCTTGATTTTATCAGCCAATGTACTTTTATATTGGAGGAAAACGTCATGTGTGAGTTTGATTTGCATGTAAATCTTTGATTTCAACAAGATCAACACAACAATGATCGCCAGTGTATGGATCATGATTTAAAGTCAACAAAAAGGACAAAATCTGACTTTGACGATGACTGATGATGGATGTGTTATTGAATTGTGTGCGTTACTTTCCTGGAGGCTTGATTAAAGTAGATCTAACTAAATGATATGATATGTAATGATCTCATTAGATAAAAATGTTAAGTAATTTTCCATGGAGTACAGTCATAGTCATTAAGTCGTAAGTACAAACACATGAGGGGAAACTATCTGAATCACCTGAATCATTTCAACAACAAAGCAGACACATCTGTGATTGCTTTACTATATTAGTACTGGAACTATTCATTGATAACAAGATGAGTAGACAAAGATCCACAGATTAATTGTTCTCAAAATTAATTGTCTATTGTCATTTCATGACTTGAACCCACAAAAGCAACAGTTATCAAAATGTAAAATATTCTCTGGTTCCTGCTCCTCCACATGTTTTTCTTTACTTTATATGATTGTAAACTGAAGATATTTAGGTTCTGGTCAGAAACAATGAGACATCTGAAGATGGAACTGTATGGGAGTCCTGGTGGAGGCAGGAGGGATCAGATCAGGGATCAGATCTTATGACTTCCAAAGCAATAATTATCAACATGCAAAACATTTTCTAGTTCCAGCTGCTCTGATGAGAGGATTTGCTGTTTTGCTTTATATTATATTATATATTTTATTATCTTGGACTCTAGACGATATACAGGATTTGATATTGAAAATAATCATTGTAGTCATAAGTGGAACTGTATGCAAGTCCTGACGGATCAGAGGAGTCACTTCCCTCTGATTTTGATGTTTTATGAAATGCAGACCTCTGAAGAAATATAATTTACCTGCACTACTGTAACTGGAGATTTACATCCAACTCCCTTTATTTAGCCTCTTTAGTGCTAAATGTGCACGTGTGGAGTGAGAGACAGAGGGTTCAGAGGAAGGGTCTGTGCTGAGCGGTATTTGCTGTCGCAGCAGGATCCTCAACCACCACCACATACTTGTGGCTGCAGTCAACGCTCAACTTAAGGGCTGAGACTCCATCAAGATTACCAGAGGAAAGCAAACCAGACGCCGTCGGCCTCGCTCGGAAAGCTGCATGAATGTGTAATACAGGAAGATATGTATCATTTTCTGAATCAGTGCAGATGGTGAATAGGTGAGAGCTGGCAAAACATTTGTGTTGGCTGCAAAAGCTCCTTTCCAATAGATGTTTTCAGAGCTTCATGGAAATACCGATAGAAATAAAGAGCAGCACTTACTGAAAGTGATCGCTCCGACTACTCAGCCCTTTCACCATGTACTGTTTTAACTATACACTCCTCAAACAGGCTGCAAAACTAAAACTGGACTCTACAGGACAAAAACAGTCACAGAAGTAACTAGCCGGTGTCACAATGACTGTATTGTGTGTAAGTTCAGTATACCAAACCAACAGGATCTCTAATCAACATCTAACATATAGTAAGTGTCGGATCAGACTCTATCTGGCAATATTGAAAGACTTGGCTCAAGATGCGGGGCCAAAGAACTGCTGGTGCAACCAAATAACTTGTGACTGAAGTGCTAAATTCGTTTTACTGTCAGGAGGTCAGGAGGTAAATCGATCCAGAAATTAAGGTAACAGCACAATCTTTACAAAACTCAGGAAAAATTGGAAAAATGCCCTTTTTGTGTTGCAGAACTATCCGATTTTAATCTCTCCAGTCTGGATCTCTTGTGATTAGAGGTTTTTCTTGTGACCCCATCAAGGGGTCCCTGTAACAAACAGTAGCAGATGTTGCTGCAGAGGTGCATTCAGACATCACTGTGAGCTTGTGTTTCGGACATGGAAAAATGAGGACACAATAAATCGGGCCTCACGGGTCCACTTGGCTCCTAGGAACAGGACTAGAGTTTGGATGGGTCCTAGTTCCTGTCACTTCGCCGCAAGTTGAGAACCTATCAAGACTATGTGCTCAACACTGAAGAAGCTAAAACTGAAAAACAGATACTGTTATTTCCTTGCTCTCTTTTGAAACATTGTGTGGGAGTAGTTTTTCTATTTCAAAACCATGTGGAGAAAAACAGACTAAATATCAAAAGGTGGCCCACTTGCACAGGCTCCATCATTGTAAACTACAGGGTTCTGTATTTTCATTCTGTTGATGTTGGAATAAAACTGCAAGAAAAACCAGATTCCACTGCTTCTCAATATCATGACATCTAGTTCTGTCAACTGATTTGAGCGCTAACCCGACTTCTGTCTTTTCCTA
Organism: Verasper variegatus; assembly: GCA_026259375.1. Classification (NCBI taxonomy): domain Eukaryota; kingdom Metazoa; phylum Chordata; class Actinopteri; order Pleuronectiformes; family Pleuronectidae; genus Verasper; species Verasper variegatus. Next base: position 24,310,326 of record CM048040.1, on the reverse strand, counting down.
CAGCTCCCTCTGGTCGCTGTTTCACTGACCACTAACCATGAGGGTCTTCCTCCTGCTGTGCCTGCTGGTGGTAGGCAACGCCAAACCCTACCAGCCAATCAACATCATGGATTTCATGAAAAACTATGACATCATGATGGCTGATTCAAGTGACGACGAAAACGACGATGACGACGATGGCCATAGTGACGAAGATGATAATGACGATTTAGATGATGAAGACGAGAACTGTCCTGCCAGTTGCCATTGTTCACCCAGAGTGATGCAGTGCTCCGACCAGGGTGAGAGCACACTCACTCCGGATCCACTGTTGACACGTGTTTAAAACTAGATAGAAATGCATCCTGAGCATTCACAGATAGTGTTGGATAAGTATAGACGGATGGACGAGGGTCTACTCCGAGCTCCCTCCGGATGTCTGAACTCTTCATTCATTACTGAGCACAGCCACCCGATGGAATGGAAAAAGTCTGGGGTCTTTGTTATTTAATGAATATAATCAGTTGGAACCCTTCCAATCCTTTGAATCAGACTTTCTTAAACTACAGTGTGGTGCAGAGACAACAGCGATCCGTGGTCTTGATGCAGACTCATCATGTTTGATCATGTTTGTTCCGTAAATTAAAAGAACCCACAGATACATCATTATTTCATCTCTGCTGGCAGACTTTGAATCAGAAAGAACACAAATTCTTTTCACCTGTATATCTCAGTATTTTCTTCTAAACTTTTGGATCCCTGAGCTCTGATTTTCATCAGTTTAGGTTCCCCTCCGGTCTCTAATCAGACATTTGTGTTTCTGCCAACAGGCCTGATCTCCATTCCTGAGAAGATCCCTGAAGACACTGTGATGATCGACCTTCAAAACAATGATATCACTGAGATCAAGGAGGACGACTTTAAAGGCCTCCACAAACTCTATGTAAGAAACCCTCCATAGACCTTCAGAACTGGTTTACATTGCACATAGAGACAAACACCACAACCCCTTCATGTTAACATCAAACAGACACATGGCTGAAATCAGTCTATCTGATCAAAACCAGGAAACTGGATATAAAGTCATTTAAGGATATCTATTTTATGTGGTAAAGAAAATAACTTGTTCCAAAGAACAACATAACACCTGCACACATACACAGTAGTAGATAATGAACACTTTTGTTCCCCTGCATTCATTCATTAAAGACGTCAGATCCTGTGTTCAACCAATGACTTCTCACAACAACAATAAAAGTCTATTCAGACTCAATAATACCATTGAGAACTATTACAGCATGTTGATGCTCTAAAGGGTCTTTAAGGTACCAGACAAGAGGAAACATGTCCATCAGTCTTTAGAGATGACAGTTCCTTTATGAAGCTTCCAGCTGAGGAGGGGGGGAGGGTTTGTCTTTCATCCAGCTGCTGTTTATCCAGATGGGAGTAAACCACATCAAGGCCTACAACTCTTAACCGTTTACTAATAAAACCAATGTAGGACAGAGAGTGATTTAGGTAAATAAAAGGAATTCAGATTCCCCCTCCAAAAAACGAAATATGTTTGAAACAAAAAACAGCTTTACATTACGCCAGATTTCAGCTGCTATAAACATTTATCATTCATTTGGTTGCCAAATGATATTTCCTCTCTTTATTGCCAAGCACAGGTTGGATATCAAGCATGGAAGTTTAACCTTGAAAGCAGGTGTTTAAAAGACTATTTCATCTCAAATAACTGAACAAAAAAACGTGCCGTTCCATTTAATTGAGTTAGTCATCATAACATCAGCATCATCTGCTTCAGGCGATGCTGTAAAAACTCTGCTTGAATCATTTTTTCCGTTTTACTGTGATTCCTTTCTCTCACAACAGGGTCTGTTCCTCATCAACAATAAGATCTCCAAGATTCACCCCAAGGCCTTCAGAAACATGGACCATCTCAGACTGCTGTATCTCTCCTACAACCTGCTGAAGGAGATCCCTGCGAACCTGCCTCCCAACGTCATCGAGCTCCGCTTTCACGAAAACAAGATCACCAGAGTCCAGAAGGACGCATTTAAAGGCCTGAGGAAACTCCATGTGCTGGGTGAGACCTGGTTTCAGCACCAGTGTTTCTGATTAGGAATAATCAGTGTTGTCGAAGGACAGATGTTTTTGTGGTTCATTGCCAGCAAAATGTCTGCAGCAATTAATTTGACTGATTTAACAGTATAGAGCAGTTATAGAGCATAGTTTGATCATGACTCATGTCAATATGATGTCCTACTTGTTTACACTCAAACCCAGGACATGCATCATCAAGCAGTTGCTCACCATTGTATATGTGGATGACGCAAGCAAATATATTAATCCTTAGTAATCAAACCAAATATTTTGTGCCTGTCCAAACAGAGCTGGGTGCCAACCCTCTGGCCAACAGTGGGATGGAGCTGGGAGCCTTTAATGGCTTGTCGACTCTGTACCTCGGAGTCGCAGAGGCCAAGCTAACTGCTGTACCCAAAGGTAAATAACACTCGCTTCCTCCTGATTTGAACAATGTATTGTTACCTTGACTTTCTCCTCGAGTCACCCAGTTATTACTCTGAACCTCACCTGTACAACTGATATGACGAAACTGACGAAATGATGCTTTGATTTGTTTTCCAACGAAGTGAAGTATTCTTAAATGACAAGTTACACCGGTTGTGCTTGTTTTGTTTCTCCCAGACTTCCCGACGTCCATCACAGAGATGAGCCTGGACTACAACAAGATCGCTAAGGTGGAGGTAGAAGACTTCATCAGATATAAAAACCTGCAAAGGTGAACACCAGCCACATTTTACCCTAGAAACTGACATGACCACACTTTAATGAACCTGTCCAGGTCGTTTCTCAAGTTAATATAACCAAAAATGTATTTACTTTCTGTATTTTAAAAGGTTTCTGGGAAAACAGATTCAGTTTTAAATAGTAATCGTAGGCACATTTATATATTAATGGATACAGACATTTCAAGAAAAATATGAATTGTAATGTTCAGAGGTTACGCTCTAAATCAAGACCCGATTTCTTAATATAAAGACTATACAACATTGTGTGTGTCCTTTAAGCTCATTCACTTTATCTATATTACCACACATTGATATTTTTACATCGGTAGAGGGTCCTCTCTACGGAGGCCGCCATGTTATTTACAGTAGCCCAGACTGGACAAACTAAACCTTTTGAGTTTTTATGACAACTGAAGCTACCACAGGTTCTCCTTCATGTTTGGAAGGGGAGGGTGAGGTGAGGGGTGTTCAGCTGCAACATGCAACTTCACCACTAGATGTCACTAAATTCTTCACACTGAACCTTTTTATTTATAGGTACATATTTAAATCCGTCTCTAATGTCTTTCTTATTAACCAGTGATGACACCTTTTAACTTTCTTTTAATATCTTTTGCAGGCTAGGACTTGGTTTTAACCAGATTAAGTCTGTAGAGAATGGCAGCTTTGTCAGCATCCCAAACATCCGTGAGATCCACCTAGACAACAACCGTCTGAAGAAGGTCCCCCCAGGCCTCGGCTCCCTGCGCTACCTCCAGGTACAGATATCTGATATCAACCATGTAGTCACTGTCTCCAGTGGTTGTGGGTTGACGAGTAGCTCTGAGCCTAAGTATCCAAAATCAACATCTTCTTTTCTTATTTATATTTCAACAAATCAAAAATAGATAGATGTTTTAAAGTGGGTCATCGCAATCAATGTTCCTCTCAGGGTGAAGGAGCACGTTTCTCAAACTGAGCCCAGACTCCTCCTAGTTTCCATTATCCTGTTATGACCCAGAGTTTATCATCATAGACTCATATAAATCAACAGCTATATCCTGTATGTAGATGCTGAAGAAAGAGAACGTACAACCTACACTATGTCACATAAGCAATGGAGAGAAACAGTCAGTTCAGACTGTCCAAAATGTTGTTTCCTGTGAAAAAGGTTGTAATTCTGAGTTTCAATGTTTTCTTAAAAGGCAGCATCAGTATGAAACTCTCTGTCATGGTGTGTGCACTAAAAAAAGCTGGAAAATATCTGATTAAAAACAAAATTACTTTCTGTCTGTTCAGGTGATTTTCCTCCATGGCAACAAAATCAACAGTGTGGGAGTCAACGACTTCTGTCCCGTCACGTCCGGTGTCAAGAAGAACCTGTACACGGGCATCAGTCTGTTTGCCAACCCTGTCAAGTACTGGGACATCCAGCCGGCTACCTTCCGCTGCGTGACCGGACGGAGGGGCATTCAGCTCGGAAACTTCAGAAAGAAGTAGAGAGCGAAATCGAGGAGTTCCGGGAAAATAGAAAATGGAGAACTGCCAATATCCTTGTTACAGCATAAGGAAGAAACTGGAAATAATTTTGATAGATCAACAAAAAAACAAAAGATGAAACTGCACATTTAAGTGTTTAAGTTCATGATGACAGTTCTCAGCCAGGGGGAGAAAAACAAAAACAAAACTCTAGTCCGGCTGTTGGTGCTGATAATGTGTAAAATAACAAAAACTAGAAACTAGGCCCAACAGTCCCCTTAAATTCGGTAAAGCTGCACAAACTCATATCCGTTCTCTAAATGTGCTTAATTTGTCTAAATATTGATTCAAGGAAATTGCAAACAAACAATCTTGTCATGTTTAAGAAAGTTAGAAAATCTGCATCTGCTGCTTTATTCAGATTCGTGGAAAAGTTGAATGAATCCTTGCACCATTTGTGGAAATCTGTTCAGTAGTTTTTGCATAATCCTGCCGACAAACAAACAACGGACAGGGGGTGAGAACATAACGTCCTTGGTGGAGGTAATTAATCAGTTTTTCTTTGTCCCTCAACCTTTGCTGGGTAAACTTTACTTGGGGTAGAGCGCCTCCCCCTGGTCCTTTTGAGTAACACCACCCAATAACTTGAGTAGTGTTACATTCCTGCGCCTTTTTCAATGAAAGACAAACGTTTTAATTGTTTTTCTTTCAATGTCAAAATCAAAACAACTTTTAATGAGATACAGTTATGTAGGAAGATTTAAGTTGTTTTCATATCAACAAACAAAATATATCTTTTCTCTCTTTTGTCATTTCTTTACCTAGAGTATTATATTGTCGCCATTTTTTGGCACATGTTTTCCTTTTGGCAGAGGCCTGTAGAGTCAGTGAATGATTCTGGTGTTATCTAGTGTAACATGTCACTTTAAAGCCCTGTGTCTTTCTCCATGTCGATGTTTTTCCATTATCTCACTGCATGTCTGTATCGTCTTCATTTAGAAACTGAAATTATACATTGTCCTTGATGTAAACGTTTTCCTCTGCAGGGCTGGGGATAATCTGTAATCTGAAATTTACCCTTGAATTCAGTTTGTTTTAATAACCTATAGCAACCAAAATACCACCACAGTTGATGTTGAAATTATAAGCAGGTAATGATCGTCTGAGAGCATCTTCCTTATAAACTTGTCCCTGTTTATTCCAATGTGCTACCCTCCAAAATGGTGCTATATTTATTTAGTCTGTCTTTAAATAAACCTGGATCACCTCCCAACTTCAGTCTCAACTTATTTTTTTTAAATGAATGTAGGTTGGGGAGTTGAGAAGTTCACATTTGATTTCATCATTTCAGCTATTACTGTGATATCCTCTTATACTCAATAATTCATTTGATTTGATTTAACATGCCGAGTACTCACCTTAATGGTTGAAAACCAAAGATTAGAAATTCCTTTTCCAAAATGTTTAAAATGTCAGAACTGTATAAACTGATCTGCAGACGTATAGAATAGAATCTCCTGCTCAGAATCAGAGAAAGATGTGGATTGTATTCGTAAACGGTTTTTACAACAGAATAAAAACAAAGCAAATGCTCAAGCTGGAGAAAACTGGAAGCAAAATCCAAATTAAACAGTTGATAAAGTTATTGGTGAATGATCCAGACAGAAGTGACTTTATTCTGGTGTCCCTGGTAGGAGGTAAGTGAAGCTATTCCCTTATCAACCAGCAGAGGTCCCTATACACTAAAGAGTTAAAGACCATCATCTTGGTGGAGGCTTTAACTGGGGGGGGGGGGGGGGGGGTCAACAACCAAAAAGTGATTGATTCAGATTCCAACTATATATTGTTGAGGACACTTAAAGTTACTGATGTATTAATTGGTTTGTATATTTAAATTCCCATTTAGACTAATTCATGAAGTGATGTATTCAGGAACCCTGAAAGTTTTACATGCTTTAGCAGCTTGTTTTATTTGTTTAAACCTGCATTGGTCATTTGCCATTTGAAAGAGCAGCAAACATTGTAGGTTATAGAAGGAACGTGATAATTCCCTGTGCGTTCATCACTACGAGCTACACAAGCTACCTCGGCTTCCTTAATGTGGTTTCCTGTGGTTGTTTCGTATTAATTGGTGACTATGAGACACATATTTTAATCCAACCATTATCCAGAAATGATGCCAAATTCAACAGCCATCATCTTGGGTCTTTTTGGAAGCTGCTTCAAAAACACATTTCGAGAAGTTACTCATTCCTGCCTCGCTGACAGCATCAATTCAAAACACACTCACAGGAACGATGAATGTGATGAAACCAGTGTGAAAACGGGACAAAGTCTGTGTGTTTTCTTTTCCCTCTCCGTCTCGGTGGGAGGCCGCTGTCGAACAGCAGCCAGCTCCCTGCACACTTTGAGAAACTCAACACCTGCCAGCTGCCTTCATCATTTCTACCTCCACCTAGAACTGATACCTACAGTCCACAGAAAAGAGGACCAAGCTGGAGTACAGTTCCATGAGCTAGTTTGACTGGTTTGTCTTTTTAAATGAAGACTCGTTGTGCTGTGGGTGGGGTGGAGGGGAGGGGAGCGGCCCCTCTCTCTCTCTCTCTCTCTCTCTCGTTCTCCAGGAAACATATGGAACAGATCTGCTGGTTGGCCAGGCCTCGTTCTGCCACGTCTCACAGCCACACGCACGGACAGAAAACGGTCCTAGCTTCAGCACTTTTACCTCTCTTCACCCTTTTCTTTTACTATTCTCACCCTTCTACTTTACTCAAGTCATCACCCATCCACGATCACTCTCTACCTGCCTCCCGTCCTGCACACGAGTCTTTCAGCTGGTGAAGTAAGTCAGAAGAATGACTTACTCAATGACATGAGGACGATTTGAATGTTAAATCAGAGCACATGTCGGTTGTGTCGCCATCTCCTTCAAAGTATGAACTTAACAGCTCTGGGACCGTCCCGTTCCAAACACTTGCAGCCGAGAAAAATGCAGCTTCTTTCCCAGAATCTTTCCCATGACAGGGTTTGTCTCATAATGGCAAAAGTATCAGTGTCTAACAACTCCAGTGAATGCAAGTCACTATTTATTCAGTCCTTCTGAATTTATGATGACAAACTTTACAGGAGCCTCACCTGAAGTAAAGACAAAACCTTTTATGACCTCGTACAAACCTAAATATAAAACACTTATGATCAGTAATCTATAGTATGGATAATCTCAAGCCTTTTTAACAGTAGAAGATTTGACTTCTCACAGTGGCGAGGCCCAGGTGCAGCTTCTGTTTTATTCCCACTGTGAAAATGTCTTCTGTGAAAAAGGTCTTTTACTTTACTGTGAATCCACTAATTCAAAAATTATTTCAGCTTTCAACCATCAAGGCTCATTTACTTAGAATAAAAGAATATTATTATCCCATATCTGGGATAAGTCATCTCCATCCTTCATTCTTTTGTCACTTTATTATTATTATGAGCTACTCTTCATCAGATTCTGCTATATTTCAACGTCTAATCATGTGTCGCTGTAATGATGCAATATCCCCACATGTCAACTTTAAAGGCCCGAGGAGATAAATCACCTCCCTCTCTGCACTTAGAATATTTTAAATCCAACAACAACAAATTCAGAACCAGTTTCCAAGCTTCTCTCCGCTCCTCCTTTTTCCTCCTCTTCATCCTCCCTTTACCCAAGAAACATTTTTTCTCACTGTGATTATTGATCGACTGTAGTTGGAGTTAAAGCTCAAATTCACACACACACACACACATTCATATAGCACAACTCTATGCAGCACTTTATCTGTCACACACCACATACCAACATCAGAGGCAGTTTAGAGTCTGTGTTTTGCCCAAGGACACTTTGGAAGGAGAACTGGAGGAGCCAGGGATCAAACCACCGACCTTCTGGTTTGTGATCGTACTCCTGAGCCACAGCTGCCCACATGGTTCTCATCTCAATCATATGGCCATCGAAAGAATGATGTTGACCATGGACTGCACATAAAGATGGATGACAAGACGGCTCTCCAAAAATGAAGCTGAATCCCCGTGATCGCCCCCTGGTGGCTGGCTGCAGTAGTTCAAAAACCCAGCCTCAACTTTATTAACACCATATGGGCCAAACTAAAAAGTCAAAGCACATTTCAAATTAGTTTTTTCATATTGCAATACAAATACTATGTCAGTTTTTTTTTTACAATATATATTTTTACCAGTTCAAAGGTGGATTATTTAAAAGTAGATGATTGTGTCGGACTTTCTGTTCAAAGTTCACAATTCCTATCTGCCTTGTCATCATAAATTGACTTGAGCTTTAATTTTAAAAACTTGGCAGCATTTTTGAGTTGGTTGAAAAATGAGACTCAATCCTGCCAGTTTGATGCTAATTAGGTATTTAAGTGTATGAAATATTTTCCATTAAGGAAATGTTGGGAGAAACATAAGGATTTCATGGTCTGCCATTTTTGACATTATTTTTTGACATGTTTGTCTTCAGAGTGAATGACCTTGATTATACTGTGATCCTGGAAGAAGCTGGTTAGAGGCCAACACACGAGGCAGAGGAGGCAGAGGGAGGGACGGAGTTCAGGTTTCTACAGTATAAACTAAAGAGTAAGTGGGCACTGGTAGAGTCATTAGGCAGGAGAGGACCACTGCTCCCAGCCGCGCCTCTGATTAAGGATCCTGAAGCCTCATCAATCACTTCACAACTTCACTGATGGATTCAAGCCCACTGAAATATCACACTGCTCTATTTTAAAATTCTAATTAACTTTCCAATAAGAACAATGTCAGCATCGCCTTCTTAAAAATGATGTTGCACCAATTAAAACACTTACTGGTCCAATAGTTCAAAGTGGGAGTGTAACGATTGTGAAACAGAGACTGAAACTGAATTACAAATGTCAACAATCAAAGGCAATGGAACCCATGATGTCACAACCCTCTCATTTTTCGTTTCAGAATGAAGACAGTAGTACATCTAAACAATGAAATGATAACTATTTCATTTAATCTTACCCTCAAGAAAGCTACAGGTGAGTTCTTTCTCTGCAGAGGAAAAATAAATGCAGCTCATACAACAGCATTGCAGAAAGAAACTCTCCAGGGGCGGCTGCAATGTAGTCAGGGTCACGTGACACCAATATTTACTCCCAATAGTTGTGTGAGTACAACTTAAAACTATGGTAAATAGGTTATGTCCAAGTTGAACTAGGTATTAGGTCTGTTAGCTGCAATGGATGTTTACAACTGACAGTTTGTGGAAAATACTTCAGTTCACCTTTTCTTTCTGTTTGTAAAAACTTTGTTTCAAACTCTGATCATCAGACTTCTTCTGTTAGAATGATTCTTAGAAACATTATCCGTAGAAAACACAAAGCATGATGGTGTATATTGTTTGGTTAGTGACCGTCGGTTGTACACTACCTTTCACAATGCATTGTGGGACACAATGAGTCCACTACAGAACAGTAAACTCATTATATAGTGAGCAGAGAATGATTTTTGGACAACTCATGACACAAGTACAACTTCAAAAGGACTTCCACAATGAGCTGGCTTAATAGTAAAAAACATTTTCTCATCGAAGGCCCCAAAAACAACATGGAAAATAATTAAGTTATTTTGTCATTAAGATGAAGTAAAATGAGATAATCTTGACACAGTCATAAAGACCCTCACAAGGATGAAAGCGCTTCACTGCCAGCAAACCCAAATATCCACTGAGGCACCGTCTGCCCAGACGTCTGTGGACACTTTCACAGAAGAATCAAACACTTCAAGGTGCCAACACCGCAGAAAAAAACCTCTCAAAAGTTGGAGAAAATTGGACACTTAGTCTGTCAGCTTTCATTCAACACACATTCACTGTCCCAAAACACACACACACAGTCACACACACAACTGAAACATACACCAGCAGCTCATCCAGAGCAGAGCCAGGGCTAAATGAGGCCAGTGGAATTAAAATGTTTAGAGGCGACGACTGAAAGGCCTGTTTGTTCATGTGAGAGAATCCCAGCAGTGGTGTTTTCTCCAGAGAAAAGACTGACATGAAAAATGAGCAATGGGGACAACGCGCCAATTGCTGTCTGGCTCTGAAGTGGAAAAACCTGGCCGATGAAGAATGTGTGAGAGTGTGAGAGTGTGTGTGTGGAGATGTAATTGAAAGCAAATAGTCAAATAAAAGAGTAAAGGAATAAAAACACCTTCAAAATCAGTAGCTACTCAAGTTGTTACCAAACTTGAGTTTTAACACAGAACCAGATGAATCCTTTATGTAGTAAAAACAATTTAAACCAACTAACAATTATTATCAATTAGAGATACGTATAATGTTTATTAATTAGTTTCAAGGACAGAAACTAAGCAAACCAGCATCTGCAGCAATCGACCATGAATCTGTTTGTTTCGTATTAAACCCACAGGATTCTGTTCAGTTGTAACACCTGTGTGCTCCAAATGAAGTCGACTAAACAAAAGAGTGTTCCTCCTGATTCATCATTCAGGTAAAGGTGAAGTAAAGACAAACTGAAATAAATAAAAAGAGACTGACTAACACGATACGATACATGTTTGTCTTCAATAATTAATTATTACATAAAGCAGAAATTGGATTTGCAATGACACGGTCACACATTATGAGTTCAGCAACATTAACTGTGTAATTCTAAACTGAAGCGTTTCTGTTACAAGCAAACAACTGATTAGTACGGTGGATGCGTTGTGATTTTCAATTAATCGATAAATATTCAATGCAGAGTTTATCTGACCGCCACCTTGATTTTCGTGCACCTGATTGTATATAATGCTTTGCTTTTGCCACAATGGGGCAGTATTGTAAATAAAAAAATGTTTGCCAACTGCCAAGAAGAAGGAGAAGAATAAGGTATATAAACAGTGTGGGGTAAAACATGTGTGGTGGTGACTGTGAGATTAGATGCTTCTTTACAGACAAACAGGAGAAACGAGCAAAACCAAAGACGACAACATACATCAAAAAGTTATTTGTGGAACGTTAAACTGTTTCAAAAAATGAAACTAATTGCAAATGTTTGAGAGTGTTTGTGCCAGTGTGTGCATGTGTGTGTGCATGTGTGCATGTACTCGTGTCCATTCCAAATAACATTAACTTTAATTAGTTTGACCAATATATTGGCTGCCTATGAGCATATATATCTTATTTGCGACTCTTGTTTAATACAACACAACACAGGAAAGAAAGATGGTTGTCGTAATTCACAGTGCTGACATCATCAGTTGCTTCACAACAAGTGTAGTTAAAAATAAATGGGTTCATTTTAGGCTTCATGAACCACTCAGCCAAAACGCTTACGGGTTTATGCTGCACTTCCTCGGGTCCTCAGAAACTACCAGAGAGAGTTTGTCGAGAAAATCAAAGAAAAGGCACATTTCTGGACTCATGGCTCCTTCGTGGGACAGGAAGGAATTCACAGTTTGCAAGAGTTATCTTTCTTTTCAGAGAATTTACTGAAATGTCTGAACACCTGAGAGACAGGTATGCTGCAGCGTTAATAAATGCACAAAAACCGAGAGGAGGGTAGAAATAAAGAGACAGACAGAGAAATCCAAAAACAGGACCGACGTCATAGTCAGACGCTGTTATTTTAGCCAGTAGCGATCCTAAAGCCAGAGCTTTTGAAGAGCAGTCCAATAAAAAGAGATTTTATCCAGATGGAGTCTACTGCTGCGGAGACGGCCGTGCACTCCTCATCACAATTAGCACGGAGGGAAACATTCACGACCACAATGTCCTATTAAACAGACATAATTACATTTACATGGAACTTCCCAGAATTCCCCTGCCTGCACACACACATGAAAAATACATCGGCTTTAACCACAAACAATCCTATAGATGAACTGTAACTGTAGTAGGGAGAAGACGGAGTAAGCTACTGTCCCACTGGATGATTATGATTCATCCACTGAAAGAATGGCAACGGTTTTACTGGCCAATACTACAATGCACCTCAGTCTGCATCGAGAGATAGCCAAGAAATAATTGAAGAATTTAGCAAACTACTTTATTTTTGCAAACTACAGTGTGTTCAATTCTCCTAATAGACGACAGAAAAAACTACTAAATAAATAATTGTGTGAATTCTTTTATTTCACCTTAGAAATAGTGAAGTCTGAATAGAGACACAGATGTAATGTAACTGTAATGTCTCATGTGCTGATGATAATGTAACTTCTACTGTTTGCACGAAGACAATATGAGAAGAAAATTGTGAATCTTAGTTCTGAATTAAAAAAAAAGATTCTCATTTGAACTGAATCATTCAAACCAACTTGACTCAGTTTTTTAACAGTGTTGTGATCCTGCGACTTTAAGCAGTTTTTTTTTTTTCAAAAATAAAAGCCTCCTCCATCTGTCTGCCGTCATCAGGGAACAGAGAACCTCAATGCAATACCGCCCCAAAGGAAACCAGTCAATAAATAACACCGTCCATGTGTCCCATTATGCTTTGTCCACGCACGTGTCCCTAACAGATTTTTAATTAGTCCCATCATAGTTCATCTGAAGACGGTCAGAAAGCCAAAAGTGGGACTCATTAGTTTTTATGAGGATATTAATAAACTGCTTAATGTGGGTTAAGTAACTCAACAAGTCAACAAGACCGAATTGATTCCAGGTGGTAAAGAACTCAACACTGCACAGAATGAAGACAGAGGCCACAAACTACAAACAGTATTTGTAATGTAAAATGTAATAACTAATTTGCATTCAGACAGACACCAGATAATTTCCTGAAACTATATCCGGAGGGGTCGTATGTGAGAATGCAAATGTGGGATTGGATTGAGTGGTGGAGGATTTTCCTTCAGCCCCGGTGTTTGATCTCATCCCTTTATTTCACATGGGTGAGCAGAAAAAACCCTTATAAACACAATTCTATTCTGAATCATTTTCAGCAGCCTGGAAACACATGTTGACTCCCAGCTCCATCTGTTTTTATCTCTCAGCAGGATGAACGTAACACAAAGAGCCTTTATCATCCAACAGATGAAGATGTTAAACACTCAGCTGTGAAAGGAGACCTGAAGGCAAATGAATCACCGTCACTAAAATAATCAAGGGCTCGATTGTGAACCCCTGATATTTAATATCTAAACTGGTTCAGATTCAACGTGAATCACTTTCGGAGCGAACGGTAAAGTGTCCTTCAGCTTCTCTCTGGGAGAGGGAAAAAAAACGCTGGGATAACAACTCCAGTAGTCATCAGAGAACAGAGAACAACTATCCAGTACCACCGCAAACTGGAACCCAGTCAGACAATAATACTCTCCATATGTCTCATACTGGTTTAGTCCAAACCGTCATGTCTCGGTTGACAGCGTTAATCAGCGCTGGTTTCTTTGAGTCCAGTACCAACAGAGACCATCATCAAGACACCAGCACTGCCAACTGCCCACAGATCCAAGACAGCAGAAAGATTGGGTCAGAGGGAACAAAAGAACTTGTTTTATTCACCAGGATCTCAGTTTTTACACTTTCTAACTTGAGCATGTGTTTGTCGCAACTCCACCATGTGTTTTTAGATACTTCCCAGGCTGTTGATCAATGTCATTAAATAACTCATTCATAAAACTACAATTGCACCTCGCCAAGGCCCAACAGTCCCATTAAATTAAAACGAGCCACATTACGTTGCTCAGCTACACATTGGTGTCGGTTACAGGTTTCTAGCGCTACTTGTTACCATTCAGTGGCTGATTCATTTTTGATTCACTCTGTTAATCAACAGATCCAGGTAGGAGTTGGTAAATCTGTGTGATGGGAGATTTTATGTTTGTTGATGTATATTTCTTGACTTTCTTGTACACAAACCCTCTAAGGACCATGCTGCAGACCTCCACAGCACATGGAAGACGCCATTTATTCATCAGGTCTTACCTCCGTCGTGCGTCTGCCCCACATGAGAACCGGAAAACATTTATTTACATTTGAGATTATTATACGTTTGATTGTTATAACCATTTCCACAGAACAAAAGAGTAGTTTGGGTTATTGAAAAGTTCTGTGCTTACATGAACATATCACAACTTCCATCACGGACAATCTAATAAGTACAAGAGAAGTGTGAGAGCCTGTTTATCCAGCTAAACTCAACTCAAACACTCCAGGGGACGCTCATAAACACAGAGGTGGTGAAAGATGTTTACGTGCATTTACCCTACAACCCATCCATGAAGTTTAATAGATGCTGATACAAATTAGTTTATTCCAACATATCCTGGCCTCTTTTATATCACAATGGAACGGTGTAATTTTTCAAATCTTAATTTCCATTTCATTTGAATCTCAGTATTACAGACCTGGACACCCGTCCCCAGTGGAACTTAATGGGAGTCCCTTCTTCTGGGGTTCTGAGGTTTGAGTAAAGAGCTGATAGTAAACCTCAAGCTGGGATAAGAACTACCAGGCTTGGGGAACTGTGAACAGGCTCTTTACAGTCAACAGTAAAGTTCGTTAAGGTTCAACTGCTTCGGACATTTGTGTTCGCACATACAGCTCCTTCAGGTCGTGTCTTGAATGGTTTACAGAAAGGCTGACTGTCTTCGACAGAAACTAGTCTGTCCGGAAAAAAAACATGAGATTTATTGCTTGGAGCTTTTTGGGGATTTGAAACATAAAAAGGTTAAATTGCTTAACAGATAAAAAAAGTGTGTGCGTGAACGCTTTGAAAGAGCAACAGCCAATGAGGACACTTCCTGGTGTTATCTCAAACTCAACCTCAACTCAGTCACCGGCCTTCAGGGATGTTGAGCTGGACTATGCCCAGTTCAGCCAAAAAACAAGAGAACAACAGAACTCAGTCTTAGCCTCAGACTCCAGGGCCTCCCTGTTTAAAAAGAGTAATCATTTTGACACAAAATATTTTTTGGGACTGAGGAATGTAGGAAAAACACAATTCAACTCCAAATGTGGATTTCCCTCAAAATTCAACCACATTCTAGCCTGAGAAAGCTGATACATCTATAGTGTTGGGGAGATAAGTGAAAGCGTGCTTCAGTCCAGGCCTGAATATTCCTGCACCTACTACAGTTTCATTCTAACAGCCGTCCTACACAGAACAACTGTAGCATGACAGATTCATATGTGCAGCAGCATCCCTCATATATCCGGTCTTCCTCCCTAACCCGACATCTGCTCTGCATCTGGCTCTGACAACAGAAACATCCTGAAGACGCTAAAGTTTCTAGTAGATGCTCGACGGTAACCTTCAACACAGCATTACAGTGAAACAACGCAGCAACTAAACAGGTCATCAAAGCAATGCGTTGTATAACATGATCCTTAATTTTGCTTCAAGAATACATTTGACTGGAACAAAAAAGCTGCATTCAAACTGAATAGTTCTTTAGCTTGTAAAACGACTATTAAATGGTAATGAGTATAATATTAGGCGGAAATGGGCCTTAAATTACAGGCAATGGAACATTTTGTTTAAGGAGAAGGAATAATGTCAAAAATACTACAAAAGAAAGTCCATTTTCCTTGGAAACTAAGTAATTGCCAAGAAATTCAGTGTTAATAAAGATATTATGTGGAAAAGATATTTTAAATGTCAGTGAAAATAATACCCTGCGCTCAGGGGAAAGTGTTACAGATATAATAAGTCTATTGTTATTAAAACCAAAGTGGTGGTCTCCTTGTGGAGGCTCCATTTGTTCTGTTTTAACCATCAGGTCGTCCTCAGATCCTCTGGGACTGAATTCCAAGGCTGTAGGCCAGTATGTGAACCTAGACTCAGCATAAGGAAAATTACTCAAACCTACAGTAAATAGGGAGACAGAATACTTCTCCTGCACATAGGTATACTTATAAATGGAAAAAGATTGACCTTCAGTAACACAGACCTGGAAACTAATTTAATTTAACATTGTAAAAGAGGAAACTTGACTGTGGGAACAACTCATGCATCTTACCAACCCTAACCCTATCTTACTGCACTGTCCCAGCAAATTGCCTGTAGTAGTATTTAGATGTCAGTATTTGAGAAAGTTGAGGTGGATGGAAAGACGATAGCTGTGTCCCCATTAAGGGGCCACCTCCTTTGGAGGACGCGGAGCATGCAAGTGAAGGACAAACCGAAATGAGACATCTGGCCTACGGAGGATTTCTCATTCGTTTCACCACCTTGTCCTGCTCTTACTTTGGCATTGTTGGCTACTTTAAGCAGCGGCACTTATTACAGCCCAGACACCCGGATAGGCAGCTCGTTAGCTTTGTCACCAGCATGCAATGAATCCTGGGAAAGGTTAGCCCATAAAGGACCCTTCGTTACTCAGGAATGGAAGGACACATTTATCTGAAGGACATTTGAAGGAGCCCTGGAAATGGGACATCGCTGTGGCGCAGTTGTTTCCTGTTTTAAAATGGCTGTTTTTTTAGGATCATCTAAACTTAACCATTTTTGTGCCTGAATCTAACCAATATTTTAACTATATATAAAATGGTTTTAATGTTGAAAATGTTCAGTGATTAAGGGCAACTTTTCCAAGACATGCTGAGATACAATCTCTTCTTTTAGCTTTGATTTGGTCATCACCAAAACAAATCTGGCTATTCCTCTTTCTTCACCAGCTATTCTTTAACTTTGCCTGGTGCTGGACAGGCGGTTAACACTGGATGTATCAGAGCTTGATGTCTAGAAACAGCTGCCTTGCTGCTTTTACTGGAAACATGGTTTATGAGAGAATGAACCATTCAGTACATGTAAGCTGTTAGAGGCTAAAAAGCTACGTGATCATTATCTTCAGGTCTGATTCCTCTCCTAGCTTCACATGGAGCCTAATAAGTTAAAGTAATAGTTTTAAACCATTTAATAAAAAAAACATTTGACATGCATTACATAGAATGTTTCTGAGCTTAAATAAAAAGACGCACTGTGGGGCCCAAACCTGCTGGCGGCACCCCAGAGCTGACGGGTGGCTCCGTCACGACCAAAACACAGAGCCCTCAGTGGTGGGCTAATGCATCATGTCAGTTGTCAGCCAGACCCATGCAGACCAACTCAGTTTAATGCCAAAGCAGGTGGTCGGCTGCGTTGAAAGCTTTGCAGTCAAATGGGAGTCTGTGTGTTACCCAACGTTGTTCGGTCTAGGCTGGCTTCAGTCTGCTTCTACATATCGCCCGTATTACACCTGTCACCCTAAAACCAAGCTCACGTTAACCACAGCAATATTTATCAATTTTATGTTTTACATAATCTGCTGTTTTATCGTCTCTTTCGGCAGTCAGTATATTCTTTATTTGTTTCTTTCAACTGAAGTGATACACAGATATAACACTCACAAAAAAAGACATATCAAGTGAGGTGAAGGTATTGTGGTTCATTTTACAGTATTAACACAATAGATTGCTCGAAATTATAATGCAAGCAAATATAAAAAAGGTTTATATTGTCAGTAATTTGATAAATTCTCCAGCCTTATCTCGACGCTGGGCAAACACGTTTACTAAAAGCCATGGATCAAAGCTCTTAATGCATTTTAAGAAGTTTAAAAAAAGATTCACTCATGTTCACAAACACACACACGGAGCAAGTCAATATGACACATATAATTTGTGTGTTTTTTAGTGTGTTGTTGTGGGTGGCTTTCACCATTGGTTCCCCCATTTTATTGTGCTGAGGAATACCAGTGAAACCACCCTGACAGCTCAAATCTGGTATAGAAAATTTGTGACAGTAAAAACATTCTCCAGTTGCTGGCCCTTTTCCCAGAGTTGTAAAAGTTTAAAGGTGTTCATAATTGCTAACACACCTGTAACAGTCCGGGCTCAGGTTCCTTGGATGTTTATATCTGGGCCCCCTTCTTTTTCCTCTCCTCTTGAAGGCTGAAATAGTCACATGTTTTCTATTTAACCGGTTTGCTGTGAAACCTCAGTCTTTGCTCTTTCACTCAGCTTGTTTATGCAGAAAAAGTGTCTCTCGTCCTTTTCGTTTCACCATGTCTAGGGACAGCGGCAGAAACAGCAAGTTCTCAAGAAGTGCTCTGGGGAAGCCCAACATCCCACTGATTTGACAGGCAAGGCTGAAATCAACCTGAAAACAGCTGGACTTGAGCAGCTGTTGAAGGCACCGAGTGAACACAGTCCCTTTTAATTTTATTCTAAGAATCTCTTGGCCTTTCTGTTTTGGAAACTTCTCCCATGCTTTGCCATTTCCAGTAATCCTGTTTTTGATTCATTTCTGGCGGGTTTTTTCTTGTTTATTATATTAACTGTTATTTATTCATTTGTTATTGCCTGCACAGCACTTCATAACCCTTTGAAAAGCAGGGTTGTAGAGGTCTGATACACATTAAACCATAGAGAGTCACTGATTAAAAGAGATGAACAGCCGAGATATGACTTGTCCAAAATGTTCTCACAATATCTTCAAGGGATCATTGTTGTGATTTAAGTTCATTCAGACCACTGAGAACCTGTTCAACTTCTTCTACCATCTTTAGAAGCATTTTTATTATATTCATTCTTATTCAATTTTAAGAAGCAGCTGATTTATATGACTCTACCTGTGTTTTACATGTGAACTTCGAACAATGTCTGGACCCAATTCTCCAGACTCTGCCCTTTCACACGTGCAAAACACACAACCGGATCCTGACTGTGTGACATGTGTTCACACCTAGAGGAAGTATTTGGTTTTGGCTTGGAATAGTGTGCACGGGGCCGGAGTGACATTAACACCTAATATTACAACCAAATTACTCACGTTCGCTAAATCAAAACCACTGAACCTCATTAGTCTCATGAGGTGGTTATGGGATGTGATGAGGATGCCGCCTGGACACGTTTTTCTGGAGATTTTCTGGCCACGTGCTACAGGGAGACTACAGGGTAGACCCATAATATGCAGGAGAGACTATATGACCCATCTGTTCTGGGAACAACCGCTGAGAGCTGCACAATCCATTACTATAATGTCCATTCCACTAACAAATCCATGCAAAGACAGGACAAACCTTAACACGGTTATCTGCACGGTAACAACTGAAAGGAAGTCAGAAATTATGAGAGATGAAAAGCATCTGACCGTAAGAACAACATTCGTATTCAAGACACTTCAGCATCAGGAAGGAAGCACCAGATGCTGGAGGGACAGTCCTGCTGGACACACAACATAACACTTTAAAACCAACAGGACACGCATTAAAGCTTAATGTACGGAGAAACACATGCCTACAATTGAGAAAGCGTTTATAGTCCTACAACTATGAGAGGAATGAGGGCACACTTAATCTAAACCTGTTCACTTTACTTCATGCTTATAACCACAGTTTAAATCTACTTCCTGGATATTACACACGTAATTTAACATCCAGATGCGTGACAAATCAAAGTCAAATCCATCACAGGGCATTAGTAACTATTGTTTATCTCAACAGTAGTTTCCCAGACCTTAAGAATCCAGAACACTGCACTGAAGCTGTTGCAGAGATTCCCTCATAAGGAGTTTTGATGCATAATGATGTTGTTCAACACGTCAATACAAAATAAATTACAGAGAGATATCCAAAAGGACCCCTAAAATTGAATGAACTGAGTTAGATCCAATCTCTGGCAGAGGGTGAGTCATTGATGGTTGATAGATGGGCAGTAGGTTATCAAGCCGAGTGACAGGTCCTCAGAGAGGGAAGGTGTTCCACATATTTGCTGCCCGTCACAGGTACGTGCACAGCTAGTAGCCAGTCAGATTTACCTTTAGCCTCAGCGTACCCTCAGGTTTCAGCTTTTAACATTATCGCGTTTAAAAGGTTGAAACACCCGATGAGCCCAAGGTACAATTGAAGATTATCAATTTTATGTGAGTGTAAAGGTTTCTTCCAGTTAATGAGGCTCGTTGTGGGAACTGTTGGGTTTCTTTATACATTTTAAGGACTTCACCTTATATGTTGTGATTTTGACCCTTAAAATTGAACTGAACCTTTTATTATAATTCATTCTTTTTGCCATGGATTTTTTTTTTGTGAAGCACTTTTTAGAATTGTTTAGATAAGTGCCCAACACAAAAAGTTATTATTATTGTCATTATTATTATTATAAAGCAGAAGCTGCAGGTTTTATAACTACCTGCCTGTTGTGAACACTAAAAACTTTATGGATATTTCAACGGCACGTCACTGTCATCATTTCAGCTGAGAAACATTGCTTTTTCTGCACAATTCAAATTGGCTGATCATTTGAAAGTGGTGTAGCCACTGAGCGAGATCTACCGTAACCTGAAACATCAGTCACTTTGAGAGGAGTTGACCACAAACCAAAGAAAATTGTACTACTGCTCAGAATTTAATCACATAAATTAAGCTGCTAAATGTGCAAAGAGAAACAGAACCAGTGAAGAAGAGAAACAAAACGAATGGAGCCTAATGAAACATAGGTTGGTTATTACGAGCTATTACTGAGCGGTTGGGCAGAGACCACAGAAATTCCTCCTGACAAAACACACTCACACTGTGGTTGTCAACTTTTTCTGCTTTCTCTGCACTTTTTGCTGAACGTGTTTTTTCCTGTACACATTTAAGGGACATTTAACTGAAAAAATCGGACACTTTATTCTCTCTTCGACTCTTTCCACGTGTGTCTTTTTTGTGCGTCTACCTCCCCGTGCATATCTTGTCTGTGTGTACGTCTCTTTCTCAGAGCAGATGGATGGTGGGTGGTCAGGGAAGGGTTAAGTGCTCTGCTCTATAAACTCTAAGAGTCTGCTGGAAGCTACTGGTTCAGTCTTTAAATACAGTCATTTGACACATCCCAACAGGGGCTGTAGCTGAGAGCAACCACTGACCCAAACTCAGGCTTTGAGGCGAGCTGGTGTGTCAGCATCACACTGCTGCGGACAGCATGAAGGCTTTCTTATTCACCTGTATGCTGGTACCTTGGCTGATGGCGTCCACGGCCAGAGGGTTAAACCAGAACTCGCAGCTGATATCAGGATCTCTACCTGGCAAGGAGCTGGACACATACTTCAGTGACAATTTCATATCAAGGAGAGCTAGGGTAAGAACTTTCTTCCTTACATCAATCACGCTTTTCTGCCAGGAAATTATCAATAACTCTGAATAATAAATTAAGATACAATTTACTTTTAAATCTATGTATTTTTGCAGTGCCTTCACACAATCAATTAATTATACACCTTAATTAGACATTGCCTGTTTTATAATTTGTGCATTTATACTGCTTTTGTACTTTATACTTTTTTCTACTGTAGATACTATATATACACACTACTATATTTTCCTTCATATACTTTCTTTAGAGGTATTTCATGCTTCTAAACTGTGCTTTTATTTCAGTAAATCGCAAGTTAACTGTTTTGATCAGTGTTTATGCCACTCACCTGCAGCACTATTAAAACTAATAATTGAATTCATGGTTTAGTCAAATAATTTGTTTACTCTAACTCTGTAAGGACAGCAAATGTCTGCGAGAGATAATTTATTCACCTCACACACACACACACACACACACACACACACACACACACACACACACACACACACACACACACACACACACACACACACACACACACACACACACACACACACACACACACACACACACTTTAATGAAGAACTTTTAAAAGTTGCATTCCTCTGGTGCACGTGCCCCCTAACCATAACCTAGCCTTAATCATAAAAGAAACAATTCATGCCCAACTCTAAATCTACTTCAGGCATCACCTTATCCAGCACCTCAGAAATTGTGTTTTGCCTCCAGGCTTTGGTTCCAATGAGGAATACCAATGAGGTGTTAGCTAACAAGGTCAGTGTTTACACCAAAAAAGGTCCCAGAGAGTCAACTACACACTATCACACACACACACCTTGCCATGTCTAGCTTGTTCTTTCCCCACATGAGCCAAACCCTGAATCAACCACACAAAAATATTTGGATGAACCAAAACCAAACTCTGGTCTCATTCGTCCTTTGGGAAAAAGCTACAGGATGTGAAAAACCCACAAAGAGCCCAGAGAGTGAGAGGGGAAGAAATTGGTGTGAGGGAATATGGCTATGAAATGTGTCTTCACTTTTACTGAGTCAAAACCTAATTTGGGACCAGATGTTTTTCATAGAAGACTGTGTCTGTGCCAGAGCCCTCAGAGTCAGACCCCATACCCTACTGCTGATAAACCTACCCACTTAGGCTGAGGTCTTAATCCACAATGTAGAAAGTTTTGATTGGTCTAATCAATTCAGAGACCAGAAGCAGGGTTGATGGAGGACTGGTAAGGGAAACTTTGATTGGTTGCAGCCATTTAACTGGACTGAACTCAGACTTTGATGCAGGAGGAGACGCTAACTCTAAGATTCCTGAGCCCCAGTAGCAATGTAAGTTACCCAGGCATCTCAGCTTAGCTATTTGAATTCAGATCCAAGCCCAAAACTGCTCAGGTTGAATGATGAAATTCATGACATCCTCCAAAAGTCTACAAAGATACTGCAAAAAAAACTATGAATTACCCAGACATGGTTATTTCTCCCCCAACAGATAATTTATCAGGAAGATCAGGGTCTGACATCAGAGCCAGCTGTGAGAAGCCAGCTGCAGAATGTAATGCAGATTGCTTAAGAGCTCTGCTGACCAGTATATCCAAGAAATCAATGTTGGATTGATGATAATAATGTTACTGAGCCTGTTTTCCAGCTGATGACAGATCTGTGTCACAAATCACAGCCTCCTCATTATTTTCAGGCGGACTGCTGTGTTAGTACAGCGAGGGACGAGATGGCCAAAGGAACGCAGAAAAATCATCCAACCACTTCTGTGGAAACATCATGCGAGAACACACTTGCAGAGGCCAATCAAATACATCCAAGCCCACATTCCTGGCAAACGACTTTTGTAATATGAACAAGGTTCTTCGACTTTTTACATGGATTTAGTGGAAACAACGGACCAAGTGAATACCGTAACGAAAAATGCTGGCTCATAGTTTTATAACCTACTATCTAATGTTCTGGTATCTGTAATCTCTGTAACTCGGGGATCTGATGCTGGATTCAGATTCAACGTCTTGTTTGAAGCGACACACACACACACACACCCACACACCCACACACACACACACACACACACACACACACACACACTTCTTAGTCATAATTTATTAGACCCAACAAGCCTTCACAGGTGTCTAGTGTTAAACTAAAATTCCCATCAGTCACACTTAATATCAGCATCAGCGTAAACTTTAGTGTAAACCAGGGTTCAGGTCTGACAAGAGAAAGTCAACGATCATGCATTTCATCCAACTGTACCGCGACATGAAACCTCACCTGCAGACCTTTTTAACTGTACTGGCTGAAGAATAGCTTACTTGTGTTTAACCCATTGTAGTCAGTGTTTCTTTAGGTTGACAGCTTTGTGGGGGTAGGTGGTTTAGGGGTGATGGTGTCAATGCCTGTCCTGCTATGCATGTCAGGGCAGGAGAGCTTCTAGTGCTATGGCCAGGAGTAACTCCTCCTAACCCAGACAGTGTCAAGTGTTTTGCTGATGAGTAAATGAACAGGCTATGTGTTCTCCTGCAGAGGGCCCTGCCTCCTGCTGATGAGCCTGATGACAGCCCGATCCCTGAGGGAGCAGACGCTTTAGGTAAGAAAGAGACCTGTGACTATACAGCAAGATCAGTCCAAAGATTCCCATCCTGCCTGCATCAGTCAGATTATTTAGGGCCTGATGTCTGTGTGGTGACTCTGTGTTGCAGACCTGCCCACCTGCCTGCTGTGTGTGTGTCTCACTGGCTCCGTGTACTGTGAAGAGGTCAGTCCAGACATGACTGCTGTTCCCATGATGCCTAAAGAGACGGCCTACCTGTACGCCCGCTTCAACAAGATCAAAAAGATCAACACCAAAGACTTTTCTGAAATTGGTGAGTCTAGAAGACCATCTGCATCACGACATGTTGACTGCTCAGCAAAATTACAAAGACACTGGTCTATGTGACTGCAAACAAGGGACAATAATAGTGGAAGAAACAAATTGTGTGAATATCCACACAGGCCAAAACAGTTAACTATGTTGAATAGTGAATATTCAATGCAGCTGCAGGGATACTAATGTTTGATGATACCTAAAGAAAGTGAGAAATGCTTTTGTCCCATCTGTCAACAGTGACTCTGAAGAGGATTGACTTGACGGGGAACCTGATCTCAGAGATTGAAGATGGTGCGTTCTCTAAACTCACCCTGCTGGAGGAACTGTCTCTGGCGGAGAACAGACTGGTCAAACTTCCAATGCTTCCTGCCAAACTCACCGTCTTCAACGCCAACAAAAACCTCCTCAAAACCAAGGGTGTCAAAGCAAACGCTTTCAAGGTACACACCATCAAGAGTAACTAGAAAAGAAAGAGGATGAGGGCAAATCAAAGCACTTTTTAAAAAGAACCAGATGCACACTGCATCTATCTCTACGATTAGCGAGTGATCTGCAGAGAGATAACAACCAAAAAGCTTCAGGTTCCGCTCAGCAACAAAACACATTTGATTTCCGACCAGATTATTGACAGCCGGGACATAAGAGGACCAGGTACGTGTGTGGACAGTGAAAGAGACAGAAGTGGAGAAAGGGAGGTGAATTAGTAAATGAGTCTACATCCTGCTTTATTACTTTTTGACCCATCCTGACCACAAATCCCAAAACCTTCTAAAAAGCTGACCTGAACCCACTTCATCTGTGGGTCAGAACGCACATCGCCACAGTCTGTGCCAAACACCATAGTTCCCAACACACAGCTGTGGTTAGACAACAGATATTTGTAGCTCCTCACCTTACCCCTAAAACCACAAACTCTTACATTTGTTTCCTGGTTTTTCTATGAATTAAACAAATAAGATCCACATTGTTACTGAGTGAGTCTTCAGGGTAAACTAAATGAACCACATCCAGACTCCAGTTCCAAACTTGATGTAGAGACAAGAGATTGATATCAGTCTTTTCCTCTCACTCTCAGAAAGAAAACAAACAACATATTTTTGAAAATGTTACGGATCCATATAGCTGATGCTCAACATTTTCAAAGTGAATCCGGTTTAATCTTTAACAATCGATGGCAACTGTTTAATCCACTGAGATTCCATGATGTGAATTTGTTTCCCTAATAGAAAATGACCAAGCTGGCTAACCTGTTCCTGGCCGACAACCAACTGGAGGCCGTTCCACAAATCCCAGAGTCTGTTCGGATCTTACATCTACAGGTTTGTATCTTTTACTGCTAAAATACGCACAAATAAATTGACTTCAGAAAACAGTGACACCATCTAATCGTTGAAACAAGTGGTCCAACATTTAAGATTACATCTATTCATTTTTGCTAGAATTTTATTATAAACCTGGTCGTGCAGAAGGTGACTCTAAAAGCTACGATTTAATTTATTCTGTTATATCATGTGTTTTATTTTCTTCCACCAGAACAACAACATCACCCTGGTGAACAAAGACACCTTCTGCCAGTCCAATGACACCTACTACCTGCGACTGAGCCTCAGTGAGGTCCGTATGGACGGGAACCCTGTGATGTTGTCCAAGTACCCCGACAGCTTCACCTGCATGAAGGTACTGCCTGTTGGACGGTACCGCTGAGGAGGCAGATGTTTTACTGTAGCCCCTCCAACGAAGCAGTTTTCCCACAGTGCTTAGGGGTGGGGTTACTGTGACGTTCTGGATGTTGGGGCACTGGTCCCATTGTGTCAATGATTTACTTCAGCAAACCTACAAACAGCTTTTGACATTGTCAGGTCGAAATGAGAGAAGGATTAAACAAACGCTTCTATGGTGGCTTTGATCAGTCTATGGGGGGGGGGGTTACACGAGAGGAGTTCATGTAATAGTCACATAAATTGGTATAAAACCACCTGAGAAGGTGTGTGAAGACATAAATATGCTTCAAACTAGTTTGTCTGACCTTGTGTAAAATCAGTGCTTCAGCTTATTATGAATATTATGAATGAAAAGACACTTGGTCTGAAGCATACAGAGGTATTCACACGTAAGAGACAGACAATCCAAAATATTCCAAAAACACCACAGCTGAGGTGTCTTCTGAGCGTCTTCTACACAAGTGGCGTATCCCCAGTAGTACTAATGTAACCCTGATGTGAATGAGTGGCAAAGCACCATTGCCTCCACAGCGACAGTCCTACCTTTTGTTTAATTTTGACCTGACGCTGTTCTACCTGGATGAAGGAAACAACACAAACTGCTTGTTACACTGAACAAACTCACACCTGCAGCCACAGGTCAACACAATTACAGATATTATTGCAACTTTCTAAATATCTCTGCTGCTTTTAACAAGTATGGTGTACAGTGTAAAATCTCTCATGTGTGCATACCTCCAAAAGAAGGTGAAAAGAATTCCTGGATCCACCATTTATCCAGATACAATTTTATGGGTTCTTCATTGGGTGATGCCCCACCCCTCCACAATAATGAATGGAAATCAGTTCAATAGTTTTTGCATAATCCTGGTTACTAAACAGACAAATGCTGAGGACACGTTGAACTGCCAACAGGAATCATCTGTAAATACCTTTCTCATTAAGTGTTGTCAGAAGAAATTAGACATATATTTCAACACTCAGGGCTTCGCTCACCCACTGTGTGAATTAATTTGACTTATAATCATTCCATTACTAATGTTTCTCCATAGAGGCAATGGCCAAGTAAATCAGTCCAGCTGCAGGCTTTTCCAAGTATTTTGTGACTTAACTTTACTTTGTTCATTTTAATTTATAGACTCCAGTTGAAGTGACCTGGGGAGCAATGTAGCTATGATCTATAGTAATGTGAAAATTAATCTTTTTTTAAAAACTGTCTGGCTTGTGTCCCTAACTCTTCCCTTCCAGTAATAACAAGACGTTATCACTGATGTGAATAATATAGTGGAATACAGGAATATGTGTATGTGACATGGCTTGGTTTTTAAGATATTTTAATAAAGTTAAACTTTTTTTTTTAATTAAAATGTGTTGGAGTCTCTTTAACACTCAAGGATAAGTGTTTTTAATATTTTGGGGGAAATGTAGGCACAGGCAGAAAAAGAATAACAAAAGACAAAATCCATTATCTACGCCTGTTATCCATAGAGAGCCCCGAGGGCTAGAGCCAACCCCAGCTGACATGCATGAGCGGAGGGGTAAACCCTGGACAGGTCGCAGACATATAGAGACAAACAAACATTCGTGCTCATTCTCCAAAGCTGCTTTCAGACATGCACTGAAGTCTGAACTTTTCCTGCCAGCCCCCAGGTAAAATGTCTGGAAAGTGTCTGAGTGAGCCCCTGTGAGAATAAAGCAGAATAATGCGTGGAAAATTCCCAGTGAGCGTGTTGATGACATTTCTAACACACAGTGGATCCAACGCTGAAAGATTACAAATGTCTAAGGAGGAAAAGAGGAGCCATACACGTAGAGGACATTGACAAAGATGTCAACTTGAAGGAGACGCCAAGATTCGAGAGCTTTCGGCGATACGGGTCGATGCCAGAGTCAATGTGCTATAAACAAAAACAGGTAACTTGGCAGCAGAATTTAAACATCATGTCCTGCCGCCTGCAAACTCTACCCAGGTGCCACCCCTCGTCTGAACGTTAGAGACACTGTGCTGTTGTGAACGCGTATGACCCAGACAATCTCCTGGTGCGTTCTTCATATGAGAAAGGCAACCGTGGAAAATGTCTAGACCCAATTTTCTGGTGCTCATGTCTGAAACAGCTCAATTAATCTAACATGCATGTGTTTGGAAGCTGAAGTCTGCATGTTTGTGTGTCTGTGTGTAGGACAGATTTAAAGACGTTACTTCAGTGGAGGAATGCTAATCTGTGGCCACATACTCCTAAAGGTCTGTCGTTTCTAACGAGTACGTAGCCAACCGTCATCTGCAGATGGCTGGTTAAAGTCGTGGTCTACCGCCAACAAACATGTTAAGATTCCTGGCTTGGATTGTATTTGTGAATGCTTAGTTTTGTATTTTTTTTTATTTGTTTATTCCTCCAAGTGCATTTTAAAGTCTGTGTGTCATTAAAGCCCGGAAATCAACATAAAAGACACACAGCCTACATTACAGCTCAACAGTTACAAAGGGAATGATATTTTTCCTCAATAACACTCAAGAAAATGCAAGTAAAGCAAAATGAGAGTTTCGAGCACACAGGGCCGTTATGGAAAATGTGGGTTAATCCTCCTCGAGTCCAGCCAACTTGGCAGAACTTCACATTCTCAGAGTAAACACGAGAATAGATTCCATATTGCCTCTGCAGCTTGATTTACGATGACATTTTAGTGCTTCCTCTTCATTACAGTCCCACGCTGATATTTACTACGTCCACACTGGTTCACACCCACTGCATGGATCTGAACTTCTCTACTCATCAGTCTGAATACACAGCGTTTGCACAGCTATGCTTGTTGGGACTTTGCATTGCCTTCCATTCATTGTGGACAGCCTGACCAAGACCTCAGAGATGACTCATCGCCTCATTAAGACCGGTCCTGACAAGGTCAGTGTTTATTCACACATGCACGCAGACAGCCTTGATGGACAACGCAGGTGACATCTACTTATCTAGTGTCTATTCATTTATAGTCGCAGATCAATCGTGTCTATCTACAAAATTAATTCATTGCATTGTATTTATCGTTCCATCTAGAGTATGAAGAATATCCGGTCTATCAGTCTAAAGAAGCTATAGTATCTTGAGTACCTACTAAGAGTATCTATTATATTGATGCATACAACCATTCATCCATCACCCAGCCAACAGTAAAGCTTCTGTATTTCTCTGCTTATTTACCCACAAATTGGCTTAAAATTTAAATGTTTCCAAACTATCGATCAATT
The DNA here is from genome assembly GCA_026259375.1 of Verasper variegatus. Taxonomy (NCBI): domain Eukaryota; kingdom Metazoa; phylum Chordata; class Actinopteri; order Pleuronectiformes; family Pleuronectidae; genus Verasper; species Verasper variegatus. Next base: position 24,281,189 of record CM048040.1, on the reverse strand, counting down.
TCCCAGAACCTCTGAGAAGAGTTTCATGAAATTAACCATTTTAATGTCACTTGCACCGATGGAGGGGACGGCTTTAAAAAGGTACAGAGACATGATGCTTTTAAGGCTTCATTTGCATATTCTGATTGAACCTACAACAATGGCATTCTTTTTTAATTGAACTGCAATTACTGAAATGGTAACTGGTAAAGGGTCATCTCAGGAAAGTTCAAATGTAAAACCTGATGCCAGTTCATCGCGGACCACAAAGAGAAACCCAGACCTCCAGGTTTGACCCTCTGACCTCTCGTTGGACAAGACAACAAGGCTCCTCCTCTGATGGATGAGGGTGAAACTCAGCAAGACTCAAGCAAAGGTTAATGATGAGTTCCAACCTGCAGCTGCCCCCTCTCACTCTCCTCACAGAGACTGATTGACCATCTGGCCCCCCCACCTGCAGGAATTCAGGATGAATCATGTTTTTTTTTTTTGGTTTACAACAATCAACAAAGAGCTTTGGAAAATACCACTGGGCCAACAGTCAGTTGTATTAATAGCGAGTGGCATGTGACAACAATGCACAAATGATTTAGCAGCACGGAGAGCAGGTCGGCGAAGACGCCAGTTTAAAGTGAACTTTGAACTTACCTGGAAGTGGCAGAAGGTTCGGCGGCGGTCATCACATCTGTCTGAGAAAGTCCTGAGAGTCCTGAAGAGTAACAGCAGGTCGTTGCTCTCCTCCACTCTGAAATGACACAGTACACGTTTTAAATTGTTTTTAAGTTCCCCAGGTAGCTGAATGAATACAGCGCATTGCCACATAGAGTAACTGCAACATCCACTGTTCACTTCAAGACAGACACATGTCCCTCTCCCTTCACCTTCAACCACCCAATAGTTGAAAAAGATTTTAAAAAATTGGTTAGTTGTCTCCTCAAAGCTGGACATCACGTCCGTCCTTCATTAATCAGTGAAGGTTCAAATCCCAGAAGGTGTTATTATAATCCATTAACACTGAAACCCTCAATTTACAGTCTTTACCAGAGTCTATAGCTACAACTTACAAAGCTCTACTTATGTACAACTACATCTTGAGCGAGTTGCTAACATCAGAATGTTAACATGCTCAAAATGGTGTCATTAATCTGCTGGTGTTGAGTGTATATATAGTAAAATTTTAGCCACGTATCTATAGATTATAAATTGTTTAATGTGTTAGCATGCTCCACAGTAACAGGACCAGTCAATCTTCACTGCAGTCAGTCCAAACGGAACATTTGTTTCTACCTACTCAACGACTGTAAAAGTATAGTTTATAAATAGCGCTTCCTTATATTCTACAGTATTCTGTACATTGGTAATAGCAAAGAAAGAAAAACATGTGTTGGTCCAATTCCCTCGGAGTGAACGTGGGACATTCTGTTTTCCAAGGGGGCCCAGGGCGAGACGGTAGTCGGGTGAATTTTCCAGACAACTGTTATTCCACACAGAGCTGATGGAAACATGGCAGCACCCTCCCATATGACGGAGCACTACCAAGAGGACAGATATGGAGGCTGGTGCCTGGTTTGATGTTGCTGTATTAAACCTATTTGGTCCAACTGGTTCTGAATGATCCAGAATGATCATAACTGTCAGAAAGCCAGTCGAGCCAGTTAAACTATACCAGCGGCAAATGCAACAAGTGGTGTTAAGCTGATAATCCCAAAGAAGGAACATTCTGCAATGACGATCAACGGAACACTTTTTATTTCTGTAAGTCGACTGACAACAACCTGCTGCTGTGTATAAGTCATCCACACTTCATCAGTACTTCAGATGTTATTTTACTGGCTCTGGTGCAGAAAGATTAAATCCTCGATCCCTTTTTTAAATATGTTTATGGGCCTTTTGTATTTATTGAGGACAGTTCATGCGTGAAATGGGCAAAGTCAAAACCGAACTTGTGGTCGCTGCAGGACTCAAGCCTCCATATGCAAAGTGAGCTTGATCACATTCTAACAAGGGGGGGGGGGTATCCTCAATCCTTATTATTGGTAACAAAGCTAGTTTTCACCAGGTTACTTCACAACAGGGAGACATCCATTAACAGCAGCAGAACAAAGTTTAAGATGTGAAAACCAGGCTGTGGACTTTTCATTCTGCACCATTTTTGAGTTAAATTAATAATTTTTCACATGTGATCTTTAAATCTGATGTGAGATACAATTAACCACAACACAAAACCTTTTAATTACACTGTTCAAAATACATGCATGTCTTTAAAGAAACCTTTCTTTTAGCTGAGAGGTGACTGATGTCTCCTGTTATGTCATTAAGTGAGCCCATGAGAGAAAACCTCAGAACTCACAGCGAGCGACCTGGAAAGACAACGGTACTGATCGAGAGCTTTTGGTGATAAATGCCGACGTCTGTGTCAATGTGCGGTGAATAAAAACACGTGATTCACTGCAGCTGTATCTTTACGTTAGGTCCTTCCTCCTGCATGCTTTACCCAGGTGCCACCCGTCACACTGTGGCTGGACACATCCTCTGTGACACTGATTGACTGAGGCTGAATCGACACAGTGCTTTCACTACACTGAGGACATGAGGACAGATGTGTCCAAACAAAAGAATAAATAAATAAGTCCCACAGTCCGTGTTTTAAACAGTTCAAAGTCTGATTTGGACTGTTAAACACACACACACACACACACACACACACACACACACACACACACACACACACACACACACACACACACACACACACACACACACACACACACACACACACACACACACACACACACACACACGGCAGCAGTGTGTCAGAATCATTATCTCCAGGATTTTTCCATCTGTCTCTTGCCAGGCTCTGCAGACTGGACCTTAAGATCCAGATGTGGTTTGGCCTCCGATATAGAGCAAACCAGACTTCAGGTCTGTGGCGCTGATCCACCGAGAGAACAGACGCTTTCTGCCACACTGTTTATAAGAGGAGAAAATGCACCTGGGAGCATAAACTGAACACATATAAACACAACACATTTCATTTACGTTCTTCAACTGAGCGAGAGCATCACTTGGATCTTATAGAAGTCAGGAACCAGGCTGATGCGCCTGGTGTCTGCAAACGTTACACTGGAGGTCACCAAAGAGTCACGGCTGCAGCAGGAGGCGACAGCATGGTGGGAAAATTTACAATTCTTATTCTTTCAGTATCAATGCAGGATTTTCCTTCATCCAAATTTTAAACAGCACTTATGAATATTTTTTAGACACTATAAATGAGAATCATATGATGTTATAGCTTCCAACATCTAAATCCCCTCCACATGCTACCTCACCCTACCAAATAGTATGTGTTAATAAATGATAATAGCAATGCAGTTGATAATTGTTTGATATTATCACATATTTATCCACATCTGTGTCAGTTGACAATTATATGTAAATACAGAAATGTCACCGATATGTTAGAATTTGTGATGCCAATTTTCTTTAACAATACACAAAGTCATACATTGTTTCCTGGTAAGTTCAATTCTACACCTGCAGGTGGACTCACCGCCAACCATCACCTAGCGTGACGTGTAACAATGAGCAAAGAGCATAGGAAAATCGAATACACTTATACAATCACAAGCCCCTCCCCGCGTGGAGCAAAAGGCCTCCCTCGACTCAGGGTGGACAGACATCCATCTCTGTCCCAGCCCCCTGGAGTGACCTCTTATCTTAGTAGAAGAGGCAAAAGACCCCCGTCCTGGATACATGAAAGAGATCCCTGCACCCCTCTATTCTGACACCTCGGGTGACCCCTGCAGAGTACCAATTGCCCAGTCTCACAGAAAGGGGGGAAGCAATAAACATCTGTGTTCTCTAATCAACACTTGTAGAGTGTAAGTTAACTCATAGAAACACATTTGTTCATACTTCTTATAAATACATATCTGTTCTTCTATTAAACATAACACAAATGCAGAAGTTGCCATTACAAGGTCAATTAGAAAAACTGTCTCAATGACAGAGAGAACTGAGCAGTTGAGTTATAACGCTGTAAAATGATCTGCAAATCTCAGTCACTATTCTAATATGTTGATTTCATGGGTTTCTGGTAGAAAGATATCAGCCATCATACAGTCCCGTTACCTCAGCCAAGGAGACTATGTTTTCACTCCCCTCTGTTGTTTGACAGCAGGATTATGCAAAAGCCACCAAATGGATTCCATGAAACTAAATGGAAGGATGGGACATGGACCCAGAAATAATCCATTATCATTTCATGCAGATTCGTACAATGGAGCAGATCCAGGATTTTTTAAAATCACTTTTTTGGATGATTGTGACACTTTGTCAGTTTCACCATTTCCCAGTTAATAATTCATGGATCTGGCATTTTTAGAGGATTTATCTATGTGGTAGTGGATCATGATGGTGGCAGCTGATCATGGACTATGATTAACAACAAGACTGCTTGATATACAATACCCCCTTTTAATACATTGGATTGATTATTTATTTATTTATTCATTTATATGTGTGCAATTTGGCGCAGCTTGATCGATTTCAGTGCCATTCCAGATACTGGATTTCTTTTAAACAATAAATAAAATATCAGTATAGGTCTCAAAAATCTAGTAACTGTCAGGCTCCATTTCATATTTATTTATTTATATTTATTCCTTCACTGTACCTTGATCAACAGAAGAGACTTTTGACTTTTGACAATAATTTCCCACACACAATTCTGTTCTGAAACACCATCTGTAACACTAACACCTGGTAGGAAAGTATCAGGGATTAATCCTCAAGATACAGGAGAGTAAATCTCAAAATAGCAGATGCAGCTCAGGTATTTTGAGCAGTCACAGCAGGAGAAGAACAGGTGTAACTAATATCAGCGATGGCAAGGCTCTGTTTACGGGTAAGTGTGCCAGTAAACCAGCACACCTAAATGGAACGCAGCCATTACAAATGTAATGAGTTGCACCTGTGTGGTCCGCTGCAGGAAAGGTTGGCTGTTTGTGGGATGAAGAGAGAAACGATGTGTAAGTGAGAGGATTCAGCTGGATGACGGTCATTTCACATGTTTTTCTACTTTAATAAACTCTTGAGTTAAACTAAACAGGACGCTTCATCCTGACAGCAGTGATGTCCAGTATTAAACATGCAGAGCTGGACTCCGTGTGCAGAGAGTGCAAATAAATCACTCGACAGAGATTTCTCTTCCAAACTCCGTCTTTTCAGTCGTTACACAACTATTGTGAAGTAAACACACGTTCAACAATATGAAACCACGTTTACAGGTGTAGCCTTTCAGAACATAGACTGTATATAAAGATGGAGCATGACAGCTTTAACTTCAGAGTTAAATCTTGACAATACTTTTGTCAAATACAAAGGTTTGCTGTTGAAGAAAATTTGAATTCCTCTTACACGTGACAAGAAAAACTGAGGTTTTCATCAAACGTTCATTCTTACCCAGACAGGAAGCTGCCGAGGCTGCACAGGTCACCGGCATCCATCACCACGTTCAGATCACTGATCGTCCTCTCAGAACTCTGACCCTGCTGCGGAGCAAACACATCATCATCATCATCATCGTCGTACCTCAGGTACAAGAAGAAAAGTCCCTGTAGCAAGTGTAACCAGGATATCACTGGTATTTAACCCTTGTCCAGTTGTGGACACTGCGTTGCTACCAGCGCATCTGAACCTTCCTTCTTTAAAAGTGAACAAAGACATGAAGTTGTTTGTTTAATTTTTATATCATAGTTGTGCTGGTGAGTGTATTTTTAATTAACCATATCCCAACACCAGCTTCATTTGTATCACACAGACATGAGGTCGAAATCTTTTTGCACTTCTTCTTGAGAGGAAAGGGAACAAGCACATATTCCTTCAAACATCCACCTCCATGTCAAGACGAAAGCGATTCCGTATTTGAGTAGTCATAAATCGTAAATGTGATTGGTTTTGAATGGGTTACAACACTTAAAACGTTTTTTAAAAAAGGTTACTGGCAACTGTAGTAGCCAACATTGTTGCAACACAAAAAACAACTATTAATCAGACTACAATAAAAGGTCGACACGAGTGTGTGTGTTTACAAAATGACTCCGCTTCTAAATTACAGCACCAAATAATTAATGTCTTGATCAAAACAAGTTGGAACTTCAGAAGAAAAACTCTGATTTTAATGGCACTTCATGAGCCAGACGCAGAAGAGGAATTCAATGAAACCAGCTGTTGTGGTAAAGAGTACGACAGACAATGAAAACCAGAAGACTGCTGGACCTACACGAAGGAGGTTCACAGATGAGAATAATATTGAATATCCCTACAATAAAACTACAATTAGTGTTCACTACACATGTGCAGCGCTGGCACATTTCAAGGGTCAAATCTGAGCTTGTTCAAAATGTTCTTCTAACTCACCAGAAGGCTGAAAACTGAACCTGTACAGAAAGAAAGTGTCCAAAGCACTAAGTATACACAAAAAAAACTTTAATTGAACTTTTCCATATTCTTTCATCAAATGCTTCCTGACTCAAATCATGATTTTGTCATTTGTTCCCAACTTAATGGGTTCTTCCTTTGGGCCCCTTTCCCTCCACAAAATGTTATGGAAAAACATCTGTTGAGCACAATCAATAAAAAATGTTTAACGGTCTAATTTATAAATTACTCTGATTGGAACTCTCTTTTATTGAGAGTGATTGGAAAATATAAAAAGCCCCTAAACGTCTACCTTTATTTTGAAGAGATGATCTAAACCTGAGGACTTACTGTTGCTGGCGGCACCAACACGACTTCACCTGATACCACTGACACGATACACGACTGATACCTGACATTTCCTCTGCTCTCTGAATGAGACATGACCTGATACTGGAGTGTTTTGCGAGTCTGAAAAATTCTTAACTGTGCAAGTGATGATTCGTCAGTGAACCTGTGTCACCCCCTGCTGGCTGAATACAGCATCAGCACTGAGGTACAGTCCACTGAAGTGTGTCCCTCAGTGTGTCACATGTTACCAGAAGCATTTTCCACAGTGTTAAAGAAAAGAAATGGCCCCATTGATTAATTGTTTGGCCAAAAGCCTTGAATGTCACCCAGTAGAGCACATACCTCAGCCAAGGCCCAACAGTCCTTAAACCTTAAACTCAATCAAGCTGCACCAAATTTCACACACTTATGTATATCAGTCCCCTCAATGAGGGAGATCAATGCATTATTCACTGGGGAAAATGGGGAAATGTTGCAAATGCCCTATTTGACACTGTTAAATAAAGTGAAAAGTCTAATGGGTTCTTCCCGGACTCATATCATATCCCTTCGCCAAGTTTGGTACTGATCCATTTAGTTGGCTTCGCATAATCTAGTTTACAAACAAACAAACAGGTCTTGAAAATAAAGGCTCCTTGGCAGAGTTAAAAACAAACTCACCCTGAAGTCAGAGAGCTGGAACTCAACCTGGAAGACCAGTTCAGAGCAGTGTCCTGATACAGAGAGCTGCTGGACCAACTCCCTGCTACCTACACACACACACACACACACACACACACACACTTTTAAGTATTATTACATCACGAGGGACCCAATGAAAGGTGACCTGTATTTGTTTGCAAATAAACAAGCAATAATTGAGGTTTGCCTATGATGACAACAATCATATACTGTACATTAGATTTACTACATTATTTTAATGTTTCAACATCCTGGTTATTCTCCTTCACTGATTGATCATTTTAGTTTGCAGTGAAGGCTGTGGATTCAGACAGCTCCTCTCTTACTGCTCTGCAGCGTCTTTGTGGTGCAGCTGTTCAGACTGATGCCGTTCATCTGTGTCTGCCGCTTAAGGTCCTCCTCCAGTTCCTCCACCTCCTCCTTTAGCCTGGACTCCACCTCCTCCTTCGATCCCACCTGTTTCTGTCCGCACACATACGACCTGTGGAGATGAATGAAAGGATTTGTTTTTACCTCTCCCCCCCAGACGTCTGTGGGCAGCAACTTACTTGCTTCTAAATGAAATATGAGGCGACATTCTGATTAATTAGTTCATTGCCTGTTACTGCCCCAAATTACTCACATGATTAATTAAGAGACTGAGCACATCCCTTTGAACCATGCACCTGCCTCAGCGACCTTTTTTTAATTCATTGACCAAGACAAATAGAATTTGGACACAACCTAAATGCACTTGACGATGTACTGAAATCTAAAATGTGTGACTTTAACTGGGTGTACGTGAAGTTGCTACAGGTTGAAAAATACAGAAATTGAAACCTACAGTGCATCCTGCATTTGCCCTCTGAAGTTGAACGTCATGTCCTTGAGGTTCTGCTTCTGTCGGTACTGCAGTTCTGCCACTTCAGCCCGGAGTTGATCAATCTCAGCCTCCAGCACTTCCACCTCCTCCATGTTCTCCTCGCACATGTTCTCCTCCATCTAGGAGGCACATGAAACAATTGAGTCATTAAAAAGTCACGTGGAGATTTTCAGTGAGTGAAAAGTTCAGCATTAAAGAAGTCACCAATGAATACACCATACAAAAACACAAACTATACTACTGTATGTGCAGGAAGGGGCAGGATGCTAAAGTGTTGCTAATTGATACTTACAGTAGTTAGCACTGACGTATTTTTAAGTATTTTTGAAGACAATCGAACATGTGACTTACACAAACGCGATGTGGAAAATACAACTGACTTCGGTGAAGGTATTCACATCTTGTGAAGTGCTGGTAAACTTTGGAAAATGAAAGCACACGCATACATTTCCTATTGGATTTTTCATTAGGTAAAAACGGGAGGTGAAAATTCAATAATTTAAAAAACATGTGTTGGGAAAACCCCATCAGACATAAGTTTTTAATATGATGTTATGATTATTCGCCAGGAAGGGACCTGTGAAGCTGAAAACCCAAAGACACGTGATGAAATATTAATGCCAATTAAAAATATAAAGTGAATATGGGACCAATTAGCCACGAAGAAAAGTTAGGAGACATTGTCATTGGTTGCTCTTTGTGCTGTGTCTCTAGTTAAAACAGCTTCTAGTTCCATTAAGACATATTCATATTCACAGAAACTCAGTATCATTAATAGTTAAATAACAAAGGTTCATTATACATCGATATATTAACCTGTGGGTGTTAGTTTGTGTCAAATCAAACTGGAGTCATGACTCTAACTCTCTGAAAGGTTAAGGAGGCTGAGTCCCATTCGTGTTAATGACAGTCTCTACTTTGTGATGACCGTCTCAAGTCTGTTTAAATGAAGCTCGCCCGTCCGTCTCCGCTGTCACGTCCGACTCACTTCGATTAAAGTCCCTTCAAACTTCTCGGTTCACTTATTTAAACACGAGTTATTCAGTTGAATCAGATAAACACTCACCTCGAAGCAGCGGAACGTTTCTTCGTTTTCTGAGGAACCAAAACAGTTCGGAGCCTCGCGCCCTGTGGACGATACCACTTTCCACGATCCGGAGGGGGAAACATATCATTTAATGAAGATCGGTAATAAACTGTGCACCTCATTGTAGATACAATTACTGAGACTTGTCATATGTATTTGATTTAAACGTACATATATTAGTTTATTGCTTTTAATAGACAATAAACAAATGTATGTCACACATGGAAATGATGAGGGGCCCCTCTGTGGTTTCAGCTTGATGAACCATCAGGAAGTTATTTGTTTCTTGATTATATTGATTAGCGGTGAACAGTTAATAACATCTTCTCTCAACATCAGCTTCTATAGACTTTATTTATTTTTTAAATACGTGATGTTTTATTTTATTTCCCTCTAATTGTAGTGACACCACATCGGAACGTTTCAGGGGCTGCGGGAACAAGCACGGAAGGGAAAGTCGACGGGACCAGCCCCGGACAGAGTTGACGGTAACACCAGCTGGACACATGTGAGGTAAACATTTGATTCTTTTTTTTGTCTGTCGATAATATTTGTTGATATTTGTTCGTGACGCTATAAGCACGTGAAGTTCCAGGTGTCGTGGCGCAGGGAGTGTGACGGTGGTGTGAAGCCTCCCCCTGGTGAAGTCAGCATGCTGGGTGGAATCTGCCTCCTTCAGCTTCATGGTTCTTGTGGAGGCTGCTGGAGCTGATCTGTATTGTGTTATACTGAGAGGGTCACTTCACCTTTATCGAGATAACTATCAGGAACACGGAACTACTAAAAGTGACTAAAGAGTTTCCTTTCAACAGTGATCCCTCGAATAGTCACTAGACTTAATTGATTAAGTCACAAAACATGTCTACATGGCTTTCGTTTTAGATGCATTCAACTGCGAATAACAATGGTTAAGACAGGATGTGAACTTCAACATGACTTAGGTTAGATTAAATGGAACCTCGTCTGCAGCTTTACCACGAGCAGAAATAAAAGTATCGTCAGCAAACATTAGGAAAACACATTTTCCCAAAACAGAAGGCAGATCATTAATGTATATACTGAACCGGATTGGGCCAAATGGAGAGCCCTGGGGGATACCACTTGAATCAAGCAAGGGGGTCCAATTTATAATTATCAATTTTGGTTATATGGGTTCGTGATGAGGAGTAACTAATAGAGGTGCAGCAGGACCAGGCTGCGGCGTTGTGCACAGCACAGAATTCAAACTGACAATTAATGAATTATTTAACATTGTAATTGTACATTTCTAGTCGATTGACTTACCACTGATGATCAAACCTAACTGGCGCTGCAAAGATGTTAAGCCTTATGGTTCATCAAACCCTGCTCCCATCTACTGCTTGATTAAGGGATGGAATGATGATAGGTGGCTGATGCTGGTGTTTACTGTTGTGCAGTGACAGCGTCGTCGTGGATACGGAGCAATGCAGCGGCTGTACATCGGTGGGTTGAGCCACACAATCACTGAGAAGGATCTGAAGGATCGATTTGGGAAGTTTGGACTCGTGCAGGATGTTGAGCTACGGACCAGGAGAGACGATGATGGTGAGAAATTCACTGGGCACTGAAATTCACTGCTATTTAATATAAATTATAAGATCCTAAACTCAGTTCAGATAACTACACAATTCATCCCAGTTATTATGGTCAGGTATATAACAGGAGATTTGTTTGTTGGATAGCATGTTATCTGTAGTTGAGAAGCACCTGCTCAAGAGCAATTTTATTGAAGCACGAAATTAAATTCACATCATAGTTTTAAGTTATTTGAATTTTAAATCTTAGGCATCAAAACTCAGTGTTGATTGTTTGATTATAATCCAACTGCTGCATGTGTCCTGACTGTTGTTGTTCTCGTGCAGGAGTTCCTTACAAAACCTTCAGCTACATCAACATCAACATTTCAGAAGCTGACCTGAAGAGATGTGAGTGAATAACAGAACCTCCAAGATCAGTTTCCCTTGTTTATCTTGAAACAAAATTAAATCATGCATAATACTCTAATACTCAAACACAATGATTTGTGTTGGAAACAACAGAAATGTTGACATTCCTTTGTTTGTTGAAGTAAATTTGGTTTTGTAGGGTTAGAGCTTGGGTCACCACATCAGTATTTGATCAGTGTGTTTCCTCCTCAGGTCTGACGGTGCTGAACAAATCCAAATGGAAAGGAGGAACTCTGCAGATTGAAAATGCCAAGGAGAGTTTCCTGCAGAGGTAAAGCCAGGTTCATCTCACCATGAAAGTCTTTGGACTTGACTATGAGCTGAGAGGAAGATGAAATAATCTGCTAATTATTACTTATTGATCAATCTATAAATTTAGCTGTAAAGAGTCAGAGGTTTGTCAATGATCTTTTAAATGTCTGTCATAGCTCCTCAGCCTCCAACATGAAATCGTCAAATGTTTTGATTTGTCCAAAACATGTCCAAGAGTGGTTGAGATTTTGAACTTCTGTGTTTTAGACTGACTCAGGAGCGTCAGGAGGCGGAGGAGCAGCGCCTCCAGCCGGCGGAAGCTGAAGACAAGAGACAGAAGCTGCTCGACTCCCTGAGCAAAGCCGGCGTGGACAACTTCCACATGAACGCTGCAGTGCCAGGGACCGAAATCCCGGGACACAAGGTCAGGTCATCAACTGCTTCCTGTTTCTATCAGGACCCCAGGGAGAGAGAGAGGACTATAAGACAGGACATCTATAGTGTAGCTGAGAAAGAATATATATAAATAAATCTTTTAATAACACATTTTGTCAACTGTATCCTATGAATCGATGTCATTGATGTATGGTCTGGCTCAAGTTAAACCTTTTAAAAAAAAAAAAAAAAAATACATACAGAGAATGAACGCTATATAACTTTTATCATATAGTTTCACAGTCAGAACTGAAAACGATGATTTCAACAGTCCCCTGGTGTTGACTGTCCTCTGGCTGCTCTGCTTTCAGGACTGGGTGGTCAGTAAGTTTGGACGAGTCCTCCCCATCCTGCAGCTCAGGTGTCGGAAAGGCAGCAAAGCTCGAACCCTGAACTACGACCCCTCCAAATACAGCCACAACATCTGCAAGCTGGACCGAGGCGACGATGATCAGCACACCCCCGTCACCCAGCTCACCTGGGAGATAAAGGGAGGGGACGATGACATCAGCAAAAAGAGGCGGGGCGAGTTCCCTCCATATGTGCCACCAAAACCCAAAAAGAGTCGGAAAAGCGTGACCAACTCCCATAATGCAGTGGGCACAACCAGGTAACAAAGTGTTCTGCTACTCAGAGTCTGTCCTTGAAGTTCCACTGGTTTGGTATTTAGTTTGAAATGTTTTAGGATTTTTATGTGTCACTTGATTCATTCTTCATGATGTGTCACTCTGCTCGCATTAAATCTCTCCTTCCTGTTGTTTCCTCTCAGATTAGAGCCGACTGTTCATTCCGTCCATGTCCCTGAGCCCGAGCCCGAGCCCGAGCCTGAACCTTTAAGCAACGGATTTCAACTCCCAACCAACCAAAGACCGGCTCCGAGGAGGTTGTTACCTTTCACCCGGCTACGATGTGGATTCGGACGACGAAATCCGCATGCTGGTGGCCAATCAGAACACCTCCCATGGTGCACTGAGGCAGGAAGTGGAGGATGATAAACTGGAAGTGGTTGGATTAGACTACCTGGTGAAGTCGGGACATTCCTGTGAGTTTTCATCTTTCTGTGTGGAGTTTGCTTGTTCTCCCGTTTCTAAGATATTTTCCGGGGATTTAACCGGGGGGCTGGGCAGAAGAGTTCAGGTGTCTAGATTTCTGACACTGATCCTCCAAAATATAATTTCTGTGCTGGCATGCAAGGCCACAAAATAATAGTAATTCATTAAGAAGGAACTGTGCAAATATCAAGTGATCAAGTTTTTCTCTCTGATTCCAGGTCGGCCAGATGCCAAAGACGAGGATGACTATGATTCTGCTGACACAGATGAACTCTTTGCATCCAGGAAACCTCCTCCTCCTCTCCCTCCTCCAGCTCCATCGCAGGAGAAACAGACCCAGCCCGCTGCAGAAAACTGCTCAGGGAACAACACGGATAAGAAGAAAAAGGCGAAGAAGAAAAGTAAAGCTGGAGCAGCAGAAGAGGAGGAGGAGGAGGATGCTGAAGATCACATAACTTCTGCCCCTTCTCAGAAAAAAAGCAGCAACCAGCGTAAGAAGTTGGCAGTTCTTCCTGTTGTGAAGTCCTCTTCCTCAGAGGAGGAGGAGGAGGAGGAGGAGGATGATGATGATGATGATGATGATGATGAAGATTATGAAGCCATGTTTTCTAACGTCACCCATCTGGAGATCTCCATGGCTGATCTACAGAGGCTAGCTGAAGAAGCCAAGCAGACCTCTGAGACTACAGCTCCCAGCATCCCTAGCGGCAGCCCCGAAAAAGAAACTAACCTCATATCTGGCGTCACAAAACAACCCGCACCCAAGAAAGGCACCATGCCAGAAGAGATCCTCGCCTCCATCATGCGGGGCTACTGCAGCGATGACGACAAGAAGAAGAAGAAAGGGATGCTGCCCGCCTTCCAGGGAACAAAAACATTGTACAAGGGATTAGAAACAAACGACTGCCAGAAGAGACGGAGAGAGGAGCAGCAGCAGGAGGAGAGAACAGGAAGTGTGGTCAAAAAACACAAGCTGCACTCAGAAGCTCCTCAAGTGGACCAGAAAGCAGCTGAAAGCAAAACCAGTAAAAGTTTGAGCAAAGGAAAACACAAAGAAACAAAGAAGACAGAGAGCAGTGAGGAGGAGGAGGAGGAGGAGGAGGTCGTGAAGAACAAGGCTGCTACTAAAGTTCCAAATAAATCTGCTGTTAATACTGAGAAACAGGAGACAAGTCCCTCCTCCAGCAGCGATGAGGAGGAAGAGGAGCAGAGGATGAAGACCAGTCAGGCTGTTCCATCAGCCAAAGCTTTACCTTCATCCTCCAGCTCCTCCGCTGAGGAAGACGAGGACGAACAAGAGATTGTCTCTGTCAAAGATGTTGGGAAAACAGCAACTCCCTCTGTTCCTCACAGCGAGTCCTCGTCGTCCTCGTCCTCGTCGTCCTCCTCCAGCGACGAAGAGGAAGTGCAGGTTCCCTCCCGGGTGACGTTAGGAGCCAAGGAGGAAGAGGAGCAGCAGAGGAAGGCCAACATGAGGAGACTCGCTGCCATCCAGCAGAGAATGAAGGAGGCCGAAGAACACAAGAAGCTCATACAGGGAGCTCTCTCCAACGTGGTGAGTGTGTGATGTTATTAGAATAATTAGAGATTAGTAGAATAGTAGACATGCTAAATGTCAATTTAATATGTTCACATTACCTTATTCTCCATCAGGATACTCCAAAACCAGGAGCAGGAAAACACATTGTCTTTGGCTCTGATGATGATGAGGAGGATGATAGTGATGAAGATGTGCAGCAGACAACCTCAGATGTCACAATGTCAAAAAAGAAGACCCTGTTCAAGGACAGCCAATCAGAATCAGAGGACGAGACCACGGATGATGAAGCATCAGCCAATGAGAAGAACCAAACCAAAGAGAAGGTGAGAGAACCAGCTCAGATGAAGTTTAGTTCAAATCTACCTGTGAATTTATTTCAATCATTTATCACCGAATACAAACATTTAGTCTGAAATAGTCTGAACCTCATAGTTTCCCATGTTCCATGTTTGTGTGTGTGCCTGTGTATTTAGGTGCGTCTGAAGCAGTCAGGCCCTCAGCTGTTTGACGGCAGTGATGATGATGAAGAGGGTGGTGATGAAGAGCAGGATGGCAGCAGGTTTGACATCAGACCTGAGTTTGAAGGTCGAGCCGGTCAGAAGGTGAGAAGACAAGTTCACATGATGCTGCGCTGTATGTTCCCTTTTACAGGCTCTCTTCTTGTTCTTTTATAATTTAATATCTGTGTGTCCTGTTCATAGTCCAGACACATCATCTCCTCTGGCGAACAGACAGGGCTCAGATATTTTATAAAACTGAATGAAATTAGATGTGTAAATAAAGAGAAAAGAAAATCGCCAAAGATCACAATATAGAGATTTATCCTCTGGAGAAAATAAATATGTGATCCAGACTTCAAAGCAATCAAACATTATTATAAGATGATGTGATGAATATGATTCTGATGTTGGTTTCTCGCTTGTGTGTGTGTGTGTCCAGCTGATGAAGCTACAGTCTCACTTCGGGGCAGACGAGCGATTCCGAATGGATTCTCGCTTCCTGGAGGAAGACGAGGGCAAAGACTGAAGAGTCAGGTGAGGGTATATGTCCAGTGGGGGTGCAAATTATAGAAACATTTGAGTCCAGTTATCTGTTGTTTTTTTTTTTATTGTTTATAGCTCCTTCCACTAATATGAAACCTGTCAGCATCATAAATAAAGTGACTGTTTATGATTCAGAGAGGAAGATGACAGAGGATGATGAGGCTCTGGAGGAGGAGAAGAAGAAGAACCTGTCCATCATGCAGAGCGTCCTCGGCAGCAGCCAACAAACCTGCAGCAGCAAGACTGCCGGCAAAGCCAAGACCTTCAGGTCTGACACACACACACACACACACAGTGTCTGGTCCCACCACCACTTCTGAACTGGAACTTTGTGTTTCATCAGGTTACGTTCAATAGATGAATGAATAAATTCAAATGTGTGTTTGCAGAGACGTGTCAGCGCTGCACTACGACCCCAGCAGAGAGGAACATGCTGCGTTTGAGACCAAACCAGATGAAAACAAAGAGAGGTACGAACATGGAAACTATGAATTAAGATGTATTGGATTGGTATTAGCACCAATGCTAATTCCATTAATAAAGACTTTATTTGGATACATTTGTCCAAAAAATTTTCAATTCATTCAATTAGAACGTACACTCAACTGCATCATGTCGAGTAAGACTGTCTTTCGATCTGCTGTCTCCACAGCAAGTCGGCCAGGAGGAAGAAGAGGGAAGAGGCTCAGAAGCTTCCGGAGGTTTCTAAAGACATTTATTATGACGTGTCTGGAGACCTGAAGGCCTGTGTTTGGTTCGACAAAGAATGACATCACTGAAGAAGAAGAAGAAGAAGTAGTAGTAGAAGAAGAAGAAGAAGAAGAAGAGGAGAAGACAACCTGGGACCAAGAAGAGGTAGAGGAAAAAAGAGGGAAAGAAGAGGAGCCGACTCCGTTGACGTCTCTCGTCTCTGCTGATGCAGACAAAGAGGAGTCTGGATTTAAATTCTCCTTCTTTGGCGACGACGCAGAAACAGAAATTAAAGAGACGGGTAAGTTGAATCTCAAATATTTACCTCAGACTGTCTTAGAGGAAATATTTGTTTTACGAACACTTTGTTATCTGTCGCTCTCTAACCAGCCGAGTACAAGGTGGAGAATATCGAGGCTCCAAAGGTGTCATGGCAACAAGACCCACGTTTCCGAGACAGCAGCTCAGAGGAGGAGGACGAGGATCAGGAGGAAGTTGAGGAGCAGATCATTGCTACACCTAAAACCACAGAGTGAGAATAATTGAGAACAAATCCTGTCAAATTCCCTGCACACAAGTTCCATACTTTATGACAGATCAGCAGATCGACTCTATAATTCATGTCTGTTCGAATCGAGCCTCGTCTGAATGTGTTTGTGTTGCTGTTAACAGAGCAGAGACTCCTGCAAAGACCGGTCTCCTCTTCTTCTTCTACCCTGAGGACAGCAGATTGGCAGGTGAGGGGGAGAATTCAAATACAGATGGTTTATTATTCAAGCTCCATCAGGGACCTCAGCCCTTTATACATTCTGCTGAGATTTGATCATACTAGAGTTCTTGAAGCAAAGTGTTTTTTAAAAGTTTTTTCAGCAGCAGGTTAAATTTCCGTGTATATTTAAAATGTTTGAACAATTATGAACAATATGACTTCCTGAAATGTTATGTTGATGTCTCACCCCTCCTCTCCACCGCCATCAGAGGGCCCGAGGTTATTCTGTCGTCCCTCTCAGCTGGAGGAGCAGACAGAGCAGTGGGACGAGCGGAGGACCACACTCAGACAGGTACACATCAGTTTACATCAGGAAACCTCACATATTTGTTAATAATATAACTTCAACATTGAAGCAGTACTTCCACAAAACAGATTTTTTTATTAACAGAAGCCCAAATTATTGTGGACTAAACTTCATAACCTGAATTTGTGATTTCTATGTTGTTATTTCCGCAGGAGTATCGCAAGAAACACAAGGACGCCCGCAGAAAGCTGAAGGTCTCCCTGAAAAGCTGAGGATGATGGGAAGTCTGTTTCACTTTCACCCTGGTCTGGACATTACAGTTAGCAGATTTATTTCCTCTCGTTTGATTTGTTGTCAGACTGATTTTAACAGTCAACAGGAGAGAGAACAAACAGCAGCTGAAGACGCAGACTTGAAGCAAAACATCGAGATCATCAGAATATAAAATGTATTTTTCTATTCTAGTAAATCCTCAGAGATATTTTGTAATCAGAGCCTCCTGTTGTTCTTGTTAGTTTCCTGAATGACAGTCAGCAGCAGAAACAGAGGATCTAACGAATGGAGATTGAATTTAATGATAAAATGAATATCAAAGGTCGGACAACATTTCTGCATCATTTAATCTTTGACTCTTGTCACAGGATTCAGGGTGGAAGTAATTTTTTGGCCTATAATCTATTCATTCTCAGTTTGATCCTCCAAACATCTCACGTCACGTATCTCTGGGCCTGAAACTGAAGGATGTCATTAGATTGTTGTGATTTGATGGTGACTCATTTAGGTTTTTGCATCATGACTAGTTTTGATGAGATGATTCAGTGTCACTTTGTGGTTTAAAATAAAGTGAAATGATATTTTGTACATTTGGAAATAAAGCTTTGTGTTTGTGAGAATACACTCGGGTGTCCTGTTAATTAGATCCACCTCAATTAGTCTAAATACAATAAATCATCAAGATTATAATGTTCAGTTTCAAGGAGGTGTTGGTTCAACTTTGTTAATTTTGCAGCAGTTTGTCCATTAATCGACGAATCATCGCAGCTCTGGTCTGTGTCCTCATCAAACTGGTCGGGAAATGTTAGAAACTAATTTCTGTATGACTAAATACAAATGACAGATTCTTTGTTTATATAAAGTCTTGTTTTACTGCATCAATGGTAGT
The DNA here is from genome assembly GCA_026259375.1 of Verasper variegatus. Taxonomy (NCBI): domain Eukaryota; kingdom Metazoa; phylum Chordata; class Actinopteri; order Pleuronectiformes; family Pleuronectidae; genus Verasper; species Verasper variegatus. The sequence goes on along the minus strand of CM048040.1, from coordinate 24,262,649 downwards.
TTTCCTCTGTATTTACTTTTGATGTCACTGATCATTTATTACCATCTTATATTTTGCCCTTGTTTGTTTGTAAGCAAGATTACTCACAAAGTACTGGACGGATTACCAAGAAATATGTTGTAGATCTGGATCAGGTGGAAGAATTGATGGGGGAATAAATCAGACATGTTTAGGAGACTGGTATCTGAGTGTGTGGAGGGCTCAGAGGACTCAGGTCTGAGGTGTCCGCTCCACTGAGTGACCTTCTAGCTTGTGATGTTTTACTCTTTTACTACTTGAGGTTAATTGGGAAGATGATGTGGAAAAAGTCAGAGTAGCTCCGTTTTCTAATAAATATCCTGAAGTTATCTTGTGTAACGAAAATGTTACATTTATTTACATTAAAAAGAGAATTAGAAATCCTCTGGTTTGCAATGAAAATGAGCTCTTTGAGATTCTGTATTTATAGCATATATATACTTAACTTAAATATGTTTATGTTTATGTTAAATATTTGTTTTCATATAAACTATTAATGTTTTTTTAACGTTTTTATCTTTTTATTATTTTGTATTTCTAATATTTACTAAACTAAACTAGATTTAAACTTCTGAAGCATCTTTCGTGCTCAAAAGGAAAAAGTTTCCCTTCCGGTTTTGATTTATGTTGAAGTTTATAGCCGGAAGCTGAGTGTTGGTGTTGATGCAGATGAAGAACACGTGAAGAGGAAGAGGAGCCTCAGACTCAGAAGTTTCATCAGGACCAACACGTCCATGGAGACTCTTCATCTCAGGACACCTGCAGCAGCTCATGTCTGAGGAAGACGCAGGAAACTCGGACCAGTTGCTTCTCGATCGTCGGTAAAGATGTCCCCGGTTCTCTTTCTGCTGTTCCTCTTTGTCCGGAGCGCGGAGCTCCGCCACCTCCACCCGGAGTCTCACCCGGAGTCTCACCCGGGGCTGGAGGCGCAGCGGGCGGAGGAGTCCTTCTCCCCGGAGAGGACGTCTGCACACCGGGTGGAGAGTTTGAGAGATGCCGACCTGAAGCGAGTCGCCCGCGGGGCTAAAGACGGGGGCTCCGGGAAAAGAGACCCGCACCCCCCGAGTGGTATCGGGCAACCGCGGCGTTACGACGACCCGAGCGGCTTCTTCACCACACCACGGACCCAGCGCAGCTCCGCCCCGCCGGGCAACCTGTCCTCCGGGTTCGGGCTCCTCAACCCGCTGCTCCCGGTCTCGGACGGCGCGTACTGGGCGTACGCCATCATGCTGCCTCGCTCTCGTGCTGTTCGCCGTGGGCATCGTGGGGAATCTCGCGCTCATGTGCATCGTTTGGCACAACTTCTACCTGAAGAGCGCGTGGAACTGCGTCCTGGCCGGAATGGCCCTCTGCGACTTCCTCGTTCTCTTCTTCTGTCTTCCGGTGGTCGTGTTCCACGAGCTCACACTCAAGAGGTTGCTAGGAGACCTGTCCTGTCGGCTCGTGCCCTACCTGGAGGTGAGAAGGTCATACAGGTGTTCTTGTTCCTTTTCTTCTACTACTTCATCTTCTACTTCTACTCCTTCTTCTTCTTCTTCTACTTCTATCATCTACATGTTCTGCTACTTCTACTCCTTCTTCTTCTTCTTCTACTTCTATCATCTACATGTTCTGCTACTTCTTCTCCTCCTTCTTCTTCTTCTACTTCTACTTCGGTCCATTGCCCAGTGGCAACCAACGTCAAGGTGCAGCTCCTCCATCCACTGGATCTGCCTCCTCTTCCCGGCTCAGCCTGCTCAGTTCATACTGGACATTTGAGAGCTGTCATGATGTTTCCTGAGTGACAGGTGTTCACAGGCGCTCACTTTATAGAGAGCAGGTGAAAGGTCATTGGTGGATTACTGGGGGGGGGGGACTGAGCCACAGTTGGAAGTGACTGTGAATAACTTTTTGAAAGTCAGTCAAAATAAAAAAATAAAGGTCCATAATGACGACAATAATGCTACTTCAAGAGTATTTGCCATCGACTCTAATGAAGGTCAAAGAATCTAAACAAATTCACAGGGACGCTAAAATTATCCATAAAATACTACTACTTAAAGCAAAGTGACAGCACTGATCCACAGAATACTCAGAACAAATACACTGCTCAAAACACCTTTAAAGAGGAAGAACAAAATACTCAAAACGACCGTCACAGCCCTCAGGGACACGACGTGACTTCAGAGAGATGTTACAATGATCCATAAAACAGCATTTAAAGTTATAGTGAGAAATGCTCATCACAGTCTTCAGATTATTTATTCATAATAATAAGATTATATATTCATTATTTGCCCTGCAGGTGTGTGCAGGGCAAAACCAGAATATAGTTAATTTACAGTGATATTAAAATCAGCACTTGGAGAGACTCGAACGAGAGACTGGACCAGAATGAAATCCAAGACGTTAAAACAAACAAGTTCTTCTGATGATCAACAGCCTGGTTCCACACTGTCACTGTTGTTTTCACACCCCCGCGATGGACTCATTTTGAAGTTTAATAAACAGACGTGCCGGCTCTGTGGTGAAAGGCGTGATTGTGTCTTGATGCTCCTCACACTCTGAGTCTTTACTTAGAACAGACGAGCTGTTATGGGCTCTTCACCCGTCTGTTGTGATCAGGAGGGGCCGGGGGGGGGGGGGGGGGGCGACTCTTCTTCTCCAGCTCAGAGACAAACAGGGAAATACAGAAATATAGTAAACAGCAGCTGGGCTGTTTATTTACAGCTGCAGAGATTTCAACAAGACACAGAAAGATGGAGAAGTCTGTTCAGCTGCTGAACTAGAAGACATCAGACTGAAAATGGGTAAAAATAAATAAACTTGAGAGTTTTTATATCACGTTTTATAACGTACACATAATTAAGGTTATTTTTAAAACTCAGCAGGATTTAGTATTTCTTATTATTTCTATTATATATCTTAATTGATTAATCAGCCAATTATGTTTTCAATCGGCCATCGTCCCACAACAAATTAGCCTCCGGGGGCAACGGCCAATATTTGGGGCCTTTTGGTGAACACAGTGTATGTCCGGGCCAAGGCTCTGTCTTTTGTTCACCGTCCCACTAGTTTCCTGGGACACGAGAGTCCAACGTTTCTCCGACCAAAACACAAACCACGATACCTTTTGTACGTGTTTTAGGTCCAGATGAGATTTTGGGCTAATCTCTACTAACGGCTTTCTCCGTATGAACGAAGATAAATTAAAAAGCTGATAGCTGATGTGCGTGTCCCGCCTCTTTTCTCCACACGGTTTACATGCGGCCAACCAACGGCGGCTCAAACGTGGTTGGTCAAACTAGAAATGGAAACCAGAAGCTTCCATCCGCAAAAAATCATGCCCCTTAACAGCAGACTCTGTAAATCCGACCTTCAGTGTATTTCCTGTGAGACTAATTTGTAATAACAGCTTGTATTAAACAGCCTTTAACGAGCCCAGGTTGCCGGCCCCCTCTCTTCTTCTGTCGCTTCACCTATTTTCATGCTAATGAATGAATTTATTTCTTGCTAGCGTGTTGTAAAAGGCTCTTCAGCAGTTTGAATTGAACAGTTTAAAGCGGGTCAGGCTGCCAGCTGCCACTGGGCCACTCTGTTAGTTCGTCTATTCTCATGCTAATTAGAGCTCGGTGTTAATTATCTTGAGCTGTGTTTTAACTGTTTGGAGTCATTAAGCTCTCACAGAAGGAGGACAAGTCCCTGTTTTGGGCCAAAATCAGCGGCGTTAGTGTGCACGAGGCGTCAATAAACTGTCCCTGAGACCTGTTACAACATAATTACTCTGTGTTCTCTCTGTGACTCCTGGTGTTTCCTCGTAGCCGAATTCAAGAGCTTAAATAAAGCTGGGGCTTTTTTCAGCCAGACTCTCACTGCTGTAATTGTGACTGATTCTCTTTCACAACAAGACTGAGGAAAGTCTCCAACTTGGGGTTCAAGCAGCAGGACGTCCTCTGTGCTCGGTGTTGATCTGTGTGACGTCTTGTTCTGCTTCATGAATCTGTACCGTGCACGAGGAAAACCTGAAGAGCGAAGTAGCTCTGCAATGCTAAAGAATGTCATATTGATTTATACTATATATCTAAAAACAGTAATAGATCATATAAGCAGAGGTTATTTTAATTTTTAATGCCAGAGTTACCACTAATAGCAAAAATATTTTAACTTCCACATTTCTATAGTTTAACTAGTGGCTTTATTCATTCTTAATAAATAATAACTTCCACCAAGTGTCATTATCTTCCATTTATTCACCATCTCTATCATTTCTCTGTCAGGTGACGTCTCTCGGTGTGGCAACGTTCAGCCTCTGCGCTCTGAGTATTGATCGGTTCCACGCTGCCACCGGCCCCGGGCCCCTGCAGTCGCCGAAAGTGGAGCCCTGCCAGTCCATCGTCTCCAAGCTGGCCGTCATCTGGGTGGGCTCTATGGTGCTGGCTGCCCCCGAGCTGCTTCTGTGGCAACTCCTCCAGGAAACTGTCAGCCTGCCAACGCTCCCCGGTGACCTGCTGCAGAGCCAGCCGGCAGGCTCGCTGATGGCGGCGTTCAGAGGCCGAACAGATGCGTTCAAAGTGGATATCTGTGTTCGGGAGCCGTCTGCGGAGCTCCCAGAGGGCATCTACTCTCTGGTGCTGACGTACCACGAGGCCCGTATGTGGTGGATCTTTGGGTGCTACCTCTGTCTGCCGCTGCTCTTCACTCTGGCCTGCGACCTGGTGACCAGGCAAGTGTTGGCCCAGCGTCTGCTACAGAGACCCGAGGGCGACAAGGCGCCCGGCAGGTGCTCCTCCTCCTCTTCGTCTTGCTCCTCCACAAAGAAAAAGCCGCACGTGAGGGAGCAGCGGCTGCGCTCCACTGTGATGGCGCTCACCATCTTGTACATCACATGCAACCTGCCAGAGAGCATCTGTAACATCACCCTGGCGTACATCTCCATCCCGGAGTCCGCTGTGCTCCCGGCTGTTGTTCTGCCAGCGCTCAGCTTGATCGGACAGTTCCTGTTGTTCGTGCGATGCTCTGCGACGCCGGTGTTGCTGCTGTGCCTGTGTCGATCCCTGGGCCAGGCCTTCATGGACTGCTGCTGCTGCTGCTGTGAAGAGTGCCTCCCCGACGGCAGCTCCTCCTCGTCCTCTTCAGCATCGGCCACTGCCACCTCCATCCTCTCCTCGCCCACTTCACCCTCTCCATCGTCCCTGTGTCCGTCCAGCAAAGAGGACACGATGAAGGGCCTGTTGGGGACAGAACCGGCCGCTTGTGACCGGGCTAAAGACTCTACAGCAGCTATTGGGACGCCGTGCTGAGACAGAACTGCCACACGTGGAACTTTAAAGGATCGTTTAGGTTTATTAAAACTTTGTTCTTATTTGTAGTTTGGTGCATCACGTATGTCAGTAACAACAACATGGCCGTCAGGAGAGTAATAGCTGAGATCGTCACTAAAAAGAAGTCGGACAAGTCAAGTGTAATAAAATGTCATTTGATCAGATTGGATACGAGATAAAAGTGAACTCAGATTCCACTATAAGGCCAAAAGTATCATTGGTTAATGTAGAAGAACTTGAGAGGCCCACACTGCTGCAGTGTAAAGACTGAAGACGATAGATGGACCAGCTAACGTAACCAAACCTGTCATTTCAGAAGTTATGTCCAAACCCGTCCCAGACCTCCCAGGCTGGTGTCCTGGTGTCCACTCGCTAAACCAAACCTCTTTTTGAAGCTACAGCTCATTTTATCACATGGTAAAACAGCAACTAGAGTGAGAAGAGTCATATTTAAGTGAAATGCTGATCTGAGTCAGATTATCTGATGAAATAAAGATAATATAGGTTATTTTCTCTCCTCTCAGACATAATGTTCTTGCTGCTGATTCATTTGATGCACAAAACGACCTGAATAAAGCCCAAGCTGTGATAAACTGGAATAATCTTTTAGTCTCAGTCTGTATGAACTCCTGGAGCAGAGACTAGAGTTAGATTATGGTTTTAAAAAAGAAAAAGGTTAGATGGATTTAATCCTGTTATTAAAGGACTCAGTAGTTTAGCAGTTTTTTTATGCTACGTTTTACATGTCGTAGTTATTAATAATTGTCTAACACTCATTCAGGATATTGGTGTTACCTGCTCTAAGTACTGTGAGAGAAACACTGGATAGTTTTGATATTTTAGAATGATGTTAAACTGAAGATGAAGACCTACTCAGACTGCATCCTTATACACTGCTGTTTGTTTTGACTGTATTTTGCTGTTCACACGTGGCTCATGTATGATCCACTTACATGTTTCATGTGAGTCGTACGTCGCAGCTCCAGATGTGTGAAACACATGTGGTCAAGATACTGAAATGTTTTCTGTGCCGACGGCAGCTTAAAAAACCTGGTGAGAGATCGATCATGAAGAATCAAGTGTTTTTTACTTTTATTATGTTTCATTGTGTGTTTCAGTAAAATTTAGATTTTCTTTTTCGTTACCTGTGTGATTATTAATGTCTGGTTTACACTTTATTAACTGATACTAACTTAATGGAAGCTCTGTGTTTGTTTACTTTTATTCCACAAATAACTGCAATAGAAACCTTTCCACCTTTTACAATCCAAGACATGAAGCTGTGAAAGTGCCTTTATTATTTATTATTTAAAATACTAATTTATGGGTTTATTATAATAAAAAATCTGCAGGGCCAATACAAAGAGGAGTAAACAGAAAGGCTTCCTGTTGGTGGATCGTCGTATTTGATCCTAAACAGTAGTTTTATTCAGTGAACGTGTGAAAACACCTCGTGTGGATTCGTTCTATCTAGGAGACAAACAGAGAGTTGGCTGCCGTCCGCGCTGATCTCCTCTGGAAGGAATGTTTCGCTGCTGCGCTCTCGACTCCCACTGGAGGAGAAAGCTGCTGTGACGCTCCTTTTTGTCATCGTTCAATTATTGAAGGTCACAGCTTCACAATCACAGTTGGCCTTTGGGTTTCTGCAGACTGAATGAACACAGTCGCTCTGTGACCGGTTGCTGGGGGGAGCAGACAAGAATTCCTCTCTTACCCAAATATTTTCAGACCTTTCTCTGACCTTTTTCTCGATTTTGATCAATTTAATCTAAACATTTGGGGCTTAGTGTGAAAAAGTAATTCCACATACATGTCCATAAATACATAAAATATTAACCATAAAATGATTTAATTCCCTTTTGGATCGAATGTTAAATTACATTGAATTATATGTAAAATCACAAAAAATACACATTATACCTATTGCTAAATGAATGTATTTACATTTGTATCTATATTTTACAAACATCTCTGTAGAATAATTCATGTTTTTTTAAGGCAAGACTTTTTACATTTCTTTATATATTTTTTTAAATACAGTGACATTTGTCATATATATCCCAAATGTCTGCAGTTGTATATAAACTCTAGAAACTCTATAGAAATGAATGGACAGGAGCGTTTACATCGACAACGACATTTCATTTTAATCAACACACTGGACCAATCACTGACTGGATAACATTCGTCCACAGTGAACCCAGTCTCTGTGTTATACAGACATATGTATGACGCCATCATTTGTTTTTATTAGAGGTCTATATGATGATCTTTGGGGCACAAGATCCATACAAAAACAGATTCTTATACTTCACAGTGATGAGTTAAAGTTTGAGGCACTTTCAATGTTGTTGTCGTACCATCAGGGAGACGTCTGATTGGTCTAAAACTCATTCAGAACCACAATCAGAAATACTGTATATATATCCGGGGGGAAATCGGGTTTGAGTCATAGAGAACCACAGACTCTTCAGAGACAAGATCAGAACCTTTGACCTCAGAGGCCTGAACATGAAGGAGTCAGTCTGAGATCACGTAGGAGGCTGACATCAGGATCTACAGACGAACTGTGACGACAACAATGGTTGTGTGTCTCTACAATGGCGACCTGGTGCACCCCGCCTCTCGCCTGAGGTCACCCTGGCTCTGATGTACAAATTCGGAGTCAGTCTTTATTTTTCGTACAATTTAATGTACAATATCTGACACTAAGAAACGAGAGCCCTCTCTAGTTCCTAGTTTCTGCAACTCAAGAAATACGTTTTTCCGTCTGTGGAAGTCTGACAAGAACCACCAGAGCAGCAGTCCACAGTCCACACCCCTAATACTAATAATTAGATCCAAAGACTTTTAATCCAATAAAATCTCAGGAGGCAGGAGAAGATTTGAGCTGTTGAAGTGTATTTAGGTTACGAAAAGTAAGAAGAAGTTTGAAGCACATAGATGAGATGCTGCTTCAGACACTCTGTGGGTATAATACCATCATTTCGCCTGCGGACACCTGGAGACCCTTCACGCACGTCAGCGCTCCCTAACTTACATTTCCAGGCCCGGGGCAGTAAGAGGAGTCTCGGCCCCTTTGAGCAGAAATATTTGTCCTCCCACGTCGTTGTGCCTGGGCAAAGAGGAGGAGGAGGGGGGAAGCTTCAATAAGGCCGGCATTGTTCAGACGTCCCCCCTCTCTGGCTCAGGAGGGAGAGACACTTGAACAAAGCTGCATATCAATTGCCATCCACCAAGGGAGTTGCTAAGCTACACGACTCCCACCGACTCCCACCGACTCCCACCAGCTGCCCCAGAGGAGGGAGGAGAAAGAGGGCCGAGATGCAGGGGAGGAGAAATCCGCTGTGGTCCGTCCCGATAAGCCCAAACCCAAACTCCTCTCTTCTCAGGTTGCCCTGACAACCAGCGGTGGCACGTCCGCCTCAAGTTTGAGCAACATGGTCTAAAACCAACAAGGTCCTGGGTTTGAACCCGACTGAGGCCTGTGTGTGTGTGTGTGTGTGGAGGCTGCATGTTCCTGCTGATGTGGTCGGGTAGGGGTCCTGCAGTTTCCATCACAAACTTCACCTGCAGATTCCCAGTAGTAATCTGATTACTTTATTAGTATGAGAACATCAATACAAAAGTTGATCACACTATATTCAGAGTATTCCTTCATATTTGAAAGTCTGGATTCTGAGGGAAAGTAACTCTGTTTGCTCGGAACGTGAATTGATTTCTAACGGGACGTGCAGAGAAAATGTTGTTTTTTCAGAGAAGCCGATACAAAGAAATCAAATTCTCTTTGTACGCTGTTTGATTTCAGATCGTTTAACAACATGATCAACATGAAGCAGCTGTAAATTACCTGACTGCTTTCTACTGACTCACATATTGCTCAGTGAGATGATCATTCGTTTAGTAAGCATGTGTATTTTTAAGTTTTACCAACATTTTACCTCCTTTGCGACATTATTTATAGGTGAGAAAATGATATAACTGAACAACTTTATTATCTTTGCAGAGGAGGTTATGTTAGGTTAAGGATTTTAATGTGGATCTGGGTCAGGGGTCGGATTCAGGAAGTTTTTATCTCTTTCTTTAACACTGTGAACTTACATGTGGTTTCCCAACGGGACTGTTGGGCCTTGACGGAGGAACCCGAGCCCTGAGTGACTGTTCTAGTTCGTCTGTGTGGTTCCACAGCTCTGCTCTACGTGATCACAGTGTCATACAGAGAATGTGGTGGTTAAAAGATACAAAAATTCTGGACCTGGTCTGTAAACACATTGTCAATATCAAATAATATCAGTTCTTTCTTTTCAGAACTAACACACAAAGTATGATTGTACTTGGACGTGCGGGCTCTGCTCTGTGTCAGTAGTTTTATGAACCTCGTCCAGTCTCAGCAGGCTCAGGAAACACACAACACAATATGTGTCTCCAGCGACCATTACCACGACGACAGCCCAGTGCTAATCAGCAACGCTAACACAGTCCTGGTCCTCAGATGTTGACTTGAAGCAGAGCCAGCACGAGGCATCAGCTCCCTCACGGGTTGCTTAGGACCCCTGACTCATCAAGACTGTCTTAACAAAATGAAGGATCAGCAAATAAAATCATTCTGCATTTTTACAGATTAACTGTTTAATTAATTAAAATTTGCTTGATATCAAACAACAAAACATTAAAATGCTTCTTACACGTTAATCCGTCAATAATTAACTTAGTTAATAACAGTAAGACATCATAACAGCAGCCTCAGTCCTGTTCGTGTAGCTCAGTCCGTCCTCCTCTGTCTCATGTCTCATGTCTCTCACCAGACGTCCTCTGATCTTCATCTGCCAGAACTGTACCTCATCTTCACCAATCAATAGACCAGGATATATACCAACCCCAATTTTTCCATCAGGATCCGTACCTGCACCTTTTTACTTCCCTGTTCTTCCGAGGACTCTTGGTCACTTCAGTCTGGATCCGCTCCCTTTAACCGTGGACTCATGATTATTGCCACTGATTCAATATTGTCTGCTGTCTATTTTCATTTGGGTCATTTTCCTCAGTGCGTCATACAAACTGTGTCCTATCTTTTGAACCAGATGTGAGTCATCTGAGGAATTTAATGGACTCTGATGGGACTATTGAGAAAATGGATGACTTGTATCTTTCTGCAGTTTAATTCAGTTTTCTCACTTCAATCCACTGGCCCAGAAAACCTCAGAGTCACATTTGATTCACAGCTAGAATTTTGAAGCCAATGTCAAAAACCTAAATAAATCTTGTTACTTTCACCAAAGAAATCAGCTTTGCTCTGTTTTCCTGACCCGTCAAAGCTTATTCACGCCTCTGTCCTCTGACGACTGATGCGTAGGGTTCATATCTCCAGTTAAACCTATAGAAGAGTATTTTTACATCATGATATTACTTGAATACTTCCTCCAGCAGTGGTCCACAGAAGACTTGGTCCGTCCCTGCTTGTTTCTGGATTCCTGCAGCGGCTCTTTGTCTCTGAGCTTCTCATCAGAACCAGAGTTTCCGGATGTTTCCACGTCCTCTGTCACCAGAACACAGAAGAGGTCCAGTTTCTCTGTTCTCATGTCACTGAGGGCCGGCAGGCGGTGGAAGCTGAGTGGCGCCCCGGCGGTGTACCGGCTGTGGGAAGGCCTGACCGGACATGGGAAACATCAGTGGACTGTGGGGGTCCTTTCAGTCCTGAGCAAACAGCTTCCATTCACACGACAACTCTCAGGGAGGAGAGAAGGAAAAACCTGGGAATGGTCATTCAAGACAATCATCAAACAAAGATTCAACCCAAATTAAACCTTTATTTGTTTTTGTCCGGTTAAACAGGGATCACCAAAACCAGCACCAGTACTTTTTATATTTAAAGCAGCTTCTGTGGAAACATGATGGAACGAATTAATCTTATCATTAAGTTTAGAGCCCGACCAGGGGCCGCAGCCAATGTTGGTATTAGAGAGTAAGAAAATTCTGATAGCCAATATATCGGCAGAAGATATTTATCCCACCTCCCTCCAAAGAAAAGGAAAAACAGCAATGATTTCCAAGAGGTGGTTATGACAAAAATGTAAATTCCCCACTTCCCCTCCTTTCCTTTTACCTGGACTCATGCACATACATGCACGTCTTTTCTGGTTTGTTTGCTCTGTAAAATTAGTTTTCATATCGTCATCATGAACGTTGATACCGATGTGAAAGGCTGATAAATCAAGTATTGATACGCAAAACAAGACAGAATTTATTGATCCTTCAAATCTCAGTTTCAAACAAGAATTTAAGTTCTATGGGTTTTGATACAGATATTTATGAATTATGTTTGTGCTGAGGTTGTCTAAAAGTGATAATAAGGAATATTAATAATAGTTCCAATCACTTCATCACTGTAACTATCTACTGAGGATCCAAATAAATGGAAGGATGGAAAAAGGTGTAAATATCAGAGGAAAACCTTTCAGTGAAATCAGAGAAATGATGGAAGAAGTGACGTGTTTTGATTTGATGAGAAGTTCATCTGAAGTATTTCCAGGGTTGTGTGTCTTTGTTTGGCCACACGAGGGCAGTGCTGCTCTGTTCGAGAGGACGTGACACCGCTCAGACGTAGAGGATTCTGGGATTGATGATGATGATGCTCAGATGTGAAGAGGACATGAGCGAGGAATAATATATATAATAATATCATAACATGACAAAGACTGCAACTGAGATTTTTGTAAGGTACATGTGTATATATACTTCAAAAAGTAATAATATTTCAAACAAACACAAAATATATTTCTACATGTTTCAAGGTGTCATCACTGAAACCTCCTGAAACAAGTCGATCTGTATTGAAACAAATGGAAATGGTCTCACAGGAGGTTTTTCAAGGTTCTTTTTGTTTTTCAATGTGATTTATAACTTAATGAACAGATGCAGGAGTTGTGCAGTGAAACATCAGTTTTCAGTTTGTCATGTTCTCCTGCTGTGAATCCTCCTCCGAGACATTTATCATGGTCCCTTGTTTGGCGTTTCATTACTCAGCCACTTGTTCCTACTGTTAATTCAGCAGCAGCACGGACGACACGTGTTTCTCCTCCTGCTGCAGGTGTCACTGTGTTTTTGGACTTTTGTCAATGAACGTCACTCAGGTTTTAATCGAGGTCTCGAGAAAGATGTTTTATTCAGACTTATTCTGTTATATCAGCAAACTGTAAATCATCTGCAGCGGGGAGGCTGATTCTTGTTATGAGGCAATAATACATTTTACTGCCGAACATTACTGCTGTGGATTTTCCATCAGGCGAATCCCAAACACTGTGCAGCTTTCCTCTGTGTGTGTGTGTGTGTGTGTGTGCATGCGTGTGTGTCTGTGTGTGTGTGGTTTGAAGGCTGGGTGTTTATACAGCAGGTCTACAGCTCCCTAACAAAGACCAGCTCACAACGTCCATATTTAGACTCTTAGCAGCTCCAACAGCTCCGCTTGTTTATGGCAGAGAGACACAAGACACAACCCAGCATTTTATACCCGCATATGGTGTGTGTGTGTGTGTGTGTGTGTGTGTGTGTGTGTGTGTGTGAGTGTACAGGTGCATGTGTGTGTGCACGTGTGTGTTGACTCAAATCAACAGCCCCAACTGTGTCTTTTAGGTTTCAGGAGCCGCACAATGGCTTCACAAGTGACACAAACAAATATGTGTTTGGCTGTTTACTTAGAGTTTTGTGGAATCAGCTGGAGTTCAGACCCACAAAGTGAATTTCAGAGCTGGTGCATGTGTTTGCATGTTAAACCAATGGAGGGATGTCATTTGATGCAACTTTGCTCTGGTGTCATGCTCGGGTTAAATGGGAGTTGTTTTTTGAAGCAGATATACAATAGACTTTAGAAATAATGATTCCCAGAGAAGTGTACGTCACATTGAATCTAAAAATATGTGAATCTTGTCTGTGATGCAGAGAAGGGACAGTTTTTGACATAAATTGTGCCAATCAGGAACTGAGGGTTGTAGAGTACCACAGTTAAATGTGTTTGCTGAGCTGGAAACTAAATTATGACTTTTCTGAACTGACAGAATCTATTTGGTCTCGGTCACTTCAACTCGTGGAGATGCTGCAGTCGGCGAAGCTGATGCTTCGTAATTCAACACACTGTGGCAGTAAACAGCGGCTTACTTTCAACTTCATATTTGAACGTCCGTGTCAGTCGTGACTTTATTACAATCAAGTAGAATGGAGAGCTCAGATTGGACGGATGACGATGTCTGTCCCACTGAATTGATCATTCCTACATTGGTGGCACGTTGGTAAAGTGGTTCACTGTCGCTTCACAGCAAGAGGAGTTTGTGTGTTCAGGGTTAAGGATTCTTCCAAAGACTAAATAAAGATGGACGACACATCTCCACTTCCTTAAGATTAGAGATAAGGTTTTGATGAAGCTTTGAACAATGAATGAAAGCACATTACATGTGCTGCACTGCTGCCCACAGGAGCACGTGTGTGTGTGTGTGTGTGTGTGTGTGTGTGTGTGTGTGTGTGTGTGTGTGTGTGTGTGGAGGATAATGACCCGTGTTCCTGTTAGTGATTTGCAGGAATCAAACTGAGCAGCTGCTGTAAATCCTGAGACCTCCACACAGCAGCAGAGCTTCTGTCCGTCGGTCCCCCGCTCACTGCGTCTGTCCCTCCACCTTCCTGTTTGAAGCCGAGCTGCGTTTTAATTCCCACTTTCCCTCCCCCTCAGAGACTCAACACTCCATCCCATCCTGTCCTTCCCTTTGTTTCTCTCTCTTCCTCCTACACCTTCTCCCCCCTCTTTCATTCTATCTCTCATCATCCGCCGCCTTCAGCTAACCAGCCTCCCAGCAGAGAATTATGAATAGAATTCAAATCAGTTGAGCTTTACTGTCTCCCACCCCCTCGCTGCCGGCCCCCTCCTCGTCTCCCCGTCTCCACTTTCTAACTTTCTCCAACTGTTGGGTATTGATTGGAGCTGTGACCTCACACCCACACCGCTCAGCCTCCTGTGCATTAGCCCTCTCCTCCTGTCTCTGTCCTGTCGGCTGCTGGCTGCTCATCGAGCCTCGGCACAGAGCCAGCGCTTCAGGGTTCACCGAGAAAACCACCATCACCACTGTGACTAACGGTGGTGATGAAACTGAGCCCGAGCTGAAGAGCTGTGATGTTCACTCTCCAGAAACATCAGGATGACTCAGACTTGGTGAATACATAGATTTGAATTTTACTCAGTAAATTAACAACATATCCTCGTCATGATAATTTAAGTGTATGTATTTTGGGGCAGGACAGAGTTAAGGGTGTGAAAGGGGGACAGAGAGGGGGGGGGTATATATACATGGTTACTAAACTATTCACCTGTATATATTTGTATATATGACAATTGTCCACTGTCCACCTCTGTAAATACTGTAAGTTACTCACTAAGATACTCACATACCTGCACTTATCTGTATAATAATACTGTCTTCAGTGGCGTTGTACTTGTTCTCTGCACAATGACAATAAAGTTGAATATAATCTCATTTGAAACTAATTATCTAGGAGACAGGTTTTAATCCTATGACTTCATCAACTGTATTAATACAACTGATGAATCCACTGGTTCACCTGTATTGATTGGATGTTGGTTTCCTGACACCTCCTCCTGCTCCTGCTGGTTTGTAAACCAGTAACACATGAAACTCTGTCTGGATTTGGAGCAGATCTACTGTAATTCATCCGTTTCTTTATTTCCAAACCATATAAACCAGTGCTGTGCAGAGCTATAGTTTATTTAACTGATCACACAAATCAATCAATCAATTCACCACAGAACGTCTCAAACCTCGTGTGTCATCTTCTTAGTTGATCCATTTAATCAGAACAAACAGCATCTCTGAAGGAAATGATGTTTTTAGTCTTGTTTCCAATTCAGTTTGTTTCTGTTGCTTCAAAGAAAAACTTTCGATCTTCTTTTCTAATCAGAAATTCCAGTTTGACCACTGAAATCTGTTTGTATGGAAGCACACTGCTGCTGTTCTGTACGGGCATGTGTTAGATATGGAAAGAAAAAAGGATCAGTGTCACATCACAATGGTAAAAGTTTATTGTTATTACGACGTGAAAGATTGTAACAAAGTCAAAATATCTGATATATAGATATAAACTCTCCCCTTTTAACGTGAAACAGATGCATTTTACTTTTTGTTGCGTGGCTGCAAAACGCTTCTATACTTTTGTTTAATGATGTCATTATATTGTTTCTTCCCCGACCTCCTCCACATCTTGTTTATTTATTATCTGAGTCAGTTTCATTGTGGGATGACGGAAACAAAAGAAAATGTAAATGAGATCAACTGTGTATGAATTCTGCTGCAGTGAAACACTAAAGCCCACAACCGTTTATATGAGATGACATGTAATCACATCTGAAGTGTTTCTACCTGTTCAGTTAAAAGCCTGCAATCACAGAGCTGAGGATGAATCACACACAGGTGGAACATGATGCTCCCTTTCAGATCATCTCTCTCCTTAAAGACACTTATCACCTGAAAATGAAAGAAGAAGTCTTTAATCTGCCTCCTCTCACATCTGTTTGAGAAAGGGACACAAATTAGCTGCTGTCAATCAGGCGCTGAACTCAGGACATTTTCCTGAAGTTTTCCAGATGGGGCCGAACGTGAGAATGCAAATGTTCAAGCCAGTTGCTCCGGACATTTTGTGGAATTCTTGACGACTATCGTGATGTAAAAGAATAAGAATATCTCAGGATGAAAAAGAGGTGCTGAAGACGTAAACTTGGAAAGACGAAGGTGTCGATGTACTGTAAACAAAACACACGTGATCTCCGCGGTGGACAGTGTCCAGACCCACGTTTTTTCTGTGCATTTTTCAGATTTCACGTCTGAATCTGACTGATGTGTTCGCACTGTAACATAATCAGAGTGCACCTTAAGTAGACGGAAAGAAATGATGAATCTTTCCATGTGGAGGCTGATCTGCTCGATTTAGAAGAACAGCCACCAGTTAATCAGTGTCACAGCTTGAGCAGCATGACTGCAGCACAGAGCGAGTTATATAATGTATGACTGTGGGATTCCCAGCCTCCACTTCACAGTCTGAGGAGGGGGGGGGGCGCTGCAGAATGGATGGCAGCTGAGGGAGGAGGGTATTGATGTTTGTTATTGTGATCATGAGTGTGAAGGGCTCAGGTTGGCCATCAGCTCCTCCACTCTTCAATAATCCAATAATTACAGGCAGCTTCTTCACAGGGGATCCCTCCGCAGCTGAGGCCCAGTCACATCCTCCCTGTTCTGACTGACTGAGCCCAACCTGAGAGTCATCTCACAGACTGAATTGGCAGCGCCTCCCTCCATCAAGACTGGAGATCCACAGACAACACTGACACTTTCCATTAGGAGCGTTCCCTCAGTGGAAGCAGCTTCCCGAAACACACTTTGTTCTCACTGTGTGTGACTGTGTGCTGAGCGTCCTGTGCTGAACCTGCTGAGCGTTCACAGCTCCTGTCTCTGCAACGACCTCTGCACCAGCCAAGCTTTCACATTATTCTACTGACCTACAGGGGGCAGCGGTGTGGAGGAGCACAGCCACGAAGAAGTCCCTGCTGGTAAGGGGCCGTGCACGAAAAACAAAAGTGCTAAAAATCCTCTTTGCAAATGTTTTACGAGGAAGCAAATATATATTATAAAAATCTGTGTCATCTCTTTGTTGAACCACACACACATATTTTAAGGATAGAATTAAGTGAGAATGATCTTTGGGTTTGAAGCTGTGATGATCGTGGGTACGAAAAAAACAACCACATCCTCCCTCTGCCTCTGAAAACAGCCGGTTTGGTCAAATATGCATGGCTATAAGAGCAAAACCTTATATGAGTCATACATTATTCAGACTGTGTGACATCGGGTTCTCACACCAGCCCGGAGCAGTTTGAAAACCACAGTCGTCCTTCACTTCCTGCAGCTCGTCTTCACTGTGAGGCCCGAGCTCAAGCACAAACATCCACAACATCTGTCAAGATTGTCCTCTGTAGTTTCACTTCTTCTATAAGTTAACACAGCGATTACCACGATGAGATGAGATACTATACGATACAGGTTTTTACAACACGATACTATACGATACACAATGATACACTATGATAAGAGAATGTGATGCAATACGCTAGGATATTTTACGATAGAATAGAATACAATATGGTAAAATATGATACGCTAGGATACGATACGATAAAGTGCTGTACGATAAGGTAGATTGCACAGATTCTTAATATTCGGAGGATATACTGAGCTCATAATTATTCAGATATTTTATATATATTATTTATTTTTTAATCATTTGTGGAATTTAACACAAACTTTAACATTTTCAGATACTTAAAGGTTCAGTGTATAGAATTTAGTGACATCTAGTGGTCAGGCGTCATGTTGCACCTCAAGGTCGATTTAAAAGATACAATGACATGATCAATGCATTGTATATATTATATACACATATTACATATATAAAGAATGTATTTGCTGTTGCAGTTTAATTGTATATAAATGTCATTTCTAGGACACACTTTGATGTTAGATTCAAAAAGAGAAGCAGCAAAATGTCCTCAGTCCTGAGACATAACGTCCTATTGGTCTTTACAAAGACGACGAGAGGAAGAGCTGGACGAGGCTCAATAAGAGAGATATTATCACACAGCTCCTCGTCTTCTTCTTCTTCTACATCAGTTTAACTTCCTCCTCCTCTTCATCCACCCTCTCTCCCTTATGACCCGTTTCCCTCCCTCGTTCTCTCCCTCTCTGTGACCTGCATGACTAACGTCGCAGCTTTTGTTTTACTGGTCGTCCACAGACGGACCATAAACTCTAGATTTACATCCTCCTTCCTGCCTCCCCCTCCTCCTCCTCCTCCTCCTCCTCCTCCTCTTGCTGTTTGTCACAGTGTGAATGCACGTCAGGAGCTGATTGAATATTTACAGCCGCCTCCTCTCGCAGAAAAACAAGTCAACTGAGACTGGATCCTGAACACGCGTGTCAGGAAACAGGAGAAAAGATACATTTTTACACCCACACTTCGTGGTGGAGGGAAGGAGGATGTGTTGTAATCAGTGGTGTTTGTCTGACTGTTACAGTGATAACTCAGGAAGCCTTGATCCAATTTCTGTTTTAAATAGGCAAGATGGTGTGTGTGTGTGTGTGTGTGTGTGTGTGTGTGTGTGTGTGTGTGTGTGTGTGTGTGTGTGGGGAGATTTATTTCCTCAGTTCTGTCACAGGTCAAGGTCCCAGCAGGGGGTCACAGTTTCAGCCTGATGCAGTAAAATTAAGAAAACCTTTTGGATTTTTGATCAGATGTCAGCATCCTGTCATATAATCTCATTTTACAGTGACATTATGAATGTGTTATTATTTTACTGGCCCACGTCCCTCTTATAATTATCAAGTTAAGACGATTAAATCGTTTGATATAATTCATCTTCAGACTTTAACTCAAACATTTTCATGGTGCAGCACATATCACTTCGCTTTACGACTTCATGTGGAGTGGACATTGTTTTCTTCTTGGCTTGACACGCATCCACCCATTTATTCATCCGTCAATCAATCCGTCCACTCGTTCATTGAGCCAACCAGCAATCCATGTCACCCAGTTATCCACCTGCATATATAGACATCCATCCCTCCATTTATCTATCTCTCCATCCATCCACCCATTTATGTAAGCTGTGTAACTATCTATTCATTCATACAGTTATTCATCCATCCATAAATGTGTCATCCAAACATTGGTTTAACCATCCATTCCTCCATCCATCCATCAATAACCGGATCAGTTAATTCATCCTTCTATCTATCTATCTATCTATCTATCTATCTATCTATCTATCTATCTATCTATCTATCTATCTATCTATCTATCTATCTATCTATCTATCTCTTCATCCATCCATTATTCATCCATCCATCCTTTATTTATTACTTTATATACAGTGTATACATCCATATCTATGTATATATATATATATATATATATATATATATCTCCTCCATCTAGAGTATGTCCAGCAGTTTCATCCATCTATTATACATATATATATATATATATATATATATATATATATATATATACTCATTTACTTATGCAGCTCACTTCCATTGACGATCAATGTCCATTATCCATCTAAATGTCGTCCACTCGTCCACTATCTATTCAGCCATCCATCTTTCCATCCTTACATTCATCCACCTATTCCTCCAGCTATCCATCCGTTTACCACCCATCCATCCATCCATCCATTGATCCAACTTTCCACTGTCCCTAGATAAGAAGGAGATATGCACATTTTATGATAAAACAAAAAAACGTGTTCTTTTTTTATTGGTACATTTTGCTGATAATAATTGTTTAAGATCTAAGAAGACTTGACTACACCACTGGTGACAACACAAGTCAAACCAGTAAACTCATTGGGAAAAATGGAAGAAAACACATATGATTTGATGATGAGTTTGCCCCCCCCCCCCCTACACAAACGGATGCCCTCCATGTAAAGATACAATCCTCCACACATCTTCCTGATCACACGTTCAGACCTGAAAACCCACTCTCGGAATCGAAGACGGCGTCAGAGCGACACTGAGTCTGAACTCAGACTCACAAACACAAACAGCAGCTGATGGACACAACACACGAGTCGTTTCTCCCCTGGGAGCTGTTTCCTCTCTGCACCGTGAATCAATGTGGATTAAAGGAGCTGAGCCCTGACACATGCAGCAGCATGCAGCACTGATTGCATGGCCGTGTGCTCTTACACGGGACTGTGTGTGTGTGTGTGTGTGTGTGTGTGTGTGTGTGTGTGTGTGTGTGTGTGTGTGTGTGTGTGTGTGTGTGTGTGCCACCAACAGACTGGTGCAGTACTTATTTATGTGTCCATTGCGGCATTTAGCTTCGGCAAAGTGCTGCAGTCACTTTTTAGCCCAGCACCCCCCACCAAACACACAGACACACACACACGCACACACACACACACACACACACACACACACACACACACACACACCCACACAGACACACCCACACACACAGAGAGAGAGAGGCAGGGATCCCCTCTGCAGTCAACAACAGAGTGTTTAGCGCAAGGAGCAACAAATGGTATCATCATGTACTGAGGTATGTTCTTTAATGTTGAGGTCTGCATGTACGAACACAAATGTAAAAAGACTTTTATTCTGGAATGTTTCCTACCAGCCCCCCGTTAAGACGTCAGAGTGAGCCCATGTGAGAATACAGCAGGACAATGTCCTGAAAATTCCCAGTGAGTGAAGTGTTGACGGCCGTTTCTCCAACAAAAAGAAGACAATTATCTCAGGAGGTAAATGTTAGACGACGAGCTTCCAGAGCTTTTGTTGATATAAACTGATGCTGATGTCAATGTCCTGTAAACTGAATTCTGCAGCGGGATTAAGACGTCATTTCCTCCCTCAGCCCCTCGGGTGAATGCTCCCGTCATTCTCCTGTTGTTGTGAGCGAGTCCGACCCGGACAATCTCCTGCTTCTTCTTCATGTGTCAAACTCCGGGCAAATGTCTGGACCCAAATTTTCTGGACCAAACAGTCAATGACTCGTCTCAGTGAAGCAAACAGGTCTTTTCAGGACATTTGTCCGGACGTGTAAGGTCACAAATTTTGGCTTTTCTTAGGATTTGATGATTTCCTAATTTCTTTCTGGTCTTAATCAAAACTGCAGAGCTCTTCTAACCTGTTTAGATGGAATCTTGTGCTGATGTTTGTTCGATGGAAGTCGAGTCGAGGTTTGAACACAATTAAATAATTAAACCCACCTGCTTCACTGAATAGATCATTATAATCAACACTCCTATGTGCACATTCTCAACGTTCACAGGAAACCTCCTCATGTAGAGAGACATTTGTCTTAAGAAGAAAGAGAAAGGACAGGGGGGGGTGTGATGGAGAGAGGGAGAGAGAGAGAAATGGGACCAGAGAGAGGTGACGTGAGGGGGGGAGGGACGGATGAAATGTGCCCTGCTGCTGCTGCTGGAGGAGTTATGGCTGCCAGTCAGCATTTCATCGCAGGCTACAGTCAATGAGTGCAGAGGGAGACACACACACACACACACACACACACACACACACACACACACACACACACACACACACACACACACACATACTAGCACATTCCCAAGACATGCACAGTAAATATTTCTCCCGGAGCTCGGGCTCCTTGTTTCTTCAGACAACGTGTTTTATCAGACCTCATCAGTCCGTACGAATGTTTCCTCAGATTTACGCTTTGTTTGCGTTATGGCTCCGCTGTGGTTTCTGACAGGCGCCAATATCATCAGGGCGACCGAAGCGTTACCAATTTAGCCGGTGACCTTGCATCTGTTCCGTAGCGCTCCTCCCCTGGCTGTTGTAAAGAAGATCCTCGGCTCATTCGTCTCACTAGGGTCAATTTAGACATGAAGGTAATGACTTCTTCTTCAGTTCGTGTCCTCAGAAATGAGGCTTCAACGTCTCGGAGACTCAGGCTTTCAGCAAATTAAACAGCGGAAATCACTTCTGAATGAAACAGGTAGTCCTCAATGTTTTTTAACTTAATGCTAATATCAAACATTAGTCAGCTATTGTTCTGTTGAACATCATCTTGAAATCACACCCTTTAAGAAAATGTGTTTTTTATTAAATTTCTTTATCTGATCCCTCCAGCCTTCATACCACTCATCCTTAACGCGTCACATGGGAAGCTGGAGCCAATCCCACCATCCACTAACACGGAGGAGGCAATGTGTATGACTTATGCTGCAGCCAGCCACCAGGGGGCGATCGATATGCTTTGGCTTTACCTTTTCATGGTCTGTCGTGTCGTCCATCTTTATATTTGATTCAGACATGTTGTGATGTTTAAGATAAAGGCAGGAAGATGAAGGAATTATGTCAACAAGGTGTTTTATCATAGTTTGTATCCTCGGATAACAGACGTAAAAACTAACGAGGAACACGACTTCTTCTGTCAAGATGAAGAGATAACGTTTTGGCAGTGACACAACAACCTCTAACTCTTCTTCTGGGGTTTTTCCTGTGCGATTAGTTTTCTTGAAGGTTTTATTCTTCACACTTTCTCTCGACCACAGCCTCAACTCCTCTCTCTCTCCCTGTATTTTGTCTCCGTCACCTGAAAAACATTCATCGCTGGTCATTTATTATTTAACAGCCTCAGCATTTAATTATAAATGACTGTGTCCCTTGGAGAGTTCTAATGAATCCTCTCTCACACAGCGTATTCCCACCGGCTAACTTTACGCTGCTGTCACTCAAACCGTGTGCCCGCCCACCCACTGAGACGATGAGCTATTAATATCATTATTAGCATTAACTGCATTTTAATTTAGAATTCTTTACAACTGTAACAATCAAAAGTTAAATTAAAGTGTATTTGGGTTTAATCTGGTGACGAGTTCAGGGCCTTTATTAAAGTTTTGTTAAAGGTTTGTTTGCAGACGTCACATTTTTTTGTAGTTTGATTTCTGTTTGGACAAAATCAATGAAACTCACTGAATCTGTCAAAATAAAATATAGAATATAGGAAGCTTTTATTGTGAAATTTCATTTACAGGAGCTTATCTGAGAATTGTATTTTTTAGCTCAATTTGTAAAGATGAAATTAAGCTATCGAATACAATTTACAACAAAAGAAATATGAGGAAAACATAAATCTGGACATTTTGAAGTAAAGCTGCATATAATTGAAGAATTTACTCTATTTATGTTGAATTTAAAGAGTTTATCTGCTGGGAAATTGGGATTCAGACTTTAATTTGGCCTCATTTCTCTATTTATCAAGTAAAGTCCTAATACTAAGATTTAATTTCAGCCTCATTAGCAGCCACCAGAGTCTCTTTTCTGATGCAACTTGGTGTTTCGGGACGATGTGAAGTGAAGTGTGAAGAGTTTCACATCCAAATTTAAACTCTAATACGTCCGAGATAAGAGAAATAATGGCGTACAGAAGGAGAATGTCTGGAAGGGCACTCATGTCTTTTCTTATGCTGTTTTATTGCTTTTTCCTTCTTCCCACCCTCCTCCTCTCCTCTCCTCCCTCCTCACCCCCTCAGCGGCCTTGATCTCTCTTTAGTCTCTTTTCCTTCATCCAGAGAGAATCATTAAAGCTCAGATATGATAGTTGGGATACATCAGAGGGAAGCAGTTCCCCCACGTTCGGCTGCTTCACCTCCTCTTTTCAACTTTTCCTCTGCCTTTTCTAATCTCATTAACATTTGACATTTACAGTCTCTCTTCATCCTGCGTCTCCGAGCAGCTCTGCTCCGTCGCTCTCTCCACAGACGAGTGTTCAGGTTCTTCAATCCAACAGAAACCGAGACCAACCTGAACAGAAACAAAAAACTGCATCAGGTGACGGGACCTAAAGAAGAAGATATTAATATTCTACACCACTCAACTGCATCATCCATCTATCCATCTATCCATCTATCCATCTATCCATCTATCCATCTATCCATCTATCCATCTATCCATCCATCCGTTTGTCCGTCCCTCCGTCTGTCCATTCATCCTCTAGCTACAGCAATCCATGCACCTGTCAACCAATCCATTCATATATCCACACATCCATCCGTCCATCCATTTATCATCCATCCATCCACCAATTTATCCATCCATTCATCCACTTTCTATTCATCCCTCCATCCATCCTCATGCAGTGAAGTCCAGTTCCACACTTACTGAGGTTTAATGAATTTAACGTGAATGCAGTTTTAATTGTGAATCTACACAAAAAAACCCCAAATGAATCTGACCTCAGATCTGTGTGGACAAATATAAATACCAGGTTTACATCATGGTTAAATGAGACACGGCTCAAGAATCAGCACCACTGACTGTTCGTCTCACTAGTGGATGGAGACTGGCACTGATTTACATTTTCTTACTGGAAACCTGACAATTAAAAAAGGAGAAGAACGTTCCAGGTTCATGTTCAGGTTCTCTCCGTCAACTTCATCCCTCCATCTCCATGTCATGTCTTCTTGTCATTCACTGCGTTTCCTGCTTTTACTCTCAGTCTTTGCAGAACTCTTACTCGTCTTCCTCATTCTCATTCTGCCTTCTGCCTCGTCCCGTCAGCTCTCTCTCTCTCTCGCTCTCTCTCTCTCTCTCTCTCTCTCTCTCTCCTCTCTCATTGCCTCTCTCTGTCTCTCGCCCAGGCCTTCTCCCTTGTCCTCCTCTGCCTGTCTCTCTCTCTCTCTCTCTCCCTCTCTGTTATTGTCTCTCTCTGTCTCTCGCCCAGGCTGTCTCCCTTGTCCTCCTCTGCCTCTCTCTCTCTCTGACAGCTAATCAATAAGCAGGCAGCCATGAGGGAAGAGGCTTCGGCTGCATGGATTTCCAATGGGACTGTCGACCCAGTGATGGGGAGATGGGGAGATGGGGAGGGGGTGCTACCCGAAGCGTGTTGCAGAATACAAAATGTACCACTGTGTGTGAGTGTGTGAGTGTCAGGACCATTGACTACACACACTTCTCAGAGTTGTTAATTGTCAGTGTGATAATTGATGTGCGACGTCCAGTTTGTGTGTATTAATGTTGGATTCCATGTGTTTTTTCTCCAGGGTTATAAATTTAAAGAAGAAAACCAGTTTTTAAGTCTCTGTGTGATAAATCGCAGGAACAAACAGCCAGAGACAAAAACCTTGTTTCCACTTGTGTACTTCCCACAAGCTGTAAATAAAGATGCGTCCCGTCACTTGGAGCTGAGAGTCTGAGCAGCAGTGATCGAAATGTGGAGCTGCAGTATCCAGGTCCCACTGATACACACACAACACCAATCTTGAATTAGTCTCAGCTCTCAGTTGTTTTTTATCGCATCAAATAACTAATTATAACCAAACTTTGACAGAAATCAGTGTTTCCTCTCACTTAAACCTAATCAGGGGTCATGTATCTGACATGTGCAACCATATTTATTTTACTGTAACAAGGTCTCTGCGTGTTGTGTGAGTGTTGAACAGAACAAACAACAGAGTGACGACGATCTGTTCTTGCAGGTGATCGTCAGTCCGACTGTTTCCTTTTCAAACACAGTCTCAGAAGCTGCAGTCAATTACTGCTCATTAGTGTGATTAGTGATTAGAGCTGCTCACTCTGCAGCTTCTTCGGTGTTTCACTCAGAGTTCAGTGGTTTCGCCCGTGGCTCAAAGTCAGTAACTTACATTCACCGACAGTTGTTTGTCTGTTAATGAGTCTGTGGCTGAAATCACTCACTAATCTCCATATCGTCCACTATGTAGTGAGTTCGCCATTTTGTAGTGGTGTCCGAATGTTTGGTGAAGTTTTTATACCCTATATAGTGCAGTCATTGTTTCCCACAATGCATCATGCAAAGAAGTGCACAACCAATGATCACTCACCGAGCGATATATACCATCATGCATTGCGCTCATGGTGGAGAGACGAGAGGAGAGAGGACGAATGTAAACATGATCAGAGCATCACATCACAAACAAGTTTATTTCTACATTTAAAGATCGTCGTTCAACATGTTTTTTTCACTTGAAAGTATTGCATGTGTGAAAGGAAACTCTGGGTAAACTCAATTCTCCTGATTTTATGTCTGAGGTCATGTCTGAAAACAGCTGTAGTGAGCTGTGCCTGCGGAGCAACAACCTTCCATCTGCTGAGCAATGCTGGCGACTTTGTTCAAAAGGAAAGTAGCCGAGGTTCTCCTAAAAAGTTTATTTGCATCAGTAAGTCATGTATCCTTTAGTTGACCTACAAGAAGACTGTATCTCAGGGAAACTGTCCAAACAGAATGAGTGTAAAAATGTTTCATATCCTCAAAACCAGATGGTGGGAGAAGACGTCGTCTTTTAATCAGGGTTCTCCTGAAATCAGGCCATGACAGTATTTAATGATATTTAATTAAAACGAAACCAACTCTTGAAGTTTAATGGTGCTTGTCTGAGAATTGAGGGTAGAAGTACAACTATGAATATTACATCGCCGTCTGAGACAGACAGTCATTAGCATGGATGTAATGAGTTTATAGGAAAAAAAAAAATTAACTGATTTAACTTCCAACATCTGGTGATTTGAAACCGAATCAGTGTGTTTAATGTGAGAAAGATGAGGAGCAGGAACCCACAGATCTGTGTCGCAGGCAGTGACGTGATCAGGATTTGTTGTGGCACAGAGATTTAACAGGCGTGTCACCAGGCACATGTGGATCAGCTGCCCCCGACTGACCCGAGCACAGGAGGCGGAGTCCAGGTCGTAAGACGCGGAGTGTACGAAGATGCTGAGTCGGCTCCTGTTGATGTGTCAGTGCAGCGCTCAGGCCTGCGGAGCCTGATAGAGGTCGAAGGCTGTCTGATGTACAACACGTCAACACCTCCGTCACGCCTCTGTACGTGTGATGAAGAGGCTCGCGGCTCCGTCTCGTAGCTGACGCTGAATCGTAAGAACTCAGAGACAAAACAATTGCTGCAGTTTGTTTCCTCCTTTATACGACTCTTTATCTCCATGTAAAAGCTTTTTGTCACTTTATGCAGTAATACATTGTTCAGTCCAAAGTTTGGTCCATGTCCCACCTGCTGACATGGAGGAGGCATGATGTACGACCTGTACCGCAGCCAGCCAGCAGGTGGTGATTAAAAAACGCTTTGGCTTCAGTGTTGGGAGCAGTCATGTCATCCATCTTTATTTTCAGTCTGTGCCCCTGTGATGATCATCAGTGCACATTCATAATGCTGCTGTAATGGGCTCTGCTGCCTCTAGGGGGCACTAGTGGGACTTCAGGCTGATATTGTTGTGTTGTTGCTTCACCTGACTCACAAGCTGGAGTAGACGTTTGTGTGAATGAGCCCCTGCACAATGGAAAGTGAATGACACACACACACACACACACACACACACACACACACACACACACACAGATACTGTCAGACTCTTGACTAACTTCCTTGTTCCTGCAGATGTGCGCTCAGTAAACCTCACCTCAGGCTGAGTGTGGGTTTGTGGGCGTTATCGATCGAGCCGCTTCATCGTACTCAGCAACATGTTCACCAAAGGTCAACAAAGGTCACAGAGTCAGCAGTGAACCCTGGGTACTTTCTGTGTTTATTGAGTGCAACTCTTTTCGCTCACTGTTTCCACGGGAGACAGAAAATAAAACCTTCTGTTGGAGGATCAGCAGAATCGGATTAATGATCAAACACTTCTGACTTTATGACAGAGCTGCAGCACAGGATACCTCAGTTCTGAGACGTTACTTCCTGATGTGCTGGTACTGCTGTGTTTTGGCTTGGACCTGTAAACTGGGGCTTGTCTCAGCCTTGACAGGTGTTTTGGCTCGAGTTGGACCCTTACGTGATTTCAGGTCTCACACATTTTAAACTGTTTTCAGATCTCCTGTTATCATGATCTCCTCGGGAAATTGACATTTTCCAGACTTTGCCTTTCACATTTAAAGATCACAGCAGGAGGCCTTCATCGCCAAAAGATTTTTGGTGTTTGTATTCTTTTTTCTGTCATGTGTTAGAAACACACGGTGAACTTTCCGTCTTTATTCTCACATGGGCTCACTTCCATTTTCTGAACGTTTTGTGGAAAATGTTGGGAGGAACTGACTCTGATATCTGGGTTCTTCTCACATGCAGGACTTTCGGATCATTTCCGGACAATGTCAGGAGTTCATGACTGAAAACAGATTCAGGAACTTTAGACTGACTTGTCGACTTTGACGTGTCCCCTGTAACATCAGTAATGATTATTGTTTTGATGACTCGAATGTACCTTGGCCTTTATTTTTAAGAGGAAAGAAAAGATTTAAAATCGTCCTCTTCAAGAAGCTCTTTGGATTCATCTCTTTGGAGAGCCCCTCCTCTTCTAGCACCTCAACATGTCGAACATATGGTGCTGCCACACTTTGTCTTTGTGAACAGACGCAGCGCTCGGTACTTCAAAGTCGTCTACTGCACCAAAGATACGTCTTGTTCCTCAGTTTTAGGTTTTTAAGATAAATGCAATGTCAATGTAACGGCTGTAAACCGGGTGTTTTACCTTGACTCACAACTTACGGGTCATGACGACCAACGACCGACTATCAGCTTCCTCTTCTAATGTAAAAGAGCATCGATTGGAAAGAGAAAAGAAACGTGTGATGAACAGAGGACACACTAATTCATATGCATATGTTTTACAGCTGGAGCTGAATCCCAGTGGAAAAACCGATGAATACAATTCTTTCCAAATTTAATTTTTCGAGCAGAGCTTTGATAAATCCTCGTTCGGCAGCAGTGAACTCTGCTGGAGAACAGGAGGCGTCTGTTTCAGCTCCGGGGCACGAAGACGCATTCATCGCCATCCGGACGGCTGTGGACTCCTGAGACGGTGAAGAAGCGAGTGGCTGCAGAGACTTCTGGGCAAAATGTTGCTCGTAAACACTCAAACAGCATAATCAGGCCAGCTCCCAGGGTCTGTACACAGCAAAAAGTGTTGGGCTGTTTGGAAAGTGTAATATATTTATTCATGAGCGCTTCCCTGGAAGTAGGTGAGCGTGTTTGAATGGATCCTCTGGTAAACAGGATTCACATGTTCCAGTGGAAATGTAGAATGTACAGTTGGTTAAAAACTATAAAAACCTCCTTAATGTCTTAGAAGAGGGAACGCAGCAGGATTTCAGCTGATGGTTGATTGGTTGTTGGGATCAGAGGATGTTGAGGGTCTGAGACCAGTGGACTCCGACCAGGCCACTGGAGGCTGGAGGTGACTGGGGTGGAGGAGGGTCGCAGCGAATCCCTGAAACGACAACTGACAGAGACAGAGAGAGAATTAGAATTACAGTTCGATGGCAGCAACATAATTGGCTGATTGAGATCATGGCAAAAATCTGATTGGATTATTGTAAAGAGTTAACACTTCGCTGATTAAAGGAGGAGGGGAGAGAGGCAGAGAGAATGTGAATGAACTAAATTAAGTCATCATGACATCATTTATATTATGATGAAAAATGATTGGTTGATGTAAATAACCTGTAGATCCTGTCTCTAATCTTCACTGGTTGCAAAGGTTGCTGCATTAATTCAGTACATGACATCATTTCCTGACTTCATGGTGATGTCATGATGTGCAGAAGTGACCACAGCTTATCATATGACATCATATTGATGAGGAATAATTTGCTCATCAATACAATCTTCTAATATGATAATATAAAGACTGACATTCACCAGATTAAGATATTTGTCTGAATACGACACTGTCATGTAAACAGCATTACAACAGCGTTACCTTAACCTGAATGAGGTCATACTCCAAATGAGCATTAATCCAACTGTGACATACGACAGTTAAATGCTCGACGACACATGTCCTGGGTTTGAGTTTAGAAGAACGTAATGTTCTGTACATGTATCAGGAATATGAATGGACTTTCTATTTGCTACTAATGTAAATATCATAGTCAGAGTAAAGTCCTATTCAGAACAAGGTCAATAGTCAGAATATAGTTGTTCATATAGAAATCGTCACTGTCACATTATTATAAAGTTATAGTGTGTGGCAGCGATAGCAACAGCGAGTCCTTGACTTCCCTGAGACTAAGTGAAGAAGCTGGAGAGGCCCCAGCTGAACTCTTCCTGCTATTTTGGAAGTTGAATTGATGAAGTAATCAGCTGAAGAGATTTTTACAGTGAGCGAGCCGCCGTCGTCTGATTTCTGGGTCACGGCCCAGAAACTGCACAACACGCCGAGTCGCGTCCAGGTCAGATTTCTGGCTGTTTCCTAACATTTAATTTAATTTTCAGCCGTGATTAAGTCCCATCGTTGTTTATGTCTACGGCTCATTACTCTGAAGGGCCACATTTAATCTGTGAATGAGAGGCTGACAAACTCTGCTAAACATAGACGGGATTTTGGGTGATTGAGGGACGTTTGGGCCGAAAAACAAAAACCAGTCGAGTGTCGGAGCTACATCATCATTCTACATCAAGTGATTCACTCATGGACGGAGCGAAGACGACACCAATGAAAAAACAAGCGAACACAATGACGCAGCTTCACTGATGGACTCCAGCGGCTTCTGTTCTTCTTCTATCCTTTTGTTCTTCTTTGTTGTTTTTCAGATCTGCCCAAACTCGAGCTGACAGTAGGATTCAATGTGAACACTGTGTAAATGTGATCAAGTTAAAATTCATTCCAGATACAATGTGATATGAGATGAATTCCGGTGTGAATGGAGTCTGAGGGCGTTTTCACACCTGAGAGTCTGTTTCCATTTGATCTGGTCGGAATTTGATCTAGAATTTAGGAAGCACGTTATAGAATTTAGTTTAACAAACACGTCCTGTCGTCATCACCTCCGTTGGCTGCGTTTGTCTGTGCTTGACACTGATTGGTTTGTAGACGTCTGACGTCAGCGTGTTGTCAGTTGTGGGGGGGGGGGGGGGGGGTTCGTACTCCTTCTGTTTAAATAGATAAAATAAAGGAACCAATTCATTTAGTTGATACCAGCGTCACTAACTTCAGGCGCAGTCCTCCACATTAATGGGAGTAAAATGAACGTCCTCGACGTTCAAACATCACGTCTGTGGAGGTGAACACTGCAGCTGCTTCCTCTTCCTCTACGTCTTGTTTATTGCTGACTCAACTTCCTGCAACTGGTTTGAAAAGTGAAAAGTGTTTTCACACTGCAAACAAACCAAACCAGGGTTCAGTTTGATTCTCTGGACATGTTATTTCAGTTCAGACTAATCAGATCGGATCAGATGAGATCAGATCAGATCATTTGGGGGCAGCGGCTCCACAGGTGAGTCTTCATGTGTTTTTGATCAGTTTGTCTTTTAACTCTGAAACTCTGATCATCTTTATGTAACCACACGACTTTGTGTTGTTGCCATGGCGTCAATATCTGACACTCGGCAGCAGCGCCTACATGATTTAGGTGGCACAGTCACATCTGACAAACACACGCACACCGGAGTGTGTGTGTGCGCGTGTGTGTGTGTGTGTGTGTGTGTGTGTGTGTGTGTGTGTGTGTGAATAAAGTAAGGGAGGAAAGAGAAAAAGATATGTTTGGTATCTGCTGCTTTTGTAAGCTGACTGCATGGTAGATGTTTGACTTACAGTATTTTGCATTGTGTACATGTACATACACTTGCATGTATAAAAATGTGTAGATAATACAATTTTATATTTGTCCAGTTTCTGTTTTTCAAAGTGTTCTTGTTTTTATGAAACCAAAACTGTGGTTCGTAATTTAAATCGATAACGACTGAGATGTGTGGTTGCAGGTTGTTGTTGTGCTCAGGGCCGTTATGAAGGGGCAACAGAGTTAAGCTGTAATAAAGTGAAGAGTTTAAAGTTGTGTTTTTTTTGTCTTATATCAAAATTATTACATTAAATATCATTTAGCTTTTATCCAAAGCGACCAGGTGAACCCTCAGCGTTTGTGTAACTGAACGTATGTTCACTGTTTACCGAAGCATTCAGGGGATAAAACACTGAAGCAGTTTAAGTATCTCGTGGTCTTGTTGAGAGGAAGATGGAGCTCCTTCATGTCAAGTGGGCCAGAGGTGGTTCAGGCATCTAGTCACGATGCTTCCTGGGCGCCTTCCATTGGAGGTTTACAGGGCAACTGGAAGGAGAGCCCGGGGTGGACCCAGTACTCACTGAGGGGACTAAATATCCCATCTGGCCTGGAAACGCCTCAGGATCCTCATGGGGGAACTGAACAGTGTGGCCAGGGAGAGGGAATGTCTGGGACTCTCTACTTAGTTGGCTGCCTCTGCGGCCCGATTTCAGAAAAACATGTATTGTTCTTCTAAGGTCCAGAACCCAGCTCTCCAAAGTTGGTTGAAATCAGATTAGTAGGTTTCTCATAATCCTGTGATTGCGACCTTCTCTGTGGAAATAAAAGATCATCTCCTGCTCTGGATCGTTGTTGAAGAACCAGTGGTGAAGAACAGGCTGTTTGTTTCTGGGACATCAGAGAGTGAAGTCAACTGAAAGATTATCACTGAGCAATTACACTGATGTGGTCATAATGCAATAAAGGAACACGCACTCACACTCACTGAGATGTAAAGACACGCAAACACATAGAGACTCGTCATCAACACTGGACTGACTGAGCTGCAGGTCTGGATCTTATTTCATTAAAGCAGCAGCTTGGCTTTGACCATGTTTGTTAATTATGGCGCTGTGTTCTCTGTAATTATAAACAAGCATCTGTGTGGAAGCAGAGATCGGCCCTGAGGTCACTCTCAAGTCCATGGATTAGACACGGTTATCTTACAAACTGCAGGATGCTCCATGTTGTACGGGTCCATTATTACTGCACCTCATCCTGTTAGCATGGCGGCGCTCACTGGAGTGCTGTGACATTGAAGAAGAGGGTCAGGGAGACAGCTCAGCTAATCTGGTTAAATGTTTACCGCATAGACTGTACACAAAGACAGACGACGTGACGGCTCTCCCAAAGCGTCTTGGTCACCCCCTAGTGGCTGGCTACAGTATTGTTCATAAACCCCGCCTCCTCCATATGAGTGGATGGTACACATCAAATACTTTTTTAAAAATTAGGTTTCTGTCGTTTCACATTGATGTTTGTTCAAGTCTTTCCAGTAAATTTGGTTTTAATTGTTATATTTGATCAAAATGGGATGAAAAGACATGATTGACAGTTGTGATATCTTGACACCGCAGCTCCATCCCCTCACTACTACACAGACTCTATCTCCAAATGTGCAAGATGGTAACGTTTGTATCTGGGGTATTTTAGCTTCAACTGGTGGATAGTGGGAGGAGGTGGTGAAGCATCGTCCAGGTTTATATTCAGTCCATCGTTGACTCCCCACAAAATAACATTAGTTGGAAAATTGCTTTTTTAAGACATGATCTCTGAACAGCGCCCGGGTAGAGCAGCAGAAAGGTCTTTCCAAGTTGACATCTTCATCTGTATCTTCTACATGTAGCACACCTCTTCTTCATCCTGACATATTTGTATGTGTCTATGTGTGAGATATGTCGTCAACACATCCACTCACTCACTGGACATTTTCCTGCTGTATTCTCACACGGGCTCGCTTGCATATTTGCAGTGGACAGATTGGTTTGTTTGATCCATGCTGAGCTTTGCAGGGGTGGATCAGGAGCAGGTTCACAAACTGGACCTGTGCTGGCTGGAGGATTAAAAAACCCTCCTCACATGTTCGTACTTGTTTTAATGTTTTCAGTGACACGGCTGGATAACTGTGGTTCCAGACTTACAAGGCTGTGGCTATTTCCTGGAAACACTCGGCTATGTACCAGTGCATAATTAATTTTTCTTCGACTCCCCATGTAGCCCCAGTGTGTAGTCAGAGTTTTGAGGAGGTTGTGAGGAAGGTCAGAGACACTGGGCTCTGTTGCTATGCTGGAACTGCTTCATGCTTAAATTATAATCCAGTGAAACGCTCAGACCGAAACCGTTTGTCTGTACTT
Organism: Verasper variegatus; assembly: GCA_026259375.1. NCBI lineage: Eukaryota > Metazoa > Chordata > Actinopteri > Pleuronectiformes > Pleuronectidae > Verasper > Verasper variegatus. The sequence continues at coordinate 24,228,832 of CM048040.1, read as the reverse complement.
TGGGAAGAAAAGTGAAGAAACGAGAAAGAATCCTGAACTGGTTCTGCAGAGGATCAGTGTGTGTGTGTGTGTGTGTGTGTGTGTGTGCGTGCGTGCATGCGTGTGTGTGTGTCACTTAATGCGTGGGTTGAATGTCAAATGTATACATCTCATTGACATGTACAAAGTGCTATTTCTTCTAATGTTGTGATATATGAACTGTACTACATGGTCAGAGCGTGATGCTGCAAGCTGTGTGTGTGTGTGTGTGTGTTTGTGTGTGGGAGCTGAGGTTGTGCTGCTGTTTGAAGTGAGCGATGGGGTGCAGCGCTGCAGCTGCTGTTTGCATGCTAATGCTGTGGTAGAGCTGGAGGACGTGGGAGAGGAGGGGAAAAGGCCAGAGCCCGCCCACACACATACACATACACAAACACACACAGACACACAATCACAACCTGCCATTTCACACTTCTCCTGGTGGAGAATTGGAGAACAGGCTGGATGTGTTGACGTGTTGCTGCCTCGCTGCGGAGGATCAGGAGGTTGAAAGCCACAAACACGTCAACACTGAAGACAGATGAACACAAACCTCCATCAGGCAGCGTTGGACCAATGTTCATCATATGCTGCAGAATGAATGATGAGATTTTTTTCGGTCTCATTTCAGATGTGTAAATGCAGACTTTCCTCCCGGAGACCTCGGGTCTGCTCGCTGCTGAGAAGTATGACAATATTAAATCAGCATTTTTCAAGACACAAACCCAAGGAATATATAATGTAATAAAATATAAATCAATTATATTGTATGAAGGACAGTAGTGATACTTGGTTTAAAGACAAGGAGCTTGACTGTGAAGAAATTTTATTCTCATCATCAACTTTTACTTCTTGTATTTCAAGTACATTTGGTTTGAATTTGTTTGTTACTTGTTGCTATAACAATGGGGTCAAGTGTCATGATTGACAGCTGAGGCTGACTTGTGATTAGCAGAGAGCTTGTATCGGCAGGACCTCGCTGCCACGGCTAATCACTAATGACTCTGGCTCCAAATGTGTAAGTCACAAGTCCCTAATGTTTTAATATCCAGTTTTTGTTTAATTCGTCTTAGTGAGGTGAACATATATATAATAATAGAACTGATCTTAGCTAAATATAGTGTAAACTTAGCGTGTGCAGGTATCTACTGTGGAGCTGGTTTGACTGAGTGTGTGATTGCATCATCTGGAGTTGTTGTGTAACTTTGCCACTTCATTAGAGAAATGCCTGAGGGGTTCAGCTTCGCTCTCATATCAGTGATTCCTACATATGAACACGCTGCTGTTGTGACTATTGAGACGTGTTTCAACTGTATGTTGGAGTAAAATTGTAAAGTTGAATGTGAAAGACAGGTTTTATTTACATAAATAATACATAATAGGACAAAGCAAATGTGCCGACTAGAGACGACAGAGATCAAACTGCCACACCTATCTGCAGCCTTCCCCCACCATCCTCATCAACCGCCTGTCTGACCACCTCAGCATCACTGGTACAGCTCTTGTTTGGTTCCAGTCTTACCTCTAAAAACTCCGACCATGGTGTTCCTCAGAGCTCTGTGCTTGGTCCCCTCCTCTTTTCCACATACATACTATCACTCGGTCAGATCATCCGTCACCATGGACTACATTTCCACTGTAACACTGATGACACCTAGCTATATCTCAGAATCAAACCCTCCACCCAACTTCCCCCAACAACTTGTCACCTGCCTCTATGACATTAAATGTTGGATGTCTTCCAATCTCTCAAACTCAACACATGGGCGTTCCTCCAGAGGGTGGGTGACTTACCTCTCGCTGTGGAGGGCTGTACCATCTGCCCATCTGCTGAAGTCTGTAACCTGGGCATTATCCTTTTGGAGACAAAGCTTTCAGTGTGGCTGCCCCCACCCTTTTGAATGCTCTGCCAATGGAGAGTCGCATTGCCACATTCCTCTGGACATGCTCGAGTTTCAAGAGTCGATTGGTTGAGATCAGACTGAAGCAGCACTAGGGGGAACAGAGCAAACACACATGCAGGCATTGATCCTAAGCACTAAATTAAACACCAGATTAAAAATTTAAATCCAAATTCCAAACACATTAATTCATTTTCCAGTGTTAAATTGGTAACTTAACATGGACCAGTGCTCTCTGCAAACAAGCCAGTGAGCCATTGTGCTGAAATAACATGTTAATGTTTCCTAATGTCTGAGCCAAGTGTATGACTGACCAGTAGATAATGTATTTCTGTCTGTGTTAGGTCGTCATAGACGTGGAACTTTACCAGTTCATCAGTTTAAAATGCTTTATTTGACCCTTAAACATAAAATATGCATAGAATCAATTAGCACACATAGAACCATCTTAAACTATAATATCACACAGTCCCCTTATATATATAAGGTTCTCACAAAAAACAACAAAAAACGACAGGGGAAACACAAACACAAAGGTTAATGCAGATGGCCACTCAACAGCTGACCAACAGAGTCCAATACCACAAAGACAAATATCAGTTAGTGCCAAACATACATTTATCAAACTACACACCAGCTTATGCACTGATCTGTACATACACGAGTATTCTGGGTGTGAGCCGACACTCAGCGGAATCCCATATGTATGAATGAGCAGTGCATATTCTCTGTTCCACACAGTAAAGCACAGAAATAGACACAGCCTCATATCCATCATTTATCCAACACGAGTCGTAGTGTGTGGCTGAGCTCAGTAACACCAGCAGAAAGATTTGATCATTTTAACAGGACTCTGCTCCTAAATCTGATTAAATTCTTTGAGCAATTACTTTTTTATGCTCTGACGCTGTAAAACTCCAGAATATATCAGATTCTTCCAAGACGCTCAAATGATGCTACAGAGACGGGAGAGTGTATTTATATTCTTTCCTGTAGCTGTATATATGTGACGGGTTGTTGAAGCGTCTCCTCTGAGTTAAGAGCCCGAGCTGCTGATGAAAAGTTAATGGTATCAGCCCCTCCCCCGCTGGGCAGCAGTAATGACAGGGTTGGACTCCATGTCAGGGACCACCAGCAGAGCTCAAGTCCAGGAGGGAAGCCTCACTGCCGCTGCCCAGGGCTGGGACCCCTCTGCCCGCACGGGTATCCATCAGCTGACTGCGGGAGCCGTGGCACAGAGGATGATGGGAGATTCTCCGAGCAGGTGAAAGGGATCGATGTTCAATCTGAAACAAGATCGCCTCGTATGGATTATCTCCTGACCTTTCACCCCGGCTGTCAGAGGCTATATTTCATTTGAGTCATCTGTGGGGTCGGTCGAGACTGTGATCAAACTGCATATAAATGAATTGACTGTGGCCACATTGAAATTATTAAAATGCTCAATGTAACCAGAGGAGTCCAGCCATGTCTGCATTGTGATTCATTTATATATAAGCCTGGACTGTGAATGTCTTTGGAGGGGACGTCAGTTTATTCTGAAAAATGAATCAAAAAAACAAAATCTAATCTAAATCAAATTTTAAATATGTGGAGCTCATACACAAATCAAACAACATAAATAAATCTGCACATTGCACTGTAACTTCAAACTTACAAACTTAATTAGTTATTTGAGTCTATTAAAAAAAGAGTGCAAGGTCACGATTGACTGAGGCTCACTCGGTTGATATAGACTCCAGGCTCCAAATGACGTCACCAGCCCAAGATGGCAGCCCCCATATCAGAGGACGTGGGGGCTGCCATCTTGGGCTGGTGAGGATGTGGAGAAGCGTCGTCCATCTTTACAAACAGTCTGTGGTGCAGCCTCAGCAGGATCCTGATGAAAGGATTGTCAGGCTTCATACGGACACGTTATTAAATTGTTAGTGAATTGACAACATCACCCTTCAAAACACGCAGTGGCTAGAATGAGCTCCAGAGAACAGTGTAAACAAAAGCTGTGTGTGTGCATCACTTCAGCTCAGTTCAAGGGAAGTACAAAGAGGAGAGGGCAACACAGGACTTTCTACTAGAGAGCAAATCAGTAACATCAGAAGTGTATGTTGCATTTGAGTGAGTATGGTGAAGTGTAATGAACAGAGAAAATAACACAAGAGCCAGAAGCTTTTATAGCTGAGGAGCAGCAGACAGGTGAGAAGGAGGCACTTCCTGTTCCCTCAAAGGGAAATACAGCCCAAACAGGAAATCAAGAGGGCTGTCACACTCAGGTACAGATTTGTCTTCTACGTGTCTGATGCCTCTTTTTCATCATGAGATATTTGTATTCTTATTGGCGTCTGTTGCCTGTCACAAACGTCATCAACTTGTCTGATCACTCACTTTGTCTCCATACATTTTCCTTACGGGGGAAACTGACTTGGATATTTGCGTTCTCACATAAATCCCCTAAAGATAATTTCAGGAGGATATCCAGGGTTTAATTTGTATCTGAAAGCAGCTTTTCATTCATATCTGCTGCCAAACAGATACGATGATGAAACCCTCTCTGTATCTTTGAGTTTCCTCCCGCTTCCTTCACATACACTGAGAATCTGTGTACATCACCGACATGTTAGCAGGAGGCTCGGGAGGAAAAGAAAAACAGAAAATTCTTTGTGATAAAAATAATACAGATTACGTGAGAAGGTAGCCATGGATACAACATCCAGTCACCCTTGTCAGTGCATATATGGAGAGATTTATGTGTTTCCACCTCAAGTAGTTGTCTAAATGCTGTGTTGTCAGATAGCTGCAGTGTAGGTGGATCCTGACCCCAGGAAGTCACAGCGTTACATAAGCTTGATGGAATTGAATCACAGCCTCCATTTCATAATTAACATTAATGCTGAAAAGTTCCTCTGGAAAAACAGCAGGAGTGATTTCACGATTCTGATCCATTACCACTCGTTTACATTTGCACAGACATGACACACACGAGTAAAAGCCTCCAGCTGGAGTGTAAATAAATATGTTGTTTGGAAAGTTGGACAGTTTTTCTTTTACTTTTTGTCGTTTGTATCCTCTCAGAAAAGATCTTAGTCACCAAAGCTGTGTTCAAACAACTTCCATCACTCACTCGTCCACTATACTCCACATAATAAAGAGTCAGCGAGCAGTAAACAGAGATTTTGGAAACTATGAATCATCATCATTTCATCGTCATTGACAGAAAGTGCACAGGCTCGCACCACTTTCTGGCCTCACTGGGGGGAACTCTATACTTACCTTAAATAAAACTGAGGGTAAATATAGTTAACATAGGGTTAGGGTTAGATTTCAAACACAGTCTGTCTGCACAGTTTGTGAATCATTTAACTGACCTGAGCTGTTTAAATCATTCAGACATTACTTTGAGTGGTTGATAAACAGGAAAAACACCACAGTACAGTTAACCTTCAATGTATGTTTCTACTATTATTTATAAAAGTAGTGGACAAACAATAAGGAAACGTGACGTCCTACAGTTCAGAGTTTTGCTTGAAAACAAGAAGACAGAATCTTTTCAAGCTTTGTGATTATTATTCAGTACGTTTAGTTAAATCTATAAACTACAAAGAATTCACAACACAATGACAATTTACACTGATCCTGGTAACGTGACACTGAACCTACAACGTTTATAATGTGAACAGCAGATCTGCTGCAGAATCATCATGGTGCTTGTTACTGGGGGATTTATGGTCAGTTAGACTTTAACCTGAACTGGTGCATAGAGTTCATCAGGGCTGAGTCAGGTTTAAATATTCTCAGTTAAAGATTGTTTCATTACATGTTCGGGGTCCAACAGGTCAGACTCACTATCAGACAGTCACCTGTGTTCAAATCCACACAATTCTTATTACTTTAATTCGTTTTTAGCTGAAACTGAAAGAGATTAAATGTTTAAAACACCCAGAGCAAGAAGACTGCTTAATAAAGTTTAAAAGCCTTATACACAGGAACAGTTACGCCCATTTAACAAAAGGGAAGTTTTGATAAAGTCTGCATGTCCAGTACGGAGCTGGACAGCATCATCCATCTTTATTTACAGTCTATGGTTGTTAATAATGTGTCAGAAATTCTCAGGCGGCATCAGGTGTAATCAAATCCTGTCAAAGTTGAACCAACAACTCGATCTGTAGTTCAGATCTCGAGTAGACAGTTGGTGGTACTGAATGAAAAGTGAGGTTCATCCTCTGAGGACCTTGAACATCTGACATCGACGTGTTTTAACCCTGAACGAAAGTGTTCAGAGCCCCACGGCTAAAAATACAACGGAAATAATAAAGTCATGTTTCCATGAAATCCAGCCACAGCTGCTCGGTGCTGCAGTAACTCGGAGCTGCAGGTGGAATCAGTCTCTCGTATCTGTGAAACTGCAGGGCAGAAGCACCAATAACCCATCACACAGTGATGTATGATGCTATTACTCTGCAGACAACAAGATCAGTCAGCAGCCGGCTTTGCTATGTGCTACTATAAGCCTTTTAACAAATACTGCTTGTACTGATTTCTACCATTAACAACTCTCTATAAAGAATTCATTAATGCATGAGTGATGATGGTAATAATGTCAGTGGTGGTTTTAAAGAATGTCTGAAAGCTTTCAGTTTCATTTCCACAGAAGGACAAGAACTGAGAGTGACTTATGTAAAAGAAGAAAAATGCAAACGATGGATTAGACCTAGCAAATGGAGTCGTGCAGGACTGGGTGGACTGGTTTTCATTGACTTCACCAGAAATCTTCATGTGAGAAGGAAGTGGTTCATTCTCCTCCCAGCTGGTCACATCCCATCTATCTCAGAAAACGGTTCAGAGCGTCAGAGATGTTGTGGCCACTTTGGCTGGAAAAAAACACAATTTGGGAAAAGTTCAAGTAACCACTCTCCTTCGCCTGTGTGTGTGTGTGTGTGTGTGTGTGAGTTCCTGTTGCCTTTGCAGCCATGGACAGATGGAGCTGTGACTTTTATGCCCTAAACTGAGTCTCTCAGGATGCTTCCCCTCCAGGCTCTGGACTACCTCCAGAAACTAAAGAGCTGTTTTACATAATTTAGGTTATGGATCAGGCTAAACCTTGAAAACTGGACATGAAGGTCTCTGGGTTAGTCCCAGGTAAGACCCAGGTATTTTTCAGCTGTAATCAAAAGAAATGCAGCTCATGCCATCATCGTGTCAGAACTACTCAAGAAAGTGCGATGTGCAGTTAGCTGACTGTCGTCTAAAATGACCCCAGGCAGGTGGTTTGAGCAGCAGCATAATGTCCCTCGTCATGTCAGGTGATTGTGTGTTAGAGGGATGTTGGGATGGAAGGATACTCAGCCATCACTGAACCACTGAAACACATTATGCAACCATTAGGGCCAATTTGACATTCATTCGACATTCAGACAGGAGGCGATGGGGTCAAACTACCAACCTTCCTGATTAATGGACGACCCAGGCTACCTCCTGAGCCCCGATGTCCATGTGCACTTCAGCAACTCCAGTGTGCTGCTGGTAATGTGCTTCATTCTGCCCGTACTTTAGAAATGTTTCTGGAAAGGTTTGGGTTTTATTTGGAGAGTAGACAAAGCTCATAACACCAGAGATGGATGTTCACTCAGCTCTTCACTGTCACACTGCAAACAATCAGTTATTTTGAGTTTTGGTTGACGTCCCTCTGTCTCTGTGTCCTCGTCCTCGTCTCAGACTCTTGTCTCTGTGCCTGTCCTGTCTCAGACCGACTCAGCAGGATGTATTGACATTAGATACACAGGTGTGTTGTGACAACAGCCCAATCAGGAGGGGAGGGGAGGGACGGCAGTCAATCAGGCGACATGTGACCTGACATGGCTCATTGTTCTGATCTGATTCACTGGAATTTACGTATTAACAGACGCAAATTCCATTTTCATTCGTCTTTTCAGTTTCAGTCTCATAAAAAAGGGGTTAGGGTTAGGTTTATATTGTAACTGTAAAGTCACATTAATTACTGCCAGCAATCTGATTGGTGGAAGCCTGAGACAAAGATCTGCAGACACTAAACATGGGGGGGTGGGTGGGTGTGAGGATCTTTGACATCATTTTGATTTACTCTTGGGAGTTCGTAATCATATTTTACAACAATAAAAGCGGCGCCCTGGATGAACGATAAGATATTTAGACAAACATGCAGGAGAGCAGATAAAAAGTACTTTAAAAGCATCAGCCTTTAAAAGATTTATTACAACATTATAATAACAAAATGAAGGCAGCTCGAGGGTAATATATTTCACATTTAATTTCCACAAACCAGCATAATCCTCGCACTTTATTCACAACTATTTATAACCTTGTCAACGCCCCTATAAAAATAACACAACTGCCTCGTCCCCAGCAGTTCCTTACTTTCTTTATCTTTATCATTCTTTAATAAGATAAAAACATCACAGCTCATTTAACTTATCCTGCAACATATCGGAATATCCTCAGTTTTTCTCCCATGTCACCACAGGACCTTCTCGACACAGTGTGGATACGACATCGTGCCGTAAATTTTTGTAAGGGATCCCGGATGCCATCGTATGCCATTTGCTCATTATTATAAAAACCCTTCTACTGTGTGCCTGACCTCTTTAAGATGGCATGTGTTCAATGCATGTTGGATCCCAGAGACATTCAAAACATTCAGCTTATTTCTAATTTATCATTTATTTAAAAAAATACTAGCGACGAGGCTCTGACCGAAGGGGCAATAATGTTTTTGAGAAATTCCAGATTTCCTCGAGAGAGCGTTCCACAGTTCAGAAACAGCGTAATACCAGCAGCAGATTCTGGACCCTGCTCTGAACACAACGTTTTCATTGAGAGACTGAAGAAATGGAAAAAGGCTGCGTTTGAGTCTGAACAAGCAGAAATTGAGACATTTGAAAAGGATGACGCAGACACAACGACATGCTGATCGGGTCGCTTTCGTTGACGAACGTATAGCCTTCGCTGATTCGTCAGTCTCCTATCACATGACCCCCTCCGGAACACAACATGGATAATCGCTGACCCTGTTGTTGTAGCTGACAGATGTTACGCAATTAAGTGCTGTATTTAACAATCATTCAACTGCTTACATGTGTAGGAGACAAGCTATACAACATGTGCACGCTTTCCTGTTTACACCCACACACGCATGCCCACTGTACATGAGTCATGGTCATGTGATGTGTGTTTTCAGGCACGCTATTATGGACGTGGATTAAACCTGATTCAGAGCAAGAACACTCATGATTGTTTTAGTTTGAAAAGGCAATTTTTAAACAAAAACGTAGTGGTATGGATGTAGAAAGCTTTCAAAGATCAGAAGTCTCACAATTGCACTTAGAACTCAGGAGCCAGATTACTGAGTCCAGGAGATCCTTTCCTACCTCTCCAGGTTTAGTATCCCTGCACTGGCTGCCATATAAATTTAGAATTAATTTAAAAGTTGTATTAATTACCCTCAAAGCCATTCATGACCTGGCTCCAGGGTGAAGAGCTTTTAAATCCCCACAGTCGAGTCAGGCCCCGGAGATCAGCTCGTCAAAAGCTTTTAGATGTTCCATTGTAAACCAAGGATGACTGCAATTTCAGTTACGGCCCCTCGTCTCTGGAATGACCTTCTCTCCAGTGTGAGGCCGACAGACAGCAGCTTTTAAGACCTGCCTGAAAACTCAGCTTTACAACTTCATGTTTCTTCTTTATTATTGTACATATACTATTTAATGGTGTTTTACTTTGTTTAATCTATTCTATTAAACCTCACTGTCTAAATGCTGCATGGTTTAGTAACATTTCTGTGTTTGTATTTATGTGCTTTCCTTTTTTATATGTGTTAAATTCAAGTTGTGGGTTCATTGTGGGACTGTTAGCACAGGGAGGTGATGCAATGGAAGTTAAACTTTTTATTTACCGGCATTTTTCGAAGCCGACTTTTCAGCCTGTCAGAGCAGGAGGAGCACAGGTGTGACTGTGAACATTGAGGATGGCTCATAATGTTCCCACAGATGATGTTCTCTGGCACAGAATGCACAGAATGCACCAGCAGCAGATTTGGTTTGTTTGGCTAACATTACTCAGGTGTTCCAGAGGCACCAGTGGGAGCTTTATTACTTATTTTAATGACACTGATACTGTGTGAACAACCAGATTGTCAAAAGCATATACTATACATAAAGATGGACGACACATCTTCACTTCATACAAATATGAAGCCAAGATATCCCAGATACCGGTGCCACCATCTTGTACTTTTAAAACCATGTAGAGTGCGCCCAGTAGCATTCGGGGGATCGAGCCACGATAATCGACCAATCATGAGTCAGTCTCAGCTGTCAATCATGACGTTTCACTCCTGTTGGGGACAGTTACAAGAAGCAGTCGCTCTCCTTCATCTGTCGTCAGTGTTTTGGATTGAAAGCCGTGTTCTGTGCTGTTAATGGCAGCGTTAACCACCTCTCTGCCTCTCTGTCATTAGCATAGCGTAGGAGGCAGAGCTGATTGAGTGGCCATTTGGCAGTCAGAGGAAGTTCTTTTCAGGTTCCTTGTTTCTGTTCATTTGTTTCCACAAGAATGCCCCCCCCCCCCCTTACGTGACCACAAACAACTCTACATTATATAAAGATGCGATCTCTGTGTTTCAAAAATACATATGAAACAAATATGGGCTTTAATCATATTATGGGAGAAGTAGATGTTCACCAGAGCAGCAGTTTAAAATAAAACAAAACTTCCCCAGCTGAAAATGTTAAACACGTCCAGTAACCCCCACAATGCATTTCAGGATGAGATCTGTTCTTCCTTGAAGGTTAAAAATGCAACAGTTCAATACATGTGACCATTTGCTGTTTGATTCAAGTGAGATTCGAATCAAATTAAAGTGGGATTTTATTAGATTTTTTAAATTGCACATAAATCAAAGCAGTGGCGCTGAACAAGAGGTCTGTCCAGGGACATAGAATACAATTATAAAAAAGAAAATATAGTTCTGCTCCTCAGATGCTTGACATGTGAAAACTAACTTTTAATTATTGCAATTTTATACTGACAATATTTACTGAAAATAAATTTGTGGAAATTTTGAGATATTTCTAGATTAAGCCATCAATCAATTAATTAGATAGTCCATATTCACAAACACAATTTGTCCTCTGTCCTTAACCCCTAAAAAATATTATTATAATTTATACAGTACATCCACCTAATCTAGAAATAACGTATTGGTACATCTAAGTCTTTTCTAGAGAAAGGCTATTTTTTTGTATTTAAATATGACAAATATGACCTTTTCTCGATGTTCTCACCATTTGTTCACTAAAGCTGTTTCAGTCATCAAACCAGATGATGTGGTGGATCCAGATGTGGATGTACCCTCTCGCACCGCTGGATGTTGCCCCCCCCCGCCCCCCGGTTTCTGCTTCAATCAATTCATGGATCCACCTTAAAAAACAAGGTGGTGCCTCCCTCCCTCCCTCACCCTCTGCCTCACCCCTCCCTCGGCCCCTCTCCCTCGGCCTCCCTCCTCCTCCGGGCAGACAGAGGCTGATCCGGACGTCGGTTCTTTTTTTCTTCCTCCTGTTTGAATGAGCCGGACCCCCCCCTCCTCCTCCTCCTCCTCCTCCTCACCCCCGACCACCACCACCTCTCCCAGTCCCACCCACACACACACACACCAGTCACTTACTGGATCTGCTCTTTGTTATCGCAGCCTTGTGTGAGTGTGTGTGTGGAGAAAGAAGAACAAGAAGGAGGGAGTTTGCCTTTTTCCTCCTTTTTTTTGTTTAAACCGGATTGATTTCTGACTGAACCTGGATCTGGTTAGTTTCTCTCCGGGAGGAAGAAGCTGCTGCAGCCGCTTCAGGAACCACAGCCACCGCGGCTTCTTCCACAGTCCAATAAACTGCCCGGAACCAGGGCGACGATAGAGGGTTATTCTTCTTCTTCCTCCACTCGGTGCTGTCTGTCAACCTCCCTCCATTTTCGTCGTCCCCCCCCCCGCCGCCGCCGCCGCAGTTGTCAACTTGGAGCCGCGCTGGGAAATGGACAAACCCCTCTGAAGTGGAGCCGCTGCCCGCCCCATCAACACAGCCGTGATTCGGACGCGGATTCCCGGAGTGGAGGTAACCGCTCTCCCCTCTCTTGTCTCCGCCTGTTTAACCTTTCTGTTTTGTTTTAAACTTTCCCTTTCGCCCTCCCTCCACATGTGGGTTAAAACACCGTCAAAGTGACATATTCGTGCCGGGGAGAAGTCCGCCGGTCGGTTAGCATCCGGCTAACGTTCGCTCCACCGCCGCCTCTCCACCTTGACACCGACTTTCTTAGCAACTACAACCGATTTGAAGGGGTTTCCCCCACCACCACCACCACAGGTGTGAACGCACAACCCGTCGCCCTCGCCGGTACCGCGAACCTCCATTTTCCTCCACTCTCCGTTTCATTAATCTCAACCGTGTCTCCGCCGCCGACCCTCCGCCCCGCAGGCACGTTTTCTACCCGTCTCCCCCTCGTCAAAGGTCCCGGCAGTTAGCTCGGTTATACCCGCCTCTCTGGCCGCAGTCCACCGCTGTCAAGGCTCAAATCAGAAACAACGTGGACGCCAACTCGCGGTCGCGCTGTTCCATCATTTGAGGGGAATCGACCACACCGATAATCGATCCACATTCGGATAACAACTTTTGGACGCAGCCCTCGTTAGTTTCCTGCCGTTTTCCAACCAGGACACCGTGAGTGCACATCAGTTTGTAAAGTTGTCATTTTAGCCGAATAGCGTGTTGAACGTGCGGTGGATCGAAGCCGAATGGTGAAGCGGGTTCGGTTTATTCTGGGCACGTGTTTAAAATGTGTGAACATCTCAACGTTGACTGCGTAACAAAGAGGTGTTGTTAAAAATGTCAGATTCCGCGTGGTCATTTTGTGACGGGTCTCTCCCGGAGCGACGGAGCGTATCGACTGTTGCAGGGGCTGCGAGGCAGGAGTCCGACCTCCTGCGGATGTCTGGAAACAGTTTGCCCACAGAGGCTTGTTTTCCGGGTGACATTGCCCCCCCCCCCCGGTAACCTGGTGAAAACACCGGGATCACACGGGCTGTGCGGACTCCGGGTGTTTGTTCGAGGGACACTGGTTGCTGCTCTCGTGTCTCGGTGTTGAAACGTGTTCCTGGTGTGACTGGTCATGACTGCGGCGCCTTCGGGCAGAGCTGGCTCAGCTTGTTGGAGTGGTTTCCCCACATTTAGCAGCCAACAGGGTCAATTGCACTAATGCTTTCCAGGCTGTCACAATGACGGGCGGAAGTGAAGGAGAGGTAGGGATACAAATCCTTTTTTTTGGTTATTATTTCAATTAAGGGACGTTCAGCTCGAGAAGAACCGTCCTTACGTCATCTGCCAAGATGGGCGGATGAACAGCAGCAGCGCTGCTCCTTCTTTCCTCCTCTCCTCTCATTTCATCCACCTCCTCCTCCCCTCTGTATCTGGGTGTGTCCTGCCTTATTGCGTTAGGAAGGAGGGGGGATCCCGCATCTTGGCTCATGGTTACTCCTCCTCAGCTTGTGACCTCCAAACGAGGGCATTGCTCCTTCTGTTTTCCAGGGCTGCAGATTCACCAAGCAGAGGAGGCTCTTCTGCAAAGGAAATCAAACTTTGATGCCCCGTCAGAGCAAGAGGTCCCATTTTTAGGTGGTGGTGACGGGAGCGGGGGCACAGTGGCTCTGTTGTTGATTCATTAGGGGGGAAAATGGCTTCTTGTGTTTGTCAGGATTTCTCCTGCTGAGTCCACAGGTTTATGATTTGCTGCAAAGTCTTGCAGGCGCTTTAGACCCATTTGAATTAGATGGAGAAAGCAAACGTCCAGTGATGCGTTGATCTAATTTAAAGGATAGACTGCCGACCCGTCCAGGCTGCACCCTGCCTGTCGCCCCAATGTCAGCTGGGATTGGCTCCAGCCCCCTGTGACCCTCGAAGGATAAGAGATGTATATAATGGATCGACGGATGATTTATGGGATGTGTGTGGGTGCAGAGACCTGACAGACCCACATAACGGCACCATTTCATAAAGCCTGTGGATTGATTTAATCACCACAAACTTCTTGCAAACCACCAAGTGTTTTTTGAGGCAATACAATAACGTGCAGAGGACAATGTATTAAAATTGACACAGTCCTATAAGGAATCCTTCCTGAACCGGTTCAGCCGACGTGGTCCGTCACCCAGATCCTGTTGCATGTTGTCTGGTGATATAATTAGCTAATAGATGTCTGCCCGAACAGCAGCTACACTAATGGCGTTTGCTGTGTGAAATAGCACCTCTGCTGCGGTTCCCTGAAGGTTAACAGTTAAATGGAAGTGTATTTATATTTCATGAAGTCAGCAGAGGTGGTCTTTACTCGAGGCAAGGTGGTCTCTCCGTGTGATTTAACCAAAGCTAAAAAGATTAGTTGGTTAATTAAGACGCAGCAATTTTTGATAATCAGGTCATCGTTAAAATAATTTCCCTCACAAATATGTTTGGGATGTCGGTCGAATAAAGCATCACATTAACATAATGACATCACATGACATGACATGGGCTGTTTTGCAGTTCCTCAGATAAAGCTAGAATTATGCTTTTTTTTTCCAAAATACATATCTTTGTGAATCTCCACCATGTTTTTAAATAACTTAATCAAGTTAAGTATAAAAAAATGAATTGGAAACATAAGCTGCTTTCGGACATGCACTGAAATGTTGTAGAGGGGCCGCATGTGGGAACGTAAATGTCTGAGTCAGTCGTACATTTCTCATATCATAGGAAATTCACAGCGAGCGAGTGGGCGTGTTGATGATGTTTCAACATGTATCGGACACAAAACTGTAAAAAACACAACAAGATTACAAATGTCTCCGGAGGACAGAGATAGAAGACGCAGACAAAGATGTAAACTTGGAAAGACAAAGAGATTTGAGAGCTTATGTTGATATGGGCCGACGCCAGTGTCGGTGATGTTTTTAGGACATTTTCCCGTTGTTATATACGAGTCTGACCAACACGATCTTTCAAACTCTGGAAAATGTCGAACGGTGTTATGGACATTTTCCGGAGCTCGTGTCTGAGAAAGGGCTGCAGTCGGCTGAGCTCATGAGTTTGACTTGTTTAAGAGTTTGTCCTCCTGCTTCTCATGAGTTAACAGTTAACATGTTATACTGAGGTGATAGTGTTTGTCATAATGAATTTACCATGTGAACCATGCAGCTGGTTGCAGGTAATTGCATCACGCCTGTGTTTGTCCGTGCTGGCCACGCCCCCTGCTGTTATTTTTGACTCAACCATTTTTCGATTAACAGTTTTTATATGTACATTTTTGAATATATACGTCTGCCTGGTGATAGACTGACAACCCGTCCAGGAGAACCCCACTGTGGGATTGGCTGAAGCCCTCATGATACCCTGTGTAGGATAATGGGTAGGTGCAGTAAATAAATGCATGATGCCAGCTGCGGTCTACAGTGGAAATTATCATAATGAGTAATGTCTGAGGAGAATGCAGCTTTGAATCTGATGAATATTATCAGGAGGACACAGCCGTGTTTACCTACAGACTGATGATGGGGATGATGATGAGGATGATGATAGGACTGCAGGCAGAGACGGATGCTGACTCGGGTTTCCTATATATTGCTATGTTTTCGTTTTTTAAACTTAAACAACCTCCTTTCAAACAAGTATTTAAGATCCATATCAGAAATAATCCCCACCCACAGTAACACGCCTGAGGTGACTACTGAGGTCTACTGTTTTTATTCACGTGTCTGTGTGGTTGTTGAAGTGTCTGGTCCAGACAGGGATGATGTGTGTTTTCCTCTCTGTCCGTCACGTATGATGTGAGGAGCTGCAGTGGATTGTGGGTGACTGAGGTAACTGTCTTTGCATAATCTTGTTGCTGGGTTTTCTCCTCTCTGATGGATTCCTCCCAGCTGATTGCTGAATGTTTGTTTCATAATGGCATCACTACAAAAAACCCTTGCTCCCCGTTTTATTGAACTATACATACCTTTATTGAGCAGTGATGTAACAGCCTTGTAATCCAGGCCCTGAAGTGCATGGTCACATCTGCAGTGTATTAAAGCCAGCTCGTCTTCGGCTGGTTATGTGGAGGTGGTGTCGCTCTCTAAAACTGTCTGGGCAGTTACTCACCAGATTTAAAAACTGTTAACCAGACACCAGATCGAAGCAGCACACACGAACAGCAACAGTTTTTATTGCATATGTGTTTTAATGTGTGTGTGTTTTGATGAGTTGTCACCTCAGACCAACCTGCTCCACTGACAGTCAGGCTGAAAAACAAGTGTGTTAGTGTGACCTCAGCGGTGCAGACCTTCAGGCCCCAGATGGAGTGCAAACCCTCCCGAGGCTTGATTTACAGATCACAATGACCTGAGTCACCCTGCGGCAGAAGAACAGTTTCCTCCCTCTCTGCTGAACTGTCTGGATTCCAGTGTTCTGTCAGTCTATCTGTTGAATGTTGGTGATGTTCCTGTGGGGATCTTGTTCTGATTACATGTTTGGTATCGGGAGCATATAATAGATTCTCTTGAATGAAGGCAAGTTCATATGGATAAAATCCTCAATCACAGAAAGTTAATTTGACAACTGTGATGTCGAGGGCTGTAGAGGTGTCAGAATTTAGATTTCGACATTAGCATGTTTTGATAGCATGCAGAGAGCACTTAAATCAGTCATAATAGAATGATCAATTGATGACTAAAATAAACATTAGTTGCAGCTCTTATATCTAAATAAATTATTATGCGGCATATTTTCTCCGAACCCAAGAGGAATGTTTATTTATTTTCTTTTCCAATGAACGAATTATCTGTAAAATCACTTAAGCAGATCAATGCAGAAATCCAGTAAATCTAGCATTGTCATTTGGGCTCTTACAGAGAGATTAGAAGGTTAGATACTTTGGTATAAACAGTAAAAATCTCCCTGTATCATATCGCTCAGCCCTGGTTGGTGGGACACGTCACTGTGACAGCATCATCCAGTCCTACACCAGAGTATGGTGTCATTCACAGCCAGGACCGACTGAACCTAAACGTCAGCTACACTGCTGAACGTGGAGGTTTTTAAAATTCAGTGAAATGTGGAAACCCCTCAGCAGACGGAATCCCTGCCTGTGAACCAGATCCAGCAGCGCACACTGTCTCTTATGTAAGTCCACATCAATTATTAATGGACGCAGTGCAGCTGTGAGAAGCTCAGTCCTATATTTAAGATATGGATGGTCTCCGCTCAACATAGCCTCACTATTTGTGGTTATAATAGGGCTGTTGGCCTTTATAATTATTTCATAATTCTGCTGGCAGGAAAGAGTTCATCCATATCCATCCAAATACAGCTGTGTGCAATGCTGTTATTTATTCATCATTTTCTAAATTTAACTCGGAAAGCTTCGAGTTAGTCTAACGAGACAGATAAAAACACAATATGATACCACGTAGTAATTGAAGATGTTGACATATGAATTAAACGTTTAACGGCATGACTTTGGACATTTACACGTTATATGAGATGATGCTTATCAAAGCTGCAACTAATGATTGTGATCATTATCGGCTAATTCCCTCAATTGATTAAAACAAAGGGTTTTTGCGGTTGACTGCCAGCTCATGTAATGGTTTGTGTGTATGAATTGGTTTCATTCATCTCAGTGCCAGTGCACTGTTAAAGGCAGATTGTGGTTTCTGATTTATTATTAAGGCTTCTCGCTGGTTCCAATCTCCTGTTTTTAATTTGTTTTGAATCCAAACTAAATATTATTTTCTTACACAAATGATTTCCTCTCGCTTCTACTTAGCTTTTTAATGTTTGCTCGTAAGCTGCTGTCAGTGAAACTCGACACGTCCACAGATGTGGTATAATCCCTTCCTCTCCTGGTAGGATTTGAATGCAGGTCTATCAAAATTCGAACTTGTCAAACAGCGCTTCTTATTATATACACTGAGAATATGTATATCCAGCATTTCAAAAAGTGTTTCAAATGTAAACTTGATGTGAAAGTGTCGGGGTTTGTTGACGATAGTTTAGCACGACTGAAGTGAACCCAATCAAGTTTGAGAAACAGTATTGGACTGATGGGATTTGTGCTTTGATGCATTTTAAGGGCTTTTCAGGAATCTTATTTAATACGGTTGTAGAAAATAGATTTTTCAAAATTTCTGATTGGCTGACAGGCCGGCTTAATATATCTGCAGCCCAACCCAAGGTTGAATGCTTTGACAAATTAGGGCTGGTCTTTGTTTCACCCCGTCTCACACGCACCAGCAGAAGATGCCACACGTGCAAAGTTCAAACCTGCTCGGCGTGCAGGGTATGTTAAAGTACAGGTAACCATAGCAACAGAACGAATGCTCCAGGCTCTGTTAGCAGTTAGCTGACCGGTGAAACTAACCAACCCACGGATTAATACTGACTCGGAATGCACTTTAAAGCTCAGAGGAGGATTCAAAAACAGCTGAGCCATGTTCCTTTGGTCAGCGGAAACGATAGAAGAAACAATAACAGGACTCTAAGATGTCCACACAGAGACGATAATGAACTCATCATCAGTGTTGTCCGTCTTTCCATTGGACGTAACTGTCATGGGGACACCACGTTGCTGTGGGTCCGCTGGCTTTTGTAAATATACATGCATGTGTCGTGGAGGCGTCGGCAGGATTGACGATTATAACTGGACCATCTGAAAGTGTCCTCCTGACACATGCTTACATAACGTGTGTGTGTGTGTGTGTGTGTGTGTGTGTGTGTGTGTGTGTGTGTGTGTGTGTGTGTGTGTGTGTGTGTGTGTGTGTGTGTGTGTGTGTGTGTGTGTGTGTGTGTGTGTGTGTGTGTGTGTTGTTTGGCAGGTGTTTTGTGGGTGGTAATGTGGGCGTTTATGTTTGTGAGTGACAGACAGAAGGGCTTGAGCTGCAGGAAGGATATTCAGCAACAGCATGTTCCTCAATACTTGAAGATCTGAATCAAAGAGTCTCTCTCTACACTTGTAATATTAGTGTGTTGACGAGGGTTCAGGTTCAAAGATTAATTTTCAATTTGTGAAAACCTTTGCAGGCTGAGAAACCTTTAGGGGCCTAATTACCCGTAACCTGGAATGAGCAGCACATATGTATATGCATGTATGTGCATATATGCATATGAAATGTTGATTGAATTGATTGAATCAGATCCAAATACATTAGGTCCTCATTCATAGCTTTATGGACTAGAAAGGCTCCGCACAGACCTCTGACAAGTCTCTTTACATATATTCAAACCACCTAAACATTCATACTGAGGATTATGCAGACGGGTGGACCCAGGCTGCTGTCTTACCATCCTGTGCACCTTGTTTGTGGTTTTGTGACATCAGTGTAGGTCGACACGGCACAGCAGCCCTGTCTTTGTATACCACACCCAAATTTAGTTTCCTGACATCCGACATTAACTGCTCAGGTCCTGAGGTGTGAACACGAGGCTCTGAATTTAAAGGGGGCGCAAGGATTATCTTCAATAAGAAACCAAATGTGAAAGAAAACACACTTTTCCTGCTGATCTCATCTGTCCTCCTGGTTGCAGTATAGACACACCATACATATACACACATTTAAAATGTATACATATTGATGATCTGAAATTCAAAGGGGACTCTGTCTGTTTTTGCTCCTTTTCCCTCTCACTGCTCCAACTTTAACTTTTCTCACCTCCTAAAGGTGTGTGTGTGTGTGTGTGTGTGTGTGTGTGTGTGTGTGTGTGTGTGTGTGTGTGTGTGTGTGTGTGTGTGTGTGTGTGTGTGTGTGTGTGTGTGTGTGTGTGTGTGTGTGTGTGTGTGTGTGTGTGTGTGTGCTGATGAAGCCGTCCATGCAGAGAGGTGTTGAAGCTTGTTGTGAATGTGATGAGCTGCAGTGAGCACGTGTGTGTGTGAGCTCTTGTACAGCTATCTTTGTCAGGACCAGTTAGAACCTACGGAGTGAGGACATTTTGGGAAAGTGAGGACATTGGCCGGTCCTCACTTTGTGACCCCCCCTTTTAATGGACTGATTAGGGGTTGGTAAGACATGGTTTTAGGGTTGGGTTAGGCATTTAGTTTGGAGGGTTAGGGTACGGGGCTAGGGAATGCATTATGCCAATGTGTGTCCTCACTAAGAGCTGTGTGTGTGTGTGTGTGTGTTGCTGTGGGTTGTTACTGTGTTGATGTGTGTCAACAGTTGAGGATCATATTATCTCTGGTATCTGTATGTATTTGTTGGTGATTGATCAATGTATTTATGGTCTAACAATTCACATTTGAAAGAACGGATAAAGCTTTTGTTGTTGAGTTTATCGTCGGTACTGTTTTTAGGGTCACACAAAACGTTCTTCTCCGACCCATACCACATCATTCCAATGAGTTTTGTGGAAATCCCTCCAGCAGTTTGTGTGTACTCTTGTTAACTAACAAACAAACGCTGTAGAACACGTGACCTCTTTGGGTGGAGGAAATGATCTCTTGCATTTTTTCATGTCCAGTTGAGAAACAGTTTATAAACATGGAAGAATTGTCTGTGAGCTCAAATCTGAGATAACAACCGACTCAGTGTTCCAATGTCAGCAAACATACTTTAACACATTGAGCTGTTAAGCTGGATGTATACTTTTATACTCACATGCTGTAGTTTTAGAGTATACTGTAAGTAGCTGCTGCAGCTGACTACTCTTCAAAAATGTAACAAGAGATTTGCGCTACAGTGACCACAGAGATAAGAGACTGTTTCCCCTCTGACAGAGATTGGTCAGCTTGAATACAACAGGAGGCATGTTCAACAGTCTCATAGTCATCACTGAAACATAGTGGACCTGCTTCGTATCACAAAATGAATATTAGACTGTAAATACTGCAGAGAATTTAATTAAATGGACGAACCACCGACTGTATGATGCATTCCTTCGGTGTTGTGTCGTCCCTGAACTATAAATCAAACCCTTGTGCATAATGAAGTATAAATCCTCCTCACAGCGTTAGTGCTCTGGACTTTGAGCAGGCGGCAGCAGGGCAAAAATCGGACCAACATCATGTGACATGTGTGAACTGATCATGCAACAAAATGATGATTTGATATCGGAAGTTTAGCTAAATGACGAACAGCTGTGAACTGACTCAGCTCCCGAGTAGTTTTATAATTTTTATAATTCAATTTGTGCAGATTCTGTAGGGGGTGTGTGTGTGTGTGTGTGTGTGTGTGTGTGTGTGTGTGTGTGTGTGTGTGTGTGTGTGTGTGTGTGTGTGTGTGTGTGTGTGTGTGTGTGTGTGTGTGTGTGTGTGTGTGTGTGTGTGTGTGTGTGTGTGTGTGTTAAGGCTGGCAGCTTACTTGGCGTCCCTCTGCAGCATGTTAACAACTGATAAAGATAAGAGAGTAAAGAGCGGGATGCTGCAGGAGAAAGACAGTGTATCAGAGAGCTTTTTACCAACACGCTGCCAGAACTGAAACTTACAGCGCAGAGCTGCTCTGACTCAGCTGGTGGTTCATTATTTCATAAGCAGCAAAATCAAATTTTCTTGCTCTGTGTGTGCGTGTTAAATACTTAAATATTGTTTCAATATGTTTTTCTAGGATGATTCCTGAGCCTATTTCCTCCTTCATGCCCAACGACCCTCAAAACAATAAGTGGCATAGAAGATGAATGGATAGATGGTTTAGTGGACAGATTATCTGTCTAAACCAAAAACTGTTAAATAAGAACGTCCTCTTCAAATTGAAATGTTTTTATACCGTTTCAATATTGATTTATAATCCTGTTTTAAAGATGGCCTTGGAGCCTGAAGGTTCTTAGCTGCTCCCAGGACTGTGCTCTCTTTGACAGAGATCTCAGATGTTGTTCCTGGAATCTTCCAGAGCCTCGCTCTCGCAGTCTGTGGGCTACAGACCTGAGTGCTGCCATTACCACTGACACCACTGTGCTGTCAGTTTCCACATCTTCTGTCGCTCCACTTTCAGCCCCCGGTGTCTTTTCAACTTCTCGTGTTCCTTCTTCTTACTGTTGCTTGGGAACGCTTCATCCATCACCCCTTCCTTGCTCCACTGTTTGTCGACCGCCACTGTGTCCGGTTGGTTGGCCAGCACAAGCTGCCCAGATACCGTGGGACGGATCAGTCTGGATCTGGGGTAGCTCAGTCGATCTCAACCACCTTCAAATGCGTCTTCCATTTTGACCTTGGGACTTCTACCCCTCGCTCGGTGCAGATGTTCCTGTGCACTGTGCCAGCCACTTAGTTATGGTGTTCCATGTAAAATGCAGAATATAGACATTTTAAATTAATGAAGAATTATATAATCACCATCAACGAATTCCGTCATTGATTTCTAACATTATTTACAGTGTCCTAACATTGTCAGAGATATTTAAGGCAGAGCAACCAAATTGTGAGACTTACAGCAAAATCTGCCAGCTGAGAAATTAATATTGTACTGCAGGGGAAAGAAAACAGCATATTGCCCCACCCTGTTACATCCTGGAAAATGTGACTGTTTGTCTCTTCTGACGTAAAGTAAATATGATATTTCAACACATTAAGAACTCACATTAGTGTCCATTGGCAGCACCGTGTTCCACTAAGTCCTGTAGGCACTGATGTTTTTTAAAGTCTGCAGGGTACTCGTATGGTGTAGAGCGAGGTGTGTGCTTGTGCGTGTGTGTGTTCTCTCAGAGACAGTCAGGAAGAGGCGTCAGTCAGAAGAGGAAATGAGCAGATGGAGGGCGGACACAGAGCCAACAGGAAGTGGAGGCCTGATGGTTTCCTCATGTTGTGTTGGCAACAGTCAGGATTTCACTTCCCTGTTCCCAACACAGCCAACAGGTGCTGTGTGTGTGTGTGTGTGTGTGTGTGTGTGTGTGTGTGTGTGTGTGTGTGTGTGTGTGTGTGTGTGTGTGTGTGTGTGTGTGTGTGTGTGTGTGTGTGTGTGTGTGTGTGTGTGTGTGTGTGTGTGTGTGTGTGTGAGAAGCGTTTCAGTTCTTCACCTCAGAAGGACTCTCTGAAAAGACCTTGAGAAGTGTTAGAGGGCCAGTTTCCTGGACCATGACTAATTACAGTTTAAACCCAGCAGATGTGGAGTCGGGTTTAAATTACACACGTTCTGTTCCGTTCGGTCCAACTATTATCTAAAGCTGTTGAGCTCCTCTGGAAGCCGTAAAATGTAGTTTTGGTAAAAAAATGTAAGTGGAACCAAAAAAAAGAAAGTTAATTCAGTTGTGTCACCACCAGAATCTTCACCACTGAGATCCTCTGTGGCAACAGCAGCACACGTGTGTTCCATTGCAGAGTGTTTTTAAAATAACGGCCTCTTCTTTGTCACTGAGGGGAACTTTTAAGACTCCAGGTGACTGTGACGGAACTAAATGATCTGCTCAGGTCTTGTGGTTGCCAGGGCGATATGTTGTCTCCTGAGGACTTTTTTTTTAATATTGCATCCTGACATATTGTGTGTGGCTTTGTTAAAGGGAAACATTTTAGACAACGTATACAGGAGACATCTGAATTTACGCCCCCGGAAAAAGTCTTCCATACGTTTAAACATTATCTACTAGGTCTCAAATGAGTTTAGGGGCTTGCTTATGTTAACGTTCATTTGATGCGACTTTGTCATGTCTCCATGTGTTGTAGTTCTTTCTTGGCTTGGCTGGGGGAAAGACCTTTTGCAAGATAACATGACTTTTCAAGGGTTATTCGCTGCATAGCTCATGTCTCTCTTACATTATCGTCTTAAAAAGATAAGCTTATAGATAGATAACTTGTAGAAATTAGCAGAAACCCCACATTCATATACTACTTATTTTTACTACAATACTTGCATAAAATAAGCTTTCCTAAATTCCAGAAAAGGTCAGGAAGCCACAATCCTGTAACACAATGCTTGTTTTAATAATATACCTTTAAAATGTTGATTCATAATGTTAGCTTTTGCGTGTCCTCCTTGGAGACTAGTTGAAGATGACCCGGTACATCGCTGCCCATGTTTATTGTTGTTGATGCATTAATATCTTGGACAATTCTCATTCACTACTTGAAATGAAAATTGAGGGAATATTGATTTTTTTTTTTTTTCCTCCCAGTTTGTCAGAAGTAATTTAATTTATGACCGAGGAAAAATCTAATCTTATTGAATCATTTATTTGAATCATTGAGTTTAATCAATATTAATATCCAGTGTTATCAAATCTTCTTATATTCTCAGTGTATTTCATCTATGCAAATGTATCTTTATTGTTTTTGTGTCTGCTCATAGTCCATGTATTTAGATTCCTACTGAAGAGAAGGGGAGAGAAGCACATCCCTGATGCTGACTCATGTACAACACATTTTTGTACTTCTGTGTATTATTCAGGGCACCTCCCCACCAACACAGAAAACTCTGTTGTTTAGGCTCCGTTGCCATGGCTCCATTTTCCTACATATTTTTAAAGCATTGCCAAAAGCGGTCATGAGAATAGGCGGGTCAGTATCTGTGGGGGAAACCCTGCTGACATTCAGTTGTGGTTCTCGTTCAGATTGTAGACGCAGCAGACAGTGGTTGTGGTTTGTTTTCCGTCCTCAGCGTCAGTCACATGTTGAGCTGACAACATGGAACTCCTGTGACGAACACATTTCCAGCCCTGCACGGATTTCGGTCCTGGTCTCTGCTGGGAGAACGGGGTCGCTGGTATGCAGTGTTTGTGTTGTCGACGCTGGGCGTGGCTCTGTTTGATTACGGTGACTATACAGTCATCACGTACCCATTCATCACGGTGTGAGCACACAGAAACACACACCTCGGATCTGAACACTTGCTCTGCTGACACTGTCAAGACGCTCCAAACTGGGACAAGCTGAACATTTTAAAACATAAAAAAAAACATCAGAGGAGCAGGGACCTTGAAAAAAATCGCCACTGTTCCACTTGAGTTTCTTGAACTCTAAACGTCATTATAACTCAGTGGCTTGTGACCCTGAGGAGCAGAATTAGATGTGGAGGGTGGTTCTTCTGACCTGTTATTCTGTTTGACACTCACTGTAGTCTGAGAGCCTGTGGCCTCAGTGCTGTGAGATCATGTGCTCAGTGAAACTGAAGTGGCTTTTCATTTCAAAGTTCACCAGAGAAAAAACGAGGCATGGGGGGGGGGCATGTTTTCATGTGACTTTGAACATGTCATATGCCGTGTTCTGCTTTTAACATTATTTACGGAGATTGAACATTTTGAATTGTTACCTCTGTGATGTCCAGACTACAATGTTGTGAAGAAACCAGAGGCTGTAGCTAAGGTGGTCGAACAGGTTGTTGACAAATTGCTGGATCTTGTCCCATATCTTTTCTACATTCTGTTCGGTAAAATACACGTTTTTACATAAGTGCTGATACGATCTGACTGTGAAAGACTAATAACGACTGATTTTATCAACCAACCAATAAATCAGTCGTACTTGAGTATTTCAATGTGGTTTCTAGGAGATAAAGTTGCGGAGAGCCAAATACTGAACCTCAAACTTCTCCTGAGATGTGTGTTGGTATTGAAGCTTTGGATTAAAGTGTCTTTAGCTAAATGTTTTATCGTGTCATGAACAGCTTAAGTTGAAGCACTGAAAAAAGAGGCACTTGGTGTTAAAGTGCTGAAATGAGTCTGAGAGTAATTTGACGTACAAACACTGAGAGGAGAAACAAAATTAAATGTAGTGCTCACTGCTCAAACCAGTTGATTAATCTATTCATGGTTTTAACTTTTTCTTTCTTGATGTGACTCAGTCACTCAAACTCTGGGCACTGATCCAACACCACAGCTCTTTATGGAGACGTTCAAACACCAATATGTTTTTGGGGTTGTGAAATGTTTTATATTGGATTGAGTGTTTATGAAAATGTGACATTTCTTTAGCAAACATCAAGAGACGCACTATCACAGTTTTGTCTCATCGATGTAACCGACAGTTCTGCTGTAGGTTTACTGTCACAGACCTGACCAACGCCACTGATCCGCTGTGATTGCGGTTAATGACCTGGTGCTGCACCCACTGTCCTCTACTGGTGCGTTTACACTGTCCCCGGGGGAGAGGGACCTTTTGAGGACATCTGTTCCTCTACCTGCATCTCCACCTGGACGAACCGGGGTCTAAATTAAATTTGAATAGGGGACAGTTTTATCCCAGAAAAAGTTCCTGCTCTGAAGATTCAGGAACTTTCTGGCAGGGGCTTTGTCTTTGGGGCATTGTTGTTTGTCTTGTAGTTTGTGAGAATCATTAAACACAATAAGGAAGCCTGAGAGATTTTACGACTGATGGACTGACGATTAAGTTTGGTCTTTGTTGTCAATTTTAGTAGAAACGATGTGAAAGGCGATGGTCGCAATTGTGATTCAACAACAGACAAGTTTGTCTCCGCTTCCTGGGGCTTTGGCCTCAATCTGCTGGATGAACTTAATACTCTGGGAAAGTCCTTGGAACTTTTGATGGACAAGCACCTCAAGTGTCTCCACAGAAACGGCGTCTCAAAGCTAATTTCACCAAATCACTTCCCTGTTCATAATGTCCCAGACCAAATATGACCTATGAAACATTGCAGCTCATAAAAGTTATTAGGATAAAGGTCAGTCTGTGTTTACTGAGCTGCTGTAATTCATCACACTTTGTTAATTATGTTAGAACATGTATTTTCAAAGGTTCAAAGTATAAATAACATGACATGACATGACATGTCTTCTATATGAAACTTAAACATTTCATAACTTAAACCCAACATTGTTGGATCCCTCCTGCACAGCACTGGTTGGGACACTGTGACATGTGTTGTCCTTCTGTCGTCCTGCTGAGACAGAAACTGGCGACTGTTTCCTCTCTCACCTCCTCTCATTCATCCTCTGAATACGACTCTGTCACACACTCGGCTGATCGCACTGTGAGATTTCCTCCTCCCGACCGTTGACTTGAATGGCAGCTTGTGTTTTCTGCGTCCGCACACACACATTGTCTACTCGCTGTCAGCCTGAACAGCCACTTTCTCATAGAACCCAGGAATGTTTGGTGTCACAATGTCCAACTAGTTTTCAGCCCAACAAACAGCAGACTGTGAGCCTTTTTTTCCACTCTGCTCTTGGTCACAAGATGCTCCACCAACAGTCATCTGAGTAATGTGCCGTCTCACTGCTGACGACTGCAGGAGGCCGAGAGCTGTTTGGGTTGTTTTCTCTGCACAAGAGGAGAGAAAATGTCCAAACAAATGTTGTTGTGTACAACGGAGCCAATTAGACTCCAGACTGTGGTAGCAGACTAATACTCAGCTGAGGTTTTGTCATAAAACACCATATACACTAACAGCTATGTAGTTATTTACTTGGTTGTTGGTTTTTATGATTTCTTAAGTAGTAATAAGTGGAGAAGGGCTAAGGCCACATCTATGTTTACGCCTGCCGTCCTCACTACAGCTGTTTTAATCTGAAAAACTCTGGGGCTGTGTTTTCAGTATGGAATCTGCAAAAATTGAGACATTCAGCAACAAGGATGTGGTAATTTCCTTCCTGATTGTTTGTTATCAGTCACGATTCAACTGCCAACACCAGAGGCTAAACGCTCCAAACACTCTTTCCACTGGTCAAAAAACCACTAACACCCACTAATATCTGGCTTTTGTCTGTAATGGGAAAGGATCCAATCAGCATTCACTCTCAGGTCAATCGACTCTACAGAAGACACAGGGTTTTTTTTTCAAACTCCTCTACTGGTAATGGGAAAGGAGTCAATCACCTTTTCTTTTTCAGACGGTTTACCCACGTTCTTTTGTCAGTAACGGTTCCTCTCTATCGTTGCTCCGAAAAGAAATCCCTTGTGTTACTTTTGTTGTTGCTGTATTATTCTCTGTAACTAAGCAGCTGGCTGCGGAGGAGACAATCTGCTTCCTGTTTACACTGTCACACACACATGGCCAGTGTACGTGAATGTCAACGTGATATTTTTAGGTATTAATAATTTGGGTGTTAGTATGGACGTGGATTATTACTGATACAGAGCTAAAACACAAGTGTGGGCAGAGATTGTTTTAGTTTTAAAAGGCTTTTTTAAAAAATATATGAATGTAGGTTCCAGTGGTGACAGTTCTGCTAGACAGTAACAAAGGTGTTTTTCTGAATCTCTGTGCTGTGAGGACATCAAACTAAAAGGGTTTGTGAGGCTGCAGCAGAATCAGTCAATTAGATGGATTCTCCCTCTTCTTCCAGGACTCTCCTGAGATGGAGCTGGATAGACCTCCACCGTAGAGATGAATAATGGCCATCATAATGACCCCCATACTCTGATGTAGGCCCCACTTGTCTGATTGATTTTTTTCAAACTGGTACTTCTATTAATTCCTGTGATTGACAGGGAGCAATGTACCTTTTAAAGTATATTTCTCACAGCCTGCACTGCATATAGCCAGATTTCACTCTGAATTCCATGTTAGGAGTGGACAGCTCAGAGCCCTGTGATGAAGATGACGGTGAAGGTTGTAGGGCTGGTTTCCTGAAGGCGGACTTTAATGCCTCTGTTCAGTCCACAGTGACTTCAGAAATCTCCACAAGGAGTAAAGTGGAAGAACATGTTATTTTATATGGATTGATTATCGTTCCCAGCTCTTTATGTCCACAGTGAAACCAGTGACTGTTCATAAGATGCATGACAGCTCACATGTTTACTCTACAATCAAGTAAAAGCCGTTTGGTGAAAGTACTTTTACGCAGTGAAACAACAGCTGAGACTGACTCATGACTGGTCGATGCTCTATGGCTCCAAATGACACCACCAGTGCAAGATGGCAGCAGCCGTGTCCAAGATATCTTAACTTCATTTCTGGATAGTCGGAGGAAGTGGTGACGTGTTTTCCATCATTATTTAAAAGTCTGAGTGAAAACAGAAAGCTCACAGAGGAACATCATCGTAGTTGATGAATTTAGATTTGAACATCTGGCTTTGAAGATAACAACCTCATCAAACACCTTAAATGGTCAGATTTAAGTTTCCTGTATTGAGTCAGTTGTGAAGATACGTCTCGTTCTTGGCATGACTCATTTTCTATGATCAATTAAACTCAGTCGCCTCATGTGTCCTTCAGCGGAGAACCGCTCCTCTGTTGTTCTGTCTCTTCTGAGGTAAAACTAGATTTTTCCTCAGTGAGGAAATGGAAGATCAGTGTGATGGTCTCACAATAAAGTTCTTTATCCTGTTGTTTTGACCTTTTCCAACTCGTGCTCTTCCCCGTGCACCCTGTGGTCTCTTCTGAAACACACGGTGAATACGGCTGCTGCTTTTCAGCCACCAGGGAAGAGAAAATGTGTTTCTTTACATATTTATATAGACGCCTGACATGACATATAAATCAATATATAATGAAATATGACTCACTGCAGTGATTCCTGCAGGAAATAGGTCAGCAGAGGTGGAAAAGTTTTTCCAGACATCTCTCTACAAGTCGATTTTTCTCAACTTGCAACAACACTGAAGTTTTTCTTGCAACACTTTACAATCAGTCTTATATATCTCATAAGGATCTAACCGTTTCTTTTAATGCTACTGGAAAGGTTTATTTTAGCTTTTATGATGCTAGAGACCTTATGTAGTTGGGTTGCCCGTCCATCTGTCCCATGTTAGAGAACAGGATATCTCAAGAATGCCTTTGGGGAAAAAACTTAAAATCTGCATCAGAAATTAAGTGAGAATTTGCCCATTTCTAGGTGAACTAAATATGCAGGCGTAGTCTTACATGTCACTGTTTATAACACTGCTAATATCCTTTGCTGGACAGGCTGAGAAGAGAATACCCACTTCTATTGGCACCACTACACCACTGGACATGATACAACGTGGGAACCCCCTTATATAAGAAGCTGATTTCATAAGACTGATGTTAAGTTGTTGTTTTCAGTTGTTCATGCAACATGGCTGCTTGTCTATCAACACCAACACCAGAACAATTCATGATGACAAAGTACAAACTCAGTGGTGACCATCACACACAAACAGACACACACACACACAGACAATAACTGTTCCCTCAGCACGGCAGACACGAGGAGACGCTTTTGTCAATTAGGTTTAGTGAAGAGGAGCACTAATCTGCTGCAGTAACTCAGCTGTGTAATAAATGACAAATTAAGAAGCTGCTGCTGAAAGCAGGAGTCACGGCAGCTTGTAACTAAGCAAAGGAGGAAGGAAACAAACTGATTGGTGTTCCAACAGCCAAACACTTCCTCCTGATAAGCAGCAAAAACAAAGTGACTTTAAATCTGAGCTGCTGCAGCAGTGGAACGGGAACCTCCTCATTGCTCCCAGTATCAGTCAGTCTGGGGGCCTCTGGTCTTTGAATATGTTGCAGGAGGTGTGTTCAGACAGAAAAGACTTGTTAAGTTGCCCTTTTAAAGATTCCAGTTATTGAGATAAAGTGCCTCCGACGGCTGTTTATGAACTGCACTGCCAACTTTATATGTAAAGCAGCTTAATGAGTCAGACGGGGGATCATTTCCATATTCATTCAGGCGCTGTGTGGCCTGGTTAAAACACAAGCTTCTGTTTAGAAAGAAACTGACTGTGTTCAAATTAACCTGTTTCCTTCATGTTGACCAGAAACACTCAGAGGTTGAAGATAATTCAATTCAATGATTCATGGTTAGTTGATAAGCAGAAAACTATGTGTTATGTTTTTGTCTTGGTTTGTCGTTTATTTGTCAGTCTGTTTGTGAGTTAGCAGCATTGCACAAAAACATCTGATTGGATTACCACAAAACTTGCTGCAAGGTTGTGGTATGCGTCAGGAAAGAGGCCTTAAGATTTTGGTGCAGATATAAAATGTGTTCAGAGTTTATCTTTGCATTGCAGTCGTAGTATTGGGAGTGAATATGAATCAGTTCCTAACGAAACCTCTCGGTGACGCCTGGTATCTGTTAAAATTGAAATGTCACAAACTGCGTCTGAGTGTCAGAGGTGACCTGACATGTTTCCGGCGTGGAAACACCGATGTTTAGACATATACGGTAAAATATAACATAGATTTCTGGATGTGTGGTCACACTATGTCCTGCACTTCACAAACCGTTACACGCGACTGATCCTGAGCTCTGTGGCACATTGAGCCATGAAACCCCTGATGTCGAGAGGAAGGTGCAGGTCCCGAGGTTCGTATTGTCTCTTTGCGTTGTCTTGTCAGGATTATTTCCAGCCCCGTGCTGTCGTATTTTTGTCATTTTCTTATTCTTCTTCATTTATCTCGTGAGAGAAATGCGGCTGTGTCCCACTTGGTGCGTCCTGCTTATCAACGAGTTGCAGACAGCCGCTGTTATCTAACATGTTTGAGATGCTCTCCAAGTCTCACTGACATGCCTCGGCTTTCTGTCACATGAATCTGCATTGTGTAGGAAAAACTAGTTTCTCTGTTGTTCTAATGTAAATTAGAAACATTTAGGCTCAAAATACCCTCAGGAGTTGATGCTCTAAAAGAGGTGAAATTGGCCAGTACCTTTTACTTCTCACTGACAGTTCAGTGCTAATATTACTGACTAGTTTAGCTAACACAAAGTAACAGTGATGGTTCACTCCTCAAGATTTTCAGTAAGAACTGATGATCAATCCAAACCTCCTTGATTGAAGCTGTAGAGAGTTTTCGATTTGAGGCTCCACCTGTTTGTATCCAGCCCAGGGGAGGTCGGCTCCCTCCAACCCCAGCTGCAGGTGCTGTCACCTGGGCCATATCAAAGGCAGGTCGGCCCTCCCTCCCAGCTCCATGGAGCTCGTTAGCTGTCAGAGCTAATTAAGAGGGTCTTTATCGCACAGATGCTAACGCACTTCAAAAGAGATTCCCTTCAAAGAACACACAGGTCAGAATGGGAATAAGTGAAAGGGAAAAATAAGTATAATTTCATGTTAAATAGTTACAGCGTGTAAAGGACAGGTTGAACTAAAAACCATGGAGGTTGTCCATGGTTTTTAGTTCCTTCACTGGTGGGGTTTCAGGTTTTCCACCTGACTTTGGAGCTTAACTGCATAGACTTGCTCACATTCTGCCATAAGAGCATTAAGGCCAATTCACTGTTTCCATGTTTGCATGCTAGCAAGGGTCTGCAAGGGTCTGCGTGATCTAAATCTTGTTGTCTTCTACAAACTGTCCTCAAACACTGTGAGCAAACTGGCTGCAGATGTGCCAAATACTGTCTTCCTTTCGTTTTTTTTTGTTGGTTCATTCTAATACAACAGCAAAGAAGTGATTGTTCTCTCTGTCAGGAGGTCAGTCATTGTAGTATCAATAGAAGGCCGTCAGCGTCCATCCGAGGCCAAGCTGAAACCATGAGCTGGCCTTTAGGTCCAACATGTGATGTTGTCCTGGCTCACAGTTGGTGTTTCTCTTCATCACGTACAGTAGGTGTTGTGTGGGGCTGACTGGCTCATGCACACAGGCCAGTCAAGTTATTCCACACTGTGATACTGTGTGTTGTAACAAGAGAGATTCAAACACAAACTTCTGATAGTTGGAAGCAATCTATTGTTTAATATTATTTTATAGTGCAGTCTTGAGGTGGTAGTGAAATGGCAGTTAAAACTTCTTTATCTTCTGTAATGTGACCTTTATCTTAGTGAAACATGGCCCTTGGTATGATTGGATAGCTGAAAACAAGGCGTGACTTATCAAATACAGAGTGCTTAAAGGTTGTAGGGAGATAAAGAGCTGTAGAGAACTGTTTGTCAACCTCTATTTTAGATCATTAGGAGGAGGATGAGAGCGGAATGAATAAATGAGACCATGGCCCAAAATGTATGATGTCAGAATACCAGCTACTACTACTACAAAAAGAAATACATTTAATAAACTTCCGCTGTGAAAACAGCGTATGGGAGAAACATAGATATCTTGGATACGGGTGCGGCCATATTGAGCTTTTCACGTAATCACGTAGTCCAGTCACTCATACAATCTATCGTCTATCGTGACATTTCACCCACGTTTTTATATCATCGATTTACTTAGTAAGAACAAACCTACTGGAGAAAAGACCACTTGGACATAGTGTGACAGAAACCACCTGTCCATATTCTTTTTTCCACATCATGCACCAGTATCTCCGCTCCCTCCAGCAGTGTTTACTGTTGAAGATGAACACAAACACACACTCACATTAACGAGCAGAAACGCACACAGGGACGACTATATCAACTCTAGCACACACATCATTTTGCCCGCATTCACAGAACAATACCCTCGACCTTTTTAAAAGGGGGAGATGTGTTACAGTGATTGGATCTAATGTTCCCAGGCATCGAGAAGCCGTTGTGTTCGTTGCTGCAGAGTTCAGCAGTGTTTACAGTAAACACGGGCCTGTTAGTGAGGGCAGAGCAGGAGACACCTGACGCCCGATGACGCTGCTCCTCACCACACGCGCTCATTAAAAACAAGCACGCAAGCTATCGTTTTTGCTGGAGATGACATTTTACACTCAAAACTACATTTTGAGGACATTTTTCAGTCTGTACTCCAGGAGCTGTGTCATAAAGCTTTCAGACACATCTTGTGGTCTT
This sequence comes from Verasper variegatus, assembly GCA_026259375.1. Taxonomy (NCBI): domain Eukaryota; kingdom Metazoa; phylum Chordata; class Actinopteri; order Pleuronectiformes; family Pleuronectidae; genus Verasper; species Verasper variegatus. The sequence continues at coordinate 24,195,362 of CM048040.1, read as the reverse complement.
CATCAGTGGTTGGAGTTTGCTCAACAGCCAAAGAGATGGTTTAGATTTATTGGTTCGTCGATCAAAATCAGCTGATGTTACATAACTGTATCACGTATAACAATCTACACTAATTCATCATCTAAACTTGCAGTAGGTGGATCATACTTGTGTTTGTCCCACATGGACGATACAATTTCATGAAAAGCGTCAACATTAAAGCGACATGGCTCCAAGTCTTCAGTGGTTTTGCATTTGCAACCTCTTTCCCTTCATGTGCTGCAACAATGGAGGCTTTTTTCAGACTGTTGCTTGTGCACACTCTCACCTGGGGACAGACCAGTGTCCACACACAAACACTCACTAACACACAGAGAGAAAGGCTGCAGCAGCTCGTTTTCAGTGTGTTTGGGTTATGATCAGTGTGGATTGGGCCCCTGCAGTGATGAACAGGCTGAGCTTCAAACAGGATTATTGCATCTCTGGACGCTCTCCAGATGTTGCTGCTTTGTTTGGTTCAGATCCATCTTCTTCTTCCTGGTTTGGTCTAAAACATGATATGAAGGACACAAAGGACAACTCCTGAGAGCTGCTGCCGTCCAGGGTTTATCAGCGGTGACTCTCTGATCACTTCGTTGTCTCTCTGCTGTCACGGTGCCCACTTACTTCATCTAGAGACAGGGCTTCACTGTCATCAGGCACTTAGACAGAGGGATGGGTTTCTATAGCTTCCATTTTGGATCCAGGTCGGAGTTGGTAAAATGCCCGTGTTCATTCAGCTCAGCGGAGCAACGGATCTCTTTCATCTCCATTCATGTTCATGACACTACTGGACCACAATTCGACTGATGGCGTGAACAAACACACGGTAGCTCAATGACACTGTTGTGAACAACTGGTCCAAAGAGGGCGGGCCACGTAGTGTGAGCTGGTGACACACACACACACACACACACACACACACACACACACACACACACACACACACACACACACACACACTATGGGCGTACAATACACTGTGGGGCCTCAGTCAGTTTCTGTAAACTCATCCAGCCAGTCAGTCAGGAATCCCAGGAATGAGCTGGTTGCATGGTACAAAGGAGTGTGTGTGTGCTGTCACACAGCTTTAATGGTCATGTTTCACGTTGACCTTTTTTTTGTATATATGTATATAACCGTGAATCTATTTTGTGTTTCACAGTTTATCAGTCCACTCTGTCTCTGTCCTTCAGTCACACGTCAGTTTTTAATGGTAAACGCTGTTTGTCCCATTGATCTGTAAAGACAGCTGACAGTGTGGAAGATTTGCTTTTTTAAATAAATCTTAAAGCGTACCTCTTGCTTAAAGCCACAGATGTTCCAACACTGATGTTCCTGATGCTGATTCAGATACCTGGACTTTGCGTATACGCCAACGTGGTGTACTGACCCGATACCAGTCCAGTTGTTGAATGGCCAGGTTCAGTTTAAACCCTTTTGAAAAACAAGTACAAACAGAGAATGTCTTGTGTACACATCGCTGTTTTCCTTGTGAGACTTTCCAGTGTGAAAAGTTTTCAAATTGCTGACATTTTATCTAGCTATTGCTAATGCTACACTGCTAGAAATCACTTCTACTTACTCTTCTTTTGAAGCAGTGAAAAATGGATTTCCCGTAAAAGACAACTGCAGTTTTATCTGGGTCAAACTTTAACTTTAAAGACTGTGGTAGATTCACGTACTTGCCAATGCCGACTGAGGATTTTTGGCAAAGTTAAAGTGCTGCAGTAATATTCCTCCTAAGTCAAACTGACTACTGTTGTTGTTACTGTGACGGCCCATCCGTCCTTTTTTCTACTTGGACGGCAGTAAGCTACGGTGACGTAGTGTTTTTAGCTGCTTGCAGTTCAGAGATTGTTTCGTGGTGACGTCACAACCACAGAAATCCCAACAGATGGTTTTAAGTCTCTGACACGGGCTGTGTGTATTTCTGTGTGGATTGAGCTTTTAATAAGTTAACAGTATTCATAAGGCACAGACCTGCTTTATAGATGAAGAAGAAGAAAAACAACACTATGTACTATATGAGACCTTGAAGAGAGAAGATTAGAGTAAATGAAGACATTAAAAACAAATAGCGAGTCTAAACCTGGACTGTTTCCTGTTGATGAGTCATACACCAAGTAGTGTGTGTGTGTGTGTGTGTGTGTGTGTGTGTGTGTGTGTGTGTGTGTGTGTGTGTGTGTGTGTGTGTGTGTGTGTGTGTGTGTGTGTGTGTGTGTGTGTGTGTTTGCTAGGCTTGTGTGCAGAATTGTAAGATGATCCTCAGTAATTGTCCGTTCTGTTTCATCATCCCGGAGCATCATTAACAAACACTGAGCTGTGTGTGTGTGCATGTGCGCGTGTGTCATGCATGTGCATGTGTGTGTGCAGAAATGTCCCGGAGATGATTCCTGGTTTATTCTGGTGAGTGAGTGTGTGTGTGTGTGTGTGTGTGTGTGAGAGATGCTGCACAGTGAGTCCAGACCTCTGCCTCGTCTCTCTGCAGTGTGGGGATTTCCTTTTTCCACTCTGGTCACATGACTGCAGATATGGGTGTGACCTCCCGCATTCCTGGCCTCACTCTTTTCCTCTCTCGATTTCTTGTTACTCTGTCTGACATTCTGCGACACAAAATGTCGTCTAGACCAAACATAGAGGCTTGGTGTCGGCTGCTGTTTGACGTGCCCTGCATGTGAAAATGTCTCTGACATAATTCAGTGGTGTGTATGAGAGAGAGAGAGAGAGAGAGATCTGTTGCTGGGTGCAACAAGAAAAAAAAGTTCCTCTCTATGTGGAGGGTGTGGCCAGCAGCATGAGTGTGTGTGTGTGTGTGTGTGTGTGTGTGTGTGTGTGTGTGTGTGTGTGTGTGTGTGTGTGTGTGTGTGTGTGTGTGTGTGTGTGTGTGTGTGTGTGTGTGTGTGTGTGTGTGTGTGTGTGTGTGTGTGTCTTTGGAGGAGGGTGGTGCAGGCTCCTGCTTTAGTATGCAGAGCAGGTGTGTCTGCAGAGGCAGAGAGCAGAGAGGCAGAAGAGGAAGGAGGGTAACAGCAGCAGAGCAGAGGGACGGTTTGATGGAGGATAATGAAAAGAGAGAAGACCTAAAACTACTCTCTCTCTCTCTCTCTCTCTCTCTCTCTCTCTCTCTCTCTCTCTCTCTCTGTATGTGTCACAGTCAGAAATAGAAACGTGGCTGTTTTAGAAACGAGTTTGCTGATAAAGGTAAAAAATGACTTCTGCATGTTCCATGTTTGGTGATACTGTCACACACCAGTTGACAGAAAACTGTACCAAGTTCATTCCTCTTTCAGAATCTTTGTTTTCAAAAATCTTTTTCCAAACTTAGGTCATTTTAAGCTCATCCGCTGTGAGAGCCGTAAGCTGTTTGATAGATTTTGTCATTGGTTTATTTCTGCTGCAAAGATGTTGGAAGGTACTAAAAACTTAACTCAAATGTATTTTCTCCTTGAAAGCAACATTTTTTTTAAATAAAGCCTTCAGAGACCTTTTTAAAGGGCAGATCAAGTCTAAAAGACTAAAAAGTTGTTTCTCATTTTTGTCAATAGTTTCCTTTCTCTACTGAGACCTCAAGACAATTTTGATTTCACTTGACTTAGATGCTGCACAGAAAAATGCTTGGTAGCTGTGTTAATACTTCATGTACACCAAAACTAGCAGGTATATACGCAGGTTTTTTAAATGTGGGTAAACCCAAGTAAAACAGAGGTAATTAACTCATTTTACCGTCGCCGTTAGAGGAGTTTGTCCATGTCTGAAAACTAGCGGCCAATCCAGTTTCGCATCTTAGCACGATGCCAAGAAAAAAATCGCAGTTGCACCTTGTTCCCATGATGTTAAAACAATCAGTACTCAAATGTTCGTGGCTATTTATGTGCCAGCGACCGGAGGTTCAATGCTCATCGTAACGTCGTGGTGGAAAAGGTGCAACATTGCCAAAATACAGAAGAAAAACACACTGCTGATTTTGATAAAAACACGTGTCTAAGAGTGAATGATGATAGTATCCATTCACATTAGAGATAAAAGCCAGATGTTAGTGGGTGTAAGTGGATTTTTTGACCAATGGAAAAGGGGCTTAAGTCTTATAATGGCCAGAAAACCCTGGAGTTTTGATGACTGGATATTTATCAATATTCTAAATTGGCGGTATGACAACTGAAAGCCAAAAGCTCATTTAAAATTATTTAATGAATTGTTTTATGTGTAAAAATGAACTCAGTCCGCAGTGTTGATGCACATCTGATTTAGTAATAATAAGAACATGATGTATGTGGTGATAGTCGTTGTGAGTCATTCTGATTCTTGGTTTTGTTTAGTTTGAGCAAATGTAATCCTGACAAGCACGCGGTGCCCTCTGCCAAAAACACACTGAGAATGATTCTTTCCGAAATTTGTTTACATGTGAGAAGATGTGCCTTCGTGTTTATGTTTTCAGGTGTTTGTTCAACAAGTTCTCCGTCCAGAGTGAAACAGCTGAAACAAAAGACAAGCCTTTTCCACTGGCTTCGTGCTCCACACTGCAAACACATCTCAGAGAATATGGATGGAAAAATCCAACATCATGCACAACCGGATTTGCAGCCACACAACTCTGCAGTCGCCTGATGACACTGAACACTCACAAGTTGTGAACATGAGAATCCTTCCAGCGCCGCTATTAATCCCACTTGATATTAACACAGCACAAGACATAATGCTCGTATATTCTGTTATTAAGACAAATGTTTTAAAACAAAATACACTCGCACAAAGACACACGCAGGCTTATGGCATCTATCACACACACACACACACACACACACACACACACACACACACACACACACACACACACACACACACACACACACTCATGGTGAGTGGTTGGCTACATGGAGGATGCAGCCTAATTTCATCTCTAGTCAATAACAAACAGATAAGATGGACAAAGAACAGACACAGTGTCTCTCGTGCGCACACACACACACACACAGTCTTATGGCTACATTGATCGTCTATATATAGGGACGTTTTAATGTCCTGACGTCACTTCCTGTCAAGCGCTCACTGAGGGTTTCATAACAAGCTACACACTGTAGTACACACATGCACACACCTTGGCACCATGGCCACAGTGTTTCAGCAGCTTCAGTGTTTTCTGTGAAGGACTTTTTTAACTTTGCCGAACTTTACAAACACAAAACACCTATTTAACACACTAGAGGACAGAAACACCGAAAAACAACGTCTTGTTTAAAACTCGAAAGATTTTTATTATTTTTTTAAAGTGATCATGTTGATTTGGCTTTTTATTGAGAATTTAATTTATTAAAAGGTTAATTTGTAAAATAACGAGTGTTTTAATGACTGTTTGTTTCAGCTCATCCCTTACAAACCTGTTTCTGAGAAATTTAATTTCTATAGGACTTAATTGGAGCAGCTAATATGCTTTGTAGGAAATGTAATTACAACTGATTAAGTTTCCTATTAACGGAATGTGGATATGTTGTTAATTCCCATCTGGTATTTCACAATTATATATTGAGGCTGAATATCGCAGATGTTTGTCAGGGTTGGTTTCATGGAGACACCATGTAAATGAAAAAGGAGTGTTTTTCTTTGTGCTGCGGTTTAGATGAGATCATGTGAGATTGAGCTGTTTTTCGTCAGTTCTCTCAGTGAACGCACCAGTTTAGCAGCTAATCAAATGGTGCAAACAGCAGCAGAAGTGTAAATAGTCGTGATCACAGTTGTAACATCACTCAGTGGTACCTGTTCTGTTTCACTCACCTGTCAGTCACAGAGTCGCTGTTGAACCTTTGGCTTCTATCATTTGGGTTTTTCGTTTTTCGTCTTATTTAGAAAATAAGGACCATTGGGTTTTTTTTAGCAAGAAAAACAAAGTCCTCGGCTGTTGTCGAGATTTAATGAACAGTGTATTTCTGTTGTGGTTATATGTAATCTATTACATTATGAGTATTAGTGATGGAACTGTTGACTGCAGCTTTAGGAGTCTCCTAACCTTAGTGTGTGGGGGATGAAGCTCATTAACATCACATCGACTTTACGCAAGACTTGTGTCTGGGGGGGGGGTTTAACTGAATCACTGCTCATTCATTTTGAATGGGATGACGTCATGCGTGGCCAAACCTCATTGTGGTTCTCTTGTGCTTGATGTTGGTTGAACAGAACCCTGATTTTCATGCGGCAAACGGAGGCACCAGCCGATCAAATCCTGCTCAAACAAACCTTCTGTGGTCTATCAAGAAATCAACCATCACGTAAATGTGAGCGAGGAGGGAGAAGCTGCTCCCAGCCTGTGTTCTTCTGTTGGTGGATTATATTTCCTGTGCACTTCTCTTTAGCATTGCACTGACAGCTAGCATGGCATGTTAGCACGAAAGCCGGCTATGTTGCGTGGTCCAAGCATGAAACTTGTAATTGCTATTAACGCAACGCTGTTAACAAAATGCACACGTGTGAGCCCTGCGTTAATCGGGAAAATGGTCTCAAATAAACCCATTGAAATTGGAAGCAGCATTCTCAGTATGTGAGACTCAAACATTTAACACACACACCCTGTATTATTGTCTCTATATAAAAATCTAATGCGACACTTTGAACAAAGTGCTAAATTACTGTGTGGTAAAGCTGGTGGAGTGTGTCCATTATCAGTGTGTCATTAGTCCACGTTAATCAAACACTCGCTTGTTAAAGGATAACAGCCACACACACACACACACACACTGAGTCACATGGCAAGCAAGGAGAGGCAAATGTGTGTATTATCTCTTTGTGTGTGTGTGTGTCAGCAGGTGTGTCGTTAAGGTATAAAAAAGGAAGGCTTACCTTTGGACTGAAATGGGTGTGGTGCTGTAGTTAACTGATGATAAAGGTGTGTGTGTGTGTGTGTGTGTGTGTGTGTGTGTGTGTGTGTGTGTGTGTGTGTGTGTGTGTGTGTGTGTGTGTGTGTGTGTGTGTGTGTGTGTGTGTGTGTGTGTGTGTGTGTGTGTGTGTGTGTGTGTGTGTGTGTGAGTGAGTGTGTGAGAGAAAGTACGCTCGATGAGCCCATTGTGTATTTTTCTCTCGCTCTCCCAGCCTTTTTTCTCCTTCTCTCGCACAGCTCATAATAAAGATGTGCATGTATCAAATTATCCCTCTTCGATTATTGTGGCCACAGTAAACGGTATTATCACTGTCGTAAAACTCTCCTGTAATAATACAATATGACTTTAAACTGTGATTGCTGTGGATTCAATCAAAGCTAACGAGTTGAACTGTGAGCCGCATATTGAAGCTTTGTTGGAGTCGGCAAACAAACACAATTAACAGAAGCAGGCTGAGGTTGAAGGCCGCTGAAATGATTTTAAATGCACTGTTTCTGAATGAGATCTATAACAATTTGATTTGAGTGTGATTCGCTGAGCCCAAAAGTCCAGCCCACTGTCGAACACTACTCACTTTATTCTTAACATTTCAGTTTTCTTAGGTTGATTTTAATAAAAGGAACATTGCACTTTTCACTTGCTTGTTCTTTCCTCAGTAAACGTACGAGTCCAGCTCTGATGAACCAGCCGCACTTCAGCTGGTCCACTAGTTGGTATAAGTAAAGCCTGATCTAGAGTTAGACCGACCAGAGGCTCTTCTGCTGTGTCTTTGTTTGACAGGTAGAAGAAGGCGCTCGGCTGTGGCTAACAGCAGAAGCAATGTGCTGTGTAAATAGTGTCTCCCTGCTCTGACTAATACACACAAATGGTCACTTTTCTCCTTCTAGTCACATTTTGGCTCAATTTATTACCACTTTTTTGTCCTATCAGAGTAAAGACTGACAAGCTCATGAATAGTGGAGACCACATTGAAGTAGTGTTTTCTTTACGAGTACACAAACGACCACTGCTTTATGTTATTCATATTGTAATGGTCTCTGTATAGTGACATTTAGGAAAGACAAAAACAAATCATAATTTAAAGAGAAGCCAGAAAACTGCACATGACATGAAATTAAATAGATCTCTGTGCATTCAATAGTCTTGAGTACTTTTTAGTACTAAGTTCTCCATGACTGATCAGAACTGATTCTCTAACTTCAAAGTAAATCTGAATATTTTAATGTAGAATTATGTGACATTTCGGCCGGTCCTAATGAACTAGTTGTTAATAGGCTGTATAATTAACTAATCTCATTATCTGTAATTAACTTGTTCCATCATTATGACATCACCAACTATTTGTGTAATAAACAGCAGCAACATGAATGAGACGAGGTCTGCAGGCAGTTAAATTCATTTCATTCCTCTGTTGTTTTATTGAACTAATGACTCGACTTCTGGTCAGTGAACAGACGGATAATTAGTGAGACGGTGAGACGGCATCTGTCCTGCTCTGTCTAAAGATAACACAAACACACACACACACATGCACACGCGCACACGCGTATTGGTAGATCACTCTGATGTAAGGAAGATTAAAAAACATCAAAAAGACTCTGTGAAACAGAAGATAAAGGCTGGAGGTTTAAAAAGATCAGATTTCTGGGGAAAAAAATGAATAAGTAATGATGGAAATCTTATAACATCTTTCACGGTTGCATTAGAAACTTTCCTAAAACACGTAACTACAACACAAATCTTACACGAATGTAATTTTGTATCTGATTTAGATATAATACAATTTCACACTTAAGAATTGAAAAGAAGCTGATTAGCTAATCGAATATGTAACACCTGAAACAAGGGACCTTCTCACTTCACATTAATGAAAATGACACATTTTTCCTTATGCGATGTAACTGGGGCAACACAGGTAACATAATCATAATAATAATAATAATAATATCCATGTTACTGTTGTTTCATTACTAAGTATCCAGCAGACACTGTACAATACATAAAGCATGTGAGCAACGAGGAATTTAAGGACACTCCAACATCACATCTTGTTATTCCTCACACATCTACGCCGTGCGCTTTCTGTATGTGATGAAACTGAGAAGCGGATGGAGAGCCTCCCTTGTGCTACATAAGACGAAAGATTAGACACGGCTGTGGGTGTGCGAGGCAGGAGTTGCTCAGGGACGTCCCCAGGCCAGAGAATCACTCGGCACCTACAGTTTGCTACATGCCGCGTTTGAGGTAGAGCTCTGCCTCCGGTGGTATTAGTGTGGTGGAGGTAAATCTGAATCATTGACTGCAGCTCCTATAATGTACAAAGTCGGAGCTCCCAGACCGGAGCATGCGTGTATTTAGAACAGCACTTGAACTCATAAACCCCTGTGAATGATGAGTCTCCATCGGTATATATTAGAAAACTAGCCCGGTTCCACAGACTGCAGTGCAGTATAAACGTATAGATTTGAATGACATTGATAAGCACCGGTGATTTACTGATTGTTGAACCATTTGCAACTCTGGAAATGCAGAGTTTTCTTAGTTTGGTAAGAAATCTACCGACCTGGGCAATAAAACAATATCATTAATTAGCACAATATCAATATAACAAAGGTTCAATATATATATAAATACATCAATATATTGCTTAGGGCCTGGTGGAAACACAGCTGCTTGATGAATCCAGGAACTAAACGTACTCGGTATCTGCAAAGAGCCTCAGACTCTGCTCTTAAACTGGCTCAGTGCTTCCCCCAGTGTGAGAACCACTGACCGAGGCAGTCACCTGTGTCACCTACACTCAGGAGAGCACTCATGTATCACCATCAGTGTGTGTGTGTGTGTGTGTGTGTGTGTGTGTGTGTGTGTGTGTGTGTGTGTGTGTGTGTGTGTGTGTGTGTGTGTGTGTGTGTGTGTGTGTGTGTGTGTGTGTGTGTGTGTGTGTGTGTGTGTGTCCACAACACAACACTAAACGGTGAAAAACGGAGAACAGCCTTTGATGTGCACTTACATAATCTGTGATGATGGGCTGGAATGCCACACTTTGGCCGCTCACACACACACACTGGAGAGCTGCCATGTCCTGACCCTGGTTCTTCGCCAACAAAGTGAATCCAGTTTCATTCTTACTATTTTTAATCTTGATCACGATAACTAATATTTTCCTGACCTGTGATCACTTTAATTGTCCAATTCTGCTCCTGTGTTTAGTCCCCCCCCCTCCTCCCCGCACAGTGTTACTGAGGCACTGTAGGTTGATGCAGAGGTGACTCATCCATATACAGGAGAATAGACACAATTTTAGCTTTTGAATAAAAAGCTCATACTGTTGTTCCTGTTTCTGTGATAAACTGAGCGGACAGTTCAAGGAGAGCAGATATGATCATGTGTCTCAGAGGGGCGGCACAAACCAATAATCAGTTTATATCGTAACGACCTTGGTGGTTCAGGGTTCTCCTTTAATGAAGTCGGATAAGAAACTCTCCTAATTGGCCCAATTAGTGCTATTTATTAGTCAAAAGCACTGATCTGTCGGCTGGTGATGACGTTTGTCTGCTGTGCCTTCAGACTGTTTCCTGTCTGGATCCGGTTTATAACAATCTCTTTTCCTGTCTCTGTTTTCTCCAGAGGAACATGTTTACCACCCTGTTTCCATGGTAACCCAGAGGAGCATGCACATCCAGGTCAGGAGTTAACCTCAGTGAGAACTACACTACCCACAATTCTTGGGAACTGACGGCCCAGACTGACGTTGAGATCGGTTTGACAAAGACACTCAGAGGAACAACAACTACAACAAAACAACTACACTTCTGTGAAGAGGACCAATATGGCCAACAACACGGCGGATCACCCTCCGGGGAATTCGGTTGCCGAGGGCAACCATGACGGGGACTTTGGGATGACCGTGACAGATCTGAGGGACCTGATGGAGCTGCGGAGCGCCGAGGCCGTCAACAAGATTCAGGACATGTACGGGGACGTGCAGGGCGTCAGCCGCCGCCTGAAAACATCACCGATAGAAGGTAAGACACATCCAACGCAGCAGAGCAGGTTAAAGTTTAATGAGAATTAAACTGTTGCATTTCCTCAGGGAAGAACTCATCTGGAGCAATTGAGATTTCAAAGTTCAAATGTTTAAGGCTCATTTATGTTTCAAACAATGTCCCTGCCAACATACCTTTATGTTAGCTGGGTCGTTAATCAATACATTCACTAGAGGGCAGCGCAGAGTCCTACAGTTTCTGATAATAATAACAAACTGTGGCCAAATATGGATGAAATGAACGAAGAGTACGGACACAAGACTCCGACAGTTCAAGGTTATTACCATAAACTCAGCCTATGAATGTTGTTAAATTAATATTCATGTCTATTTATTTTTTGCTGAATCATTTTCTACTTGGCCCATTAGCAAGGTTTCTGCTCCTCTTGTCCACTGGCCTGGTGACATGGAACCTCTGCTTTGAATGAAAATTAATTCAATCAAGATATTAATCAGCATTAATGTGGATGATTTAAATCATCTGTCAAAGAGCGGCAGATTCAAACTCGTTCTGCTGAGTCATGGTCAGTGGTGATTTACCAACTACCCTAGTGGTCACTGTGGTAAAAGTTGGTTCTTGGTGTTTGATCTAGTCTAGATTTGTAGCACTCGTGTACAGAATCAACAGACGAAGGTGCTGCAATCATATCTAATCTCATGAGCCTCTTGTCTTGTTGATTAAAACTCATGTTTTTAACTCCTGAACGTACAGTAAATGTGTCTCTAACTGACCGAACTGTACACCTGACAACAGTGGAATTAGAGAAAGTTCAACTGCATTGTCTGAACTGCATTAGACCTCGGCTCCGGTTACTCTGCGGTCAGCGTGATCAAAACATCAGCTGACGGCGCTGTAATCAGGAGAGACTCTTGACACTCGACTGCGTTCGATTTCATTCCTGAACCGTGACACAACAGCAGTCTTTTAGTTTGCGGGACTTTTTACAAAGCTTAAGTTGGGCCTGGTGAAATGGACAAAAATTGGCAGGCAGGTTGTTGGTTTCAGCGAGGGTCTTTCTGTGCAAGGTATTCCCGTTCTCCTGTGTCTGCGTGGGTTATTCTCCAGCTTCCTCCCACAGAAATACATTTGCATACTTGTTCTATTGACACATACACGTCCATGATTCCATTCATACTAAAAGGAGAGTCTGCGTCAGCCTGGCGTACCACGTATTCCTACTTGATTCCATTTAGGCTAATTGGGGATTATAATTGCCTGTTGGTGTGAATGTTCTGAATGTCAGCCCTGTGATACACCAGCGACCTTTCCAGGGTGAACCCCACCTCTTGCCCAACGTCTGTTAGGATTAACTCCAGCCTCCCCACGACCCTCACAGGCCGAGTGGTGTAAATAGTGGATGGATATTTGTATAGTTAACCTAAATTAGTCACTGAACTACTAAACAGGTTGACCTGTCCGATAAGACCTGGGATTTAACCAGAACAAACACATGTGTCAGTCCTGGAACATAAATTCATAGAAACAGACAACATCTCTGGTGGATTCACTTCTTCTTCTGTGGTGAGAGATAATCAGTTTGGATTTCAGTCAGAGCTTCATATGAGGCCAGAAAATGGCTGACAAGCTGCTGTTTGTTATTTCTCTCTCCCTGTCTCATTGTTTGGTCCCGCTGTGTGTGCGTGTGTTTGTGTGTGCATGTGTGTGTGTGTGTGTTCGCATCCATCGGTCCATTCCAGGATTGAAATTAGTTCCAGCCCGTTCCCCTAATAGCTCCATAGATCATTGCTCTGTTCCATTTAGTAATCAGAGGACAGCTGTAGTCGCGTCCTCCACGCAAGAAATTACTCACTTTAATGAAGAAAGTGTAATTATATTTTCTCTGCTGAGGGAGGGAGGGAGGGAGGGAGGGAGGGAGCGACAGGGAGAAAACAATTGGGGAAGCCTAAATGGAAGATTGAGGTTAAACACACACACACAGTGATTGACTGTTATAGTTAACTAGGTTGGACCAGTGTCAATCCAGATAACGAATTCTGTCTGTCGCTTCTTATCAGTAATATCAGGTTGTACTTCACCGTTAGTATTGCTGCTTATTCTCATTTGTGCACACCAGCGTAGTACTCCAGGGATTCAGTCTGTCACTTCCGTAAAGCAGCGCTCTAATAAAGCTGGAGCAGCAGAGGCCAAGATATTCTGACTAAATGATGCATTTGCACCATGTCAGCAGAATGAGTAGAACAGGTCCTAACAAGGTGCTGGATAGTGGGCTCGGTCTGATCAGCCTGACCCGAGCTGCCGGATCCCATGGAAACACGCCTTGAACAATACAAAATACATGCAATCAATGCACAACAGAAGAACAACTGGTGTCTCAGCCTTGCAGTTACACAACCTCACACACACACAGATCAGTTCTGTGTCCCGGTGGCAGAAGGAAAAGCTGCAGGTGTTTCAATGCTGAACTGAAACTGACTCGGCTCATGTGCAGTTCAACACTAAGCTCACCTGATGCTCTCAGTAACAGAGTCATGGTGTTTGCAGTCAGACTTCACACAGTTATATTTAACTCTGTTCGTGTATCGCATCACTGCCCTGACTGTGATAATGAGATGTTTCTTCTTCAGCTGCTTTTACTTTCACTGCAAAATCAGCTGCTGATTGGACACAGAGAAGACTGTCATTGTTAGTCACACACACACACACACACACACACACACACACACACACACACACACACACACACACACACACACACAATCAAGGCTCAGCTGCTGCTCTGTATCCTGCTGGTTAATGTGTATTGATGAATCAGTCTGTGGCCTCTCTGGAGGTCATTGATCGTCCTTCTCATCATATTACAAAATCTGAGTGTATTTCGCGTTGAGAGGACTCTCAGCCTCTGAGCACGAGACACAGTGAGTTGTAAACTGTATTGAAACAGGACCTGGGTCACAAAGAAACACAGTATAAACCTAAAAATAAACAGCTATTTTAAGAATAAAATGCTAATGAACCTCAGCATGTAGCTTTTTACTTTGGTGTCTTCATGGAAAGAGTCAGTCTCTTTAAATAAACCTCCAGGACTGAGAAACTGGTGAATAACAAATGGATTTAAACAGTTACTGACTGTGTCATCAGCTGATGATCAGATGTTCAGTTTTATGCAGATTTCAACCACAAACAGCTTGTGCTCTTTCTCTTACATCTGCTCTTCAGATGAGATCAACAGAAAACATGTGATCAGGTAAAACTGGTCTATTTTATGTTTCTGATTTAGACATAACTGACTCTATTCTTTAGCTATTTATTATTTGTATTTATCAGTAAACACACACACACACACACACACACACACACACACACACACACACACACACACACACACACACACACACACACACACACACACACAGTATTGGTCCAAGTGTAGGTTCTGAGTTTTTCCTCGGCCTGCTGCCGTGTCAGATCTTTTTGAGCTCTGTGGTGTGAGAAGTCAGCGGCCAATCTGAGATTCAGCTCTCTGCGTGACCCAAGTCCTATTTACTGTAATGAACGCAAGCACGCACGGGCACATGCACACACACACACACACACACACACACACATGCGCATACTGCCACACAGAGCCTCAGGGCATCCATGTCTGTGCCAAGCGAAGCAGAATGCTCTTCCAAGAGATCACCGAGACATGCAATGCTCTATACATCTTTATCAGGTTTTTCACATCTTTTGTAATAAACTAAAAGAAGCTGGTATCTAAAGGCATCATGTCGCCTTAAACTCTTTGTCTCGACTTTAAAAAAAATCTGAAAACCGCTGAGAAATCCAAAAGAAAAAGACGCTCTTTTTATTTTAGCGGTGTGAAGAGTCTGAAGATTCATAAAACTCCTTCATTGCGTCATTCTGCTGCAGAGGATGCGAGTGTCTGTTTAATGGCCGGTTTATTTCCTGCAGACTCTGGTCTGTGGAGACTAAACATAGAACAGGATCTGTGTTAGCCTGTTAATTAATTTCTTCTGTTAAATCGGATTTTCTTGTCTTTTTTCCGACACAACAAAACAATAAAAATCCTCCAGCATTATATTACTTTTTAATATGAAACTTAATCAAAAGTTAATCATGTCAGATGCTGTTACGGGCAGATGCTAACTTTTTTTTTTTGTCTGTTTACGATGTGCAGGGTCTTTATTTAGTCACTTAAATAGGTTGCATGTGCGTATATATTAAGATGTTACTGCACACTTAATGCTGACGGAAAAGGACGATGATGATGAAGCTACAAACTTGGAGAACTCCCTTTAATATTTATTTTTATTATCAAGCGGAAATGGTGTTTAGCGATTTCCTTGAGATCCCTGATGCACTTCAGCACTGTTTACTTTGGCCCGTGGTGTATGCTATAGCCCCAGTTCGTGCCTCCCTGTATTAATATTACATTGGAGTTACACGGCTGAGCATCTGATTTTCTGAAAAATAAATGTCCAGTGATCTTTGAAAAACCCAGAAGGTCATTTAATAGCTCTTAGAGGTATTTCCAGAATCCTCAAAGACTATTGGAACCATCTGGATGAGTAAACATTAAGCTCGCTCTCAGGCACATGTATGTATACGTGCCTTCAGTATGTACTGTTGCGTGATATTAAGTCACGCATCTTCATGCGTTTATAAGAACAGTGAAAGAGCTTTTGTGGAGAAAGACCAAAGGAAAAAACTGCAGGATGATCCGACTGCAGTGTGTCAGCAGCTACTGTTGGTTCTCATTAAGTTACATTGACATGTCGTGCATTTATATTATTATTAAAAACCCTTCTGTAATTCTGTAATGTAGATTTTTTCGCTGCTCACCAAATCATAGAAAGTTGCAGCAGAAGAAACGCGTGTGATAATAATTAGGATGCCTGTTAGTTTACAGTGTTTTCATAAAGGGTGTGGGCCAGCTGAGAGGACGGCTTCTGTAGGTGTTACCATGGCAACTGTGCACACATGGTCATATGTCACACAGTTAATAAAAAGGCATTCAGACCTCAGATCCACTAAGAACACTTAGTGGAGGAAGTTGATGTATTATACCATAAATATACTCTCACATTTCTTTGTCATAAGGGTTTGATTATGATGGAGTTGAGCCATTGCCTTTGTAAGAATATATATATATATATATATATATTATATATATGGCACTATATAATGTCCCGAATGTTTTACTCATATGAGTCATAATCCGCCTCGTCCATGTCAATTGAAGACCAAGCAAAAAAATAGAAGTATATGTCAAAGATGTTTCTTGTCATTTTAGAGTTCTTATCACACTGATGTTTGGTTTTAATCAGATATTTGATGTTAAAAATGGGCTGAAATGTCATGATTGACAGCTGAGATTGACTCACAGTGGGTCTGGCGCCTGCATCACCTGCACAGACTCCAAACATGCAAGATGGCAGCGTTCATATCCAGGATAGCCAAACAGTTTCAGTTACACTTTTATGCTTGAAGCAGCTGCAACTGCAGCATGACCTGAGCATCACTTCTGTCTGTGATACACTCGGGGACTGTTCGTCCAGCCGGGGGACAGCAGTGATAGAGTAAAGCACCGCGGGGTGACAATAGGAAAGATTGCAGACAGAGACAGAGCTGACGTGTGACCTGCGGAGATGATGAATGAAACCGGTCCTCTGTCTTTGTAGTGGACATTAAAAAGTCTGAACAATGAGAGCAGACATTAATACAAGCTGCCGTAGCTTAATCTGACAGAGCGAGAATGAATGAAAGTGAGAAACGATGAACCTGCACGTTGGCTGATGAGGCTGTAAATTGGAAGAGACCTCTTTTTGGACCAATGAAGTCCATTTCTCCAGGAAGCTGAAATCCATAAACATCTGTGACAGGCGAGCGTGCGGCTCCGCTCATCTCCGCGGGGATCGGCGGAATGATGCCAGACACCAGATGAAACCCGCTGTCACAATCACGACGTTACGCCAGAAAAAAACAGACTTGTATCGATCAAGCAGCCGGCAAAGCTCCCGACACACTTTATTTTAGTGTGTCAGGAGCTTTCGGCATCAGACACTGACTTCAAAATGATCAAACAAAACTTTGAACTAAACCACGGTGTGATGAAACATGGCTGATGAAGAATTTTGACAACCGGTTTATTTTTAAAATCTCTGTTTGTGCAGCAGCTCATCACGAAGCTGTTTCTTCTTCAGCTCCAAACCACAGAGTCGCTCAGGCAGACATGTTGGGAAGCTGTACAGTCAGGAAATGAGCCGAGTTATGTTCATGTGGTGGAATATAATCTTTTAATACGTTAATTCAAGCCTTTAATTTAGATTTTCTTTAAAATATTCGACTCCCTGCATCTTATGTCACCGTGTCTCATTTCTTCTTTGGCCTCATCTCATCACTTTTTTCACAACACCATACCTCATTGCACATCTCTTGATCTCTTCTCATGTCACCGCCTCTCTCTCACTTTATCCTGCCTCATCTCACCTTGTCTTATCTCTTCTCACCCATGACTGGAGTGACTTCTGTGGAGCCCCAGGGGAAAATACTCCTTGTCCCAATTAACCCTCACTGTACGTGTCAGTTTGAGGGACACAGTAACCAGCGGTGCTCCAGAGCTGAAACGACGAGCTGATTGAGAGAAAAATGAAACCTCTGGTTTTGTTAATCGATCGATTGACCTTTGAAAACGTTGCTGATTTTGGTTAGACCGTAAGTAACAGGTCCACCTCATTGTCACTTCAAGCTAAGAAACAACCTGGAAACCTGGTCTTAGTTTTTTTTTACTCTTACTCTTCTAATAAGTAGAATTATCTGCAGCTAAGCAACCAACAGCAGAGAAGATAATCTGCTTCCTGTTTATAATCTGGCACACACCAGTGGGGCGGCTTTGACCCAGTAGGTAGAATGGGTCACCCACTAAGGTCGGTGGTTTGAATCCCTGGCTTCTGCATTCCTCGGGCAAGATACTGAATCCCATATTGCCTCTGATGACAATGCGATGTCATGAATTGGTGAATGGAACTTGTACTGTAAAGTGCGTTGGGTTGTCTTTAAGACTGTAAAAGCGCAATAAATACAATTCATTCACCATTTAGACCTGTGACCATCTCATGACTCATCTTATTTCTCTTACGTCCTGTAATCTCATGTTGCCTAATCTTATTTCACCTCATCTCAATCTCATTTTAAACCTCCAAACTCATCTCACTCCGCCTCACACTTCTTCCTCTGCTCTCATCGTTTCGTCTTCCTTCACTTCAGCCGGCCTCCTCTCATCTCACATCCCCTCATCTGCATAATATCATCCCTCATCTCAGTCAGGCTTACGTTTAAATCGCTGAATAATTCTGCCGTTGAAGCCACCAAGTTAGGGTCATGTGACATCAGTGGTGAGGAAAGTAGTGGATCTGTGCACCTCAAAGTGGTCAGAAAATCCAGTGTAATGTGGTAGTTTTACCAGAGTACTGCATCCAAAGACAAGGAAGAGGAGGGGGGAGTGGATCTCTCCATTCAGCCTGTCTGCAGAGAATAGTCAGAGATTGAATAAGATGCCATTATTAAAACATATAAAGACAGAAACGTGCCCGGGCTCTTGTTGGTGCCGACTTACAGAGTCGTCCTCCATGAGACATCCTGGCAGTGCAGAGTGTTGAAATTCAGAGCACGTTCCACTGCACATCTCCCAACTCCACCAAGAGTCCACAGCAGCCATGTTTCTGCCCACTCAGCCGCGCAGAGTTTTACTGAAAAACACCAGATTACCGAGAACATCAGGGACCAAGCCGATCGTTTAAACTTGACGTCTCGTCATGTTAAGTTATTGATTCCTGCTCATTTCACCTCATTAGTTGATATGGCACAATAAATAAGCTGGAAATGGTGTCTTAATACAAATATGTAGATGCTCTACCCCCAATTTAAGCATCAGATTTGAATAAGAACTCTTTCTAATTGTATTCTCTTTATATGGAGATTGAATGAAGGGTTGGAAAACAGTCACAGCTCTGGAATCAGTATCTCATAGATATCGTTTGGTCCTCGGCAAACAGAGAATTGTAAGAGATCTTTCAGTACAGGAAACATCACGCATTTTTTGATAATTAACCAAATGAATCGGTTCGTTGTAGCCAATCTTGTGACTGATATTTGACGAAGCCTGGAGGCGAGGATGATGCTATGCTTCAGAGCACAGTTTTATTTATCTTATTCCACTTTTATTGATTGTGTTTGATTATTGGTTTTCGTAATGTAGGGCTGCAGCTAATAATTATTTCTATCTCTGATTGATCTATTTAAAAACTAATTTTGTGTTGAATCTTCATTAGCTCCGTGTGAAGCAGCTGATTCAGGCCGGGTGTCTCTGATTAGGTGGTGTTTTACTGACACGGAGCAGTTTGGCTCTGGTGGAGCAGCAGATTGTTTGTACAGCAGGGGTGGGTTCAGATCAGCTCGGGCTGCCATGATTACCGCAGACACAAACACACACCTATTGTCCCCAACATAGGGCAGGGACACACGCTAGGGGCCACAGGTTAAACCTGAGTGGTTGTGAGATGATTCACAGGAATCCAGGGAAAACATTCCTCTGGTATCTTAAGTTACATCTGTTTCTTCAGGCTTTTCTCTAATATTTCCTTTTTTATCCTGTGGATTATCATTTGCGCTCAGCAGGCCTATACAAGTTTTTACAAATAAAATATTTTCTCTTTGGTTAAGCTGATTGCAAACTGAGACAAATGGAGTCACTGAGGAGGGGTCAGAAGTTAACAATGTTGGGAAACTACTTCTATATACAACAAACAGGCGTTAGAAAACCAGGCAACTACTTATTTATTTATATATTTAAAATCAGATTGGAGGGCAGCAGGATGCAGTGGTTAGCTTCACAGAAAAAAAGGTTCTGGTTTGAATCCCAGTTTTTCTTTTCAATGAAATCTCTGGACACAAAGCAGGAAATGATAAATAGAAAAATGCTCAAATTTTCTGGGTGGGACAAACCTGTTTTGGGGATTCGCAATAAAAAACAGTATATGGAAAAAAGCTGGTTCTCTCCTTGCAACAAAAGTAGGTCATGTTGCTAAACTACAGCTCGTCAAAGGTTTTATCACTGTGGTGCATCTTCCGTCCTCACTGTTTGTCGTTCACAGAAGAACAAACAAGCTCTTAAAACTATCAGTTAAAGATCAGCTTCAAATCCCTAATGATGTAGCTCAGTCCTGTGTTTGTTCCACTTCTGGTTTCAACTCTTGATTCTGATGGTTATTGTAGAAATCATGGGACCTGATCAGTTCACACAGCCTCAAAGTTGGAAACACATGCCCACATGTTTGAGGAGGTTAAAAAAAGACAATCTTTGGTGCTGACATGTTAACTTACATTGGGTATGAAGATTGTTTTTCAAAATAATTAGTTTTTTCCATTTGTTTAATTTACCAAACCCCCTTGTTAGTTCCTTCTTCTTGACAGGTTTTCTGCATTGATGTGAATATGAACCTGTTTGTGTTTGTGTCTGCAGGTCTGTCTGGTAACCCCGTTGATCTGGAGAAACGTCACACGTCGTTTGGCAAAAATTTCATCCCCCCCAAGAAGGCCAAGTCGTTTCTGGCGCTGGTGTGGGAGGCTCTGCAAGACGTCACGCTTATCATCCTGGAAATCGCTGCCATCATCTCACTTGGCCTGTCCTTCTACCATCCACCAGGGGGCGACAGTGAAGGTCAGTGCAGTTAGGCTTCTCTCTGAAAAATGAAATCAAAGACAGGGCTGTAGATATCCTTTGGGACACTTTACTAAAAATCACTCCTGCATGAACCCACAGCATGCGGCCAGGTAGCAGGAGGCGTCGAGGACGAGGGCGAGTCCCAGGCCGGCTGGATCGAAGGTGCTGCGATCCTGTTCTCGGTCATCATTGTGGTGCTGGTGACGGCCTTCAACGACTGGTCCAAGGAGAAGCAGTTCCGTGGGCTGCAGAGTCGCATCGAGCAGGAACAAAAGTTCACTGTCATCCGCAAAGGCCAGGTCATCCAGATCCCCGTGGCCGAACTTGTGGTGGGAGACATCGCTCAGATCAAATACGGTACGAGGCCGCACACGTCAGACTGAACATCAAACCTGTGACGTTAATAAAAGCCTCTTTGGTCTTTTATGAAGAACTCAGTTTATGGCTGATAATGATCGATGACATGAAATTCAGTCCCACAGTTTTCAAGCAAATTAAAGTCTGAGCTGCATTGAGGCAAACTCTATTTACTTCATTTGCCCTTCGAGTTAATCCCAAAGGTGTTGGATGGGGTTGAGGGGTCAGGGTTCAAATTCGTGAAAGAAATCCTTATATGCTGTCACATTAAGGTTCTAGAAAAAACCCAGAAACACACCCAGGTGACAAACACTACACAAAAGAAATTAAACAGCATTTTCCAGTTGACCATATAATGTGAAGCTGATCGAGATCTTCACGAACATGAAAGTGATCCAGTTCACGTTTCAGGGCTGATGGGCGTGAGACCCTCTGACCTCTAACCTCTGAACTTGCAGGTGACCTTCTGCCTGCTGATGGGATCCTGATCCAAGGAAATGACTTGAAGATTGACGAAAGCTCTCTGACCGGAGAATCCGACCAGGTCCGCAAATCTCTGGAGAAGGACCCCATGCTGCTGTCCGGTGAGTGCCTGTTCACAGTTCCATGACAACTCGGGTGAGGAAAGTCAGTGATCAAAAGTACGAACTGACTTACTGACCTCAAAGCTTATCAAAGTTATTAGGTTCAGAGTTAAATATACAAAGCTTCCTGGTTCAAACTTTAATGAACAGTAACTACTAAATTACGATTACATGAACAAACTTCTTATTTAACTTTGTGAATCAGAGGTTAATCCTCATCACCAAAAGAGATGCTGTAGATTGAAAGGAAATGGCCCTAAGACCAGTCCTTGAGGAACACGATACAACTCAATTATATCAAATATAAGTATTTAATACAATTAGAGATTATTTCACAATAATCTAAAATGAGAAGAAACCACCATAATGAAAAAAGTCAAACCTGGTGTCAGTTGTGACTCATAGTTTTTGAATCTTTCCTCAGGAACCCACGTGATGGAAGGATCCGGCAGGATGGTGGTGTCAGCCGTCGGCCTCAACTCTCAGACCGGCATCATCTTTACTCTCCTGGGAGCCAGTGAGCACGACGAAGAGAAGAAGGTCAAGAAAAGTAAGACATGAGGCGAAACCTGTGACAACACCTCTGAAAGAAAATCACAACTTATGTTGAAGTGTCAAAGGTCATACGACGACAGTAATTGTGTGAAGTGTTTAGAGGGAAGTTTGACAAGAAAGACGACTATCACTGTGACGGTCTCTGAATATTTCTACTCTACTGTTTGAACGGTGCAGGTTGGAGATATTTGCACATTTTTATCAGGTGTTGTTGTTTTTTGAAGTTTCTCTTGTCACACTCGCTGGCTCTGTCAGCAGGTAGACTTCATCCAGTCTGGGCTCACAACAGCAGAGCTGTTTGAAGGGTCTAACTGTAGCGTTTTAACTTTATTCAGCTTCAATCGGAACATGAGAGAAATGTTAGTGAATAAATGAGACCACGGATGAGGTGACCTAGTGAGGATGTTGTTTCACACCGTGATCTTATCTGCTGAACAACAGCTAAACACAACGGATGTGAGATTAGAACTTCGCTGAAAAGGAATGTGATGTGTTCATCGGCAACAAGTTCACAAGTGGACTTCACTAACACACCTTAGCAACCATAACAAGGCATGGAACATCTGTCAGTGTTTGGGTTTCTCCAACGTAGCTGCTCCCATCAGGCTGTGTCTGAGAGAGATTCAATCATGCATTTGTTTTTGTTATACTAAACTGTGTGTGTATATATATATATATATATATATATATATATATATATACACACATATATACACACACACACACACACATACATAGTCTACTATAGATACTATGTCTTTAACATTAATCATCAGCTTTCAAAGTTTTAATCAATCAGTACTGCAGACAAAGCATTTTTAAGAATACTTTTTTCTTTTCAATTAAAACATCAACTTGACTCGTGAGGTTGAGGACAGATAGATAGATAGATAGATAGTTAGATAGATAGATATACTGTTTGGATAGATATGATTTTTACATGTGAATGCAGACGGATGTTCACCAAAGTTTAACAGGCGAAGACACGCTGCAGATTTGCTTCACCAAGCAAACCAAGTTTTATTCGCCTCCTCACTTGCACAAATTGAAAGTGAATGGGATGCGAAGGTTCTCCACTGCCACTAATATGTGTTATCGAGGCCTCTGAAGCTTGACAGGTGGCAGTTGCCATTTTTTGAAATTTGTACACTTGCCGATGAAGGCATCATATTTCCCTCAGCCCACAGTTTGGACACTTTCCACGCAAACCTTAAAACAATGTATACTACATCCTGGTCTCCTTTATTCGTGGTAGTTTCTGGCCATTATCCTGAGTTTTTGATTTGACACGGATGTAATGTTGGTTAAAATGTGAAACGTAACCTTCCCCCTGTTAACATAACAGCTGGTTTTTAAGTGGAACCCTTCAAAAGCCAGAGTGCAGATGATGCTCGTACTGTTACAGAGCAGTTTGGTGTAAACCAACAGGCTTCTGCAGTCGGTCTCTATTGCTTTTGATTTGCTTGTGATCACGCTAACCCCCTTTTACTCATGTCTTTTTTCTTTAGTTCGTTTTTTGTCTGATCATTTGTTTTATTTGCTAAAGTTTTGAGTTTGTCAGGCATTCATTGTGAACTGGCTGAATGTACCAGCTCAGTGGAGAGAGACGCTCAGGTTGATGTTTCAGCTTCCAGTCACTGATTTAAAAACAAATCCTCTTTAGGAAAACCACAAGGTACAAGGTTTTCACACTCATCTGAAATCAATACTGTATTTAGATTAGCATCTCCCACACTGTACTGTTACACTTCATTCCTCATTGACATAATACATTCCCTAGTCTCATTGCTCGTAGCCTAATGTATAACTAATCTAAAGCACAAATCAAATATAGAACCTGAAACATCAGAAGTAAGAACTGGACAAAATGGCCCCAAAACGCTCTCACTTTCCAACATTGTCTTCATTTTCCAAAACTGCCCTCATTTCCCAAAAGTGTCCACACCCTCTGAATCTGACACTTTAACAGGGTCTCACAAAATACATGTACACAAACACACACGCATTCACACAGGCTCCGTTGTGTGTCTCTTGTGTGACAGCAGCTTCTACAGTCACACATGGCTGCGGCAACTCGCCACTCACACACTCATGCATTCATTAATTTCCAGTCACACCCACTGGTTATCTTGCTGCACTCGGTGTGTGCAAACACACGCACACACACACTTGCAGCAGTTCAGTCTCAGTCATCACTTACAACACACCAGCTGAATAATAAAAAGCTGTGCGTGTGTGTTGGATTTGACCTTGCCGATCCTCCTTTCACAAATAAAGCAGTGCACTATAGAGCAGCAGGAAGTTAATGTCCTCATGAAGAAAAACTTGAACCACAGCGCACACACACACACACACACACACACACACACACACACACACACACACACACACACACACTCAGTCACATGTCTGATCAATATATGATTGCAAGGCGTTACCTACAGCTGACAAAGATCAATAACAGATGTTCAGATCCACATCAAAATATGGAAAAAAGCCATAATGTTCACATCTGTGCAGTGCAGAAAAAGATGACATAAGTGTTTACAGTCATTGTGAAGTTGACCAATCAGCAGCCTCCTCCACATACAACAGTCCAGTACAGAACCAGTGTCAAATAAAACCATAACATTAACCTTCAGAAATTCAACCTCCTCTGCCTTTTTATAAGAAAACCAACAGTAGAGAGACGACAGGAAATGAAATGATAGAGAGATGAGGATCAGCATTTAATGACGGTTCCTTGTCAGGGACGAATCAACCACACAACACAAAGTGAAATAAATTGGCCAATTTATCTATTTAAAAAATGTTTTCGAACCTATTTGATAAGGAAATGTATATTAAGCTTGATATTTTATAAGTTAACCATAAATGTTTATTATAAATAACTATATACATATTATATATATTCACATTATTGTTACATTCTATTGATATGAGTGATATACTGATCACTTGATTAGTTGGGCTGTCAAAATGGCGGCCGTTGGTTCTCCACAGCAGGAGTCATGTGTCTCTCTCCTCTGATTGGTCCATTCCTGCCCGCAAAACACACACACACACACACACACACACACACACACACACACACACACACACACACCTGTGGGTTTCTATCAGTTTGAACCTTTGTGTTTTCCCTCAGTTTGATTTGATCTTATTTTTCCTTTGAACCATCTTATCAGCATTCCGCCCTCTCTCTCTGTCCGAACAGGTAAAAAACAAGGACCCCCCGAAAATCGCAACAAAGGTAACCCCTCCATTCATCCATCTGTCCCTCTCTGTCCCTCCATCCTCCCTGTTACTCACCCTCCTCCTCACCCTCCACCCAGCGGCAGGAGGGGAGTGTCTCGTCCATCTCTTTCTCTCTCTCTCTCTCTCTCTCTCTCTTTCTCTCTCTCTCTCTCTGCTGTAAAAAGGGGGACGTTCTCTCGCCTTGCTTTACCTGTCAAAGGGTGCAACTCTCAACCGTCAAGTCTTTGACAGCCAATCACATCCTCCGCAGTCGTCATGGGTGACTGGACTTATATTTCTGACTCGGTTCTAAATGCAGGATGAGACAATTTGAACATAAGAGATTTTTTTGTTTTTGCAAGAACATGAATTATATTTTGTAGGTATTGATCAATCAAGGAAGGATTTGCTTTTAGAGAACAAACACATATGTTGTGTTGTATCACATTAATGTCTAATAACCTCCCTCACTCTGTTTTACTCATTAGCTCTCTAAGCTAATTCGCTGTACTGATGGTGACGAGCATACAACCTATCATAAGGGCCTTTATCTTATTTTCTGTTTTATAGAGTTAATATGTAATCAAGAAAATAATCACAGACTAACTAACTAGTTTCACTAGTTGCTTGTTATCTGGATTAGGTTGGATAGTTAGATGAGACGTAAACGGGAGCTAATGAGTAAAACCGAGTGTTTGAGAGGTTTAATGTCCATGTTTCTGCTATAATTTATTTAGTGCTAATAGTTTCTCTACAAAAAGTAATGTGTTTGTTGTTGGTTCTCTGTCCTCAAAATGTCAGATTTCACAGTAAGAACTGAGACATGAATACAAGTCCATCAGTGCTGGGTCCCTTTACGCACTGGTCTGACCTCTGAGGTGTCCCTGTGTTGACATCGAGTGCTCATTTTAGTGCCTTTAAATATTTAACATCTGATGGATATGCGTTTGTCTGTGTGTGTGTGTGCGTGCGTTGATGATATCATTGCTCCAACCTCCAAACTTGACCAGCCAACCGTCCTCAATGTCCTGTGTGATCCAACACATGTCCAACGTCCTTTTCCAAGCTGTCTCAAGTCAACACACCACACATGCACACACAAATACACAAACACACAGCGTTCCCCTCCTCCCAACCTCCCATGGTTTGAGCATCTGCTGCAGGCAGAATGCTTCTTGATGTACACACACAGCCACACACACACACACACACACACACACACACACACACACTCACACTCAATGCTCTTGGACGATCATCACAGTTTTGCACACAGAAATAATGCACAGATGGAGCTGCAGTCACAGATGACCTCCACTAAAACACGTCACGAACTAAACACCTTCGGTCACGTCCTCACCAACTCTGCAGCTCCGTTGAGATTTTTAGCCTCTTTTAGCTCGTAGCTGTGGTTTTTTGACAGATCACCTGTTTACAGCTGTCTCCACACGACCCCAAGGGAATTATGGGCCTTTGTCAAAACTAAATGTGGAAATAGGCAGTTTTTTTTTAACTTGTTAGAGAGGATTTATTTTGCCCCCTAGTGGTCTAAAATCAAGTTACGCACCTTTAAAGTCCCATAGTTGGCGTTAAACATTCATCGAGGTATTTATTTTGCCAACAACTGGAGTAAGTGGAGACCTGTCGTCCATCTTTTTCTTCAATTTATTTATTTTTTTACAGTTGTTGGGTTTCTATCATCCGCTGAATTAAATGAGAGCAGAGTAGAGCAGAGGTCTCTCACTTCATCTTTTTAACATTTAAACTTTCATTCACTGATCAATCCACTTAAGACTTCCTGCAGATGTCACAATAAAAACACATTTGTCCTTTTCAAGTCATTTTATTTGGTCACATGATAAGTTTTTCCCACCACATTTGTTCAATACATGTATTCTGTTCTAATGACTTTCTGTTGACACCAGTGAGGAAAACAAACCGATCTGTGCAGTGCCGTGATGTTTTTTGCTGTTTTCGAGGCTCTGAGTGTGTGTGGGAGTTGCACCCTTGCAGTATTAGTGGGCTGTGGGCTGTCGTCTGTTCTGTTTATGTATCCTCAGTTTCTTTTATTTCTTTCTTCTTTTTTGTTTGGCCTTTGATTCCTCTCATTTCTCTCACTGTTGCCTCTTTGCAGGGTGTTGCTCAGGACTTCATGTTGTCTTGTAATCACTGTTTGACTCTCTCCCTCCTCTCTGTTCCTCTTCTGTCTTGCTGAAGTCTCCTGCAGCCTCCACAGCTCTGCAGCCTCCACTACCTCCTCTTGTCTCTCTCTGTTGTGGTTCTGCATCGCTGTGGTCTTTCTTTTCTTTTCTGCTTTACTTTGTTGAGGTGATCCTTTGAGTTTGTCCTCTGTTCGTTGACTTGCTTTCTTTTTTTTTTTGATTGTCAGACACCCTCTACCCTCTGCCCGCCATGCGTTCTCCCATGGTTCAGTGCTGCGCCTGTTTACAGTTCTGTGGTTGGTCAGTGGGTCTCAGTCCTGTTCATGTAAAGCTGTGTCAGTTAGTTCTATGTTGTGGCTTGTCTTCAGACTAGACCATGTGCATAAAGCTCCACAGCTTCCTGGTTTGACATGACTCAGCCCCACATTCAGAATGTCTAAACGTCACGTTGAGGTCGTAATGTTCAGAAATTCATTTGGGGAGCTAATTTTCATTCTGAGGAAGGAGTTGTTTGGGATTAAAGCGTCTTAAAAAAAACACATGGCTGCAAATCAAAAGATACACTCTCTGATTTTGTGCCACCGTCATGAAGGTCCCCAAGCTCACTGTGGATGTTTTCTACAAAATACCAACAATGAGCCAGGAGGAAATGTTTTTTTAATTTTATTTTACAGACACTGAGCCTCGTGCAAGAATGTTTTCATTTCATTTTCTCAGATCTTATTCCATCAACTTTGCTTGCACAAGTTTACAGACTTGTGGTAAACTGCTCGTGGAAGTTGATTAATGCCACAGCAGGCATGTAAAGAAGATTTGATCATAATCAACACCCACTTATTGTCTTCTCATTCTGTTGCATCTGTGGAGATGTTTTATCCACACAAAAAAGTCCCAAGAGTAAATAACTTAATATGGCAAAAATCAGCTGAGAAAACAAACACACAAATTGTGCTGTAGTGTGAACACTGAACCCAGAGATTAGTTTTCCTGTGGACGTTAACATGACGTCACCGAGCCAAGTGAAGCACGACGGGTTTGACATGAAGTTCAACAGTCTCGCTCATACAGACTAATGTGGGAGGTGGTGATGTCACAGAGAATGAACAGCATCATTCCATCACATTACCATGAAGTCACACATAACGACAGGGAGTGACACAGAGAGCCAGAGTGTGACCTGTTTTAAGTTACATTGTCAATACTCACTGATCCCTGAAACATCTTTAAATGTGTCATGATGCTTGTTCTAATACTTACTTATGTTAACCCTCTACCTCCCCAGTAAATAGACAAGTCCACACTGAATTACTTCACAATGCAATCAAGCAACAATCTCCAGTATGATTAGAACAAGTAGGTTTTTACGCCGTCTAATTACAATGCATCAGCTTTATTACAATAGTCTAATTTAAAACAGGGACACGTTTCTATTTCAGCTCATTTAAACTCCAATTAAACAGTAAAAACATTTTCAGTAACTTCCACATTTGTTTAATATAATAATAATGATAAAGTATGATATAAATAAATATAAATACAATGGACTTTATTTATACAGAAAGAGTTTAAAGGTAAAGCAATCGCCAAACGAAGCCAAATAAATGACAAATAAATCAAATGGAACAATGATATATAAACAATCAAATACAAGTATAGTTAACAACAATGCTTTTGTGTCAAAATAGATGTTGAAAAATAACTTACAGAAAACTCTTCTACCACCGTAACTCTCATTGCATCCACACCATCAGCCTGTATTATGTTTTTCTTACAGACTACATGTTATGAGTGTTTTTCCCCTGTGGAGAAAGACAAACCATCTCTACACGATTAGTCATGTTTAACTGAATCAGTGAGTGGATCAACTCCTTTAAATCAACTGCTTCTTACACGAGGCTCGGTCAGTGTTGTTTTAATAGATTTGAACTTTCAGCTGCAGAGACGTCCCAGAAGAGGACTGAATGTAATGTTCTGCTCTACTCCCCCAAACACTGCAGATTACAACCCTCAGTTTTATTAATATTGACTTGTTTTGCTTTCGGACACCTCCAGTGAAAGTTTCTCCGGCGGAAAGAAACCGGACTAGATTTGATCGAATCTGTCGTCTTCACTGACCCAAAAGGCTTCATTATCTGACACCTAGTAGATCATAGAAATAGGACAAAAGGAACAAGTTTTCCTACATTCATGTTCCCCCATTGATTTTGAATGTAATTTGAATGTTTTTAAATCGCCTGGTTTGATTTAGGAGAACCTGGGCACCCTTTGTTACTGGTCATCCAGGAATCTAAACCTGCTTTATGTCCATGATCTGTTGGTATTGTTGGTTCCAGAAGTGATGTTGATATTGTTACCAGCACAGTTAGCTGATAGATGGCGTTTGAGTATTTGTGTGTATAAATATATTCAATGGCCCAATCATACATTTCCAATATTTA
Source organism: Verasper variegatus (assembly GCA_026259375.1). Classification (NCBI taxonomy): domain Eukaryota; kingdom Metazoa; phylum Chordata; class Actinopteri; order Pleuronectiformes; family Pleuronectidae; genus Verasper; species Verasper variegatus. The sequence continues at coordinate 24,165,414 of CM048040.1, read as the reverse complement.
ATGATAATTGAACAATTAGAAGACAAAAACAAGATCCCAGTTTCACTCAGCGTTGTCGGCTCAGTTGTTCACGGAGGACAGACCGCACATCAAACCTCAGTGTGTCAGAATAGGTGTAGATCGGTTCTGTTTCCATTCATCACCTGCTTATGTTTCTTTTTTTGTATGCAAATATGACAAACAGCGCTGCACGGACGTAGTGCAGCTGAATACAGTGTAAGCTCTTCAGCAGATATCAAACAGAACCCCCCCAAAAAAGCTGCGTGTACAGTACTACAGTCCAAACAGGATCACAGCTGATGAAGTGAAATGTAAATACACTGTTTGTTCATGCAAATGAGGAGCGGAGCTGCCGAGCAGGAAGTGAAAGCAGACGCCATGTCAGACTTCAGAGCCTCGTTCCAAACGCTGAGCTGAGTGTGTGTGTGTGTGTGTGTGTGTGTGTGTGTGTGTGTGTGTGTGTGTGTGTGTGTGTGTGTGTGTGTGTGTGTGTGTGTGTGTGTGTGTGTGTGTGTGTGTGTGTGTGTGTGTGTGTGTGTGTGTTAAATCCTCTCTGTTGTATCTGCTGTCCTCTGTTCTGTCTGCTGCTCTTCATTATGACCTGCTGCTCCCAACTTGTCTGTGACACTCTCTGAAAGCTACCTGGACCTTCCTCATGAATGTTCTGTGATCATAAAAATGACAACATGCTACCTACTCTCTGCATTCAGCCAAAGGGTCACCATGTTAATGAGAAAGAGTCGGGGGTCTCCTCTGATCTCTGAGAAAAACTCGCCCGGTCGTTTTCGACTTTCCGTCAGACTGAATCCGTAACGTTTTGTCTGCCTCTCTACCCTTTATCCCCACACCACTCCTGAACCCTCCTCCCTTCTTGTTTTTGTTTTACAATTTATTATTTTATTGATTTAATTCATTCACCTGTCAACCCGTCCTGCCTCATCTCATGCTCCCGATTTCTCTCCTCCATCTTCATTCCTAAAAAACACAACCCTCCCCCTTTTTTCCACCATCCATTCTCTTCATCCCATCCATCACTCTGTCCCATAACTCCCTCTCTCATCTCTCTCTTTAACCAACCTTTCCCCTCCCTCATTTACCTCTTACAACCTGCTCCCTCCTCCTCCTCCTTTGACCCCTCAACCACTACCTTATCCCCTCCACACCCCTCCTCCTCCTTCAGCCAAGACGCAGGATGGCATCGCCCTGGAGATCCAGCCACTGAAGAGCGAGGAGGCCGCCGAGTCGGAGGAGAAGGAGGAGAAAGAGGAGGTCAAACCTGTGAAGAAGGTCAACGTGACCAAGAAGGAGAAGTCGGTGCTGCAGGGAAAACTGACCAAACTGGCAGTACAGATCGGGAAGGCTGGTGAGGAGCAAACAGACACACGCACATGCAGAGTACTGAGGATAAGATTCACATTGAAATGTTATTTACTGATCAGTGTGAAATCTAAAAATGAGGCTTGATCATGATCTTGCAGAGTCACTGGACACGCCCTCATTGATCTGCTTTGTACTGAGCCTTCTTCCCCTTGATGATGTGACATACTATTATATAATCACACTCACAACAGCCTCTGATCGTTGTATCTTTTTCGTGGCTTGTTGAGACAGTTTTCGTGCCATTTCCATAAATGTGGGCCTGTTCCTTTAAAAGCACCCAGAGTGTTCGGGGGGGGGCTCGGAGGGGCCGAGGGTCAGAACACAGTCACTTTTATTGGATGGATGTTTTATTGGTTCATCCCGGGAATTGAAGGTATTTTCTGTGTCGTTTCAATTGACCTTAATACACTGAGGGGCTTTCAGGACAGAGTGAGGGTTGGGGGGGGCAGTCATGGACCGGCTTCGGTAATAAACCTGCCCCTCATTACGGGACAGAAATAGAATTTGGGCTGAAACACTTTGAGGTGGTGAGTGACAGAGATGAAAAACACAAGCTCTGGATTTTCTCTTTCTCACCTGTTTGTGGTTTTTCACTCGGAGATTTATTTTTCAACTATTTAGTAACTGATCGTAGAGACGGACAGAAATGGGACATGGGCCAAGGAAGGATCCGTTTAGTTTTGGTGTGGATCCAGATGAACGGGCAGATCCAGGAATTTTGTGTTAACATTGCAAGAACATAGTGTTTTCCAGCATTTTGAAAAATGATTATTAATGGATTTTGATGAACAGAATCTCTCATATTTAGCAGATTGGTATCTATGAGTGTATTAAATTGGTGCAAATCAGAATAGAAAGAAAAGAAGTAAGTGGTTCTACGTGCTACCAGGTGAGCGGAGGTTTGAGTCCTCCTGCAGTGGTCGTAGTTATAGTTTTGAACAAGCCCTTTGTTGCATGTCTTCCCCCAGTCTCAAAGACAAATATATAAAATAATCTAATCACTGGATAGGAGTAACTACATTATGTAATTTGTATTAGGATAAAGGACGAGGAATGCTTTTTGCTCAGTTTAAAGAATCATAAACTTATAAACTGTGAGTTGATTTGAACATGAGCTCATCTCTGCTTATTCCACCCAGGTCTGATCATGTCGGCTGTGACCGTCATCATCCTCATCCTCTTCTTTGTGATCGACACCTTTGCGATCCAGGGTCGCTCCTGGGTGGCTGAGTGCACCCCCATCTACATCCAGTACTTTGTCAAGTTCTTCATTATTGGTGTGACAGTGCTGGTGGTGGCCGTCCCTGAGGGGCTGCCGCTTGCTGTCACCATCTCTCTGGCCTACTCTGTCAAGGTAAGCAGGATGGGAAGGGCAGGGGATCGTGGGGGATTTTTTACTCCTTGCAGAGTCATGTTTTGTGAGGATTTAAAAAACGACCCCTATCGAACATGTCGTCACCTCTGAGGCCTGCTCATGGCGCTTTCGAACCTTGCTCTCCGTCTTTTAGAAAATGATGAAGGACAACAACCTGGTGCGTCACTTGGATGCCTGCGAAACCATGGGCAACGCCACGGCCATCTGTTCAGACAAGACGGGCACGCTGACCATGAACCGGATGACAGTGGTGCAGGCGTACATCGGTGACACGCACTACAGAACTGTCCCCGAACCAGACGCGATCAAACCAGAGACTCTGGAAACGTTGGTCAACAGCATCTCCATCAACTCAGCGTACACAACCAAGATCCTGGTGAGAGCTTCACCGTCAGAGCTGCATCAGACCACAACACGATCCTTAACACACACACACACAATATTATATTACATCAAAGCTCTTTATTGGATGCTCTGTCCCACTTTTCAATGCACAAAGGAAATTGAGGAGTTGCTATCAACCAGAAAATATTGAAATAACTTGGCGGTGAGACGGCTCCGTGGAGACACTGTCAAAGTATTAAATCTCAAGAAAATATTTTTCAAGCAACACAGGTTGGATTTTGTATTTATTTTCAAACCTCATATTTAACACGACTTTGAGGATGAGGAGTAACAGAAGAACATTTTCTCAGGTAACAAGTTTAGTTTATGTTCACAGAGCATCTCTCTTACTTCAGACTTCAACATGTGAAACACAAAGACTGACACTCTGGCCTGTTCCTGGATAACTGGACAATTCTAATTGTAATGTAAAATAGCTGTAGCTAATGTTATGGGAGTTTTCTGGAAGCTGGTGAAAGGAGAACTCAGGCAGCAGCTGATGTCTCATGCAGGAGAATTTAATGTAGACTTGATGCATCAAGGAGACCAGAAGGTGAAACAATATACAAATGCCCCAAGTCTGAAGATGTCTCCCACAGCATCCCAGTATATCTTCCTCTACTTGTGTCACCCATTCTAACAGCACATCCATGAAAGGCTAGAATAGCTGTCACTCTCTGTTACATGTAGGTGTTCACATCCTATTGGATAGTTAGGCCTAAAGTCTGCATTCCTAAATCACATTGTGTCCTAACGGCTGGTCATCAAGAGTTGGAGTCTCTGTCTGGAGCATCAGAGTTAGATTTGAAAGTCCCTGAGTGTAGAAACTACAATGTAGTGGTTGGTCCTTTATCTCTAACCTGACCTTGGGCACTGCTTAGAGAGAGAAGGGAGTATCTGTGGAACTAGACAGGCACTAGTCTCCTGTACAGATATAATGTAATATACACTATACATAATATATAGTGGCATATGCAGTAATGTGTGAGGATGGTGAAAAATACCTCAACAGTTAATATAATCAACTATGAGCATTTATTCGATTTGGAAAACCAGCCTACAAAACCTGTTTTTGGCCTCTTGAATATGAAACCTCAAATCTTCCTTAAAATTTTGACCACTTCTCATTTTGACTCAAAGAGAAACTGGTGAGATTTCAATTTTCAAAGGTCAAAGGTAACTTCATGTAGAGTGAAGCTGCTCTGGTTGGTGGAGGAATAAACCTGCAGGGTGGTGAGTCTAGTTTTACACATGAGAAACAAGACGGAGGCAGAAGGCAAAGTAAATAACGACAGGACAAATGATCAAAAGAATAATATTAATACAATAACAGCATAAAGTAGCAAAGCAGTAACTATAGAGCAGTTGTTTATGTGATGATATGATGAGAGTCGAGCACTTTAGATCAAGATGAACGTACATCACATCCAAACTTTCCCTCCGCTCAGCCTCCAGAGAAAGAAGGCGGCCTGCCGCGCCATGTGGGCAACAAGACCGAGTGTGCTCTGCTGGGCCTGGTGCTGGAACTGAAGAGGGACTATCAGCCAATCAGAGAGGAGATCCCCGAAGAGAAGCTCTACAAGGTTTACACCTTCAACTCCTCCCGCAAGTCCATGAGCACGGTGCTGAAGAACGCCGATGGAGGCTTCCGCATGTACAGCAAAGGAGCATCAGAGATCGTCCTGAGGAAGTAAGACATGAGATAGAATGATAGCTGGATGGATAAAGTAATGGATGGAGCATTACTTACTTGTTTATTAACGTCTCCAATATAATCTCCCTCCGTCTCTCTCCTCTCTCCTCTCATAGATGCTCTCGTATCTTGGACACCCAGGGGCACCCTCGCATCTTCAAGCCCAAGGACCGCGACGAGATGGTGCGTAAGGTGATCGAGCCGATGGCGTGCGACGGGCTGAGGACCATCTGCGTGGCCTTCAGAGACTTTCCAGCCGAGGGCGGAGAGCCAAACTGGGAGATTGAGAACGACATCCTGAATGAGCTCACCTGCATCGCGGTGGTCGGCATCGAGGACCCCGTCCGACATGAGGTACGGTTCACACAGATATCTGAACCTGGAAACACTTCCTATGCTCGAGCCCGGTTAGTGATCAGAAGACTTTGATCAGTCAACAGTTTTAAATTCATTGGTTGAATGGCACAAATGTGCATCTAAAAAAATATCTGTCACAAAAACTACAGTATTTTCTGTTGCAGTAAACACTAGAAGATAATAATAGTGTAATGCAGTGACCATACATTTAATTTTACCAAAAATATTGATATTATATTCTGTGAGAGGAGAAGAGTTTTTATCTATTTAACAAGAAACATTGTCTTTCAGTGTTATTTCTGTTTTCTCACATGTGAAGCTGAAATCCCAGTGCGTCGATAGAAACTATATTTTGAGATACATTAAGATCATTTCTACTTTGAAGAAGACACTACAGAGCTGTCTTCATCATGAACTGACGCCGCTTCAATGAGAACGAAGACTTAAGTGTTTGTAGACCGAAGCTGTTTTCACTAATACTAAAATTAGCTTGACTCACTTTGAAATGTTCTGCACGCGCTGCTGGAATTCAGCGAAGTCAGTGAAGTTCAGTTTATTCCTGAAAGATCATGAGAGAACAAAGAGAAAAGGGAGATCAGGATGGAAGAATGTAACCGAACTGATCTGACAGGCGGCTTCTGATCATAATATTTGTGCTGTGAGGAAACATAATCCAACAATCAGTCGTGTATAACAGTGCGGCGATAAACAAAATCCTTTCTCCTGGCACAAAGAGCGAAGTGAGTCCTGCTCAGGTGCGTCAGAATCGGACGCGTTTGAAGTGTTAAATGAGGCCTGTAATGAAGCACAGAAAGCGTCGGTGCTGCCGCCTGCTGCTTTAATGTCAGAGCACGAAGATCACAGACCGGATGGAAATAACTGGAGAGCAGCAGGAGACGGTCGGCAGCTCATCATTTGTCTCCACGCAACCTCTGATAGATGCCAGAATATAGACTGCAGCTCAGAATGATTCTGTCTGTTCATGTCCAGGCACATGAAGCTTGTATGTGACCGTGACATGTAGTCTGCTGTGTAACTTGGAACTGACCATCGACTTATCACAGAGCTGAACCAGTTTCAACCATTTTACTTTCACGACTAAAGCCCATCAGACATTTGGGTCCAGATAATTGGGTCTGGACGTTTTCACAAATGAACAACGCAGCAGGATGTTGTCCAGGTCAGGTGCGTTCACAACGGCAGGAAAATGTCCCGAGCATTCAGACCTGGATAGAGCACGAGATGTATAAATTCGACACAGCACATTGACAGCAGCGTCAGTTTCTATCACCAAACGTTGTCAAATCTCTCTCGTCTTCTCCGTGTTTTCTTCTTTTCTTCCTGAGATGCTTTGACAGGCAGGAAAAACTCTGAAGAATGTCCAGAGCAACTGACTCTGACGTGTATTACAGCCCCTCCAGATATTTTCAGGGGTTGTGTCTGGAGTTCAGTGCCTGTCTAAAAGCAGCATTCAAGTGCAAAGCATACTGGGTGAAAACACTGGTTACTCAGTTTAAGTGTTCAGTAAATCACGTAAGAAAATCAAAACTACTCAATGACTCTGACAGCGGTTTATTCTCTCTTTCGTCCTCTTTTCTTTACAGCAATAACAGCGGCAAATACACAGTCACAACTCATTGTGCTCTTTAAACAATGGCTCTTTGATTTCAGACACAAGTCAACAATAGAAGCTTCTCATTTTTAGTCAGGAACCATCGTTTGCTTCAGAAGTAGCTGCTGTCACTGGAGGATTTGATCAGTTGCAGCTAAATGGCACTTGAACGTTTGGCAAAGCTGAAAACTCTGTGTGGACCGATTCTTCAAATGAGAAACTTGCATGAGGGTTTTTCTGTAAGCACATCATGTACGTGGTATCAAGCTGAACTCATGCTACAGCTAATGAGGCCCACTTCCTCAACAGTTAATTATTAATGGAGCGTATGAGGACATTAAACTAAAGGAGCAACATTCGTCATGTATGTATTGCAGGGAAGAGCTAGTTCAATTAATTCAGATTAAATGAAACGTTATTTCATGCTAACATAACACCTTTGAATCTTTAACGATGTGAGAAGACTTATTATTTAAACTAAGATAGTTCTGCCTAATGACTTGGCCTCTAAGGTAATGCAAGGCTGCTACTACTACTACAGGATGTATGGTCGTTATCGGGACATGCTAATGGGAGCATTTGACAACACCACTACCTCTTGTAGTTTTATTTATGGTTATGGTAAAAAAGAAGGTAATAACAAATCGTATCTCTCTTCTTACTCATACACACTTCAACACGAGGAGACATCTTAAGATCTGCTGTATATAAGCCAAAGCATTCTCCATCTCCAACTGAAAGCTGGCTGCAGTATAGGGCATACATCCTGCCTCCTCCATGTAAGTGGATGGGACATGGACCAAACTAAAAAGACAGAATACACATTAAAGAATTTATCTCAAAGATGGATTCTGTCATTTTTCACACCGATGTTTCTTCAAGTGCAGAAGCGTCGTCCATCTTTATTTATAGTCTGTGCTACTTACAGTTAAAAAGCTAAGATTAGACAAACACTGTTTGGTGCTTTTAAAACGTATACAACTCTTCACAGTGCCTGAGAGTGAAATCAAGGACTTTGCGTGTTTGTCATAACAATCAGGCCCCTTCACCCCCCCCTCACTCAAATCAAGGCTCTTGTGTGCATGAATCCGAGGTATGATGTGTGTGTACATATTTGTAAGCAAACACACAGGAGCCCTGTGATTAGCTGAAAGCTCCTGATGAGCAGTGGAAGCTTCCAACTGCTTTTTGATTTCCAGCTGACCAACACATCAGCATGGACTCCTCTGAGACCTCTCTCTGTCCCTGTGTATTTGCTCACTCATCCCTGACAGATTGAACTCTGGGTCCTCTGGTGGAACATGCTGCTGTTGTTACAGAATGAGGTTTATTTAACATGACTTCTGCAGAATAAAGTGAAAAAGGTGATGGCAGACCACGTTTCACTTGGATTGAAGATGAGTGAGCGTCCTATAGGCTCTAAAATCTTCTGCGTGTCCTCCCTCCTTCTGGACTTGTTGACATCTGTGTTTATCTTTTCGGGGTTTCCAGTTACTGAAACGTACACATTTATCTTTTCTGTCACTCTTCCAGGTACCTGAGGCCATTGCGAAGTGTCAGCGCGCAGGCATCACTGTACGCATGGTTACCGGAGATAACATCAACACCGCACGTGCTATTGCTACCAAGTGTGGCATCCTGCTGCCTGGGGAGGATTTCTTGTGTATGGAGGGGAAGGAGTTCAACCAGCAGATCAGAAATGACCAAGGAGAGGTGAGACAAGGACACAAATGTTACTGTCTTGATAATGCCCCTGTGATAAAGCAGGGAAATACTTCGCCTCTCATGCCAAGTTATTGTTGAACATTTTTAAAAACACAACTACCTTCAGAGGTAGTGTTCAAGGCTTCCGTACAAAGGCAGGGATTATATTTTGTAAGTATTTAACCCATAATGTTTATTGTGGGGAAAAAAAACCCCTGATAAAAGTGTTGTTCATGTTTTACTCCTTTAGGTGGAACAAGAGCGTCTCGACAAAGTTTGGCCCAAACTCCGTGTCTTGGCTCGTTCTTCACCGACAGACAAACACACTCTGGTTAAAGGTGGGTTCATTCTAACAGGGATTCAGTGCAGGATGTATAATTTATATCTAAGTTATCAGTAATAAGTGTCTTTTTAATCCAGATATGATGCAAACTGAGAATAATCAAAGCAGTAAAACATAAACAATAACAGAGGGATCTTTCCTCAAATGTTCCTACACACATTGAGATGGAGAATTGTCTCCTTGTTCCGTTCTGTTGATCAGGAATCATCGACAGCACGGTGCTGGAAACCCGACAGGTGGTGGCAGTGACGGGAGACGGCACCAACGACGGCCCCGCCCTCAAGAAAGCTGATGTTGGCTTTGCCATGGTAACCACTTCTTCATTTCTTTCACCTTTTTTTTTTTTTCTCCTGCCGTCTCTGTTCGACAGCTCTTCACTCAGTCCCTCATCTACTGTTTCAGTTTGCTCTGCATCATTAACAAACTGGGGGGGGAAATCCTTTAAGTTAATTACATTTTGAATTCAGCCGTGAAAGAAGTATTTTCTCTAAACGTATATCCACAGTAACGATTGAGCTTAATGTGAAAAGCTGTGAAATGGAACAGTTAATCTATAAATGTTGAGCATGGATGACTCGGCCCATCCACAGAGGATCCTTCTCCTCTGCCATGTTTAGTGCCTTAGAGGGAGAATATAGTTGTCTCTTTATTTTTGTCTTATTGCTGTATTTACATTACAGTAAATAATGTATCAGTCTTTTTAGATCATTGACTCTAATCACACGTATACATGTACTTTATGTGTGTACTTCAAACAACAAATAAGTCGTACTAGTATGTGTTAGATGTTGTTTCTTTCTCATCAAATTAACAGTTTGAAATTTCTATCATAGCGAACATCATGTCTACATTTATTTTGTAAAATAATATAGAATATGTAAAAAAAATACATTTTTAAATTTTGTTTATGTAAATATATTTAATATTTAACCTGTGGAAAAATATATGGAACCAGTGGCTCCCAGAAAATCAGTGAAAAATACATTTAAATAATAATTTAATTTAATTTTTTTTCATTTATATTATTTATAGTTAAGGAGCTCAAACATATATAAAACCTATATAAACCATTGCCTGCTCTTTATTATCTTATTAACTGCTGATTCAGACTCTGATGTTTATATATTTATATCCAGAACAAATGAGCACACTGAGCTGAAAATAGTCAAATCTGTGAAGTTTACGTTTTCTTAAGCAGACAAACTCAAAAGAAAATATTTTTAGATTCTTTCCTTAGTGTCCTAGATTTCAATCTGACTGAGCCGACGTATAAAGTCTTTACAATACGAATGCATCAGGCAGATATTTGACATGTGACAAACAAACAAATGTTAAATGCAGCTCTGAACCAACAGGGAATTAACCTCCTGATGAATTATGCAAAGAGACTGATTTCAGCTGTTTGTTGTCGGTGAATTTTAATGAATCAGGAAAGATTCATAATGAGACGTTTCTCTGAGTTGACATCAGAACACAAAGACCTGCACCGAACAACGATCAGCTGAAGACAGTGGATGCTTATCATTGAAAAGTGAGTGTGGATGAGCTCAGCAGCATCAGCCGAGCTCTGTGTGTTGTTGTGACCTTTATTTACTGAACTCCAGTGTCTCCAGCAGGCTGCTCAGCAGCCGCCAGGCTGTCAAACAGCTCCCCAGCAATCGTTACTGTTCTTAAACACAACACAGGGACACTCGGGGGACTTCAACCAGTGACCTTCCAGTCCTAATGTGTCCCAGGTGGAATATTTTCAGTTATCGCAGAGTGTCCCTGTTCAATTATCACCTGTTCAGCTGGAGAACAGAGAGCGATCCACCTCCGCCTGTTTGTGAAGAGTCTGCAGAGAGGAACCCGCTTCACAGCGTCTTCATGGTTACTGTTAACATGAGACCAATTGTCCTGCTTTAGTTTTACCTCTGTGTCAGTTGACTGGGGTAAACCTGTTCTCAGTGGAAGCCACGTACAGTTTAGCTGCATGTTCCCACAAACCAGGGATGTCTGACTCACCCGGAGGCCTCTGTTCTCTCCTAGGTGAGAAAACAAATCCAGCCGCTTTCAACAGTACATTTTAGAGAAATGAATCTGATTATCTGGAAACAGCAGCTCATCTTCTGCATGAAGCAGGAAACAGTCACATTAAACTTTCTTTTACATTTCCAACTGTCGTCATGTGCCACAGCTGTTGGTCTTTTTAACTCCTGACGTCCGTGACCATTGAGGTGAAGCATTTTTATTTAGAACCAAGAGTTCTACTCTTTCAGACAAACCCTGTCTCTTAACACTCTGAGCTGCCCAGTGCAACCAGTTTGGAGTTCGGTGCCTTGTTCCAGAGCGCTTGAATAAAGTGGTTGAAGGGTTATTTTGATCTTTCATCTAAAATCCTAAACTGGGATTTGACATGTCCCTCTGCTTCCTATCAGGGAATCGCTGGCACAGACGTGGCGAAGGAGGCGTCTGACATCATCCTGACTGACGACAACTTCACCAGCATCGTCAAGGCCGTCATGTGGGGGAGGAACGTCTACGACAGCATCTCCAAGTTCCTGCAGTTCCAGCTGACCGTCAACGTGGTGGCTGTGATCGTGGCGTTCACCGGTGCCTGCATCACACAGGTCGGCTGGTTACTATCCCGTTATTTCTTTATAATTTATTATTTTTTGAATTCATGATCAATCAATAATTCAGCTCAGTCGCACTTTGTGTTTTGTACTAATTATCAAATTGAACCACACTAACAAGGTAAAGTTAGATGAGGAAATATGAGCCCGTTCAGTTTGGGTGCGGATCTGGATTAAGGGGCAGATCCAGGACTTTTCTTACACTTGTGTTTACATTTTCTATGATTTCTGGGAATAATTCATGGATCTTGATGAAAAATCCGATAAATATTTATTACAAATCTGGATCTAATGAATTTAAATGTGGTTTCATAAGCGGCCTGCTGGGCCTCGGCAGACGTAAATACTCAATGAGTGATATTGTGATTTACATTTGAGACACAAGGCAGAAGTTGAATTTTATCTCCACAGTCCTCCAGCTTTAATATCAGTTTTAAATGTTTAATCTCCCCATATCAGTTTCAAGCTGATGCTGTTTTGAGTATTTACTTCAACTCCTTGTAAATATATTTCTACCTTTTACCTGTTGATTTGTGTTTGATCGATGAACCTGAAGAGAAGCCTGTGTTTTGTTGGTTTAATTGAGGTTTTGAGTCTTTCCCTACACGCTGTAAACATCTGTAAATCTCTCTTTGGTCAAACATCCACAGAAAGAGGAAAAGAAAGCAAATCTTCTGTGACTTTAATGCGACAGTGTCGGTGCAGTGAGGATGGCGAGGCGACCGTGTCACATTTTTTTGTTTCATAATGTGTCTCTAATCATGAAAGTGAACTCCTGACACAATAAAAAGAAGTAACTTGCGGCTGTGTATTAATTGAAAGGCTCACAGCTGGCAGGACCGATAACTAACTCGTCTCCGGAGCGGAGAACAGAAAGTAGGCTAAGATACAGCCTGAAACCATGGCAACACGTCACCATCATAATCCTGAAATATAACAGGGACTCAGCAGGTCTGTCGTCTCTGTGCTGCGTTTATGCTCACTGATCATCTAGCGCCTGGCTTCTGATTGGCCGCTGAACTGTTGGCACAGATCATTAAAGGATGATAAACTGATTTATGTCGTTATCGTTTACACAGAGGACAGACTTAGGCTAGAAGGTTGTTAGTGTGTGTGTGTGTGTGTGTGTGTGTGTGTGTGTGTGTGTGTGTGTGTGTGTGTGTGTGTGTGTGTGTGTGTGTGTGTGTGTGTGTGTGTGTGTGTGTGTGTGTGTGTGTGTGTGTGTGTGAATATACATTTACATTGTGAAGAATAGGATAATAAGGGCATGTTTGAATAGGATGACTCTCGCTGCTGGAGGTCAGGATGATTGACTTCAACTTATTTTATCATGTTTACACAGACGCACTGCAGTTTTGCTTCTGGTCAAAACAAGATGGCCGGTGGCAGTATGTTGTCGGGTTGTCAGTCAATCCTGTACTTGTGAACACGATATCTCAACCACGTCCTCAGGGAATTTCTTCAAATTTGTCACAAAGGTTCAGTTGTACTCAAGGATGAACTGATTCGAATTTGGTGGTCAAAGTCTCAACTCACTGCACCGGTTGGTGGACACATTCAACCACAAGGCGGTGACTCCGGTTTGTTATTTCCTGTTGTTTGTTTAACATTCATATTTAAATTCCTTCTTCCTGCAGGATTCTCCTCTGAAGGCCGTACAGATGCTGTGGGTGAACCTCATCATGGACACTCTGGCGTCTCTCGCTCTGGCCACCGAGCCGCCCACCGAGTCTCTGCTGCTGCGCAAACCTTACGGCCGCAACAAGCCTCTCATTTCCCGGACCATGATGAAGAACATTCTGGGCCACGCCGTGTACCAGCTCGTCATCATCTTCACCCTGCTCTTCGCTGGTGAGTGACGCAACAAACAACACTGGCGGTAGAAACCAGACGAGCCATTCGACCAGCATCTTCCCCAGCTCACCTACATTCGTGGAAAAATAATTGGATGCAATCATCGTTCATATTGGAAAAATTCAGAGGAGTTATTTATCGTTTATTGATCTCCTGTGTTGTTTCTCAGGTGAGAAAATTTTCGACATCGACAGCGGCCGCAACACTCCCCTGCACTCACCGCCAACCGAGCACTACACCATCGTGTTCAACGTGTTCGTCATGATGCAGCTCTTCAATGAAATCAACGCCAGGAAGATCCACGGAGAGAGGAACGTGTTCGAGGGCATCTACAGGAATCCCATCTTCTGCAGCGTCGTCCTGGGGACCTTCGTCCTGCAGGTAACACATCATTATCATCATCTAAACCTTTTCTTGCATGGATCAATTCAAATTCAAAATTGATTATGTTAAATTATTAATATCAAGGGAGGTTGGAGGAGGTTCTGAACAGCGTGCATTAAGACCGAGACAATAAAGGTCTGTCTACTCGGGTCATTAGGGACGTCACTGCTTTCATGAAGTAATTTCCTCTTTATCTCCACCACTGAGGTTATGTTTTTAACCCCCACCTGTTTGTCAGTCAGCAGGAGCACACAAACACTACTTCTACTACGTGCAGCATCATTTGATACAGACATGTGGATGTGTGGTCACAGGTTTACCCTCCAGATCAAACAGCTAAACACAAGGTTTCACAAATGCTGCACAAAAATAGTGAATCTTTCAGAGACTATTTTCAGCGCTGGATTTATTCACATTTGCTTCTGAGTATTTGGGGCAGCAGGAACAGTGACTGTAGGATTGAATATTAATGAACTACAGTGTGTGTTCATGGTAATGACGGAACTTGTCATTGTTTTAAACAACAATGGAGCAGGATGGAATAAAAGAGAGAGAAAATATCTCAGGCTTTTGGGGACACAGACAATGCGACTTAGGAGGATCAGTTCAGAAAAGTACTGATCACCACCGGACTTTGACGTCAGAGTTCATGCAGCTTACACGTCCTTCATTTCTTCTGCTCCTCAGATCGTCATCGTCCAGTTCGGGGGGAAGCCGTTCTCCTGCACAGCTCTGACCATCGACCAGTGGCTGTGGTGTATCTTCATCGGAGTGGGAGAGCTGCTGTGGGGACAGGTGAGAACCAGAAACAGAACCACAGGTGTTTATATTCTCATCAGACGGCGTCAGAACTGGATCAATCCCCCTGAGTTCTGACAATGATAAATATACACTGAGGCGAGAGTGAAGAGGTGGATACATGAGGTTTGTGGCAGCAAACTGTTGCCTGTCACACTTGTGCCGCTGCAGCGTTGCCATCACGACCATCGCCATGGTAATGAGCTCCGCACATGAAAGCAGCGCGACTCCTGTATATGAGCACTGAGCAAAAACAAACCCAGCGTGTCAGTCCCTCTGTGCATTCACACACACGCACACTCCCACACGCGTGGTGCGGTTAACATGTACGCACACACAGGCTTAGAAAGCATATGTTAAATAGGAAAAAAAGTTGTCAGAAGCGTGGTGGGTTCAGTCGGGGGGCAGAGACGGGGAACAGAGACAGAAAGATGCTGACAGAAACAGACTGATCTGAGGTCTGTGAGTTAGAAGTAAAACACCTTCTGTTTTGAACACACAGAGAGAGAGAGAGAGAGAGAGAGAGAGAGGGAGAGAAGGGGAAGGCAACAGAAATATAAAAAGCTGTTGTGCAGCAGGAGGCTGGGTGTCTCTCTCCTGCCTTTTTTATTAGAACAATGAACAAACAACAAGTCAAGAGCGGTACAACAATACAGGTAACACACGATATGAGATAAAGCCAACACCTCCATGTCTGGCTTCACACACAAAATAAACGTGTCAACGAGATCTTTTAAAAGTCGAACTTAAGGAATGTTTCCTTGTTATAAAGAATTTAGCAACAAAATAATTCAATAATTGTTGATTTATTACACAAACAACTGAGAGTCAGTCTTTTTTTTTTTAATCAAAAATGAATTTGTCAAACTTCCACCATATTTCAGGGTTGTTTTTGTTTTTTTCATTTCATGAGATTGCCACAAACTAAGGATGTAGTATGGGTCAGGAAAGAGCAAATTCAATTTTGGTGCAGATCCAAACAGAGGGCAGATCAAGGAATTATTTTCTCTCTTTCACATTTTGAGATGCATAGAAATGGCTAAAATATATATTATATAGATACAAGTCTTCCTACTAATGATTTGTGACATAGTCATGTGGGAAAATTGCAATGGGTGTTAATGAAACAACTGCAACACCCACATCAAGATTTGTCTGTAATTTACTCACTGAGTTAAACAAAACTTATTTTTTTGTCAAACTCAGCTGATCTCGGCGATCCCCACCCACCACCTGAAGTTCCTGAAGGAGGCGGGCCACGGCACCACGAAGGAGGAGATGCACGAGGAGGAGATGACGGAGGGCGCCGACGAGATCGACCACGCCGAGATGGAGCTGAGGAGAGGCCAGATCCTCTGGTTCAGAGGTCTGAACCGCATCCAGACCCAGGTATGACCCCAGGAGGTGGTATTTATGAAGATAATATATAATTACTTAAATATCTGTTCTGTCAGAGCTGCAGAAAAGTGTCAGTTGCCACGGAAACACTGGACTCGGGATACTAACCCACACAATGTATTCCCTCGCCCTTTACTGTAATATCTGACCTTATCTCTGACCTTAACCTAATTGTAACCTAAACCCTAAAACTGAACCTTAACCCCCCCATCTGCCCCCAGCGGGATGTAAGTCTTTGTTTCCACAGTGACACGAGTCCAAAAATCAAAAACAAGCCCATGCATCCACACAAAAACTATATTTTAAATGCTGATATTTATGGTTTTGTGTTTTCCCGTAAGCAGCTTAGAACATTCTGTCTCAGGCCTGGAACATTTTCTGACACCCCCCCCCCCCCAAAATATGTTTTTAAATAAGTTATTCAATGCTACAAACGTACAACGACTAATTTCTTGAACTAGTCGATTAGAAAGTCTTTGGTTAGCAGCCGTCCCTGAACAGAGGAACCCTCACATCACATCTCTATCTTCTCTGGTGACTCATTGCTGGATGTGCGTGTGTGTGTTACCATCCTCCTACAGGATAGAACAACACGCACCGAGCATTAGCTTGTCCACAAGCAGTCCCATTCAGTCCCTATGGGCTTCATTAGCCTCGATGCTAACACCCACCTGAAGGAACAGCAGCCAACGCTGTGCTCCCACACACACACACAGAGCCACAGAGGTCAGGTGTCTTCCTCTCAGAGCTGCTCGAACTTCTGCTTATTGTGGCCAGAAGCTTAACACATCTGAATTAATGATAACGAATATATTCTTCTGCTGCGTCCTCCTACTGAGTTTTTTCAGTTTGACCTCTGCTGAAGCGTCTCCGCACACTGAAAAGTCCCAAAGACTCAAACTAACTGACAGAATATCAGTCGTTTCACACAATGAACACTATCTCCGTATCTTACATTCTCTACTAAATCACATTCCTGCAACAATCATATTTATGGATTTAAATATTATTACTATATATAAAAATGATTCTCTCATCTTGAAATTCGTGTATGAGCCAGACGGGGGGAGGGGGATGTTGAGGGTAGAGCTTGCACCGGTGAGGGCGCCGAACGACCGGCCCGACCTGAGCTGTGGCTAGCAGCGTGTCTGAGTTTCATTAGAGACCAGATTTAGTTGCGTCAGAAGATAAATGTGTTTACGCCGTGTACCTGCGTTTACACACTGCACTACGCCACTGACTACAGCCGATACGACGTACCACCATCAAGCGACGCTCAGCACCAGCTGAAAACCAGATCTGTTTTCTGGAATGCTAATGATTTTCATCAGGAGAACCTGAGGAAGCTCTCTCTGCTTTCTCTTCAAGTATCTGTTATATCAGTCTGTCGTCCTATTGGGATGGGAGGATGAGGGGATGGAGGGGGAGGCGACAAAAGGCTGCAAGCTAATTAGGTTCTTATCTCTCCATGCTCCTCTTCCTGTCCTCCTCCTCTCTAATCCTGGTGGGCAGCGTTGTGCCGCTCAACGCCTCGACAGTCAAACACAGTGGGGGAATAATTGGTACAAGCGGCACTCACTGCCGAAACTTTATCAGTCGTTCCAAGTGACACAGTTTCTCCTCTTTCTCCAGCCTCCACTCCTTTCAGCCGGATTCATAAAGCTTTTATTCCTTGCTCTGTTTCTTCTTTTCATCCCTCCCTCCTATCTGAGCTTCCTCTGGATTTTCACCTTTTTGTCTGCGACTGAGTAATTGACAGCTTTCTCTCTCTTACTGCGTTTTTCTCTCAAACGTTCCTCCCCTTCTCCTCACTTTTTAAAACCTTTATCCTTATCACTCCATCATCCTCTTTCTGGTTTTGTTTCTGTCTCACGTTCTTTTGTCTCTCCGTCTTCTTTGTCAGCTCGATACTTTCTTTCAGCTGCAGAACAGATCACCACCGTTGTCCAAATGGAAGATTGGATTAAAGAAAATGTGATTTTGTATTTTTCAGTAAATGGGTTAGAATATGGAAAAACAATCCACTGGTACCTTGACAGAAGTAAGAATCTCTTTGTTTGGATTTTCTGCTTCATGCCACAATCAAAAGCTGATGAAGTCGTCTGACTTGTAGAAACTGGAGGGTGAAACCAAGGTTGGGGAACAAGGGGAAGTTTCTTTATACCGGCACAAATATAGAACGCTCACAAGACCCTTATTTCTATTTAAGAAAATAAATCAAAGGTTTGCATATTTTATCAAAAAAACGACAAATAAATATTAGTGCCCCAGTGATATCAAATGCAAGTTTATATAAGAAAGTAATGAAGTTCTTATGGAAATGTTTCACAAATGTGTCATAAGGCAAAGGCAACTTAGGAAGAGGAGAGGCAGGGACTAGTTCTACAAATCCTTTCCACTGATTTCTCTTCTTAACATTAGCATAGTTAGCCTGGGTACTGAAACATGTGTCCTTCTGGTAAATGACCCTGATTGAAGTCGTAGCGATACCTCGAGAATAGCAGCATTTGACCCGAGACGCTTCTGTGCCTAATTAATTTGTGTATTAAGATCCAATTACAACGCGGGGAGAGTTGAGATAACGGCGGATCACAGGTCTGTACCAGATGGAGATGAGGTCTGTCTGAGACTCTGACCTTTGGCAGCACTCAGAGACGGCGTTTAATCGAGCAAAGACGCGTTCAACAAACACATGCTGAGGTTTATTATCCCGCCTCGGAGAAAGAGATGTGGGTGAACTGAGATTCGTTTGTGACCTGTGAAGAAAACAACTGACAAAAATGCAAATGCAAAGAGCAACATTATCCACAATCCATTGTTTTCCTATGCAAGTTAATGGATTGATGCACATTAACTCTCTGGGTCACGCTCCTGCCGTCAATTCTCCTGGAAAACAGCAATTGAATCCCATTCCCTCTGCGGAGGAACATCCCAGCACCTGGACTTCTTCTTCTGTCTGTCTGCTGCTTGTTTCACTTTAGACATTAACTATAATAACTATGACAACTTCACCTTCCAGCCTTTTTAAAACCTTCTGTAACCTTTCTACAAGTGTCTCCTTCCTTCTCGTGTCCTGTCTTCTCTCTCTCTCTCTCTCTCTGCTCTCTAACTCTGTGCTGTGGCTGTCCTTCCTTCAGATGGATGTGGTCTATACCTTCCAGACGGGCCAGGCGGCGGTGCCAGGTGCCCTGCGCCGCCAGCCGTCCGTCGTCAGCCAGCACAATGATGCCACTGCCGCCAAAACTCTCTCTAGCCCCACCCATGTAGGGCTTAGCTCCTCCTCCTCTCTCACCAACTCGGCCGGGGCTCCACCCCCTGCTGCTTCCTCCTCCACTGCAGGCAGTGAGTCGGTGCCCGGAGGCCAGCTAACATCTCGCTTCACCCGGCTGGACTCTGTTTCTCCTTTCTCTGTGTGCACTGCATGAAACTCTGAATGCTCTCATCACCGGGTGTCTGCACGTCCTGAACTAATCTGACATTTTCATAATAGTTACAACACCCAACTCGGTGATTTAAGAAAAACACGATAGGAATTCACATGAAGTTGGACCTGATGATGAGGTGGAGGCAACGTGTGATCGCCACGATTGCTGCAGTGACTGTCACAGTTAGAGATGCTGAAAAAAAAGCTCCTCTAACAGAGGAAGTGTTAATGTCCGCTCAGTTGTATTTGTCTGCAGCTACTTCACAATAAAAGCCCATCAGATGTTTCCTGTGAAAGCTTTTAATGTGAAGCTGAAGCCGCAGGAAACCGAAAACATGTGAAGCCGAGGAGTGAACCATCCCCTAATTTGCATCTGTACCAACGTTTATGGGATTTTGCCCAGGCTCCATTCCTTCAGCCAAGTTCAGTGGAAATCAGTTTTTGCGTAATCCTGCAAAAAAAAAAAAAAGAAGGGCTACTCCGTAAAGCACCTTCACCAACAACCAACAGTTCCATTAGATTCAATCCAGCTGCACCACATTTCAAATACTTATAGATATCTGTTCTCGTAATGACTCGATTCATCAAGATGAATTAATCATTCAAATGGAAATCTGTGTAAATGTAAAAAAAACACCTATTCTCACTAGGGTAGAGAAAGTCAATGGGCTCTGTCCTTAAACATCCTTCTAGGTTTTAGGTAATCTATTACCACAGATGAAACCCCTCCTTGAACTTGCAGACAACCTGTTTCCATCTCTTGCTCTGATTCCATCACTTTCTACTTCCTCCTCACCCTCCGTGTCTCTCCATCCTAATCCCTGTGTGTGTTGGATACTTGTCATCACTTCCTCTCCGCCTGCTGCTCATCCCCCTGCATGTTGTGACCCTGATGCGACTTGCTGCCTGACGAGTCAGTGACAGATCACAACTGTTGGCACATGTGACCAATGAGACAAAGATAATGTGAAATCTTCAGATTCGTGTCAGTGAGGGAAAAAAAAAATCCTCTGTCCTATTTCCTTTGTTGTTTTTCCTTTCTTCTTTTCTTCTTGGAGGCGACAGCCTGGGCACCAAGATAATTTTATGGGTTAATCCTGTGCAGGGTTAAATCTGTCAGGCTCAGCAAGTCTCTCATGGTTTAACAGCCAAGAGCTTTTTAACTTGTGAGTTTGTGTGTGTGTGTGTGTGTGATGGTTGCATGTATGCTCTAAGCTGCAGTGCTCAGCCTGCAGCTCTCCTGTGGTTCGGTAATAGAGAGCTTTGAACTGCAGGATTATTAATTATAATGAAGAGTGTGTGCTGGTGTGTATAAATCAGTGTGATCAGCTGCAGCCTCACTGGATTCATCACAGAGGCTGTGACTTTAGGCAAAGAGCGGAGAGAGCAGCCAGAGGACAAAACGTTTCTGGCTCCGAATGTGATTATAAATGCTTAACAATGTGCATGTGTTTGTCGCTTTTCCCGAGTGTGTGTGTGTGTGTGTGTGTGTGTGTGTGCGTGTGCGTGTATGTGTGTGTGTGTGTGTGTGTGTGTGTGTGTGTGTGTTGTTTGCTGGGACTGGGTTTCGTTTGAAATGCCGATGACACTGCTGTGGCTGAGTTACCACTCATTACCAGGAGTCATAACTCCCCTGCATGTCAGTCGGTTTTTTTAATTGATTTTGTTTATTTTTTTACATTAAATTTGACTTTAAGCTATTTTATATTTATTTTGATTGCACCACTCAAGTAACATATACCCGCAGAGGATTCTGGTCCATCCCACTGCTGCACAAAGAGCTGTTTACCTGTTTATTCAAAGTTCAGTGAAGCTTGACTCAGCTCACAGAACCTTGTGTTCATCACATTCTTGAGACGTATCCTAACTCATGTTCTGTCAGATATTGAAAAAACCCCAAATATTATATTTTCTTCTATTTGATGAAAAGCCAAAGTTTTTAAATGTAAAACATCATCTGAAGACAACGCAGCAGATTGTGTTAATGTAAGACTCGTATGATAGATTAGTGTGTGTGTGTGTGTGTGTGTGTGTGTGTGTGTGTGTGTGTGTGTGTGTGTGTGTGTGTGTGTGTGTGTGTGTGTGTGTGTGTGTGTGTGTGTGTGTGTGTGTGTGTGTGTGTGTGTGTGTTGTCCCTCCACATTCACCTGCCTGGTTTTTTGTTGCAGTGTATTTTTCAGTTGCCTCTTTTGTTTTGCACTTATTGTGTCGATGTGCTGTGAATATCTCTCAGTTCCCCTCCATGTTCTCATCCAGCCGACTTCAGTTTGCCGTTGTGTTTGAGTCAGACACAGCATCCACCACGTGTCCCATCAGCCCCCGATTCCCCCTGTTCGTAACGATAGGGTCTCTGCGTGTCGTCCTGCTCGACCTCTGACATGTCCTCTCTTTCCTTGTTTCAGATTAAGGTGGTGAACGCGTTCCGTAGCTCCCTGCGGCTGGAGAGCCCAGAGTCCCGTAGCTCCATCCACAGCTTCATGGCCCATCCCGAGTTCGTGCCCCTGTCCGAGGAGGAGGCTCGCATCCCCCTCATCGAGGAGACCGGTGACGAGATCGAGTCCCTTCCCAGCGCCTCCTCTGGGGCGACGGGAGGAGGAGAGCCGCCCAGCGCCCTCCCCCGCAGCCACGAGCCATCCATCTGAGCTCCTCCTCCCCACCTCCTCCTCCTCCCTCCTCTTCATCAGCATCACGTGTCATCCCACCAACTGAACTGTCGCACTGAGGAGGGAAGTCATCACTCCACTCATTCCTTCATTCTGCACGCACACACGCTTCACGTCGTCTTCACCCCCCACCCCGTCAGTCATTCCTGCCACGTTGTGTTTTTCATATTAACTGTGGCGTCGTTCTGCCTGTAAGTCTGCCCCCTCCCACCCCCTCCCGCCCCCTCCAACCCCCTCCAACCCCCTCCAACCCACCACACACGCCAATCAGTGGAGGGTGGAATCTCCGCAGCGGAAGGCTTGTCCTGTCGTCCATTCATGTATATTTTTTACCTGATGATCCTTTTGGAAAAGCTTTTAAACAACGTTGGTTTAAATCCTCGCGGGACTCGCAGCAGCATGTCGTGTTCTGTACTCGCTTCATTCCCGCTTTTTACGCTCTCGAAAATGGCACCGAACTTTTCAACGAGTGCAGTGGTTCTCATGTACATACGCTTCCGCTCTTCTACACAGCTAACAGCCGGGGTTTGGTGATCAGAAGATTTTTTGGCAAAAATGTAACCTTTTTAAATTTTATTTTTGATTTAAACATTTTAGTTTTTTATTTTAGATGTTGAGCATTTGTTTGTTTTTTGAAAACTTCTAACGAATGTTAATCGATGGTTGTTTCAAACTCCTGAGAATGTCTTGTGAGTGTGACACTACAGTCTTCAAGGTTCAGCTGTTTAAAAGATGTTCTTCCCTTTATCGTGTCTGTATGTCTTGGTTCTTTTTTTCGCTGCTGTGTTGCATGTGGAGAAACAGAATGTTTATTACCCAAAAATATCGAAACACGGCGCTTTCTGCTGAGTGGGCGTCTGACCTCATCTCATCCAGTCAGGGTCCTGGTTCTCTCTGCCCCCTCCTCCCTTAGTACATCCACAGCACTGATAGGACACAGCCGCGTGGATCACCACCTCCCCCCCACCCCCCTTCTAGTACGATGCATGTTCTGCTTCATTCGTGTTGAGTCGCATGATAACTTGGAATGAATAGTTGGGATTCTGTTTAGTCGACCATCTGTGTGTTAGTCTGCAGCAGCATCTGTTCAGAGAACTTCTGTCGGACTGAACATCCTGTTTCCACAACAGCACAAGAACAGACTCATCAATACTCAGAGGAAAGTGTAGCGCGGCAGTGAAAGCCTCCTCACGCTCGACAGCAGGACAGTGGGTGTCTACATACATGGACGTTCTCCACACGCCGGCTCACTTGTAGGCGAAATACAATCTGTGTAGAGTCCACGTGGTCCAGAATTTTGCAGACCGCGGAGAAAGTGATTCACCCGTGCCGGTTGGAAGGTGCCAGAACACATCACAGCCCACATTGGGCGAAAGCTGGGTTCCGCCCCAGTCCGCTCTGCTCCTCCTCTCAACCCGTTTTTCCCACCGGTCACAAAAACCCACCAACGTCTGGCTGTTGTCTGAAATGTGAGAAATACAAATACACCGACAGAAACATATCTAAAATGTGATTATCATTCATTCTCCATCTCGGTCTGTAACGTTAACCTTCGTACGTTGTTAATTCGTTGGTGAGAGGCGCTAACTGGATAAGACCAATCAGAAACGATCCTGTGATCACTGACACTGTGAGGGGACCACCAACCGCTGCCCCACTGTGTCGTCCTTTTTAGATTTCTTCAGATCACAACAACGCAGAGATTTTAATTTGGTGTCAAAGACGAGAACATTTACGTTGAGTCTGGACGTGTGTGAAGACGTGAAAGTATCGATGAGTCTGTTTGGCTTGGCGGTGCAGGTCGTCCTGTTCGACAGACACAAGCTTCTTGTATCTCTGAACAGGTTCTGGACTGTGTGTCTGTGTCAAAGACCAATCTTAGTACGGCATCCCATGTTTCCCTCGTTTGTCCGATTTTTACTAACAGAAACTAAATTGGCTGTCAGTGACCTCCCACAGCCGCAGCAGAGGAGGTGTTTGATCCCCACCCTCATCACCGTCATCCCTCCCTGCTGCTGCTGGGTTTGATTGACAGACGTCAGTGTGGCGGCCACGCTGAGGTTTATGGAAGACTTGATGATTTCAGCCTGTAGAGTTAAATCCACTGTGTGACCTTGCTGCCGCTCTGTACTTCCTGCCCGTTGTTGTCCGCAGATTAAAAGAAGAAGGATTCATCCTCCAATCAGAAGCAGCAAAGCGTCTAACCCCCTCTTAGTCTGACCAGCGGCCATCAGCCGGTGTACGACCCGTTATCGTAGTGACGTGCTACTACTGCCATATTTCCACTTTTTGTCACGACTAGGTTCTTCCTCTCCCCGCTGACGAGCTTTTTCTATGTAACTCAGAGCCATATTTTATAGGTTGTCTGTATTGTTTTTTTATCTCATTGTTCTCGAGGTTTCCTTTGGACTTTCTCACCCACAACCCCCTCTGACCCCCCCCCCCCCCCCCCCCCCCCCCCCCCCCCCCCCCTCCCGGCCCTTTACTCCAAACATGACCAAAAAGCAAGGAGAAAATCTTCAGTCGTCACTGCCGAAACCAAGATTAAAGGACCTCTACAATGTTTACATGAAAAGCGAGTGGGTGGCAGTTCACCTGCGCTTCTCTCATCCGACCACTTCCCTTTCATTCCCTTGCTTTCCAGAATCTTAAAGTTACTATTTAACTAAATGGGGAATCTTTCTTGCATGGTTTTCATATAAAATTCAATGTTTTGCTCATTTTTTACAATTCTTCTGTATTTTTATATTAAGTACTTTTTAATATTTTGGAGATATATGAATATATATGTATAGGCTGAAGAGTTTGGTGACAGTACAGTACATGAATGAGATGAATCTACCGTGGACTCTTTTTACAGCTCTCTAAATATTTATGCCACGTGTGTCGTCTTGGTCACCTGATGTTAGGGCTCAGAAATCTGCAGTGACTTGTTTACTTCCTGTCGGCCGCTCAATTGGAATCTCTACAATCTATTCTCATCAGCCCCCTTTTCCCACTTGATCTAAATGTTGTGACACACTACACGCTATGGGATTTCAAAGTTATCCGACTCCATTAGACTTCAGCAAATGCAACATGAATACAGCTAACTGTATCAACCATTAAATGGGAGTGTATAATTATTTATCCAACCTCTGGATTTCCTTGTTTTCTTTAAGCTACTACAACTTTCTTCGAATCAATGATTAATGCTGTTTTCCGTGTGGCCGGTGTCGGAGATGACGACTTTAAAGGCGATCGGCGCTGTGTCCCACTTCAGGATCCGCCCCCCACCCCCTCACTAATGGGCCAGTCCCATGAAGTCATGTCTGCACCTCAGACCACGACAAAACTGAGAAAGTAACCTGACAAGCAAAGTCAGTCAAAATCACAAAACAGCAAAAAGTTGTAGTTTGGATCCCAAGACGTTTTTCAAATAAATCTACGACAATAAAACACCTTGACCCCTAATTCTGTAATTATTTCTCTTGTTCTCTAAAACCATCTTAAAGCTTTATTATTCACACTTGATGCAGTCCTCAATACTAATGTCCAGAGAGTACAAATGCCTGAACTTAACCATATGCAGGTTATCACAATGCGAGATACACCACCAAAATAGTTGTGTTAAAATGTAGATTTACCAAACAGGTACGTTCCTACAAACCTCTCTATGACCTGTCAGTCAAATGGAAAGTGGCGCCTGCAGAGGCCAAACGCCACGATGTCTTTCCCCGAGTGTAAATAAAGCTTAACGCTGAGATTAGCGTCCGTGGACCTTGATTCAAAAAGCCTACCCAACTATGTCTGACTGAGTTTTGTTCCCTGAGGGGGGGCGGGGCCTGTGGCGGGACACAGCTTCAGGCGTAAAGGTCGTCATCGTTTTAAACGACTCGCCGCGTCAGAGAAGCGTTTGTGACGTCACTGTGGGTGTGTCCATGAGACGCAAGTTCCAAAACGTTTCCTCTTTGTTTCTGTTGCTCGGCTGAATCTGACAGAACAGCTGTGCCCCTACGATCAGTGCAATGTAAATATTGTCGTGTAAGTGAAGGAGTGAACCTGCTCTGTGTCAGTGACAGGAAATGGGAGAGGGGGGGCAATCAGCCAATCATCACCCAGCAAAGCTTTAAGAGTGTTCTGCCAAAGCCGTTTGTGGTCACATGACTCCCCCTTGCCCCGCCCCTTGCCCCGCCCCGCCCCTCAGCCTGGATAGGATTGTCCCTCTGCTCTTGCCATGACCTCGGTGTGGCTGTGGTGGTCGTCTGTTGGACTGGTTGCCCTCACATCTCACGCCAGGCGCACAGTGCAGCCCCCGGCCCATCAGAGACCCCTTTCTTTGTGTTTCTGGTTTCAGCCACGTCACCAATCAAATAAAAAGGACGAAGCAGGACGAGACTCAGCAGCAGACTGAAAGTCTTCACCTGGTTTTAGTTTTCTGAAGGTTTCGTTTGTGGACATCAGAGCTAAGTTTGCCCGTTAGGACTTCTGTACGGAGAAGGAACTCTCCGCTTCTGATCTGGTCATCGTTGCATTTTGACTGCGTTGCTTCCTCTTCCAGTCGCTGGATTTTAAAGGAAATCTTTGGAGAACCTTCACATCCACTTCAGAATTCACAAATTAAAAAAAAGAACTGGAATATCACACCGGGAAAAAGTCATAACCACCCAACATATATATCTATATATTTATATGCTATAACTATATATCTATATCTAATATATATATTAGATATGAATACATTAGTAGGTATATATTAGATATAAATAAATAGATATATACATATATATGGTTTCTCAGTTGAACTTCGTTGCAAAAAAAGACTGAAAATGATTTGTTTTCTGTAATTACTATGATACACAGTAATAGGCGTTGGTGTTATTTTTGTATAAACATAATATCATCTATGTGGCATGCATGACATATATACAAATTTGGTGGTTTAAAGCAATATGTCCAACCTGGTGCGATTGGTTCCGTCGTGTTCTGTGTAGCCTAAAGCCACTCTGTACGAAAAGAGATAAAAAAAAAAGAGTAACTGCATTTGGATAAAACTAACTGTTCAGTATATGTGTTCAATGTTCTGTGTTCTGCATGTTTTAGTATGGAATGAAACATCACAAATGTTTGACTTGTTTTCAGAATGAATCGCAAACACATGCCCCACACACACACACACACACACACACACACACACACACACACACACACACACACTCTCACACTCTCACACACACATGTATTTGCACTGTGAGGTGAAACACACTGAGGAAAATTAAAACTGTGATTTCTGATGGATGGATTGATGAAAGATGAAGATTCGTCTTTTTGTTTCCATCGTCTCATTTATCCAGAAACGGAACAGCTAGAAGATCTGTCTGCTCGTCCACTGTGGCCCCCGTCCCCCGTCCCCCCGTCCCAACACACACACACACACACACACACACACACACACACACACACACACACACACACACACACTCACACACTCACACTCACAGAAACACTCTGATCTACATATTGTCCTGAACTCATCACCTACTCATGTGTGCAGTGAGAGGAGGAGGGAGACATGACAGTTCACAGTAACGTCGTCATCACGTCACCAATCACGTCCATCCACACATTGTCCTCCTGCCCCCCCCTCCTGGCCAGGTGGGGGAGGGAAACGGGGATAATGTGGCTCACCTGTGAAACGTCTGTGTTGATGTCAGAGGCTGATTGATATGTTGATGTTTAACAGAAATGATCATGAAGAAACTTAATTTGTCTCATATAATACTTAGGGCTGCAACTGAGGAGTATTTGTATTTGATTAATCATTATTATGTTTTTATTGATCAATAGATTGTTTGTCCTTAAAATATCAGAAAATAGTGAGAAACTCCAAAAGTTTGTTCAAAAAAGCCAAAGATTTTCGTTCAATCTTCACAAATGAGGAAGAAAAGAGCAAATTCTGAAATTGTCCAATATTTTATAATTTACTGTATAAATAGTCTAAATGACTTTTCTGACCAGTTCTTTAAGCTTCAGTTAAATATCCACATTTATGGACAGAACGTGTTAATGGTGAAACACAAACATTTTATATCAGTATCAGTCGGCTTCACTTCACGTCAGTGTCAGTCTGATGTTTGACAGTCGTCTTGTTGTCATGGTGATGACTTGTGGTTACCTGCTAACCTTTTAAACTGGTTTAAATCGCTGCCATAAAAAAGACCAAAAGACTAAATCCAGCTCCATATGTCTCCTCTGTAGTTTTCTGGAGAGGATCTGTATCTGCACCCGATCATTAAACCAGATGTGAGTCAGGTTTAAAGTTGATGGTGGAGGTTTCCTCTGTTTCACGCTTTTATGCTAAAATCAGATCTGAGTTCAAACCAGAAAACAGGAGAGTTTCAGAAAATGTCTTTGTGATAACCTATGAATTTGTATTTTACACACCTGCTCACTGACTAAGGTTTAATGTGTGATTCCCTAAAGATTAAAGGGTTTAAAACGTCGCCACTACACAACTGAACACACTCTTCACATCGTGTTTCTGCGTAAACATTAGTATTAATCGGACAAATCTTTCCGGGCTGATGGACGTGGATGTTTGACTCTGTCGTCACATTTTCCAAACAATTCGGGTGATGACAAACAAACAATTCAAATTTACATTTAGTACATTCACCTCAAATGTCTGTGAACTAAAAACATTTGGTAACACACAAATCAATTAGGTCTGTTCAAGTCAATGTTAAGAATTGTGTCGTGTATTTTTTTTCACTTTCATTTGAACAAACTTAATTGTTTTGTGTGTTACTACTGTTCCACAGTCTTTTTTGTCTCAGTTTAACGAGAACGAGACAAGAAAAACCAACATGAACGTTTCAGTTCAGCCAAACCCGTGTTGTTAACGCTGTCACTCAACGTACCTCAACAGCCATCGGATGGATTGACATTTGTCAGAAACATTCTTGGTGCCCAGAGGCTGAATCCCAGTGTCTTTGGTGAACTTCGGATTTTTCACCTTTCCAGTGAAATATCTCAGCATGTACTTGATGGATCGGGGCTAAATGTGACAGAGGCGTTCATGGTTTCCAGAGGATGGATCTTAATGGTTTATAATCTTCCTCTCGTGGCACCATGTGGTTTCGGTGAAACTTCTCAACATCTAGTGGTTGTAAGTTTGAATCTGATTCACACATTCACGTCCACACTGATGCGGATATTTAGCAAAACAAACTTTTGAGTTTCTCGCCCAAACGTCGTCTTCAGTTACTAAAACTGCGATTTATACAAACGCCCACCAAAGTGCAGATTTTCAATAACTTGCTTTGTGGGAGGAGCCTCACCCGACATCACTCAGACCACAGACCTCTTCTCTGGTATTTGACGTGTTAAGTGTTTGATGTCGACTTTATCGCCACCTACTGGTCTAACATCTGTCGGTTTGGCGTTCTCGTCTGGAAGGAGATATTTTGTAAAACGAAAAGAAGTGTAGACGGAAAGATATTCGTTAAAAATGACATCGGCAGTAGTGCAGACGAGGCCTCGAGCGTCAGGTCCAAATCTTGGTTTATAATAAAACACATGTAAAACATTCCCATCAGCCTCAGCTCACCTCGGGGTTCGTGTGTGAGCCAGAATAAAACTTCCTGTGCTTCCCTGTGTGTGTGTGTGTGTGTGTGTGTGTGTGTAGGTGTGTTTCCTCAGTGTGTGCGTCACCTTCTTCATCCCGTCGGTTCCTGTCCATCATCTTCCTCCTGTTTGCTTCGATCTATGCAACACAATCCTCCAGTTCAGCTCCAGTGGTTCATTGGCTTTCTCACTTCCTCTCACTCTCACTCTGTCTCCGTCTTTATTTTTCAGTTCTTTCTACAAACAGAACCACGATACCTGTACATTGATGTATGTATGTATGTGTGTGTGTATGTGCACGACAGGTGCACACGCACACGTTTTCTTTACTCTTTTGTAAGATATGATCATGTGGAATGCCTTGGTCTTAGTGTCATGTCGTTTGAACTTACGCTGAACAAAAGATGATAATCAAGCAACTGAGTAAAAGTTGTTACAAAAGTATATACAGTATATATAGTATATAAATATATACAAATCTATATACATAAAATAAAGCCATTGGGATTTGAAATATATCTGTGTCCATTTGTGATTTTTTTTTGATACACATACATTCATATTCGTATCTTCTTTACAATTTAATTTATTCTCAATTTTCTTTTTGTTCCGAATATTGATGTGGGATCCAAACTGTATCTTGACCAAGTGGCAACGCACCGTGACATCAAACATTTTCTCCAGCGCCATCTTTGTTTATCGTAACCAGACGTTACCATATTTGAAAGAGCAAGGGGTGGAGCCTGACTGCACGCCCACCTACACCTGCAGCCATTGGATGGTGTTGGCTGTCAGTCACACCAAAATGTTCAAAATGAACATCGTGCTGTAATGAAGAAACTAGAGATTGAGACCATAAACTCAAGTGAGAGGTAGCTTTCTCGTAGACTTCTATAGAAACTGACTTGGTGGAGTCGCCCTCTGCTGGTCATTCAAGAGAAAACCTTTCTTGAGCAACATCGCCCTCTGCAGTCACAAGTGGTAATTAATTCTGTTGAGCTCTGAGCAGTAACCAGGTAAAGAATATCCAGTGTATTACATACTAATATACTTATATACTCGATCAGGTCTCTTTAAACACACAGTTTACTTTCTGTCGCTGTAACAAACAAAGTCCATCGACAATGTTTCCTTGTTCAATGTGAAAATGATGAGAACAACTACAGATGTTTAACTTGTCTTTGTAACTGACTCTCAAACTTTCTGAGCCTGATCCCGAAACCACTTTTTGTACAAAAAGCACTTTTATATTTAATTTGCTTTGTTTTTTCCTCACAGGTTAAACACACGTTCACATGTAATATGAGTATGATGCCTGAACATAACATCCCCTCAGGGTCGTCTTCATGCATCTGGCACAGGAAAGAGTTTATTCTGAAACATTATATTCAATAGATCTGAAAATCATTTAGATCTGCACCAAACTGTTGATTCTTTCGTCAAGATCTGATGAAAAGATCTGAGAAATCGATAAAAAACCATCCAATTTCTCAAGGTTAAAGAAAGTGAAAAAACAATTCAGAGATCCGCCCCCGGATCCAGAGCTGCACCAGAATGTGATGGGTTCTACTCGGACACATATCGAATCCTTCCACCAAGTTCCCTGATAATCCATCTGCTAGTTTTTGTGTAATTCTGCTTACAAACAATCAAACAAGCAAACAGACGGTCGTGAAAACAGAACAAATCCTCAGTGGAGGTAACAAGGAGACGTCAGATCTGAAGACTAGAATAAATATGTGATCTTTTCTCTCCTATTTGAAGAAAGAAGAGGATGTTTAAAGAAAATTACAATCTCTTTCATCATGAGTCAAAAATCTGGATTTTACCCACCAGTGATAAAAAGATAAAAACTAAAAGTGAAGACACATGAAAAGCTTTCGTCTGATCTCGAAGCTGCTTTCATTAAATCTCCCTGGTGCTTTTTTCCTCTTTTCTCTCCAGCGCATGACGACAGATTCCCTCAGAAATACAATAAAACCTCTAATTATGTTGCAAATATGAACTTGTTACGTATCTTTTGGAAATAACCACACACATCTCCCATCTACTGTAAATGTGTGTTATTTGTCTCGGTGTGATGCTGCGTTTCTCTGACAGTTTATCAGCCTCAGTGTTTTCAGGCTCCCTCTGACTCTGCAGCTCCTGCTATGATGAAACAACACTTCCTCTTCCTCCTCTTCTTCCTCTTCCTCCTCCTCCTCCTCAGCTGCTCTCAGCTGCTCAGTGCAACACTGTCACCATGTGGACACAGGCTGCACTACACCAGATTTATAAATCAAAGCTGTGTACGGAAAGCTGCAGTAGATCTGTGCAATAATCATTTCATACACATGCACGATGTCACACTGTAAATATTCTCTTTACATTGTATATATTTCTTTTTATAGTTCCTTGTGTTTAAATTGTATTGGTTAGTTATTTATAACCTTTACTAGGTTTGTATTTCACTATAAAGGTTGAAGTTGGAGGTGTGTGTGTGTGTGTGTGTGTGTGTGTGTGTGTGTGTGTGTGTAACTCACTCGGCTATTACGATTAACTCTTGAGGGGCTGATCTGCTAAAGGTCAAAGTGAAGGTCAACAAAACTGTGCTCTGAAAAACGCAGTTTCCAAAAGTTTCTCAAAGATAATAGAGAGGTTGGTTGAATTGAAACTGACTCATCCTCACATCGTCACATGACCCTACTTCTTGTTTCTCCTTTTAATGACTTATATGACGTCATGTGATAAGTGAAGAAGTCAGAAAATGACATCATCTGTTAACATTCTGTACGTGAAAGACAATGAAATGGGGAAAACTCCCCCAACGTGACATCTTTGAATAAACTGCAGATGAGTTATACTTTATACACAAACGATCTCCTGCTGCCTCCCTCATATGTGAAGGAAACTCGTGAGAGAACAATCTCAGCACACAATTTTTCATCAATGTCTAAAGCGCTTTCAGTCGATGATCATTTGTCCGATTGGCCCTTGTGCTTCCTGCTGTACAGAAAAGTTGTCTCCATCTGATTGAGTCGCACCTCTTTCAACCAGTCAATCAAATCAAATCTTATTTGTTCAGCCCACATTCACATCTGCCTCCAGGACTGAAACTGGGAGATGGTTCCACAGCAGAGGAGCGTGAAGGCTCCGGCTCCTGCTTGACTTCTGGAGACTGTAGGGACGACAGGGAAGGCCTGAATTCTTGGAGCAGTGATATGAGCTCTTCAAGGTGCAATATCTCTATATATCTACATATACAGTATCTCTCTCTCTCTCTCTATATATATATATATATATATATATATATACATATGAGCTTCCTCTTCTTCCTTTCTTCTCTCTCCACGAGAAGAATATCTTCACACCACTATCAGTTTATCCTTAATGGACCCAATCACTTCATCCTCCGCCCACCAGCCTCTGACGTGTCCTACATTTCTCACTGATAGAAACTCGTCCAGGAAGGTGTTGTCAAGACAACTGCGTGTCTCCGGGTGACTGTGGCGGCACCGCAGCAACCGCAGACTCCCTTTTGTTTGGGTTGATTAGTGTCAGGAGGGGGGGGGGGGGGGGGGGGGGGTTGTGATGTCAAGAAGCTGGAGGAGAGCTCCAGGCAACAGGCATCTTAACTACAGGCAAAAGTTTCAACTTCTCCAACACTGACTCATCCCTGAGTCTGTGTCCTCAACATCAGTAAAACCATTCAGCTCCATTCCTCTAAACTCCTCTTTGTCCAAAACGCTCGGATCTTCCCGAGAGGAAACGCTGGTGGATTAGAGCCGAAAACGGAGAAATGATAATCCCTCAATTGAATTTCCTTCCTGAGTTTTAAAAGCACCTGATTATGTAAAGAGTCTCTGTGGGAGCGTGAACCTCCTCCGCTGTCACACGGAGACGCACCGGGCTGTTGGGGCTTTTGTACCAAACACAAATAACCTGAGAAACATTTGATAGTTTCCTCTGCACAGACACAAAACTCACATGTCAGAGAGATGACGACGCAGACGTCTGTTTCATTAGCAACTCAAAGGGCCCACTTTGAATCTGTTGTGACTCGTATAAGCCCCTGTGTGTGTGTGTGTGTGTGTGTGTGTGTGTGTGTGTGTGGTGTGTGTGTGTGTGTGTGTGCGTGTGTGTGTGTGTGTGTGCGTGTGTGTGTGTGTGCGCGTGTGTGTGTGTGCGTGCGTGTGTGCGTGTGTGTGTGTGCGTGTGTGTGTGTGCGTGCGTGCGTGTGTGTGTGTGTGTGTGTGTGTCAGGTGGCTTTATAAAAGGTCCTGAGGTCGAACCTGAAGTCAGTTCAGACTCGTGAGTCGTGATCATCAGAGGAGCTGTTGTCACCGACACACAGACGACGTGAGTACCTTCAATATTCGTCATTTATCAAAACTGAACGTTGAATGCTTTAATATATTTTTTTTAATTTATCATTTTATTTAACATGTTTTCTCCTGTTGAAAGTTACTTCTGTGAATGTGCTGCTTTGTGTTAAACAGCAGTGAGGTTGGACTTATTTTGACGTTTTAATTCTTTATAAAATGACATTTTTGGTTGGTTGGATTAATATTAAGTTTAGGAGAAGAAGAAAAGATTCCACGGTTAAATGTGATTAAACATCTTAAAGGTTTTTTCACGATGTTCATGTTGATGTTTAAACATTAACTTTTTTTCACAGATTCAGCTTAAAGTGAAATATGGGAATTCTTTATTTCAACAAATTATCTTTCTTTAATTTTCTTATTTTACACCAATGCAACATGTTTATTTCTATTTCAAGTTACTTGTGTTAACGTGTTGGTTTATTTAAAATGTCTAAGAGCTGAGCCACAAAGCTTAAAGTTGAATCTGATGAAATGTTTGTAATCAAAGTTATATTTATTTTACATTTACTCTTCTCATATGAATTCACGACAAATTTCACTGAACAAAAGCCAAGAAAACCTTGAATTCAAACTGGTCACAGCCTCGAGATGAATGAACTGACATAAGGCGTCTCTGCATTTGAAGGGTCACAGGTTAAAATGACATGTGGACGACGCTACTTGTTCTTTCTCCTTTTAATGACGAGTCGTGATGTGGGTTTCTTGCTGTTTTGCTGCAGAAGATGCAGATGTCCCACAGATCTGTGCAGTGGCTCGTGGTCACGCTGCTCGTCGTCTTTGCAGCAGCACAGTGTGACCAGAGCGAGAGGTAAATCACAGCTCTACACGGTCAAAGTGCAGATGAGTCACAGACAGATTAATAGAGAGATTAGACGGGAGAATAAACATAGAATAAAAAAGAAGAAGCTGTGAATGATTTGACGCAAATTGAGCTCAATATTCACAGTTTGGAGTCACGAGCACTGAAAAAGGAAGAATTTAAAAAGAAACATCAAAGCAGGAAAATATTTGATGTTCATAAGATGAAGAACTCAACTGGAAATAATCTTTTGAAGACACAGAGATCCAGAATCATCTTTGATATTCTTCTGATGATTTTTTCACATTGACAGTTTTCATATTGAAATATTTCAGTGTCATAAATTCAGTGTTTTAATCTTATTCTTGTATTTTTTTTCTCCCACGTGTTTCACATATTGATCATTGGATGTTGATTGAGTTGTGGACTGAACTGATCCTGACTGATTGATCTCTCCCCCGTCTCCTCGCAGC
Organism: Verasper variegatus; assembly: GCA_026259375.1. Classification (NCBI taxonomy): domain Eukaryota; kingdom Metazoa; phylum Chordata; class Actinopteri; order Pleuronectiformes; family Pleuronectidae; genus Verasper; species Verasper variegatus. The sequence goes on along the minus strand of CM048040.1, from coordinate 24,130,189 downwards.
CGCCGAGCTGTGAGCGAACACCAGCTGTTGCACGACCGTGGCAGAAACATCCAGAGTCTGAAGAGGCTCATCTGGCTGTCGAGCGCCATCGAGGGGCTCCACACTGCCCAGACCCGCTCCTCCGCCCTCAGCCCACCAAAGGTCCTGAACCTGGATCTGAACCCGGCGTTGGTCCCCGATGCTCCGGGCCCCCAACCCGCCCGGGTGCAGAGCCTCCTGAGAGACTTCTTTAACAACCCCTACCTGACTCAGCTGTCCGACACAGAGGCCTAATGCCGCTCTGTCCACAGACACATGAGAAATATGTATTGTCTCTATCATTTGAACAATGAAACACATAAAGCACAACAATACATTTGTCTTTAGTGCCAAGACACACATTTGGCTGCAGATGCATCCACATGTTGCAAGAACTTAAGGTTTTAGTTGAGAGAGTGTTTGAGTCAAAGCTGAATGAAAGTCGTCTGTTGATGGGCAGAGTCACACAAATGTCTCAATGTTCAGTCTCGTCATATTTACATCAAGGACTTGGCGCTACAACCAAAAAATAAGACGTCCTTAAGGAGACGTCCTCAGAAGCAAACACGACAGGAACAACATTTAAAGTCTACACGTTTAAGAATGTGTGAACTTACCCAGACTTAAATCTGTTTGTTTTATCTCTTAATTATTCTCAACCAAAGACAAAGTCAAACATGTTTTTCCTGTTTGCAGATCAACCTCCTGCAGCAGCAAACTTTGTTCAACTTTGACCTGCAAAAATTCAACAAACGCACTGCTGCTGTTTGTCGTCACACTTTCAGATGATAAGTGAAACTGAAATACTTGTTACAGCTGTTCCCTTTGTTTCCAGAAAACTAAACAGAGATAAAGTATAAAGAGCCCTGAACCACTAGTGTTCTCTCCTCCTCTTAGAATTGAACACATACTGTACACGGTGCCATCCGAACCTCCAGACTGAATGAAACTGATGCTTGAGTCTCTGTGAGGAGACGTGTGGCTGTACGACAAAGATTTGAGTCATTTTATCTCGTGAACATTTCTATTAAACTCTGTGGCTGTACGGATGTGGTCTGTGTTTGTGCATCAAATCTCTGCTTGAATTCTGCAACTTGTTTGTTCACGTCTGCTAACGTGACGTTGACTTTACACAACAGAGCTTCAGAGAAGAGACTGAAGCGTCGCAAATGAGACAAGAAATGTTCTCCACTGAGGTACATTAGATTCTTTGTCGATATTTATTTTGTGTATATTCTTTTATTATATATTTATTTTATCTACTTTTTTCTGTGAGACAATTAATTAATCAACGCAATTAATCACCGCAGGAGTAAATCTGCATCAGCGGTTAATTCCATTACAATAAGGCTGAACTTTATTGTATTTAATAAATACTTGATTTTTGAGTTTATTAAATGTCAGAATATATATTTGAAAGGGCCCCTGATCATCGTGGGATCTTTTTTAATGAGGTTTCTCTGTAATTTTAAGGTCTCAAACTTGAAGGGATAGTTCACTGAAAAATGAAAAATTCACTCATTATCTACTCACCACTGTGCCGATGGAGGAGGTGGGTGAAGGGTTTGAGTCCACAGAACACTTTAGGAGTCTCAGGGGTAAACAGCGTTGCAGCCAAATCCAATACAATTGAACTAAATGGTGACCAATTCTTCAGACTTATAAAAACAACAGAATTAAAAAAAAGCCCCGACATTCAAATTCGACTCAAAACGACATTATTTGCAACGTGTTCTTAGCCTAAATGTCCTCTGTGATCCTCCTCCGAGATCGCAAGTTCCCGTGAGACCAGGAACATGTAAAGTGCCTTGAGATAATGTACGTTATGATTTGGCGCTATACAAATAAAATTAAACTGAATTGAAAATGCATTATTTTCCCCTCACGTCCACATTAATACATTTAAATATATTATCTTGTGTGAGCACCAGAAAGAAAGAAAAAAGTCAGATATCGGGAAACAAGCAAATCGTCACATTTCAGAAGCTGGAACGCGTTAATTCTATGTTTGACTTCATAGACATTTAAAAACAAATGGTTCAAAGTTTATTCCATAAAGTCTAATTCTACTCTATATAGTTTTGAAAGGTCTCAATCTGCTCTACTGCGCCATCAAGTGGACAATACATGTAAAAAGCTTTTGGGGGGGGGGGGGGGGGGACCCAAACCCGCGAGCCACTTCCCGACTCAGTCACGTGGTACGGCCGGCTCGCGAGGCTTCGAACGGCAGCCACATACGTCATCAACACAAGCCTCGGTACGCGCTTCACCAGAGTCTCCCTGGATCCCTCGACACATCACGAGCCGTCGGTATCTTGTTTTAATTCGTACCGGGGAAACCAGACACCGAGCGCCGGCAGAGAGGCGCTGTCCGTCGGCTCCCAGCGCCGCCACCGCCCCTCGGACTGTCCGCGCCTCTCGTCCTCTCTGCGGTCAGGTCAGTCGATGCTACACCCGTCGGCTAGCTGGTCGGGCTACTTCAGGCTAACGCGCAGGGAGGCGTCGAGTCGGGTTTAAATGCAACTGCGACCGCGACGCGTCCGTTGATTTCAGTGCGAGGACGCGAGGAACAAACCGGCAGAGGAAGCTAACGCAGCTAGCGGTTAGCGTCAGCAGCGTCAGTAGCGTCAGTGGTACTGAGGAGATGGCCAACAGCAGCTAAGCTAGTTAGCAAAACCGCAGCTCGGTTGACAGCAGGTTCTGACACTGACAGTGTTTAGCGATGGTTTGTTCACAGGGCGTCGTGTGGACGTGTGTTTGATGTCACGTGTTTGGTTGTGTAACCGGCCAGTAACTGACCCTCGTCTGCAGATGAAGCTGTGCAACACGTCAGACGTGTGTGTTACTCTCATGTTCAGTAGTAACACACACACACTCGTCATGTGTCCGCACCGACAACAACACCTGTGACAACAACACGTGTGACGGTTCAGCGCCTGAGAGAAACCGAGCTGTGACACAAACTCTGCTCCGACATGTGGTCAAACGTCTGCAGCTACTGAGAAGAAGCTTGGAATCCAAACACAGGATTTACTTTGTATAGAAGTTGATGAATAATAGAAACATTTAATTACAGAAGTCCTCAGTGTTTCCGTCGCCTGTTCCGTTTGATGTCAGTTGTATTTGCTGTTGTTTCATTGCCGTCAGTCAGTTTCAGATTCACTCCGCAACAGCCGGTGTGTGGACTTTAGTGACATCTAGTGGGGAAGTGTCATGTTGCAGCTGAACACCCCTCCCCTCACAGACATGACAGAGAACCTGTGGCAGCTTCAGTTGTCGTAAAAATGAAACTCAAAATGTGTTTAGTTTGTCCGGTCTGGGCTACTGTAACAAAAAAACAACATGGCTGCCTCTGTAGCGTGGTCCTGCTATGGGTCAGGAAACTAAATCTTAGTGCGGATCCAGATCAGGGGGGAAATCCACAATTTTACCTTTCTTTCTTTATCATTGTGTTTTTCAACATTTTCGTTAGAGAATAATTCACGGATCTTGCTGGAAGAAAAATCCGGCTTATTGAGGCTGCTGATATTTATGAGTTGGTGCGAACTGGTTCAACTTGATTGAATTTAAGGGGACAGTTGATTGACAGTGGCACGTTCTCTACTGAGTGACAGTCTAGTGTTTGTGACGTCATTGATTCTACCTCTCGCTGTTATTTTTTTAAGATAAAATTTCATATTTAAATGTATTTCTATTATATATCTTATAACTTACTGTCAGTCTAAGGTTTAGAGTTGATAGACTCAGCATGAACAAAATACTGAAGTTCTCTTCCAGCAGAGTCACTTGTGTTTGGTGCAGGTGTGGTTCTCCTGCAGGATTGCATGAATAGCGATGCTTAAAAATGCTACACGGATGTGTGAAACATGTATCGTGTAGTATTGTGATGGGTGTTTTTGTTCCTAGGTATCATCCAGCCTCATCCAGCCCCACTGTGGATCTTTAGCCCCATCCATCAGGACAGTGGCAGAGCTGGAGCCAGAGCCATCAGGGACCAGACCAGCAGGCAGCAGGGCTCCATGAGCACCACGGGGCAGCAGCAAGGGGGGGGCCTGCGTTCTCGCCGAAGCCTTGGCCGGGAAAAGGACCCTGGGCAGGGCGTTGGCATGGAGGCGGCCTGCTGGCTTGCCCCTGGAGTGCTGCGCAGGCTGATTGAGCTGCCCTCGCCCCCCCTGTCCCGACACCAGCTCAAGAGACTGGAGGAGCACAGGTAAAACTGTGTAGTCCTGTTGTTTAGTATAGTGATACGTTTGGAACTAATGATAGACGGACCAGGCCAACGTGGGCCGAATATTTGTTAAGTACATGGCTCTTCTGTTTGATGTGTTTTGACAGTAGTGATGACAGTATTACATCATCACCAGTAGTTATGGTGCTTTTTGGGTGGTGAGTTTGAGCGATCAAGTCTTCATCTGGCTGTTGTCCGTCCCTGCAGGTACAGCAGTGCAGGACGCTCCCTGCTGGAGCCTCTGATGCAGTGTTACTGGGAATGGCTGGTGGGACGAGTCCCGGCCTGGATCGCCCCAAACTTAATCACCATCATCGGCCTCGCCACCAATGTCTTCACCACCCTCGTGCTCGTCTACTACTGCCCAACTGCCACTGAGCAGGTGAGGGAACAACCCTACACTGCACAGTCTTCAATTTAAACTATATATAACGAGCTAGAATTAAATGCAAGTACTGTTTTGTTTATCAATTAATCCCTGTTGGTGGATTTCTACTTTTATTTTAACTACTCAGATAAATCTCAACCTCCTCTGGATGTTTCACAACGAAATGTCACCAGAAAAGATCTCAAGCTGCTGGAAGGATGTTAAATTGATTCACGAAGGAAAATATTGTTGACTGATGAATGCATCTTGTGTCTGTTGTCGACAGAACTTAAAACTCATGTGTTTGAGTGCTGAGTTTCCAAGGATGTTAAACACTGAAGTGAAACTGATCATTTGATTCAGATGTATGTGGGTGTGAGGCAGAGTGACCCCGGCTCCATATGAATGTGTGTGTGTGTTGTTTCAGGCTCCGCTCTGGGCGTACCTGCTGTGTGCCGTGGGTCTGTTTATCTACCAGTCATTAGACGCCATAGATGGGAAACAGGCCAGACGCACCAATAGCAGCTCTCCGCTGGGTGAGCTGTTTGACCACGGCTGCGACTCCCTCTCCACTGGTCAGTTGGTTTCCTGTTAAACTCGGCTGTGTCTCAGTAAACCTGGAGCTCTGCTAAAACCCTCTTGTTGTCGTCCCCACAGTGTTTGTGGTGCTGGGAACCAGTATAGCGGTGCAAATGGGCACCAACCCGGACTGGATGTTCTTCTGCTGCTTCGCTGGGATGTTTATGTTCTACTGTGCACACTGGCAAACATACGTGTCAGGAACGCTGCGGTTTGGCATGTGAGTCGCTTGATTTGTTTGTTGAAAAGTAAACCGGTCATCCTTGATTCCAAGTGTTTGTGCCAGATGTCATGAAGTTCCCTGTGGGTGTTCCTGATATATCACGTTTACAAGAAACCTGAGGTCACTGTGAGCTTGACCTTTGAACTTCAACCACCAAACTCTAATCAGTTAATTCCTCAGTCTCCGTGAACGTTGGTACCGAATCTGAAGAAATTCCCTCAAAGTGTTCTTGAGATAACGCGTTCACAAGATGGAGCGAAGCTGTCGCCGGCCCAGAGGCATAAACAGAGTGAAGATAGACTAAAGAACACAGCAGCGTCCCATCAGCCCCAGTTGCAGCAGTGTGTTGTGGAAGAAGGCTGCAGGACGGCCGTGTGCTTGTCGTTGTCACTAATCCTTTTTTATAAATGTTCTGCTCTCTCCTCTCACTCAGCATTGATGTGACTGAGGTGCAACTCTTCATAATAATCATGTATTTGCTGGCCGCCGTGGGAGGATCTGCTCTATGGCAGTCACTGGTAATTGTGATGGGTTTTTAATTCCTACAGATTAAAGGGTATAATGCTGCATTAATGGAATAATTCATATGTTGGTAATTCTGATAGTTAGAATATTGTATTTAAATGTTTTACTTTAATTGTTACCAGAAATACAAAGGCTGTCTCTGAGTGTCTCTAACATACTCATGATGCTTTCATTGTGGATGTGAAGCTGCTCAATGTACTCACAGATTAAATCATTGGCAGGAACGTTTACTATATGTATAAATGTTTTATCATTTCCTAATTTCTGTGTTTTAATGTCCTGTTTCCCAGATTCCAGTCCTAAATATCCAGATGAAAATGATTCCCGCCATCTGCACTTTTTTAGGAGCCATCTTCTCCTGCACCAATTACTTCAGAGTTATTTTTACAGGAGGTGTCGGCAAAAACGGATCCACAATAGCAGTAAGTCTGGAAACCTCCGATTTCTTTCCTGTTAACGTGCAGTGATGTGTTGGATAGTTTGTGTAAATCATGGTGACAGGATAAAAAATGCATCATGTTGTTCAACACTAAAAATATTCTGGATACGAGAAGTGCCACCTTGCACTTTTGGCCTCACATTAATACTAGTGTTAAAGGTTTATTGTTTATAAAACCTTTGGACCAAACACAGTTTCTGATCAGATTAAGTAGATTGTTGTTGCATCAGTGTCAGTTTGTTCTGCCGATGACGTCAGAGCAGCTCCTCTGACTTTCTCTGTCTTTATTGTCTTTGTGCTGTGTCTGTCCTCAGGGAACCAGCGTCCTCTCTCCAGTCTTACACATTGGTTCCGTTATAATTTTGGCGGTGATGATATACAAGAAGTCGGCTGTCCAGCTCTTCGAGAAACATCCGTGTCTTTATATCCTGGCGTTTGGTTTTGTCTCAGCCAAAATCACCAATAAATTAGTTGTAAGTCAAACACTCTTTTTTTGTTTTTTTAAATGAGAGCGAGTTCAAGCAAGAGGGTATGATGTGCAAATGGTGACGACAACATTCAGTTAAAATGGCAATTTTAATGAGGTGTTTTAAATTAAGCTAAACAAACAAAACTTTCTGACTCAGTGAAACAATTGTCTTTAGTTTAGTCACTTGGACATTCATAGAAAATATGAGACGGTTGGCATTTGGTTAAGAAAGTGAAACATCTGCAGTTTTGTTTGTTCTCCTATATTCATCTGTACTTTCAGTTTGTTGCTGGGACTCCACCCAACCTTGCCTCTCCACAGACACCATTTACAACATAAAATACAAAAATAATAAAAGCCAAATCTACCGTTATGTACCAATAGTTTTCTATTAAAGACTGAAAACATCCTTATATATATTGGACAGTATTATGAAAGTGTGACAGAAGAAGTTTGTGTAAAACTGGAGCTTGATGTCCCTTCAAACAACTTTATGTACTTATTTCCACTCAGCAGAGGAAGTGAGCAGAGTTGTGTTTGCAGCTGACTGGGGTTTGTCTGTCCACAGGTAGCACATATGACAAAAAGTGAGATGCACCTTCACGACTTAGCCTTCCTGGGGCCAGGCCTGCTGTTCCTGGATCAGTATTTCAATAGTTTTATTGACGAGTACCTGGTGTTGTGGATTGCTTTGGTGAGTACACATGAAGCTGTACATCAGAGTTGTCAGTAATGGTTACGTTCACTTAATAAAGGTCAGTTAAGGTTGTGTTCAATCAGTTGTTGTGCAGAGCTTTGATTCTCCACTGTTTGTTTTCTCTCTCTCTCTCTCCTACAGTTCATTTCCTTCTTCGACTTGGTGCGTTACTGTGTCAGTGTTTGCAACCAGATTGCCTGCCATCTTCACATTTTCGTTTTCAAAATCAAGCCTTGCTCAGTGCTCAGCTCGGCTCCTCACTGAGGACACGCCGGCCATTAACTGACTCTGTCCCTTCCCCCCGTTAGTCGACTCATCTTTCCTTCCCTCTGTTGTCCACGTAGAGATGCAGGGGACGATTTGTTGTGTACAGTAAGTGCTTCTGCCAACTGAATGTGTGGACGAATAATATATATTAAGATACTGGAGTATTACTGTCATTGTTTCTTTTTCTCTTTCCACCAGTGCAGAAGTGAGTTTGTATGTTCTTCTGCCCCAGTAAGGATAAATCTCCTTCTGACAAACTCATGGTTTCAAAGAGCAAATACTTCAGGAGAGTACAGGTGCTACTCATCGTGTCCGAGGAGAGAAACTTGTGTGTGTTCTAACTGTTCATGTGCAAGAAAATGTACAGGAAACGAATCAGACTCTTTGCTTTTGATTATAATTTTTTGTAATATTTGCATAACTTTACCTTTTTGCTATTGTAAATACCAAACTGTTACGGTGTCTGTGCTTCTCTTTTAATTTAAAAAATCCTGCTTTGGAACATTTAGAAAACTTGCTCTCATGTACATGATTTTAAAGCAACTTCATCTCCTGCACATCACAGGAAGCATCACGACTGTTTCACACCAGCACAACGTGGTTTTTGGAGGGAACTTAATTTTATTTGTCTTTAACATATCAGAGCTTAACACGTTGGATTTAACTCAGACCAGGGAGGGATTTGGTGTTTATTTATTATTACAGGTCATATATTCTTAACTGCTTATTTTTGAAGTGACTCATTTGTTTTAAGTCTTCCTCTCTGTTACTCGTGCTGTTGTAAATATTTAAAGATTCACTGTGCACACATGTAAGAATGTCTTTAGTTGCCCACATTCAGAGCTTTGCAAATGTAAGTGAACCACTGAGGTCACAAGTCAACGTTTGTGTTCAGATTTTCTCACCTTTTTCAGTCATAAGATCAATACATGTGAAAGTTGCTGCTTTGAATCAGTGTTTCCTTCTCTTTCGTTTCACTCTGCTGCTGCTGCTGTGTCCCCGATCACTCCACTGCTCCTCTGCTCTCTGTCACTCCCTCATCTCAACCTGGTGTTTTTGTGTTTTTATTCTTCACTCTTCTCAACAAATCCCATGAAAATGCCAAAGACTTCCAACTGAGTCTGACTTCCCACTGTCTGTGGCACTCTGTGGCTCCAAGGTCACAGGTTCCCACTGAGGACATACAAGTTTAGAAAAGCCTTGTGAATGTGTAGTGTAACCTTTATAAAGCTTCAGGAACAGGAGGTTTTTAGTTGTTGTCCTTTCATGGGATTTGCTGATGATGATAAAATACAAGATAATCTTTAAACTGAACGACCACTTTGCTGCCATGAGTTATTTATGTGACTTTTTCACTCCTTCCCGTGTGGGCGACTGATTATTCTACTTTACTGAACCACTTTGTTTTTGGGGGTTTTATGTGATTGACACAAAATTTCCCCCACAAACCACATTTGCTGAGGCTGAACACTGAATGAGCAGGAGATGAGGTGACATGACGACATCACAGTTTTTAAGTTGGTGACTGAGGAGAATCGAATCAAACTTTGTTCCTGTTAATAAAAACCTGTTAGTTTGACTTGTGGGGGTGTTTACTGCTGCTCCTGAACTGAACCTGCAGTGAGTCCAGGGTTTGAGGCTGCATTTAAACATCACGGAAATGACTTGTCGACATGTTGTGCTCAGTCCAACATGTCGAGACGTGAGAGTTAAAATGAGAGGAGCGACACCATCGACTCATAACCGAACACATATGTGTGTCACCTAAATCAGAGAGAGAGAGACTGACTTTGACTTTAACATTTCATGATCTTTCCAATAATGGCATCAGCAAAAAAGTAATTAACACTTCAATCTAATAATATTTTACAAAAGAAAACTACATTTCTCGCGCACACACGGAGTTTAAAAAAGTGAGCATAAAACCTGTCTGACCCCCCACTGAGACGTAAAAGCTTCCAGGTTACTGGTCAGGCTGTAGAAGGCTTGTTCTATTTCCACGTGAGTTGCTACCGAACCTTTAAAACACTTCACCACATCTGGTTCTTCCTGCGCTTCCAGGTGGCCAGTTTAGCCATACCAAACAGGAAGTTCACCAGGACTGGTGTTTCTCTTCCCTTCTCTTAGGCTGTTTCCTGATCGATTGAAATAATATCCACGTTTACATTATATAACTTACACACATCACACACATCTCTTATTAAAAACAGAGCTGCGCGCCCACAGAAAGGAGGAAGTGTCCGAGTTAGACTCTACTACGGGTTTCCTCATCTTAGCTGGTTCTGTTCTGGCTCCTTTGGCTTTTTGATGTAAAAAGGAGTTTGAACCCGGTCTATTGGTTTTGAGCTGTTCTACATCCTGTTGTTTTGTGACTGTGCGACACAGTCGTGGAAAGTTCATCTCAGGTGATGTCAGAGTCTTTGATGTAAAAGGGAAAGTTTCCAGTTTTCTGATCTCCTCTAGTTTCTGAATCACTGTATTTCTTTTAACGATCGAATTGACTGTGTATTGCTGACAGAAAACCCTGTTTTGTTCCCACCACTGGGTAAGGGAGGACAACTTGTCTTTCTTGGTTTTCCAAAATGCCCAGAACAGTTTAAAATACTCACAGAAAGTAAAACCATGCAATAATTTTACGTTAAAATGCCCAAAAGACTTTGGTTTTACTGTGGAGGATGAAATAAACTCCATTAAAACTAGATGATGATCAGTAAACGCAACAGGGAGGATCTGACAGCGAAAAACCTGATTTGAGAGCATGACTTGTTGAATTTATGTTCAGATTGTGTTTGACTTTCCATCAAAGCCCTGTCCCTGTACTCAATTAGAATGCTGCCTCGTTACAAACTGTGTCACGTCCTGTGTGGGTGTTACTCTGTATTGTCACAGTGCCACGTCCCGCCTGTTCTCAAAGGGAAGCGAAAGTCAATGTGTTCAGTCAGTTTAGAGCAGAGGCAGCAACCGCTGGTAAGTGTTTGAACAACATTAATATTATTTTACTGTGAGTCTCAGGTTACCGCGACGAAAGGGAAACAATGTAAGAGGGTTGACTTTGTTATATTTGAAGAAACATTGAATTTTCGTATAGCTGCTTCATTGGGGGTGTAAATAATAACTAGAAAATTCCTCCTGCCGAGAAATTTCGAATGGGTGCCTTGCTTGCTGCCAGTGCAACAGAGACTCTTGTGTTTTTGGATTTTTTTCTCCGGAAGAGAAAGAAAAATGTACCAGTTAGAGAGAGAGAGAGAGAGAGAGAGAGAGAGAGAGAGAGAGAGAGAGAGAGAGAGAGAGAGAGAGAGAGAGAGACTGAGAGAGAGAGACTGGCTGGCTGGTTTAAGAGAGACAGACTTGATCAGTAGGTGGCGCTATCACTAACACTGCATACACACTCATAGGTCTCTTCAGATCAGGGCTCTGATCATGTGACAGAATTTTGGGACCGATTGCTCAAACTACATTTTCACACTGACCACTAGGTGGCGCTATCACAATTAACCAGTATTGAAGTTGAGTATAAAAATGTATATTTGGCTTCAGTGGGATTTGAACTCTCAACCAGAGAATCACTGAGTCAGCATCTCAACCCACTGTTACAATCACATTAAAGTTCAAAATCATCAGACAGAGAAAAAATCAATGTTAGTTTTCACCAAAAGAGTACGTCACGAACAAAATGCTCTAACTCAAAATCTATAGCTCCTATCTGTGAGATGAACACACCGTGAGAATCACAAGAGTCTGACGAACAAGCAGATATCTATATTATTGCTTAGAGAAAATTGAGGCCGTGAGAGCAATTTAGAAACGTAGTTGTCATTCCAAAAATGTCCTCCTAAATTTAACATTGGATTCAATGGTGCCGATATTTCTCTCCACTCTAGCGCTCTCCTCAAACAAATGCTTGTTACTCAAAAACTATAAGTCCTATCTGTAAAACGAACACATTTTGAGAATCACAAGGCTTTAACCAACAACCAGATCTATTTATTCTCTTTTTATTGGTGAGAGTTCAGAAATTGGGCCGTGGGAGCGATTTACGTTTTATTTTTCAGTTTTAATCTTTCCAGAAATTTACCAAAAATTAACATGGGACCCTATGGGACTTCGACCGGGAAATAATTCCTCGATTTCTCGCAGCGGGTATAAGCACAGGTCTGACAGATTTAAGAGTCGCACGACTGCGAAGGAAACATTTTCACCATCTCCAATATCTAAAAATCAAGTCTGAGAACCTCCGTTTGGGGATTTTAGAGCAGTTTTAGTGACGAAAAAGGGTCTAAAAACAGTGATTTTCGCCCCCTCTCTCTCTTTAGGGCGAGAGACCTTGAGTCCCATTCGTCGATTTCGGCCGTTTTATCGCGATTTGTACGAAAACAATGCACTACCTAGTGGTGCCGCCACTAGGCACCCATAATAATACATAACCCAATCTATGTTATTGTTAATATTGTTGAAGCATTTTACTGTGATAAATTTGCTCGTTTTAAAGTCAGACAATCTCATTTCAATCTCAGGGAAGTTTCACATAAACCTGAAAACATCAGTTGAAAGTCTCGATCATCTTTCGGGGGATATGCTACAAAATCTAATAATTGTAACACCGCTGCTTCTGGACAGACGAACAACTGCTGAGGCTGAGCACATGTTTTTAAGTTGGTGACTGAGGAGAATCGGATCAAACTTTGTTCCTGTTAATAAAAACCTGTCAATTTGACTTGTGGGGGTGACAGGCTCTGCTGTCAGGTCACTGCTCTATCAACATAGTGATGAATCCCAGATTCGTGCATCACTGTTAGTAAATTAGGCCGTGTGTGTGTTTCAGCTCACAGTCAGTGTCAGTGTTTTTCCTCTCAGACTGAAGATGAGTGGTTATGAGGAGGAAGAGGAGGACAGAGCAGTCTCCAGTGTTCAGCTGTGTGTCTCTGAAGAGTGACCTGTCCATGGATCGTCCTCCAAACTTCAGTACTGAACCTGGACCCTCACACACAAAGTAAGAGACCTGCTACAAACACGTGAACCTCCAAACTGAATCCTCAGAGAATGAATGAGTGAATGATGTGTTCTGAATATAAACATGTTTGTGTTTGCAGAGGTCAGGACCACCGACTGAGAGCAGAGTCTCCAGGGTCCAGCTGTGTGTCTCTGAAGAGTGACCTGTCCATGGATCGTCCTCCAAACTTCAGTCCTGAACCTGGACCCTCACACACAAAGTAAGTAAGTTTCTACTGTGACCTGCTCTGAAGAGGATTTAGTTTCCTCTAGTGTGGCCCCTGCATTAGGACACAGCTTCATTGAAGTTGGTGACTGATCTCTCAGAATCACTCAAAGAGCTCAGACCTCCACCAAGAACCAACACGCTCCTTATGAAACCACTTTGAAATTCACTAGAGACTCATTTTTATTTGGATCTGCACCAAATTCCACACGCTGGTAAACATCAGTCCTCTGAACATGTCTGTGGAAGTAGAAAGAAACCCTCCCCTCTAGGGGTGTGCGATCAGTAATTAATATCTTAATTGTGGTTTTAACGATGTGTGAGCTCACGATATTGAGTATTATCGATAATGATCCATGCGCCACGCATTCATACTCTGCATGTCAGTATATTTGGCCGCTTTAGATGATAAATGAAAGACAATAAGATCATTGATGGGTGTTAATGCATACTCACCAACAAACATATGTTGTTGTTTTTGTAAAAGTATGGAGCTGGAGGAGGTGGAGGGGAGCACTCCGTTTGGTTTGACGGAATGATAGACACACAGAGGAGCAGTAAATGAGCTGCTGTGACCGGGCTGTGCGCCTTCTCCCGCCTGAGGAGCTGTCTGTGGTCTCTGCGTCCAGTCCATAGCCAGGGACTGTTTATGTTTATTTATTGCAAGTCATATCTTCATCGCGATATTAAACAACGTTATCGATATTGCATGTTTTCCTCATATGGCACACCCCTACTCCCCTCTCCCTGATCTGGTTCACAGACCACATCCTTCCACCAAGTTTACTGGTTATCTGTAGTTTTTATAATCCCACTAACGAACAAACCACTCAACCAACACAGAAACACACTGGGTGAAAACAAAAGCTCCTTGACAGAAGTAATGACAACCTGTGACTGTGACATGTGACTTACCAGGAAATGTCTTCACAGAGAGAGGAGGAGGAGGCATGTTTCTGAGGAGGAGCAGTCGTCCTGCTGTGCTTCGTGTCAGGACGTCCTGAAGGATCCAGTCTCCACCAGCTGTGGACACTGGTTCTGCAGACAGTGCATTACCTCATACTGGGACCAGTCTGGTTCTTCAGGAGACTCCTCCTGTCCCCAGTGTGGACAAAGATCCAGAAGAGGAGCTGGAGCTCAGACAGCCGGTCAGAGCAGCACTGTACATGTGTCTGCTGATGTCTTCACTTCTGACATCAGCACATGTGGTCTTATTCAGATTCTCAGATTCTCTGTCTCTGACATTGTTTCTTGTCTTTCAGCAGATCGTGGTCTGCAGGAGGTTTTAGATGAACATAAGCTCAGTCTGAGGGGGAGATGTGAACATGTGACTGAAGGAACTGATGAAACAGGAAGTAGAACCCTCCTCAACAGGATCTACACTGAGCTCTACATCACAGAGGGACAGAGTGAAGAGGTTAATTCTCAACATGAGGTGAGGCAGCTTGAGACGGCTTCCAAGATGAAGAGCCTCCACGACACTCCCATCAAGTGCCACGACATCTTTAAAGCCTCAACTGACCAGCAGAGCAGCATCAGAGTCGTCCTGACCAACGGCGTCGCTGGCGTTGGAAAAACCTTCTCGGTGCAGAAGTTCACTCTGGACTGGGTAGAGGGTTTAGAAAACCAAGATGTGGGTCTGCTGACTGTGCTTTCGTTCAGGGAGATGAACCTGGTGAAAGACCAGCAGCACAGTCTCCTCACGCTGCTCCGTGTTTTCCATCCAGCGTTACAGAAGCTCACAGCAGAGACGCTCGCTGTCTGTAAATCTTTGTTCATCTTTGACGGCCTGGATGAAAGCAGACTTTCTCTGGACTTCAACCACAGGGAGCTTGTGTCTGATGTCACACAGAGGTCATCAGTCAACGTGCTGCTGACAAACCTCATCCGGGGGAATCTGCTTCCCTCGGCTCTCGTCTGGATAACCTCCAGACCTGCGGCGGCCAATCTGATCCCTCCTGCATGTGTTGACAGGGTCACAGAAGTACGAGGCTTCACTGACGCCCAGAAGGAGGAGTACTTCAGGAGGAGATTCAGTGATGAAGAGCTGTGCAGCAGAATCATCTCACACATCAAGACGTCCAGGAGCCTCCACATCATGTGTCAAATCCCAGTCTTCTGCTGGATCAGTGCTACGGTTCTGGAGCACATGTTGACCACAGACCAGAGAGGAGAGCTGCCCAAGACCCTGACTGACCTGTACTCACACTTCCTGCTGGTTCAGATAAAGAGGAAGAACAACAAGTACGGTGAGGGACATGAGACGACTCCACAGCAGCTGACGGAGGCTGACAGGGACGTTCTCCTGAAGCTGGGGAGGCTGGCACTTAAACATCTGGAGGAAGGAAACATCATGTTCCACCAAGAAGACCTGGAGCGGTGTGGTCTTAATGTCACAGAGGCCTCGGTGTACTCAGGAGTTTGTACTGAGATCTTCAGAAGAGAGTGTGTGATCTTCCAGAAATCAGTCTACTGCTTTGTTCATCTGAGCGTTCAGGAGTTTCTGGCTGCAGTCTACATGTTCCACTGTTACACCGAGAGGAACACAGAAGAACTCAACAACTTCTTGGGAACATATAGGAACACAAGGGGTAAAGTCTCCCTGGATGACCTCCTGAAGAGAACCATGGAGAAATCCCTCACCAGTGCAAATGGTCATCTGGACCTGTTTGTTCGCTTCCTTCACGGCCTCAGTCTGGAGTCCAACCAGAGAGTCTTAGGAGGCCTGCTGGGTCAGACAGGGAACAATCCAAAGATCATCCAGAGAGTCATCAACAACCTGAAGGAGATGCAGAGTGATGACATTTCTCCTGACAGAAGCATCAACATCTTCCACTGTCTGACTGAGATGAACGACCACTCAGTTCATCAGCAGATGCAACAGTTCCTGACGTCAGAGAACAAACCAATGAAGAAACTCTCTGAGATCCACTGCTCAGCTCTGGCCTACATGCTGCAGATGTCAGAGGAGGTTCTGGATGAGTTGGACCTGGGGAGGTTCAACACATCAGACCAGGGTCGATGGAGACTGATCCCAGCTGTGAGGAACTGCAGGAAGGCTCTGTGAGTCCAGACATGACCAATAACATGTTCAATCAGTGGAGATGAGTCGTTCTTCAAATACACTCAGTGTTAAATGGTTCTCATTGTTTGGGCAGCATGGTGTTGCAGTGGTCAACACTGTTAGTGCAGCCTTTCTGTGAGGAGGAGGTTCTCCTGGTGTCTGCAGGGTTTTCTCTGGGTTCTCCAGCTTCCTCCACAAACCCAAAGACATGTAGATCGGAGTTAGGTGTGTGTGTGTGTGTGTGTGTGTGTGTGTGTGTGTGTGTGTGTGTGTGTGTGTGTGTGTGTGTGTGTGTGTGTGTGTGTGTGTGTGTGTGTGTGTGTGTGTGTGTGTGTGTGTGTGTGTGTGTGAGAAGGAGAAGTGTTTTCGATGAGAATCATTGACTGTTCCTTTTAAAGCAGAACAGGAAATATTGTTTATTCTTCTTTCTTGTCAAACTAGAATTACCACCCTGTGTTTGTACACCAACCAGTGCAGTGTGAGTCCCTCCAGGTTCCTGACATGTTGCATTCACATTAATATGAGGTCACTGAAATGTAACTTATCTAATAAGTTCATCTTGAGTCCAAATGGTCAAAATATGAAGAAATTACCTCAAGATAGACCTGAGATATCATGTTCAAGAGGTCAAATACATGTGTTGTGACTTTGACCTTTGACCTTGACCACCTGAATCTAATGAGTTCATCTGTTAGTCTAAATGTGTCTTTAATTACAGACTCATTGGTTGTCGACTCTCAGAAACTCACTGTGAAGTCGTGGCCTCAGCTCTGAAGTCAGACCCGTCACATCTGAGAGAACTGGATCTGAGAGGAAACAAGCTGCAGGACTCAGGAGTGAAGCTGCTGTGTTCTGGACTGGAGAGTCCAAACTGTCGACTGGAGACTCTGAGGTCCTTAAATCCTTCTTCACTTTTCAGACTTTCTTTTCTTCTTCAGTCATTATTTATTTAAATTTATTTGAATTGTCACAGTTCTGCTCTGCTCACTGTCCCTCAGTCATCTGTCACTCACCCAGCCTGTCAGTCACGTCCACCTCATCAGCTCCATTCACCTGCACTCACCTGCTCCTGATCACTAAGAAAGTGTCAGTAAATAACATGTGGACTGAGGCCGAGCACTCGTCCTCCTCAGGTTTTCAGAATAAGACACATTCTTATTGAAACACGTTGGACCGTTGATAAGTATAGAAACAAACAGGAAGTGAGTGTCAGGAGCCATCTCTACTTTAAACAGTGTTTAATTACACAAACCTGCTCAGTGACCAAACACAGAGAAGAAGGAGATGAATGAAACAATGGTCCAACATGTCTGATCTGATATTTATCTTCAGGTCACAGACTGGACTGAGGTCAGCAGCATGTTGAGAGTCTGTGTTGACATGATGACGATCCACAACAACAGGAGGACACATTCAAATATTCATGTTTCTTTCTTCAGGTTGTATCACTGCAGTCTGTCAGAGATCAGCTGTTCTTCTCTGGCTTCAGCTCTGAGCTCAAACCCCTCTCATCTGAGAGAACTGGATCTGAGTCTCAACAAGCTGCAGGACTCAGGAGTGAAGGAGCTGTGTGGTTTTCTACAGAGTCCAACCTGTCGACTGGAGACTCTGAGGTCAGTTCACTGACTGACTTTTGTAGATCTCATATCTATAAAACAGCATTTATACACAATTTATCTCATTTAATTCCAATTTAACATAATTCCTCTTCATACGTAACATGAAACCATTCATTAATTAATCTGTGACATTTTAAATATTCAGCTACTTGTTAAAACACTGAGTTTAGTTCTGGATTTCCTAAACTGATCTGCAGGACAGAGATCAGGTCCAAATAATCTATTTCTACTGAATCAGGACTCGTTTTTAGTCCAACATGTCTGATTTCATATTTATCTTCCATGTTATGAGTCTGTGTGACATGAATGTTTGTTATTTTCACACATGAACTCAGTTTAATTTACAGTTAAGTTTGATCCTTTCTTCAGGTTGGATCACTGCAGACTGTCAGAGATCAGCTGTTCTTCTCTGGCTTCAGCTCTGAGGTCAAACCCCTCTCACCTGAGAGAACTGGATCTGAGAGGAAACGGCGACCTGCAGGACTCAGGAGTACAGGAGCTGCTTTATCTGGAGCAGAGTCCAACCTGTCGACTGGAGACTCTGAGGTCAGTAGATGGTTGGAGTCAGTCCACGCTGCTTTCATCAGTATGTTACTCAACACAGTCAGTATCACAGATCCAGGGTCTGTGCTACCAAGCAGGATTTGTGGTCATCAGGTTAACTTCAGGTTTAGTTTTTTCAGTCCGACGAAGCTCGTTCACTTCTTATCAGGGTAAATCACCATGGTAACTGGTAATGATGAACGGCTAACTAGTGCCGGAGCAGGTTAAATTGTCGTGTCGTCTTCATCTGATCTGAGACAGTTTGTCTCATCAGTGAAGAACTGATCAGTTGGATCTTTGTCCATCATCACCATGGTAACCAGGAGCTCTTTATACAGGCCAGAACCTCTGCTGAGGTCCTTCTGTCTCACCTGTAACAGCAGTAAATCCACCTCTCAGGTGTCCACTCTGCACTTTGACATGCAGAGGAAACACACTTAGCTCTTAGCGTGTCCATTTCAACACATGAACATGAAGCAGAGAGGAAGCTGCTCCACCTCTGAACAGGACTGAAGTCCCTGAAGACGACAGTTGTTGTTGTTGTTGTTGTTTTCATGTGAACAGGAAATGAAGCTAGACCACAGCTGACAGCCTCACCCTGCTGCTCTTTCTACTGGATGTGCTGCATCACTGACTCTCAGCTGATGAAGTGAGTCTCTGTAAACACTGATGTCTTCTTCTCTCAACAGATGGAGGGGGGGATCCTTGTACAGAGGCTGAAGCAGCAGCAGATTGGGTGTAGAGCGGCTCTGACTGGGCCTTGTTGCTGGGAGGCAGAGAGGAGATGGAGCTCCAGAAGAATCAGAGGAGGTGCACGGCTCTGAGATCAGCTGTCACACAGTGTCCAGTCCACCATCCTCCCTGTGTGTTCCTGTGGATGTGACACAAGCGTTAGTGTGTCTGCAGACACACTAACGCTTGTGTCACATGAAGAATCAGTTTATTGAAACTTATATTCAGTCTGTGAGTCAAACACATGGATCATTTCCTCTGTGACGAACCAGATGTAAAAAAAAGTAAAAGAAAAGTTCTGTTGTCTCTACTTGTCTCTGCTTTAAAGCACAATAAACATCCTTCCACCGACTTTGCTGGAAATCATTACAGGTGAAAACATCTCCTCCTTGGTGCAGTTAAATGAACAATTTACACTATGTGTGTTGTGTCTTTAATATATCGATTTAATATTGATAAACTATATTATCTGATTCAGGATCATGTCAGAAGGCTTTAAAAAAAGAATGTATGCAACAATATTCATGGACAATTAAGGAACCATTATCAAAATATATCCAATGATGTGTGGCTTTGCTTAAAGCTTTAGAGCTAACAGCAGACAAGCAATGACGTACATTGCTAAATGGCAGCGCGTTTCTGTGTTTGCACGTGTCATCAAATCGATGACGTTGTCTTCTTTCTATTTGCGTGAGTCCTCTTAATTCGCGGCGCCTCGGGCTCTCTCGGCCACCGTAGATTTGCCTGTGAGTCCTAATCCAGGACAGAAGATCCCCGCCCTCCTGTCACCGAGACGCTGAACAACGTCGAGTCTGTGAACTTGTTAAACTTCACGCGTCAAACTGGAAACTCAGCATCCGGACGGTGGCTAACTTTTACTCTCGCGGCTCCAGCTTCTGGTTTACAGTCCGGTGACTGGTGCCGTCGCAGGAGAATCATGTTCGTTACTGGACTCGAGTAACGTGAGTTTCGTTATGTTTGTGTCCACGTGACCGCTGCATTTTAACCTGCTTCAGTCGAGCAGCAGATTTGCGCTTAAAGTGTGAACAACGTCATTTACAACGCTGCTGTAGCTCGCTAACATTTCCCAGCTAGCAGCTTTTCTATTACACAGTGTTTGCTAACAACTTAGCTTAATGCTACTGTATGTTTGTCAGCCGTGTGTTCAGTGTTAGCCGATACGTGCGTCCTGTGGTGTTTGTTATCTTCTTAGCAAGTTAGCGTGGTACTTTATGATATATGTCGCTCACACTCGGTCAAACGCGTTTGTGATCAGCGCACTGAGATCACAGGGATGATCCGTGTCCTTTGATGACTCATTTACAAAACTTATCTGACTGATAAACTGAACTCTAAATCCAGCCTTTTGTTTTTTTACATTTTTACTTTGTATAATTTGTATATATTATGTTTTATATTAGCCAATGTAACACAAACATACAAACAAATACACATACATGCAAATTATAAAAATAAGATGAAGAATAATAAATGTTCTGTTGGAGAGAATGAAGCTGCAGCTCAGATGTTGATCACAGCAGTGTACTGTATATGTGTGTGTCCTAGTGCCTGTGTCAGTGTGTATATCACTCTTTGTGTGTTGTGTACAGGGCGGAGTGAACCAGCAACACACACACACACACACACACACACACACACACACACACACACACACACACACACACACTCACACACACACTCGGTGGAGAGGCAATGTGGTGGTTCCAGCAGGGTCTGTGTTTCCTGCCCGCCGCTCTGGTCGTCTGGACGTCGGCGTCCTTCGTCTTTGCGTATATCACATCGGTGGTGCTGAGACATGTGGATCCTCTTGTGCCGTACATCAGGTGTGAGTCTGGACACACACATGACACCTCTGTTATATCTCTGGGTGATGACAGGACATTAAAAATATTGGTTTCCCCCTAAAGGGACATTTAGTTTGGAAAAGTTTCAGATCTTTTGTTTTGGCTTCTCTTTTTTTCTCTGTTTATCTCAATGAGTCAAACGTCTTTGTCCATTTGTTGTGTGTTTCAGCGACACAGGAACGATGGCACCAGAGAGGTGTGTGTTCGGCATCATGCTGGATGTGTCGGCCTTTTTAGGTAACAAATCTATTCCCTTGTCTTGTCCATATTATTCATCAGCACCCATCAATAAGTATATATATTTTTTAGAAATGTATCTAAACTGATGTGTTTGCAGGTATGGCCACGGTCTACGTGCGTTACAAACAGGTGGAGGCTCTGACAGGTGGGGACAAGCTCACGATCCACAGACTGAACCGCTTCGGCATGCTGCTCGGCTGGATCAGCTCCCTCGGGATGTGCGTGGTCGCCAACTTCCAGGTGAGTGCCGCTGATCCTGGATCAGTTCACAGCTGTGCAGGGCCGGCAGTAAATGTCTGTTTGTGTGTGTGTCGGAGCAGAAGACCACGCTGTTCTCCATGCACCTGTTGGGTGCGGTGCTCACCTTCGGGGTCGGGGCTCTCTACATCCTGGTTCAGACGCTGCTGTCGCTCAAGATGCAACCTCACGTCCACAGCAGGAGCATCTACCTGATCCGCCTCGGCATCGGAGTCTGGACCCTGGGCAGCATCATCTCCAGTATCCTTTAACATCATAATCCCTGAGGAAGGTCTTTAGTGAAGGTGTAGCGAGACACAATCCTCTCCGATGTTCTCTGAACACGTCCTGTTTGATTACAGCTGCTGGGAACAAAGAGTTGTGATCTTTAACAGTTTGTCAGTGTTTGTATCATCAGTCATCTTGTACAGCAGTTTACCAGGAGTGGACCTACCTCACAAACTGCACTGGACTCCTGGAGAGAAGGTCAGTAGTTGTGTGTCTGTG
This sequence comes from Verasper variegatus, assembly GCA_026259375.1. NCBI lineage: Eukaryota > Metazoa > Chordata > Actinopteri > Pleuronectiformes > Pleuronectidae > Verasper > Verasper variegatus. Next base: position 24,108,355 of record CM048040.1, on the reverse strand, counting down.
TGTCTGTGTGTCTGTGTGTCTGTGTGTTGTTAATTTTCAATATTGTGGTGCCAATATGACCAGATTCAGTAATTGTACTTGATTTACACTTTTGTTTTGAGAAATGTTAACATTTAAGTTAGGATCTAAATCAGAAGAAGCATTAAACCAAACGTTTTAAATTTAGCTTTCACTACTTAAGATTTAAACAACATTTAAATTGATGGTTTTCATTCTTTCCAGGGTTACACGACTCACATCATCAGCACCGTGTCTGAATGGTCTCTGGCTTTCTCCTTCATCAGCTTCTTCTTCACCTACATCAGAGATTTCCAGGTATTTAGTCTCGTCTTCTCGCAGCTTCAGGAGACGACGTGGTGCTCTTTTGTTAAATCCATCACGTCAAGTTGTGGTTTTATGGGGGGGGGGGGGGGGGGTTATGTTAGCGGATTATTTCTCGGCTGGGTGCAGGGACTTCCTAGAATTCCTAGAGGGTTCCAGGCAGGAAGTTGCAACTGTTGTTCACCGAGAAATAGTTTTCAATTTTACTTTTCTGTTTTATTTCGGATTAAATAAAGATGTATTTGTTGAAAGATGTGTCAGTCCCTCGTCCAGCTGTGTGACACCAAGAGAATGAGATTGATTTTTAAAAAATCAACCTTTTCCTTTTCGATTAAAGAGACTACTGACAAACATTTTCTTCTTTTTGTGTTAATGTAGAAAATAAACTTGCGAGCGGAGGTAGATTTGCAGAGCAGCCACCTGTACGACTCTCCACATGGAAGCTTCGCGGATTCACATCCTCACAAACGTGAAGCCTCCGAGTCTTCTCCGCTGCTGGCAGGAGGGACGTGACCCACAAAAGGGCGTCTGAAGAAGAACAGCTTGTTCTAATCATGTTTAACAGTTTCTTCTCGAGAGTTTCTAAAAGCTGTGCTGGCTCTTTAAAGGGTCAGTTCGCCCCAAACATACCCTCTGTCCTCCCTCTGCCTGTATCTATCGTACAGATACCAAGCGGTGGAATTTTGTACATTTCTTTTTATATTTTAAATGTGAGCCAATGGTTATATAAACTGTCGGGGGGGGAAACACTATGTATTGTGGAGTTTCCAGTCCATCATGTTCAGCTTACAGCAGCTTAATGATTTTCTAAAGTCTGTGATTTTAATGCCTTGTTCTGAGGAGGGTTTTAACATTTACAGCTCTTTTATTGAAGTCGGGGACGTATCACTGTCAATAACTTAACATTTTACCTGCTGGGGAATCAGAAGCTTTCAGGTTTCACTAATATAATGCACTATTAAAACAAATATCTAAAAAAAAATACATGTAACGTTTGATAAGTACATTTCTGTAATTTTTTCATTGTGTAATAAATTACAGAATTTTAATATGGAATTTAATATCTTTAAAAAACAAATTTTTCACTACCAACATAACATTTTCTTTAACTAATGGAAGTTAAAGGTGCCATGTGTAAAAATGTAACTTTACAGGTATGACTTGCTCTTAATTGTTGACGTGTGAACAGATTAACGTGACATCACCTGAGGCAACGACTGTGACACGAGCTGAACTTAGCAACGCATCTTATTTTTATAATGCTGCAAATTTAGCTCTGTGGAATTGACTTAGTCTTTCAGTCAAAAGCTGAACTGATTACTACTTTAAATTTGATCTGTTTAACGTGGTTGTTTTATCTTCAATCCACCTTGAACAGGAACAGGTTTCCAGTGTTAACGAGATCATTTCATATTATGTAAATTCACTTAAATACAGAAAGTGAGTTGATGGCTTTCTTTTTTCACGGAGGTTATGTTTTCATTGCATTGTCTGTTCAGTAAAATCACATTTTCAAACACACGTATCACACTTCAAAAAATCTCACACAGATGGAAGCAAATACAGCCACTTTTAATTTTCTCATAAAACTATGACATGTCTATGCAAAGCGAAACAATTTCAGAGATCCACCCTGATTTGTTCTCAGAAGTGGGCGTTTGGAAACCTGAACAAAACGAGGGCGTGCGTCTCTAAAACACAGAAATTCAGAGTTGACAGGCTTTTACTTTGGCAAACTGATTTTATAATAGACTCCTGTCCACACCGTGAAAAACCCTGATCATGCACAAAATATTTCTTCTGCTTCCTCATGGATTGTTAACATCTGTCCTGATAATCACAAGTAAAATAATATTACAACACATTATTAATTATAGTTAATGGCTTCAACATATATACAATCATAACAATAAATAATTACACTGAAATTAGATAAGCAGCTTTGTCCATAAAATCTCCAAATTAAAAACATCTTAAGCAGATAAACATGTGGGAGGAAAATAAACTATAAAACATGTCTGTGTTTGTGATGATGTGTTGTGAGTTTGAGCTGTAAGTTGTTGTTAAAGGTTCAGTTCACCCACACAACAGAACAAAACTCCTCCAGTGATATTATTTGAGTCTGAATGACATTAGTCCTTTAATGGCTAATTAATACATTGACTAATAATTAAACTAGAATAGCTTAATTACTGATTTCTCTGTGGAAAATACTTACTTTTCCCATAATTACAAGTTTAAAGAAAACCTCAAGATCGTCAGGAAGCAACAAACTAAACTCTTGTTTTTGTAAATGCTATAATCTAATGATAAATTGACAACTCAACCAGTTTAATTTAGACATAACCGCTAATTAAAATCACAATATTCACAAGAAAAAGTGTGATCAAGTTCAGAGTGTGTTCTGGAAACCAGTAGAGAAGACTCAGCTGGGTGAACTGGCCCTTTAACACGAGGAACCAGTTAAAGAGCAGAAGGTGAGGTGGCACAGTAATAATAATTACAAAATATAAAACTTTCATGGTTTAGAAAGTAGAAATACTAACATTTTGTTTGCAGGTGGAGTCCTGTGGAAAAACAGTTCGAGCTTCAGGGGATTCTTTTCATTGCAGCAGGACTTGGTCGAATCCAGCTCTGTTTTAAGATGTCATAAGAAATTCCTGATGCCAAAATCAATCAATTCCCAGAAAGTCCAGAGTGAATGAACATGATGCTCGGACTAATTTAATTTAATTTAATTTGATTATTAGAGGCCAGGCTCCATGTGGTTCTAAACTTCCTGAATAAATTCAATTAGAAAATACACGATGGAAACATAACAGCAGCTGCATTGACCCTCACTGAACATGTTTCTTAAGTCTGACATGGTGTTGGTGATATTCTCTGTTTGGGAGAAGTGGTTATTTCGTATCCGTCCAGTCGACATTGTCATTTCCAACAACCTGTTCAGGTGCAGAGCTTAACAGACTAAAACATGACATCCACTTTCTCAGTCACACTTACAACGCTGTGATTGAGGATGAGTTTTTAACTGGAAACGGTTGTAAATGGACACGACAGCAGATCAGTGATGTGTGTGGGGATTTAAAAGGTGATCCACTACCTTCTGAAAAAGAGAAACACCTATTATCTTGAGTTCTGCTTGAAGCTATGGCAAAAAGCACATGCAGGACATCAGAGCTGCTAATGCAGAGAGTTCACTAACGTGTTCACATGGATGGAACGTCCGACCTCCACTCTTTTAAACAAGTAGGAAATGCAGTTTTTCCTAAATTAAGTCCTGTGTGCGGTGGTCTCCAGTTCTCTGAGGAGTTCCCCCAGGTTTACTAGACGGGTAAAAGACAGGAGGGTAATAAGGCATCAGTGGACGGGGCCGCACAGAGGCCGGCGTGCTCCGAAACGCCTCTGCAGGAAGTCTTAAACATTCACAGCTGATCTGCGTGTTCCCGGTCCTCAACTCTGTCCTCCTTCGCTGCGCTCCGCCCGGAAGTTAAAAGGTCGATCCGTCACAGATGATGTTCTGGCCTCGGCCGGGGAAAAGCTCCATCTGCCAGTAACGAGGGTCAGCGTACACTGCACAGGTCAAAGGTCAGAGGGAACAACTGTCAGACCAGGCAGCTTCAGCAGCCACAGGAAACAGTTACTGCAGATAACACACCTCAAACACTACGCGGGGGAGTTTTAGAAAAGCTGAATTAGTAATTCACTTAATAATTTGTTAAATAATAACAATGCACAGAAAATGCAAATAATTTGTGAGAACAAGATAAAAACTATATTGTATAAATTCAGGGGCTCTGATTAAATAATGAATTTATTGTGATAGAGACTAAATGTATTTGTAGCCTGATTTGTGATTAAGTAGTTATTTCTTTCCCATGTCCACGTTTGATGTGTTTGAGGATAGAAACAGAAGCAGCAGACGTTACCCATGTCTCCAGGTGTGAGCCACAGGTTGAAGGAGCTGCAGTGTTTCTGACAGCGATGAACAGGCAGAACTCGAACTGTGGGCAGCCCCTCACCCACCACCAGCCAGCCCAGCACCCTGACGCCCTGTAACACAGGCAGCAGATAACCCACAACAAACACTGAATGATGATAGAGCGCTGTAGACCACCACTGACGTCCCACAGTCTGCTACCTAACAACTGCACATAAGCCAATCGACCACACAGACTTCTGTAGAAATACAGCAAATTAAATATTTTAAAGTGGACGTAAAGCAAGCAGCAGCAGCTGTCATGGAGGAAAACAAATACTTGTGTGCACGGGGCAATTTATCAAAAGCATTATTTAATATTTCATGTCCACAAATGAACAGAAAGCAGCAGTAATCAAACTAAAACATCTCCATCCTGACAACTCGTTTGAAGGAATAGTTTGATGCTGTCACAGTCTGCTCTTAGATAGAAACCTGTGTAGAAACAGGAGATGTGGTGGGCAGTGATGTATGTCTGACATCCTGTTGTGTCTGTAATATCAAACATCATGACACCGATATGTGTTTCTTTTCTCCCAGAGACTAGTATTTAGGTCTATTTAGTCCTTGTGTCTCTCATTGTGGGGACGTCTGGACTCAGCTGGACTCACCTTGCTCTGGGAGTTTGTGCTGTGGGTGACCAGGCACCGCTGCAGGATGGTCCCCGCACTGTCCAGCAGGGGACAGAGCTCCGCCTTGGGGAAGAGCCACCTCAACACCTTCTCCCTGGTTCCAGAGCTGAACCTCCTGCAGAGACAACACAACACACACTGTCAATCATTACATACCACTGTGGGCAGCAGATTATCAAACTGAACCAAATATTACACATGAATCCAAATTATGTGAAGTTTTCTTTCATAATTGAACACAATTGTGCACCAGAGCAGGGTGAAGTTGGCGGGTCCCTGAGGGAGGCCGAAGTTGTGGTTCTGCAGGCCGTCTTCCTCCTCCAGCAGAATGGACATGGACCCTGAATGGGCCAAGTAGAGCTCCTCCAGCTGCTGCCGCTGGACGCTGAGAGACTCCCCACCCTGCAGGGACCGACATGAACAAGAGGGTTTGGTTAGACGGGGGGGGACATGATCACACAACACTTTTCATTATTGACGTTATGTGGCTTTCAGATGGCTAACTGCGGCTGTGTTGATCTCTGACCTTCAGCAGGACGAGCTGTGGCCCCCGTCGCAGATTCACCGTCCCTCTAAGGCTTTCTGGGACCTCCAGCACAGAGGAGATCTCTGCACAGCCCGAACAGTTCACCAGACTGTGCCTGAGCGAGCCGGCGCTCCACCATTCATGGAAACCTGCAAAAACCACACATTTACTCCAATCAAACTACTTAAGTCTTAAATGGTAAGTTTTAGCCCTTGAGCCCAAAATGCCCAGTCTGCTGTGATTGGTCAGCTTTCCCACTTGTTGTGGTTGTTCAACCACTTAATGTGTCAGAAATCAACAATTTGTGTTTGACTAAAAAAACCTTAAACTTTTCAGTCGATACAAGCGACATTCTCATTAGTGAAAAAAATGTAAGTGTGGTTTTATGTGTGCGTTTGTGAGAGCTATTGGAAACAGAAATATTGAGTGATGGTGTTCAGACCTTGCAGGTTGTACTTCTTGGCGATGGGCAGAGACAACAGGCGAACGTGGCTGAGGGGCGACGACCAGTTGTAGCAGCCCAGGTTGACCAGACCAAGCTGGGGGGAAGTCTGAGGGTAGGTGAAGGCCAGCACCACCACCAGCAGGAGGCCCACTGCCACCACAAACTGCAAAGACAACAGGGACATTACCAACACAGACAGACATGTCCTTCCTCAGAGCACAGACAAGTGTGAGTAAACCTTAAATTATCTGTATACTCTATGACAAATAAATTATTTGTTTTAGACCAAGTGTATGATTTTGTATTTTCAAGAAATACATTCATCTCATTTGGGCCGAATATAAAGCTTCAGTTTTCTGCTTTCGCCGAATTTTAGTGTGAAATGTCTGTGCCGTTTTATTGCTGCCGTGCTGCCGACTGAGGGAAAAACTTTGTACCAAAGCCTCACGTGGGTCTTTCAGTCATAAAATGTTACTCCTGTCTGACAATATTTGCATTGCCTGACCTTGATGGTGGCTCTCAGGATGGGGAACTGCGGGGGCTCTCTCCTGGGCTCGTTGGTCTCCAGGACCTGCTTGATGAACCTCTCGATCTCCCTCTCCGACATGCCGTAGCGGTAGCCCGACTGGCGGAGGATGTCTATGCTCTCCGACAGTTTGTCGTAGATACATGGCTCGCTCGTCGTCGTTCCCATGGCAGCAGCGGTGACGGCAGCTTCTTGGTCAAGCGCATCAATCTTCAGCTGCTTTGGGGTCTAGGAGCATGGTGTGCCCTGTAAAGTGGTCTGAGATGTTAGCTGACACGTCATAACTTTCAACACCAGTTGATCATCATGACCAGGACACCTGTGGTATTCATCAACTCGTTCTCCTTTTGCAGAGAGGGAAAGTTGTATTTACTCCTCAACCTGTAAAAGCCATGGTAGATAGTTTTGTGTATATCCTTGGCTTTGAAATACAACCAAATATAGTGGTTTCCTGTGATGTCATCCAGACAGAGATCAGGAAGGAGAGAAAAGGATTGGATTTTTCAATATAAACAAAGTGCTTGAGTATTTATAATATGCATTACAGCAAAGGGTGGGCTGTTACTGTTGAGATGAAGGGAAATACAACTTTTACATACATAATTTGTATATTTTGCATACGAATACATATTTCGTATATCTCCTTTATTTTTTGTAAACTTCACCGTTTTGAAAAAAAGCTTTTCGGACCGAAGTAAACTGAAGCGAACTGATATAATGAACTAGGTTAGAAGTTTAGTTAACTACGTAACATGAACTAGTTTATTCGTTAAGTGCGAAACAGTTTTTTAACGTCACTCGCTGGTTACGTGAAAACAGTCGAGATGAAACGCAATGAAGCAACGTGATCATTACATTAACGAAGGTTTCGCCATAGTAACGCAAGTTATTACCGGAGGCGCAGAGAAGCGCAGAGCAGCTGTGTCTGACGTACCGACAGCAGTCCACTGACAGGTTAGCTTGTGATGCTAGCCTCGGCTAGCGCTCTCAGTCTCCGTCCAGAAACAACCTCCAGACACAAAGTGAAGATCTGACCTCAGCGTGAGATCCGCCGCTGCTGAGGAGACGCTCATTTCTCTCGTCACGGCCTCAAATCAATGTGTTATACAGGAAATAAACTAAGTTGCTAACTACGGAGCACGGCTGCCACAAACCGACGGTGCTCTTCTTCTCCTTTTGTTTCTTTGGTAGTTGTGACGCCTCCGCGCATGTTACTGCCCCCTGCTGGATGAGGATATGGCCACAACAACCACAAACCATGTTCTTTAATTAAATCTAAAAGCCTCAAACATACAAACTGTGTATACTGTTTATAAACACACAAAAAACTATAACTTTAGGACATTTCTATGAATAATATACTGACTCTTAGTCATTTTTTCATTATGCTTTTTAAAAAATTGGTAATATAGAGCTCGACACGCATAAACCAAGGACATTTAGTCTTAAATCATAATACAAGTGTCCCACATTAAAGTGACCTGTCCTAGATAATCAAATATATGTATATCATATATCTCCATTCTTTCTGCTGGTGTGGTTCGAACACGTCTTGAGGATTACAGAAGGGTAGAATGTGTTGATATAATGTGCTGGAATAAGTCGTAGAACTTTAAATTTAAAAAAACAATGTCCCAGATAATGTGAGAAAATGATCTTTGGAATTGAGAATAAACACCAGAGGAGCTGAACCCACGTTTCATAAACTCCCATTTGTAGCCAATCAGAGGACAGAGAACAATATTAGCCCCGCCCCCTGACAGTTACAAAAACAACTCAGACTGACCAATGAGAGCGCAGGGTGTCCGGTAGACGTCACAAAGCCTGTTTCCGGTTCTTGTGCAACTAAAAAGCTGCACCGACCCAGAGATGCGTCAAGCTGCCGTACGGATGACAACATGTTCCGGGAAATCTACAAAAATAAAATGTTTTACTGTGGTTTTTTTTTGCAAAACAGGAAATACAAAATGAGAGTAATTACTCTGGAAAACAGCCATGCACTAAAATAAAACAATGACAAACACAACAACAAGCATCAGATATGAACTAATGACAAAACAAATGATCAACAAATTAAATAAGTAAAAAGTGAACCGTGGACAACAAAGTCAATTTAAAAGCCAAATATCTCCAAATACCCGGTCTCCATAGCAATCATGCAGGATAGATAGTTTTAAAAATAGAAAAATATATATTTAATCATATTTATTCTAGTTGAGCATCCTGTCGTTTCACTGTTTTTGTTGACAGTGCATTATTGTGAAGGTCCAGGTCGGAAGTGTGTGTTGTTCTCCACCTTCACTTTGACCTGGATGTGACTGAGCAGCTTCTCAAACTAAATCAAACTTCACCCACGTTGTTCTCTCTCGTTTTACTCGTTAATCGTCTCCTCGGGTTTTCCTCCTCTGCGACCGGCCGCTTCGACTGCTTCACCCCGGTTTACTCTCGGCTGCGGTCCGCTCGTTGTTGTCTCCGGAGGTCAGCGGGTCTTCCAAGTGAAACCAGCCCGTCTTTGAGATGCTTTCCCCGGGCAGGACCGTCTCCTCCCGGCTGCTCAGGCCGGCCACCTGGTTCCCTCTGCGGCTGGGCTCAGAGGGCAGAGCCGCTAGCTCACTGCAGAAAGGTAACATCAGACTAACCCGTGTCCGAGGCTCCGGGCAGCAGCAGCAGCGGTTAGCATGAAGCTAATCCCAAAGTGACGCAGTTTAGCGAGGACACAAGAAACCTCCACAGCAAACAAACCGAGGATTGAAGCGTTAGATAAAAGACACGTGAGAGATCAGAAAATACTATGAACTCACTTTAAACAATAAAACCCAGAACGAGATCACTGATAATCCATCAATAGTTCAAGTAGTTTATCAATCATATTAAATGGCACCAGCTCTGTTTTTAATTTCAAATATTTATTGCCTTAATTTAATTTTTAATTTTCATTTAGTTATGTTATGATTTGTTTTATGTTTTTCCCCCGATTAGTTGGGTTTATGCAGGTTTAAGGGATGGGGCCTGACCACTGTGGAGTATTGTGGGAATAAAAACAATATAAATGTCTGTTGGTATAGATCAATGTATTTAAGCTGCACCACAGACTAGAGAGCCATGAGGAACAAAACACTTAAATCAACATGTGAGTCCTTCACAGACGAGATGTCCCCATGAATCGATATTGACCACCTCAGATTCCATGTGATTACACTGATGTTGACCTTCTGCCTGTTGTTCTGCTGCAGAGCTCATCAAGAAACATGAACTGGAGAAAGATGAGCTCCGCCCCCTCTACATGGATTTTCAGGCCACCACACCTATGGTAACAGTCATGTTGTCATAGAAGTAGTAAATGTTAGATTCAGTGGAAGAGTTATTTAGTCCTGAACTCACTGTGTGTGTGTGTGTGTGTGTGTGTGTGTGTGTGTGTGTGTGTGTGTGTGTGTGTGTGTGTGTGTGTGTGTGTGCACAGGACCCCCGGGTGTTGGACGCCATGTTGCCCTACCAGGTGAATTACTACGGTAACCCTCATTCCAGGACACATGCCTACGGCTGGGAGAGCGAGAGCGCCATGGAGGTTGCCAGGAAGGTAGACAGACAATCATTTCTATTTCGTAAATGTTGTAAAGAACATTTGATTTCAATCATATTCTTCAATCCATGAAGACTTAGTTTGATAGAGCGACATTAACTGTGTTCTCTCTCTCTCTCTCTCTCTCTCTCTCTCTCTCTCTCTCTCTCTCTCTCTGAGCAGCAGGTAGCTGACCTGATTGGTGCTGATCCCAGAGAGATCATCTTCACCAGTGGAGCCACAGAGTCCAACAACATGGCGATCAAGGTCTCACTCTGCTCCTCTTCATCACTTCCTTGTTCTCTTCTTCATCACCTTGTCCTTCCCCTCCTCTCACCACTATCCCCTCCTCCCTTTGTTTTGATTATCAATGAGAACAGATCAAGAGCAGAATGAGTAAGCGGAGGAGAACGCAGTCTGATCACACTGAGAACACTGTAACAAATGAGAATCAGGAAGAAGAGAGTAAAATGAAAACACCTTATGAACAGCATGAGAACAAGAACTGAAGTAGGATTAAAAATGAGAACAAATTAAGAATGCAATGAGGACAAATGAAATGCCCTGAGAACAGAACAGGAACAGCTTGAGAACAGGTAAGTAAACAGAGAATTGATAATACCCAACATTGATAAAAACTATATGAGAACATATTCATAACCCACTTAGAATACGTGGAAATGGACACAGGTGTCTCTCAAAGTATGAGAATGAAAAAGAACAGAACGAGGATGCAGTAAGAACTATTACAATAAGAACAGAACAAAAAGAAAAGCGAGTGCATTTATAACAATTTAAGAACTGAACAGAATGATATAAAAATGCCTGAACACCCTGCGAATTCAAATTAAAAGGCAGTAAGAACCAAAAAAGAATGCTATGAGAATGCATTAAGATCAGAAGAACACTGTAAGAACAGTTCTGGAACCGAGTTGGAACCAGTTTTATGAGGTAATTAATGACCACACCTCTTTGTCTCATGCAGGGTGTGGCCAGGTTCTACCAGGCCAAGAAGCGTCACGTGATCACCACACAGACGGAACACAAATGTGTCCTGGACTCGTGTCGAGTTCTGGAATCAGAAGGATTCAGCATCTCTTACCTGCCAGTCAAGCAGAATGGACTGCTGGACCTGGAGGTACACACACAGAACCTACACAAGAGTCAACATATACAACAGAAAATGTACTGGGCATTTTTTTAAACATACAGAAGTAAATATGTGTATTTAAAAATAAGTGTGTGCATGTTTTCAGCTGCTTGAAGCCACCATTCGTCCTGACACATGTCTGGTGTCAGTGATGACTGTCAACAACGAGATTGGAGTCCAGCAGCCTATCAAGGAAATCGGTAACTATGACAACACGTAAATGTTATTTACTCCCCATTTCAATTTGTTTAAATAAATCCCTGTGACCACGTGGAGCCTTCACCATGTTAACGATATGTTACTCTGATCAAAACTGTGGACTCATTGAATTTTCCTCTTCCTGTTCTCAGGTCAGATTTGTCGCTCTAATGGAGTCTTCCTTCACACCGATGCTGCTCAGGCTGTCGGAAAGATTCCCATTGATGTCACCGACTGGAAGATTGACTTGCTGTCCATCAGTGGTCACAAGATCTACGGACCCAAAGGTTAGCCCAAGCATTAGCAGTTATTGGGTTGTGGGTTGGGCAGATCCATCCATACCTGTAAGTTAGATTGAGACAGTGTTTGTGTGTATGTGTGTACAGGTGTGGGGGCTTTGTATGTGCGTCGCCGGCCTCGGGTGCGTATGGAGCCGCTGCAGAACGGGGGCGGGCAAGAGAGGGGGCTGCGCTCCGGTACTGTCCCCACCCCACTGGCTGTCGGGCTGGGAGCTGCCTGCAGCATCGCCCAGCAGGAGATGGAGGTAAAACAAACACAGTCAAACACACAAACACTTCAACAAATGTACCCAAATATCCTTAATAAGTGTGTGTGTGTGTGTGTGTGCGTGTGTGTGTGCGTGTGTGTGTGCGTGCGTGCGTGCGTGTAGTATGATCATCACAGAGTGTCCATGTTGGCTAATCGTCTGGTCCAGAAGATCCAGGCTGCGACACCTGACGTTATAATGAACGGAGATTCAGTCCAACGCTACCCTGGTACACACACACGCCACAGTCTTGCTTCAGTTTCAACTAAACCTGTCGTGTCCGACTTAATGTTCGAAGGTTTTCAGTTTTATAGATGAGACGGATGAATTTATCTGTGTGCGTGTGTTTGTTTCAGGCTGTGTCAACCTGTCCTTTGCCTACGTGGAGGGAGAGAGTCTGTTGATGGCACTGAAGGATATCGCTCTATCATCTGGCAGGTCAGAGTCACTCTAAATGAACAGGAGTGAAGTTTATGAAAATATAAGTTGAGTCTTTCAAGATGAATTCATATTTGTGTTTGTCTCAATGGACAGTGCATGCACGTCAGCGTCCCTGGAGCCCTCATACGTCCTCAGAGCAATCGGAGCAGATGAAGACTTGGCTCATTCTTCCATCAGGTATAAACACTGGTCATCCTCGCTGGAATCAGATCGTAATAATGGATCATAATCCTGATAATAATCCAGACTAAAATCTTGAAAATAACTCAATCTGATTTGAATCAACTTTACTTATCATCTCAGTGACATAAAATGTCTTTAGGTCCAGAGAATAAATTATGATCCTGCTGATCGTCAAGATTCTAAAGAAGTTTACGTTAATTTGTTGTAAAAAGAAAAAGAAGCCGTCAAAACCAAAATACATTTGTTAAGATCGTATGTCACATTAAAGTCTCACGTACAAGAAGAAGTCCTTTTTATTTAATTTGTTTGTTTTCATCCTAATCTCATGTAGATTAATGTGAACCTGTGCTTGTGTGTCAGGTTTGGTATTGGCAGGTTCACCACGGAGGAAGAAGTCGACTACACGGCAGAGAAATGTATCCAACAGGTCAGCAGACTCCGAGAGATGAGGTGAGTTCACCTGGATTCCAGTGTTTCTCTTATTTGAGTATTTTTCTACAATTCTCCGAAGTGATGTGATCTTGTGTCTAGTGAACACAATGGTATTATTACTGATAGAAATGATGAGCATGGTACTTTGGAACCGACTCATAACCTATGCATACAGTACGCGTCTGTAAATCTGTCAAGTTAACTTTTTTTTTAAATGCTAATTTTATTATGTTAAACACCCATCAACTTTGTGTCTGTCTTTGTCTATGTCTTTATGTCAGTCCGCTGTGGGAGATGGTTCAGGAAGGCATCGACCTGAAGAGCATCAAGTGGACGCAGCACTAGACTCCTCCCACTACTAGTTCTCTTCCTAGCCGCTGACAAAGATGATAGCGGCAATTATAATGTTTCCCAGGGAATTCTGGGAACGGACCAGCTTTTTTCTTCCCGTACACAAACACGCACAATCTTCCTGTCTTGACTTGAAGTCTGTTTGTAGCTGTTGCTCTGTTGATGCTCCTGTAGTTGCTGTCGAGAGACGTTGCTCAGAGAGTTGAGCGACAACCTCTTGTTGTTGTTTTCACTCTGTTGTGTTGACTGAGAAATTGTCAGAGGCCTGGATCACAAACTCCCTTCGTCCTAGTCTGATTTCTTTGGGTCACCTGGTTTCACTGAGTTTGACTTCAGTGATGATGTTAATGATGCTGTCATGAAGGTGTTTTTTATTTGGCACCGTTAGCTCCGAGTTTACTAAACCAGCTTTGATTCGCACACATTTACGAGTTCTTGGTGATGACATGACATGAAACTGTGATACACTATATGTAAATTATTATTTCTCAACACAGGATTTACATCCAGAGATTTAAAGTTGAGGCGTTCAAAGCTAGGTTACACGAGTGTGGGATGTATTGAAAAGGCATTTTAAATATGTTAAGTATTTTCACATATTCAGAAGAGACGTCTTTGCTTTTTTGTCTCATGATGAACAAATGATAATAATAATTATGTGATAACACCTTTTATTCAGACTGTTTTTACAGATGTAAAGAACTACAGATACACGACCTAAGGAAAAGTGTTAAATTGAATCACCTCAGATTTGAGTCCTGTTCTTTTTGTTCCTATTCCCACATCACACTTCTGTTTAGATCCGGAACACTTTACAACACTGAGGCAGTGATTTGACCACAGCAGCTCGTCACATGCGAGTGTCTGACATTGATCCTGAGACTCTGAACATGAAAACAAACTGACGGAATCACTTGATAAATGTGAAGGAGGATTTCAATTCTTGTGTTTGTGTGTTCCTGGATGTTGTCAGCTGAGCCTCTCACTTATATTCATAGACTCCAGTATTTACTGTTACTCTCCTCATATATATTGTTATTCAATAAACTGCTGCTTCTTGGTTATGCAAAAAAAATTCTGTCTTATTTTTATTAAATATCTGTTATCATACAAACAAGTACGTTTAATGGAAAATGCTGCACACAGTAGATTTTATAGTACAACCTGTGGTATTAGTTCAACACTGATGTTGGGCAAGAAGATCTGAATACAGGCTTCAACCAGACTTCCTGTGATAGGACAATACTTGATATTGAAAATTAGTTTGAGTTAATTTCATTACACAGGGCAGCTCCTTCAGTATCAGACTGACTCAAGTGTCTGAAGGAGCCGTGTCGCAGGTCGTTGCTTCCTGCATCAGTAAGACTGCAACCAGCTCTGCTCCCAGTAGAACTACATGAGATCACACGATATTAACTCTGGTTTAAAGGTTTAGGTGAAAGGGACCTATTGGCAGAAACTGAATAGAAAATAAACCTAGTGATGTTTTCACCAGTGTGTAATCATCTAAATTGTAAGAATTTTCCTACCCTAGAATGGGCCCTTTATATTTAAACAGTAGTATTGCCAGTATAGGTATTAGTATTATTAAGCATTATTTTCCTTATTAAAATTCAAAACAACTTTATTTGTCCCCCGGAGGGCAACTCTAAGGCACATAGAGCATGTCAAGATAAGTAAAAACAAGAATGAAATCAGTGCAATGCCCACGGACAGTTAAAAATCATGGCAGTCTACTAAAATGATACAGTGAAGAGTCTGAAGGTAATACAGACATAAATGATGTACAGTTAAGGTGAATGAAGAACATATATACAGGACCAGGTAGAATCAGATGAGTAAATATATATGCAGCAGATAAATATATATACAGTTACACTTAAGTATTGCATTTTACTTATTACCTACCGATGCCTGATTTTGACTCTCGCTGCTGTAATATTGCAGATTTCCCCTTTGTGGGACTGATAAAGGATTATATTATTTTATCTTATCTTATCTTAAGGATTATCTTATTTTATCTCATACCGGCCCACGTGCCTCTGACGTCACGGGGCCCGCTCTCGCGTCACCACGTGAGCTCTCGCGGTGTTAGCTCCGACATTAGCAACGGTCGCAGGCTGCAGACCGAGCAGCAGCAGCAGCAGCAGAGACCGAGGCCTCCGGTTCCTCCGGTTCACGAGCTCAACCTCAGGGTGTTTGTGCACAAAACTCTCGGTAAGAATCCGGCGACGGCAGCGCGCTCAGTTACGCACTCGCACCGGGAGCTGAGCGCGAGAGGAGCCGTCAGAAGCGCGCACCCTGGCCGCTGCTCCGCTCCCACACACACACACACACACACACACACACACACACACAAAGCGAGGCTCAGCAGCAGCTAGGTGGCTAACAGAGAGCTAGCCCCGCTCAGGCAGCTAAGATGTGCTAAACAGGCGTCGTTCAGCTAGTTAGCTACGAGTGCTAGCCTCTCACGGCCTGACGTGTGTTTAATAGCATTACTGCTTGGTGAAAAGAACCGGGCATGTTCTGTTTAACGGGGTGTTTCCTAAAAAGGATGCTAGCTCCAGTTAGCTAGTCGACGCAAAGTGTTCGTGTCATTTTTTTTTTTATTCCAGCGCCGATCAGTTTTTCTTGATCTTACGTCACCGGAAAGGGGCAGGAGGTGTGTGGCTTTGATCTCAGTTCGCAGGGGTTTAGGTTTTTGTAGTTTTTAGCAGCACACCAGGAGAGACCACAGACCACGCCCCCGGGTCCTGACATCACCCTCCCCTCCCCCCTCCCCTTACAACGTCATCAGCTGAGCATATGGACTGTTGACAAATGTGAGTGACAGTTGTCATGGAGACTTGCTGTCAATTGGTGGTTGAAGGTGATGTTGGCGTGAAGTCTGTAAAAGCAATCAAAGCTAAGTTACCTTGAAGAAGGATCGAAGAATGAACAGTTCATTCAAGTTTTCTGTTTCACTATAAAATCATCGTCAGCAATTTTCTTAAATGATATATTGTGAAAACTGCTGCCACCTTCTTCGGACTAACTTAACTGATCTGTGTTTAATTTTGTTTGGCTCTCCTAGTTTACGTATCAAGCTCTGACACTGCTTACAATTTATAAAGTTCTTTAATATGTAAACAAGTAATCAAATAATTGACAGTTTAAGCTCAGATATTAGCTCGTTGCAGATAGCTACGTTGTGCTATCAAAGGTTTTAAGTTCCATAAATAGAAACGGAATGCCTTAAAAAATAATACCTTGAACATTTTTTATTTATTAATTCATTCAAGAGTAGTTAAAAGAAAAAATGTTAGTGTCATGTTAGCTGTGACCACACAGGTATGTTGTGTCACTGTTCTTTGGTGGATTTAGTTTTTCTCATTATCTTTGGGCTCCATTAATTCCCAGACTGAGTCCATGAAGATCAGGGCTCCATGGAGTCAGAACATCTGCTGCAGGACTATTCTTAATAACTTGCTATTTGATTGAGTTAGCGGTTACACTGCAGAATACATACAGCACCTAAATATTTAAAGTGTCTAAAACCTTGGTACAGTTCTGTATGTCACCTGGTAATTGATTTAAGAATATAAATCCTAATGACATTTGAAACACTGTCACCATTCTACGGTTGTGATCAACTTTGTAGATCTGCAAATATATTTTAATATAAGATAATTCATTTATTAGACAGAACATACAATACACTTTCAGTCTGGCTTACTGCTCGGCTATTATTTATTAAATATATATTTAGCTTATATTGTGTATGCATTCTAACTATAAGGAGTGAACAGGAATGAAAGCTGAAAATGTATGGGGACTGATGATTTGATTTTCTATATTATGTTTAAGCCTTGGGGCAAATAATTTTAACAGATGAAAGATTGAGTGAAACACTTTTCACTTAAAGAATTTATAAACTCTTCAAAACATTCTCTCTGTTTTCCAAACTTTTTCTTAATTCTTCTGATGTCTTTTTATTTATTTTTGCAGGTTCGACCTCATCTAATTGTTGTGACGTTTGCATAAAAGTATCTGGAGGTTTTTAAGAAAATTACATGTCTGAAAAGGGCTGTATTTGAGTCAGTGAATGATTCCTCGTATATTGAGTTTGAAACTGTTCTGTGTCTGTTGTTGTTTTTGTTCTCTTTTGGTCCTCAGTGCAGGTCAGTGGATCTCTGACATGTGTCGGGCTGTTGGCTCCAGGCCTCATCACTCCAGATTATGTACCATTGTTCTGTTAGTTTGGCTCATCCTTGTTCTAAAAGCAGTTTTCTCTTTGTGTTTGAGTTGCAGGCCGTTGATGGCGTCCCACTTTTTCCTTCTGTTACACGTTTTGCTGTGTTTTTGAGGTTGACGACAACATTTGGGAAATCAAGGTGGTCTTTTGCTTTATATTTCTGGATTTTTTTGCACTGGATTTCTCTCTGGTTTTCTGGCTGTTAAGGAGGTTTCTCTCAGTCTCCTTTTTGTGATTCTATGTTCATGTGAATGCAAACTGCAGCTTCAGTGAAACCCTTGTCCCTCACTTTGGATACTCTGGCTTTCTCTCTGACATTTGCTGTTGCCGTTTCCTCACTTGAGTTTTAACCTCTTGCTGCTGTTGATGCTTCACCCAGACTTGATGCAGGCTCACACTCAGAAGAGAGGAGTTGATGTCCCCTGAAAAATTATTTTTTTTTTAAGGAGCATTGGATGAATTGCCAATCATATCTCCGCATTGGGGGATTTTTCTGTGTTGTGGTTGACCTGACGATGATGACAATGTTGATCTTGTCATACTTTTGTGTTGAAAGCATAGACTGTAGGTAAAGATGGATGACACATCTCTAATTAAAACTGAACTAACCAGAAAAAAAATCTGCACTTGGACATACTTCAGTGTGATAAGAACTACCTAAACATTTATTTTAATTTTTTCTTTGGTCTATGTTCCACCCACTAACACGCAGGAGGCAAGGTTTTATTTACCTATACCGCAGCCATACCCCTGGTGGCAGTAGAGTTGCTTTGGCCATACTTTTGGGGATCTGTCATGTTGACCATCTTTACACAGTCTATGGTTGAAAGTTGTGAGCTCCAGGGAGCTGCCTGAAATAGATAAGTTTTGTTTTGTTTCAGTTAACAAATTTCATGAGCTGAAGATTGGCTGAAATGTCAATGTTGTTTGATATTCATCCAGTACTATCAGCTATAGTGTGGCAGTCAAGGATCACAGTTAAAACCTAAAAACCTGAGGATGTTGTCTGAGAGACATTGTTACCACCAGTGATGAGACGGTGGATTGTTCAGTTGTTTTTTTTATCAGTGTTGCACCTCTCTTCTGTTTGCTTTCTCTTCTGATCTGCTACTATCTTTGGTGCCAGCCATTAGTTGCTGATGTTGCTCTGGTTTGTTACTGCTCATGTTGCTGTGGTTGATATAATGCTAATTTTGCTCTGGTTGACATTATGCTAATGTTGCTTTGGTTTACATGTACTCGACATTGCTTTTGTTAAAATGTTGGATGATGTTGCTTCTCCTTCTCTTGTTGACAAGTTACTGCTGTTGCTCCTGTTGACATGTTGCTAATGTTTGTTGACAATGCATTGCAGATTCTGTGGTTGACACTTTGCTCGTGTAGTGGTGTGCTACAACCAGTTGCTGAAATGCTTTCGGCTGATTTGGTGCTGCTTAAGGATTCAAGAAGCAGCTGGATCAGTGCCTGCTCAATTGTGTGGTGTTGCTGGCTTTCAGATAGGCATAGGTTGCCTGGTGGTTGTTTGGTGTTTGCAGGAGGTTGCTGGCTGTTTGCCATGTGGTTGCTTGCTGGTTGTTAAGATCATTGGAAGCATTATAGAGCCGCATGTCTTGTCCTATTTTTACTTTGCTTATTTTGTGGTCAATTCGAGTCTAGTGTCAGGTGTGTCTGCAGTCAGCTTGGAAAGCTGCAGCAGTCTGATTCTGAGATGTGGTTTTCCTGCTGTTAGTTTTGAAAGTCTTCTGTAGTTGTTAGAATTCTTGGATTTTGCAGTTTACATCACACAACACTTAAATATTCAACACTTTGAGTTTTAATGAGAGCCAGTTATTCACACTGATGAAGCACCGGCCAACTGCTCAAAACGCCAAGCAACACTGGAAGTTAATGTAAAGGTTCTGTTCTGTAAAAGGTTAAATCCATTCAAGATGTCTTGAACAGGAATGTTATTTCTCTGACTTTTTCACCAGGTTTCAGTGTCCTACAGAAATCATCAGTCTGGTATACAGTGAAACTATTCACACAGCTTAGTTGCATTGGTGAGTTACAAGTTGCATGAGATTCTTGAAGGTTTACTGTTGCACAAAATATTTAAGACTCAACCAACCAAACATACAAGCAATATCTTTGCACTGCATGATAGAAACAGTAAAGGTTACTTTAAAAAAACAAATCTACACAAATTCAAACTGTTGGGCTAATATAGAGAGCAACTATTGAAGGTGAGATTGAAGGTCACTGTAATCTTCAAACAAACTAAATTGAATGATAAATTTAAATCCAATATTTGCTTGTCCGTTTAAAGTTTTAAAACTGTTGATTCCATCTTTTGAAATGGGGTTTCAGATGATATTAGATCATCTGACAAGCACCTAGGTTGAAGCATACTGTAGACTCAAATTTCCAACATGGAAAAGTTTCTTGTGCAAGTCTGACATTAGGCTGTGTAGTTTCATTGAAAGAGAGAAGGTAAAACCACAAGGTACTTCAAAGTCTACAGGAACCTCAATGACGTGTTGGATAAAGTTGGAACTGTGTTGGGTTTTTATTTAAGAAACCAATCAGAATTCATTGGGATGAGTCATAAAATGTGACTTGACCCTGCTGCATGCTTGCTTCAGAAAATGGAAATTGGCGTAGTTAGCTAGCTGGAAAACGTTTTTCAGGCTCAACAATGAAAGCTACCAGCAGTTGAGAAATGTTTCAGTCTGTTTTGCAAACCCATTACCTTGTTTCAGTTGCTCATAATTTGCAATGCATAACATCGGACAGTTGAAGAAAATATACCATGTATCAGAGCAGCATCAGCTCAGCCACAGTGTGGTGATCTGAGGTCTTTTATTCCCTTTTATATATAAATATTTGACTTTTAAAATCAGTGCTGTTTATTCTTTCTCGTGTATTTCTTTTACAACCTAAAACATTACGAACAGTGATGCTATTTTAATGCTTCAAATAGCTTCGGTTGGGGTTTTAGCTTGATCTAATGATTTTCAAAGAGTCAGAAAGGTTAATCAATTGTATGAAAAGCTATAGGTGGCTGGAGACTGTATCATTTTAGGGTTGTTTTGCTGTTTTCTGCCTATTTTGCTAAGATTTTAGCCACAAACTCTGTCCAAAAACCACTGGTTTCCAAATGTCAGGATCTAAAAATGGTTGCTCAAAGATTGATCTGTGGTTATTCTTTAGAAACTGAAATGTAAGCAATGTTGGCTAAGCTCTTATTAGCTCTCAATTTGAGTCTCATGCTAGCTTCCCAAGAAAACATCTGGAAACCACTGGTCTCCCTCTTTCTGCTCTTCATCTGACAGTAATGTTGCTTTCTCCCCAGGTTGTAGGGCTGTGGTTTAGCAGTCAGTATGGCGGTAGTCATCAGACTGCAGGGTCTGCCCATAGTGGCTGGGACCATGGACATCAGACACTTCTTCTCTGGCCTCACCATCCCTGACGGGGGAGTGCACATCGTAGGGGGTGAGCATGGCGAGGCCTTCATCGTTTTTGCCACTGATGAGGATGCTCGGCTGGGGATGATGCGTACAGGCGGGTCCATTAAAGGCTCCAAAGTGTCGCTGTTGCTGAGCAGTAAGACAGAAATGCAGAATATGATTGAACTCAGTCGCCGCAGGTTTGAGGCTGGAGCAGGTGCTGTTGAAACAGCTGCACCTACAGCAGGAAATGCCAATCGGCAAGGGGGCACAGCCCCTATGCCCACAGTGCAGCCAGGGGCAGGGGGGAGAAGTGGGAGCCATGGAAACCAGGGTTTCAGTAACACCTCTGCCTCAGTGACAGCTGCAAGCTCAATACAGGAGCCACCAAGCAACAAAGTAGCAGCCAGCTTGGCTAGCATAGTGCACTGCTTCCCCAACAGCTACAGTTCAACACCTACAATCACCACAGCCCTTGCATCACTCAATGCAGGCCCCCCGCCCATCCCTCCACTTCCCAGCATGCCTTCCATGCCGCCCATGCCTACACTGCCCACCATTCCAGTTCCACCTCCAGTGTCCTCGCTACCCCCTGTCCCTACTGTCTCCCCCATGTCACAAGGCCCTCCAATGCCTCCTATGTCTCACCTCTCCCACATGTCTTCCCTGCCTCCCTTTAACCCCTCCCTACCTCCCCCAGCAGGATTAGGCCCAGGTCTTCCTCTTGGAACCCCCAACCCAATGCTGTTTAATCCTCTCTCCCCCCTGGCCTCTCTTGGCCTTCAGGCCCACATGAAGGCTGCAGCGGCTGTAGCCACTGGGGTAGGAATAGCTAATCCGGATGAGTTGTTTGTCCTACTGCAGAATCTCCCATTCTCCTGCTCAGAGGTGGAGGTCAGGGAATTCTTCCGGGGTCTGGGTGTGGATGGGGCTCGTCTGCTGAGGGATGGGCAAGGTCGGCCAACTGGCAGGGCTATGGTCAAGTTCTTCTCACCTCAGGACAGCTTTGAAGCAGTGAAGCGGGGAGGTGGCATGATGGGTCAAAGGTTCATTGAAATCACTCCATCCTCTGAGCGGCAGTGGGCCAGCCTCAGTGATGGTATGATGGGTCATGCTCCTCACAATAGCAGCAAATCAGATCACATCAACGAATTTCACGACCACCAGCACCGTCGTGGTAATGCTGGGTCCGGAGGTAGGGATCAGCGAGGAAGGTCAAGATCTCCCCACCGGCAGGAATTCTGTGTCTACCTGAAGGGCCTTCCCTATGAGGCAGACAAGAAACAGATTAAGGAGTTCTTTAAGAATTTGTCTATTGTGGAGGACAGTGTCTACATCGCCTATGGACCCAATGGGCGAGCCACAGGAGAAGGCTTCCTTGAGTTCAAAGCAGAACAGGACCACAAGACTGCTCTGAATGCTCACATGCAGTACATGGGCACCCGCTTTATACAGGTCCAGCCAATCAGCCGGAAAGGAATGCTTGAAAAGATTGATTCCATCCGCAAACGTGAAGCAACACAGGGTGATGGCAAGAACCAGGATGGCCTGAAAGCTCCCAGGAACTGCGCCCACATCACCAACATTCCTTACAACATCTCCAAGAAGGATGTCCGTGCCTTCCTCGACGGTGTAGGGCTTTATGAGGACACCCTGAAGGTTCTGACAGATAGCCATGGCAATGGTTTAGGGCAATCCATCTTCCAGCTGCGAACTGAGGAAGACGCCCGCAAAGCTGAAAGACTGCACCGTCAAAAACTCAATGGCCGTGATGCCTTTATCCATCTAGTGACCTTTGAGCAAATGAAGGAAATCGAGAGAAATCCTCCCCCTCAGAACAAGAGGGGTCAACGCAACCAAAATCAGCAGGGCCAAAATCAGAATCCGCACCAGCAAACCCAGCCCAGTCCCCAGCAGCCCCAGATAAACCCATTTGCTGGGATTAGTGGGGAAGAGTTTAACTTTCTCAGAAACACTATGGGGAACCTCAATAATGCCCCCTTTGTGACTCCATTTTCAGCCCCAGGGAATGGGCTGGCAGGCCCTCCTCCTCTGCCTCCCCTGGCAGCAGGGCTGGGAGACGTGAATCTGGGTGTGGCTCCACCACTAGTTGCTGGTCTTCCTGGAGCACCAATCATGGAGCCACCAGGCTTTCGAACTGGAGGAGGAGCTCCATTCAATCAAGATGGGCTTAGAGGCTTGGTGCCCTTTGAAAGTGCCAACAGAAAAGCAAGTGGAGGAGGACAGAATAGAGGAGGAGGTGCTAACAGCAACCAAGGACGTCCAGGTGGTGGGGCCACAAGTGGGCAGCAGGTGTTCACTCAAGGAGCTGACAGTCTCCGTAACCAGCCAGCCCCCGGCGGATCCAACAATCCCAATAGTCAACGTGGTGCTGCTGGCCCAACAATTGTAAAACTTCAGAACATGCCATTCACTGTAACCGTGGATGAGATCATGGACTTCTTCTATGGCTACCAGGTGTTGCAAGGCTCAGTCTGCCTGCAGTTCAGTGAGAAAGGACTACCAACTGGCGAGGCCATGGTGGCCTTTCAGAACCACGAGGAGGCTGCTGCTGCTGTCATGGACCTCAATGACCGACCTATCGGCGCTCGTAAAGTCAAGATAAGCCTTGGGTAAAGCCCTACCCAAAACAGACTAACTGTAGATACAAGATGTTACACCTACCTGGATCAATAATCTAGGTAAAAGCAAATATACCAGATTAGATTTAAAACTCAATGTTTTTCAGTTTAGACCTTGCCCTGTCTGCTCACTGTCAGTTATTACTATAGCGCCCCCCTCTCCTTGTGTGTAGATAATAGCAGGTAGGCCCCAGCCCCTGCAGTCTGTCCAACAGGAAGACGTTGATCCAGACTATGTTCTTTCCTGCAGCTCCTCCACTGACTGTCGTAACACAAACTGATGATGATGATTTTGGTGATCTTGCCTTGTTTCCATGACAGCTTTGCAGCATTTTGTCCAATAATGTCAAGAGTTGATGCATTGAACATACTCTGGTGCTATGGTAACATGATGGTTTAATGAGCAATTCTTGCTTTATGTGCTTCAATATGCTGTGCTGCTGTGCTGTTGCAATGGTAAGATGATATCATGCTCTGTTGCCATGAAAAAAATATATGATGAAAAGTCACAGTACAAATGCCATGATAACATGTCAATGCTCTGTTGCTATGGTAAAAATATTTACATGCTCTGTTGCTATTGTAACATCTTAAAATGCTCTGTTGCTATGATAAACTCTTAAAATGCTTTTTTGCTGTGGTCTAATCTTCAAATGCCATGTTGCAATGACAAGTTTAACATGCTGTGTTGCTATGGTAAAACCTGCTGTAGATTACATGTTGGTGCTCTGTTGCTATGGTAATGTCTTCGCATTTCCTGTTGCTACGATAAAATCATAATGTAAAGCTATGTTGCTGTTATCTAATGTTAATGCTCTGTTGCTGTGGTGAAATGTTGACATGCCCTGTTGCATTGTTGTAAGAGGCTGATCCTGTTGCTATGGTAACATGACTATACATTTCTGTTTTGCAGTGCTCTGTGGATGTGGGATGGACAGATTCCTTACTCTTGTTTAATTTTGTAAATAATGCACTGGGGCTGCTGAATCCTTTCCCTCTGTCTTATTTTTCTGATGTTGCTGTGTTTTGACAATGCGACTACCCCCACCCCCCAAGCCTTTCCTTTGCACATGCTCAGTAGGTGTTTGGATTGTAGAACGTTGAGATGAGGTCTAGCATTTTTAGTTGTTAGCTGTTTGTTGTATGTAGATTTGACAATGTTTTGGATGTTTCCACCTCGAAGCTCATTTTTTTTGTTCCTATTGTCAGTGTAAACAAATGTGTATGATCATATAACCATACATGATGTGGAGTCGTCTTTGCTTTGGTTAATAAAAGGACATTCCTGACGCACTAATGCTCACCTGCAACCAGCTCTCTCTAATTGCCTGCTCTTTACTGTCTGCTGATAGAAACTCATTCATTTGAGTTTCCTGGTCAATTTTCTTTCATCTTGAATTGTAATCCGAGTTGGTTTTATTTGGAACACGGATGACTTTCATTCTGACATTTTCAGTGCAGTATGAAGTACTTAAATTTTAAACTTTGTCAAAAGCAATCTTTGCCTTTTTTAATTTGGAAATTTGGCTATATAGTGGATCAAAATATGAAGTTGAAACTGTCACTTCTGCTTGCAGCTCGGCCCAATATTTAACTTTCATTTCTGACTAACAGTGGCTGATAGATGCTAACTGCTGGGCACTGCTACAGTAGCAGGGAAGCAAATTGCTGACAGGCCATCATGGAGACATGCTACCACCTTTTTATTGGATTAATTTGGCATGATTTAATGTTATGTATATTATATATTGCCTGAAAAACTTCAATGCTTTCAAGAATAATGGTCTAAATCTTGTTTGTCACCTCATCTGCTCTTAGCTTGTGTGGTGTGAAAATAAAGCCACTGAACCATTTATAGTTGGTGCACAAATGCAGCTGTACCGAACTTCACTAGCAGAAAGCATCAGTAGAGGTTGTTCAGACTGAAAAGGAAACATCTGCTCAGGAAATGGTTCACCTCTAAAGGGCTACCCTGATCGCAATGCTCTACTAGCTGTGCACACTGTGTGTGTTTGTGTGCATGAGGTCTTAATAAAGTGAAATAAAACACTGCCTGGGCAAATGATTGTTGGTATAAATGACTGTCTGTGCTGTGGATCTTGTGTGTGTGGAGAAAAGAAATGTGTTAAAGTAAAGAGAAATTTCGGACAGACTTGGATGCAGGTCTGAAGAAGTTGTAGAGAGGTCATTGATGAATTACTGACACCGACCTGTTAATCACCAGCTGAGGCCCCCCTCCTCCTGATCAATAGACAGAAAGCAGGACTTAAAGGTGAGTGACAGACATAAAGATGGTCCATTTAGAAGACGAGAGAAATGATGCAGTCTATTGAAGAGCTGTAAATGTTAAGTTGTAGCCTGTGGACAATCATCAACAATCTTAGATCCACCTTAAAGGGATTCAATCCTTCACAGTGATGAGTCGGTGTGTGATACCTTGTAGATCGATGGTAACAGTAAATTTTCAATGTTAACTGAATCATCGCCTTTTGAGGTGGTAGTGCTAAGTTGATTGTCACTTGTAATGTTAAATGTAGATGGTGGTGATAAGGTAGATGACAGCATGTAGATATTATACAAATGATTGGTCGGTTGTGTGTACATTTTAAATAAAGGCCTGTTGGTGGTTGTGTTTTATCAGTAGGTGGTAGCCTGTGAGTGTAGATGGTACATATTAGTTTGGATGGTGGTCTGCCGGTGGAGGCATTCATTTGCCACCTGTTTTGTAACACTAGATGATAGATGGTGGCATACAAATGGTACGTATTAGTTTGTAGCATAGTGGATAGTGTCATTGTAGTTTTAATCATCTAGGTAGTGGCCGATGGTCTAGGATGTTAGTCTGTAGTTAGCAGCCTGTAGGAGGTTCAAAGATGTCAGTGGTCTGTAGATTGTGCATGTATAATGTTATCCTATAGTTAATGGCCTGTAGATAGTATACAGACGTTAGCCTGTAGTTGGTGGTCCTGTTGTGTACATAAATGTTTGCAGGATGCATGTTAGCCTGTGGTTAGCAGCCTGTAGATGGTACATACATGTTATCCTGTGTCTTGTAGATGGTACATAGATTTTAGCCTGTAGTTAGCAGCCTGTAGATGGTACATTGATTTTAGTCTGTAATAATGTTTCCTGTATTGTTTATAAGCTTGTTCTGGTTCTTCATTGAAGCTATATGATGTTATTCAGACCAAAGGCTGCATCATTCCCCCATAATTCAGTCTCACAGATTTGGGATCTTTGGAATGTCTGTCACCTTCACTATAACTTCAAAGTGTGTGTGTGTGCACACACAGGATTCCACATTAAATTAAAATGTGCTAGTTTTTCTATTGACTGGCGCTCAGCAGCTTTTTCTGACTCCTCTGCTGCAAAGGATGAATAAAATTTAACTTCATGGTTCTTTGAGGATTCTGGCTCTTGCTGTGTTCAGTTTATTCTGTTTCTCCTCTGCCTGAACTGTTTTCAATTGAACTTCTGACTTTCCTGTTTTCTCCCAGTGGATAAAGTTTATCACACAGTTCTGCTGCAGTGGCCTTTAGTTTCTGCTTTTCAACATCACAGAATTACACAATGTAATCAGTCTTGAAGAGCGTGTGGAAATTCATTCTTAACTTTGAGAACAGTAGTTTGACAAGATTGGTGGCTAAAAGTTCACATACTTGCCTTTTCTGGAGATTTCAACCCCATGTCACAGTCTTCCTCAGCAGATATTGTCAGTTTTTATCCAAAGCATGTGCCACCACTTGTTCTCAGCTTTTATCCATCTCCATAACAAAGAAACAAACTAAATCTACTGACGTATGCCAGGAGATATAGTTGAAGTTGAAAGCTGTTCTTTGGTCAAAGTTTTGAAGTGGCAGTATGTGGTATTAACTAATTCCTTTTACCAAGAAATATATTAAAATCAGTTGTATCAAGTAAAATGGATAAAGAATATACTAAATATTTAGTGAATGTGATAGATTTACAGACAAGGCTGGCAAAGTGTCTAAATTGAACACTGCAAGTAGTTTTGGTTTGTAATGCACCAATTAAAATGTCTAATCACTACTGCTGGTCTGTGGTATAGACTCATCTATCGTATAGGTACTACTGTACCTTTTTAAAGCTGCAGTGGATATTAATAATTTGTCTGAATACACCCAGTTCTGCACAAGACTGTAAATCATATTATTCTTCATATTAATCATATTAACCTGAAGACCTTGAATAAGAACAATTGCTTTCAGCCCTTTAGATTTTGTTTGTGTTTTACAGGACCAATATGATAGACCAGAAGGACCATTGATTTGAGACAGCAGTCTGGTACATAGTACTTTCTTTGCGCCCTTTCTCTTGATTTGGGGTCTCCTGGCCTTTAGGGCTTTATAGCTCCATTTGCTTCGTAGGCAGCATTCTTAATACAGAAGATTATTAAATAATTAAAGCCTTACTGGTGTTTAAGCGTAAGACACACCAGTGGCCTTTGTTTTTGCAAATGTTGTTGCAGCCACCCTACCTCCTAATACAAAATAATAATTTCTAGTCTGGCTTTTGTGATGCTAAATTGCAGCTCAGACTATGACAATACAAATCCTATATTAGAAATACCAAAAATGCCATACTCTTATCCATACACCTAAGTATTGCATATTACCTACTTGATGCCTATTTTTGACTCTTGCTGCTGTAATATTGCCAATTTCTCCTTTGTGGGATAAATAAAGGATTATCTTGTGTTTTATATATTGTTTATTAATGATAATCGACTTTGATAAACTGCTGTCTCTTTCTCATGTTAGCAAACCACCTGCTACAGGATGTTAGAAAATGCTTTGCTTTGTTTGGGTCGGTTTATTGTGACGCTGCTTTTAATTTGAAAGAGTCTGGTCGGAAAGAGCTACAGACGTCGTCCGGTGGCGCTGATCGACAGTCGTGTGGTCCAATCAGAGCGCGCCTTTGCAACCGCTTGACCAATGAGAGTGTGAGTGCCGCTCCCTGTTGGCTGAAGCTGCTGTAGAGAGACAGACGTCCGTTTTGTTCGTCGGTTCTAGAGAAACGAGACGTTTCTGCTGCTGCTGCTGTGCTGTGTCTGTAGTTGAACGGAGAATCAGGGAGTCGGTTCCCCCTCAGCTGTGTTTACTGAGTGAAGAGGGCTCGCTTCCTGTCCCGGTCGGTGACTGTGCTTGTTCCCCGCCCTGCTGCGCGTTCCTGCGGGTTGAAGAGATAAAACACCGCGAATCAGAAGAGGTGATTCATAAAGTTTCTATAAAGTTTATATAGAGAGAGAATGGATGAATGAGTGTGTTGGGGTGTGTGTGCGTGTTAGAGAGAGTGTGTGCGTGGTTGGGTGGGTGTGTGAGAGAGAGAGAGTGTGCGTGGGTGTGAGAGAGAGTGTGTGTGTGTGTGTGTGAGAGAGAGAGAGAGAGAGAGTGTGTTTGTAAGAGTGTGAGTGTGTTTGTAAGAGAGTGTGTGTGTGTGAGAGAGAGAATGTGTGTGCGTGTGTTTTTAAGAGTGTGTGTGTGTGTGAGAGAGAGAGAGAGAGAGAGAATGTGTGTGTGCATGTGTTTTTAAGAGTGTGTGTGTGTGTGAGAGAGAGAGAGAGAGAGAATGAATGTGTGTGTGCATGTGTTTTTAAGAGTGTGTGTGTGTGTTTTTAAGAGTGTGTGTGTTGGTGTTCCTGACATGTTGACCGGTCCTCCCTTTTTCAACGGGCTGTTTGAGGGTTAACACTTTGTTTTAGGGTAATGGTGAGCCATTGGGGTTCTGGTTCACCTGACTGGTTTAGCAGCTTCTGACAATGCTGGTGTTGCCTCCAGGTGCTTCTCACTCAGGTCACTTCATAAACCAGTGGCAGCTCCTCGGGTGATCAGTCACCTGACAGCAACAAAACTGTCAGTAGGAAGTGTGACTTCCGGTGAGAACTCTAATATCAAGGGTGCTTATGGTTTGCTGAAAGCTTGTTTCGACTTAAAGTAGTTTAATGCTCATGGACACAGGAGCTGATGGGATTTGAACCAGCAACATCATGACCTAAAGACTCTGCCTCTGATTCTGTAGAAGGAAGAATGAATCACTGACTGAAAGCCATAAGTAACTGGTAACCATAGCGACTGAATACATGTTGGGAAATAAAAAGTATAAAGTACTTATTCTCTTAGGTTTGTTGAAATATCTCATCTCCCTCGCAGGTTTTTCATTAAATTGTTTGTCTGTTTGTCTGTTGTTGAGCAGGGTTGTGCAAACTCTACCAGACAGATGACTATAACTCTTGGGGGTGTGGTGTGGTGTGGGTCAGAGAGGAATTTTAATGTACATCCAAATATATCTCTGTTGACTCCTCAGAGAATAAGTAATGGATCTCAATTTGAAAAAAATCAGTTTTGAGGTTTCATTTCTATACGTGTGTTGAATTTGCTGCAGATCGAAAAGTGAATTTAAATGTGTTTTCATGATGTTGCTGTTGGGCTTCAGTGGAGGTTCGTGATCTCTAAGAGTCTTTCTAGTTTTTATTAAAACATAAACACCAGTGACTCCATCATGTCTTCTTATGCAAGTTTTATTCACCATAGCTTCCTACAGACACAGACCAGTCGTGGTTTACAGCGGCTGTTAGACCAGCTGTGTTTCTGTCTGTTTGAATATCTGTATCTTCCTTTGCACGTGGAGAAGATACATTTAGTCCAACACTTATCTCAACAGACAGAGAGCGGAGTGCGTGTGACACAGTATCATGTAAATTCTGTGTAAATTAACATGATAGATATGTTCATAGTTAAAAGAGCCTGTCAGCAGAACTCCTGTGTGTGGATATGGATATTTTCCACCTCAGTACAACGTCTTCATGGTTTTATTGCTGTGGTGCGTTAGAGAAGTAACAATGATGCTGTGAATAGTTTTTACGCAGGTTGAAGTTTAAAGAATGGATTCAGTCAAGAAATATGTGGCTCAGCCGGCTCCGTACTGTGACTTAATACTTAAAGCAAAATGTTATGATAAACACCTCGGGCGTCTTTATCTTTAACACTTGATTTTTTCCGTACGTTTCCGTACAAGCACATTTTTTTTATTGTTAACTGTAAATATGGTTTACAACTCGCACTGTTGAGTTATTATGTGTGAGTAACTGATGTTTATCTGCCGGAGAACAAAGGAGATCAAGCAATAGCAGGGACAGTTATTGCATATTGTGTTTCTTCCTGTTGATAAGATTTGAAATAGTCTCCTCTGCCAAGGAGGTTGTGTTTTCACCTTGTTTACATTGCAAGATCAGGTGTTTTTCCACATTTTCACTGATTTCTCATGTAATAATTCATGGATCTTGATGAAAAAAAAACCAGGCATGTTTGGAGGACTGATATTTGAGTGTGTGCTGCTTGGTTGGATTTAAGGACTGTTGGGCCTTAGCTCTACTCGCAGAATCTACTTGGTTTATATTTCATTTCTGTATTTTGATCGGTTATTCAACCAATGAAACTGTTTGCTCTCCGTCACAGAATGTTTCAATACGAGCGTCTGTAGTGCGACCGAAGTCTCTCTCCTCAATCCTGACCCAAACATTTCTCTCTTCCTTCTCAGATGGCGAAAGACTGTGTCTCGAAGGTGGAGCTGAGCATCTCCTGCTCGAACCTGCTGGATAAAGATGTCGGATCCAAGTCTGACCCTCTGTGTGTGCTGCTGCAGGGCACAGGAGGAGACAAATGGACTGAGGTAACATCAGGTTAACCCTAACCCAGTCATACGGGGGTCTTAATATTTTAGATTTAATATAAGATTTAATAAAAACCTCATCTCTCTGTTTCAGCTGGGTCGAACTGAGAGGTTGAACAACAACTCCAGTCCGTCCTTCAGTCAGCGTCTCAGGGTGGATTATCACTTTGAGACTGTTCAGAATCTGAAGTTGGGGGTGTACGACATCGACAACTCCTCCGCTGACCTCAGCGACGATGACTACCTGGGTGGTGTCGAGCTGACACTGGGACAGGTATGCACCAGATCACAATATGTGTACAGCTCCTTTTAAACTGTGTTGCTTTGAACTGTCTGGATGTAGTTTGATGGCCGTGACGGAAATGTGGTCAAATCTGTGGTCGCCAATGTTAAATGGTCTTAGATCACATTGTAAGACACATCCACCCATGGCTGATTGGTAGCTTTGGCTAAGTTAACAACATAGATGCAAAAGAATAATTTTGATGAACCTTACTTCATGGAGTCTGGTACATCTAGGACCATCACTTTGTATTGATGACCACAGATTTCACCAAGTTTCTGTAATGCACATGACTAACGTCTACAATGCAGCCAATTAAAATACAACATGTAACTATGCTAAGTACACTGTAATGTTGAGTCATGGTTAGTGTAGTGTGAGCTCCTGCTGTCATTGGTTGAGCTGTTTTTTGTGTGAAGATGTCATGATGGTGCAGTTTGTGTAACGGTCTCTGCAGGAAACACTGACGCTGCAGGGCTCACATCTGGTTTGGCAGATTTCCTTTAAAATTGGGAGATTAGTTACACAACGGTGATTCTGTTGATCAGGTCCTCTAAGTGTTATAAAGTCCACACTTCCCTCTGCTGGACTAACAGTGTAATCACGAAACTGTCTGTGTATTTGATGGGCTATGTTAATAACGTGCTTTTATACAAAGCACTTTTACCTCTGTCACCACAGTAATGATGCAGGATGGCAGTCTGTTGTCATGGATACGGCTAAAAAGGTCTCCTGTGTGTGTTTCAGATCGTTTCCAGTAAAAGTGTGACCAGACCTCTGCAGCTGAAGAAAGGCAAACCTGCAGGGAAAGGAACCATCACGGTATGTGTGGTGGAAATTGAACATCTCAATATACATCTAATTCACGACCAATTCATTATTATTAGCATTAATACAACTTTCCTTTGTATTCATGTAGAAACTGTGATGATCTCAACAGTACACAGATTAATGTAAATATCAAATAAACGTGTGTGTGTGTGTGTGTGTGTGTGTGTGTGTGTGTGTGTGTGTGTGTGTGTGTGTGTGTGTGTGTGTGTGTGTGTGTGTGTGTGTGTGTGTGTGTGTGTGTAGGTCACAGCAGAGGAGATAAAAGACAACAGAGCCATTCAGTTGGAGCTGGAGGCTAAAAACCTGGACAAGAAGGTAAATCTGCTCCTCCTTCACCTTCTTTATTAACCTTCATCTCCGTCACCTCCACCTCTTCAGGACTGTGTTACACCAGCTGTTCCCCCGCTCACTTCTTCACAGTGAATGAGTTGGCAGTGTTTTTTCTTTTGTCTGTTCAGGACACGTTTGGGAAGTCTGATCCATTCCTGGAGATTTCCAAAAAAGGAGACGATGGAAAGTGGCAGCTGGTCCACAGAACCGAGGTACACACAGACACACACACACAGACACACACACAAAGAGGATGATGTCATTGCGATGAGGTTAATGGTGACATTGATGATTTGTGTTTGTTTGTTTTCAGGTGGTGAAGAACAATCTAAATCCCAGCTGGAAGAAGTTCTGCATTCCTCTGCAAACGTTCTGCTCCAGCGACCTCGACAGACCGCTGAAGGTTCCACCAATCAGATTCCTCTATTCAAACCATCCAAATCAGAATGCACCTTCAATCACAACAACCAATCAAAATCTTCAACGACAAATCTGCTCCTCCTGCAGGTGGATTGCTCCGATCACGACAGCGATGGCTCTCACGATCTGATCGGTTCTTTCACCACCAAAGTCTCGGAGCTGCAGAAAGCTGCGCAAGGTTCACCGGTGAGATCACTGATTATAAGAATGGCTTCAGTCGCCAGCCGGCTGATCAGACGTCATCAAACTGTGTGATGTGCTCTCCAGGTGGAATTTGACTGCATCCACCCGGACAAACAGAAGAAGAAGAAGAGCTACAAGAACTCTGGAGTCGTCTCTGTGAAGAACTGCAAGGTAGAGACTGCATTACCCAGAGTTCCCTGCAGGTTGCTGCTTTGGAAGCCATGCAGCTCAGATGTTGATGCTGAACTGTGCCTCTGTGTTTGTGTGTGTTTACAGCTGGTAACCCAGTACACCTTCCTGGACTACGTGATGGGCGGCTGCCAGATCAATTTCACCGTACGTCTGCACCAGTGAACACACGCACATGTCAGATGTTGTATTTTAATCCATGAATCACACTCTCTATAACTCACAATACGTTGTTTTCTTTAGATTAAGAGATGTAGTGTTTGAATCCTTGTGAACTGTTGTGTAATTAATCAGTTTATAACTTGTCTTTCTACCACATTCATTTATTGATTAATATGTTAACTATTTAGTTTAATAATAAAAGAATGATTGTTGTTAGGTGGGAGTCGACTTCACCGGCTCTAATGGGGATCCTCGCTCGCCCAACTCTCTCCACTACATGAGTCCAGACGGGCTGAACCAGTACCTGTCGGCTCTGTGGTCTGTGGGTCTGGTGGTCCAGGACTACGACACGTGAGTACATGCTCACACACAACACAACAACTACACAGACCCTACAATAAATCCTATAACCCACATCCTTGCTTTTGTTTACAACCTCAACTCTGTGACCTAGATCTCAATTCTTAAACCCTACTTCCTACGCTCTACACCTGAAACCACACATCCAACACTTCAGACTGTAAACCATGTTAATACAGGTTTTTAAATTTATACCTGAATACACCTAGACCTCAGTTCCTTCAATCAAAACCTAAACTCCACATCTTAAATTCCCACATCTGAAACTCTCTTCGCAGTAATTCTGAATCCTTTAATTCCCCAGCATCAACCCTAAACTCTGAACTGTGAACTTTCAGAACCAGTAGAAAAAGTGACGGTAAATAACGGTGGTTATTTTGTGTTTCCTGTCTTAGTGATAAACTCTTCCCAGCATTTGGTTTCGGAGCCAAACTTCCTCCAGACTTTCAGGTCAGCTCTCTAACCAACCAATCACAACGTTGCTCTCTGTGACGTAAATTGTTCTCTCAAGTGTGACATTGTTCTGAAATGGTTTTATTTGTTTAACTGCAATTTGCTTGAACCTGAGCTTTATGAAAATTGGAATAACACCATTTTAGAGTAGAGCGTATCGATTGTCGTGTCTAATGAATTGTTGTTTTTCTTGCAGGCGGCCCTACCACGAGTTTGCGCTCAACTTCAACCCCACTAACCCGTACTGCCAAGGTACGCACTGTCTTAACTGCCATGTGTAGTTGGTTGTTTGACCAGCAGATGGCGCTTAAAGCACTGCTAACAGCCTGTTTCTCTATTTTCACATTTATCTGGATTATTTCAGTCGCCCAACAAATCTAGATCTGTTCGTCCTCACTGCTTTTCCTCTGCGTCTCAGGTGTCGAGGGGATCATTGAAGCCTACAGGAAGGTTTTACCGCAGCTCAGACTGTCTGGACCCACAAACTTTTCTCCCCTCATCAACCACGTGGCCTCCATCGCCACCAGCGCCGCACAGGCCAACAATGCCTCTGTGAGGAGACGCACAAGAACACACAATGAAATAAACCAGAAACACACACTCAGCCTCTTACTTAAGTCTGTGTCTCTCTGCAGCAATACTTTGTCCTCCTCATCCTCACTGACGGTGAGATCACCGACCTTGACCAGACCCGGGACGCCATCGTACGGGCGTCACGTCTGCCGCTGTCAATCATCATTGTGGGGGTGGGGCCAGCGGACTTTAAGGCCATGGAGCTCCTGGATGGAGACGACGGTGTTCTGAGGTCAACGGTGGGGGAGGCAGTCGCCAGGGACATCGTTCAGTTTGTCCCGTACAGACAGTTCAAAGACGTAAGGCCGTGTGTGTGTGTGTGTGTGTGTGTGTGTGTGTGTGTGTGTGTGTGTGTGTGTGTGTGTGTGTGTGTGTGTGTGTGTGTGTGTGTGTGTGTGTGTGTGTGTGTGTGTGTGAGGATCAAAGCAACACAAAAATAAATCTGCTTCATTTAAAAGAGTTTGATGGTTGAGTGAGTGTGAACATGTAACTTTGGTGAATGGGTTCGATCTCCTGTGGGAAGAACTGACTGAGAGTCACAGCTTCAACTGTCAGAATCAGATCCAGCGAGTTGAAGAGGGAAGCTGAACTTCAGATCAGATAAGAAGTTATTAAAAACCACAACAGAATCCACCTGGACACTAACGTCTCATCTCTCTGTCTCTCTCCCTCTCCTCAGGCTCCCAAGGAGGCTCTGGCTAAGTCCGTCCTTGCTGAGGTCCCCAACCAGCTCGTCTCTTATTTCAAGATGAGAGGCCTCGATCCACCCAAACCTAAAGCTGCAGACAAACCATAAACCCCAACACGACCCCAACATTTACCTGCCTGTAATCCCCACATCGCCCATGAAGCAGATTTCATTCCAGGCTCGGACCAACACCAACCCTCTACTCTGCCGCCCCAACTCGTAAAGTCGAGCACTCTTAAGGGATCAACCTGAAGTCTTAGCCAATCACAAGGCAGGATACAGCTGCCAGCCAATCGGGGTGCCAGGGGGAAACACTCCCGTTTCCTGTCTTTTTTTTATCAGTTTAATAATCATATTATTCTCTCAGATAATAGAGATTATAGATTTATTCCTTCTGCTGCTTCCACAGCCAACTATGCAGATCACGTGTGCACTTACGTGTCAAAAAAATCATGGAGCCGCACGCACGCACACACACAAACAACAGTTTCACCAGTGTCACCAGATTTAATTATTGTTGCCATAGTAACAGTAGAAAGACACTGATCTGCTGAGACCTGAACGTGTCAAAAGCGTAATCGAAAACTTGACTTCATGCAATATTTGTTTTAATAACCACTCGTTGCCATGGTGACACTCTGCACTAACAGTGTGTGCGGCTCTGTTTAGCTTTATTAATCAGGTATCAATACTTTGCACTTTGGGTGTTGAACTAAATTCTTGAAACTATCTCTATGAATGATATTCACTTTAACATAGCTTTACCACCGTAGCCTTATTATAGACTTTACTATAGACTCATAGACTTAAATGTCTTTTTGCTGCTCAGCTGCTTCAGCCTGAACATATCTTCTATATCTATTCTACTATCGACCAGTCACCTGTGTTTCCTGAAATAGGAGTCACCCTCGTTTGACCAGAAAAGAGAAACTCTACTTTAGATTTGAACATCACAGTTGTATTTAGACTCATTGCTGTGGATATTAAAAAAGCAAAATTCTAACAATCTAACAAAATGTCTTTGAATTATATGGTTTACATCGTGCGTGTTCATTTTGACAATCGAAACGGAAATTTGACAGCAAAACAGAAATCAGACGATGCACAAGAAGGGATTTGGATAATCCAAGAGGACCACTTCGTTGACCACATGTTGTTTTGTAGCCAAATAGCAGCAGATTTCATCGGTGGAAGTTTCTCTGTCAAGCTTCCATGATGAACTTTGTCTTTATAGTTCTTTAAAGTCGCCCAAACCTTGTTTTTACCTTGTCAAAGAGAATTTCTGTTTTCATATGTGGTTCTTATTTGTTAAAACGAAGCTTCACATTCAGCCCAATGTCCGTTTTTCATTTTAAACATGAAGAAAAAGCATTTTACCAATGTTTCCAGAGTTAACGGGCAAAAAACGACCTCCAACTAACTCCATTGCTTACGACTAACTGCTATTAACCAACCAGTATAATAAACCAGCATGAGCATTGATATGTCTGTATGGCTGCTGAATGTGGGAATGCAACAATAAAACAACTTTGGTATAGAAAAACGTGTCTTTTTATTATTTTACAGTGGAAATAACAGCAGATCAAATATCACAATCCAGTGCAATAAGTATGATCTAAAATGACAGGGACCATATTTAAGAAAATTCTATTTAACGTACTTTATTTTTTGATTGGTCCATGTCCCCAGACTAACATTGAGGAGATGGGGGTTATGAGCCAGTCGGCAGCCAGCCACTATTTGAAAAGTAAGACAAGAAAGTTGAATGAACTGAACACAAATATTAATTTAGGCTCAGGGTGTGTACAGAGACGTCTCTGCTTTTCTTAGAGTCAAGCAATAGCGGCATGGTGGAAAAAAAAGCTGCACCTTTTGAAGAAATAAGACATTGATGTACACACACACACTGATGTATATATAAACACCGTCAGGTTGACTCAGACCAGAGGATGTCTACAGACAACCTGTCCTTGTACCAGAATTGGCTGCAATTGACCCGGAGGACATGAGGAGGTCCTCACTGAATTAGACTAAAATAATAATTTATATATGTTTTTATACAAAAAGGCCACATTTTATTTAGGCAAATATAGTACTGATTATGTATCAGAACTGAAATGAAAAGGGTCTAATGTTGAACCCCCTCCTTCATTCAGAAGATGTTTCGGTTGCTCAAACCCACTGTGATGTAACTTCCTGTATAACTTTGATCAATGAACCTTTACATTGATTCATGGTTGCTTCTCTTCATAATAATAATAACCACAATGACGGTTCCTTTTGAATTTAGTCCCTACGTCTGTACACTTGACGAAAAGGAGCAGCCTGGCCTCCTCGTGTTTATATTTTTCCTGTCCAATTGTTTGTCAGCAGAATTTTACTCAAAGTACAGAAGAGATTTCCATGAAACTTGGTGGATGGAAGGGACACGGGCCAAGAAAGAAGCCATTAGAGATCAAGACAAAGAAGCAGATCCAGGAACAGGTTTTAAACTACAAGTAGCTCAAGGTTGTATTTAATAGAGCTCCTGGGTTGTATCTATGTTTCTGGTACAGATGTAACATGTGATGTATTTTCTGCTTCTTGTTTTCATAATATGATCAAACATTACTGCCTTCCAGCTTCAACACAAATACCAGACTTCATTCAAAAGTAAATTTACAACTAACTTTGGTGCTTTTGGTTTTCAGTGCTTTTCTTTGTTATTCAGCTCTTTTAGTTTGTTTTATTGAATCTAAGGAGCTGAGAACTGTAAATGTGTGTTTGTGTGTGTGTGTGTGTGTGTGTGTGTGTGTGTGTGTGTGCACGTGTGTGTGTGTGCGTGTGTGTTTTAAGGAGGAAACTAGTTGAGCAACTCCATTTGCTTTCTCAAACATTAGAGAGGACCTGCCCTAACAGACGCACACACACACATGTACCTCCCATCACACTGTTGGACAGCAAACACACACACAACAGTTGGTTTCAAACTGCTGAGGAGAGAGGAGGCAGAAGAGATGAGACGACTTTAGAGAGACGAAATGTCCAAAGACAGCTGAACGGATTAAATCAGCATCATGTCCATCAGTGTGAATCTGGGGAGGATCTCCAACCTGCCGGGACGCTCAGACAGAAAAGTCGAACTGTGTTTCAGAGGTCAGTAACACACACTCTGTCTTTTATATACTATCAACTGTATTACGTCCAACAGTCTGTGGACTGTCCTGTCCATATACCTTTGTCTACTTTTGATCTGGTGTGTTTATACTGGCGTGGGCCCCTTTGTGTTTAATACAAGTCATAATGCTCCAGTATAAATTTTATGTTCTAACAGTGGTGAGCTTTCAGTTTTCTGTGACCGCGATGTAAAAAGTATTCAGAAACTATACTCAAGTAAAAGTAATAGAACAAGTACTTGATTAACAGTTAAGTCCAGCAACAGAAAGTAAATTGAATGTTTTGATCATTTCATTTTCCAGCTCCACTGGTGGTTTTGGGCTGAAGATCAAATAATAAGAACAACCTCATCATGAACTGAAGGATATTATCCAGATTTTTCACTTTATCACGTAATCAAAATTAATTTGATAAACCATTAATGATAACAATGATAAATGACGATAGATACGATACGAAACAAGACAAGATGATACGATACAATACGGTCCTATACAGTACAATACAGAACAATGCGATGTGGTCTCTACGACACAATAGTAATTTATTAATGCCTTAAACGGGGAAACTGAACATCACCTTACACAAAGAACAAACAACATGTTTTGAGGCAGTACAAGATAATCAATGAGACGAGAACTTGTCTCACAGAGTTTATTTCCTGTTATTTAGTTTAGAAAATAGTTCACATGGAGGATTCAAACTGTACCAGGCTTTAACTTTTCATACTTTAGCATAAACACGATACTTTAATCCACATGTACTGGTCAGTTTATTGCTCTCTGATTGGGTGTCTGTTGCCGGTCATCAAAGGCTGAAGCGTCAGTACTGCTGTCATGGTAACTCGTCTGTGGGCCTTTCTGTCCTCCAGGTTTCATCCAAAAATCCAGAGTCCTGAAGAGTGAGAGCGTGGCCATCTTTGATGAGGTGAGTAAACCACGGCGATGTGGTCTGTCTGTCACATTTGAACCAATCAGAACGCTAACGTCATTCACCACATGGTTTTTTACACTGAAGAAGGTTTGGCGGTTGATTGGTTGAACCATCTTTGACGGTTACCGAAAGATCAACAACAAAAACAGCCTTCAGTGCCATTCCTTGTTCTGCCTGCAGTTATAGATCATTAACCCTGTGTCCTCCATGTTAGCAGATGGGACATGGACAAAACGTACATACGAGGGAAAACCCAACTCCTCTTTACAAATATAAAGTCAAAACATTCCTACATGTTCACTTCTCAGGCGACTGGTGAACTTCTACTGATGTCGGTCTGAAGTCTGTTCAGGTGGAAACAGGATGAGACACTGAGATTTCAGATCATGTGACCGTCGTCGTATTTGTCCAGTGTGTGTGTGTGTGTGTGTGTGTGTGTGTGTGTGTGTGTGTGTGTGTGTGTGTGTGTGTGTGAGGGACAGCAGGTAGCTTATTTGTCTGCTTCAGATTGAAAGTATTTTAATGGGGCTGATAAAACACTGTACCACTCCTATTGTACACACACACACACACATGTAAATGTAAAAAACTCCTCCTTAAACACACACACACCTACACTTGATGTAATTCTACGTTTTTCACTCTGTAGAGACAAACATTTCTCGACAGAGAACGTCTCTATAGATAGTTTTACCACTTTGATCATGACTGAAATATCTCAACAACTATAAAAGGTGTTCAGATATAATTTTGTACAAACATTCATGGTTCTCAGAGGATAAATCCTTATTACCTTTACTGTCCCATGATTTTTCCTCTAGCTCCGTGAGGAGCATGAATTTTAAGTTTTTGAGTGAAATGACTAAACAGATATTGGAAGGACTGTCATGAAATCTGTGCAGGCATTTATGTTCCCCAGTAGATCCATCCATCCATTTCTTCTCCGACCATATAATCTTTAAACAAATTTTGATCTATATAAACTTTAGGTTGTGTCCAGTCCTATGGAATGCGACTTTATTTTGAAAAATGCAATTTGAAACTAGTACTTTCTGATTTCATTGTGACTTTATGACATCACTGATCATTTTCTGATCAACATAAGCTGTGGATGGTCTTTTGTTTGTGTAGATATCTTAAAAATATAGTTTTTAGGACAATATTTTTGTTGACCTCAATCTTTAATCTTTGACCAATCAGCTCCAAAAGTGAATCAGCTGGCGATACGCTCCCCAGCACTACCCTGAGCGAGTTTGGTGAAAATCTTTATGAGTGATTTTATACACAAACACTCACAGACAGGGGCAAAAACAATACCCTGCATCTGGCTATGTCAGCACACAGGGTAAAAATGTCGGTGCTATACAACTGAAATGTAAATACATGAGTAAATACATTTTGTAGGAAAAATAATTGCTGCTGGATAATCATCTACTAAAGAGCTGGATCTGTACTAATTAATGCAAATATTCAGGAACAGAATCCAGAACCATCAGTTTCCATCTGCTGAACTTACAGGTGGTTGAGTTTTGCATAAGACGGTGGACGAATCATTTTCACACCTCTGAATGCAGGCATCTCCACAGCAACCACCGCTGAGACTCATGGGTAATGTAGCTATTAAAGCCAGTTTGAAAAAAACGTGACACATTTCAACCCGACGGCAAGAACATACAGATCAGTTCCTCCTGAAAACAAACAAACAAACGTTGCGTGATTGATACAAAAGGAGAACACGTATATGTTGAAGCGACGCCTCCGGGTATTTTCTTTACATCACCACCTGCTTGTTGACATAAACACAGCACACAGGTGAGATAAAGTACAGTAACCTCTGCGTGACGTGAACAGGGAGTTCTGAGTTTCTGAGTTTCTACGTGCAGCTTCTGAGTCAGGCTCTGTTTGTTCTTCAGGCGTTACCAGGTGTGTGTGTGTGTGTGTGTGCAGAACCAACCACACAACACAGTGATTAATGGTTGGTTGAGGAAATGTCCAGTGTAAAGACAGAAACAGTGGAAATTCATTCGATTGAGTAACAAATGCTGCTGTCGTTCATTCACTTGAGAGATTCCCTCTTGAGTTACAGCATGACGTCATCTCACAAGGCGACATACATGCAAACATGGACGTGGCTCTGAGGAGAACTTCAGACCCCCGGTTCCTCTCTGGCCAATCACAGTGTGAAGTGGGTTTGAATGTTGGATTGTTTTGGCTGCTCAGACAAACAGATCCTGTCCTGACGGCTGCCTGCAGCGTCTGATGTATATCAGATACTGACGTATGAGAGAAAATGTGATAGATGCAAAAAGTCTTTGAGTGATCATCCAGACCGTTTAACTCTTACAAATAATAATGAATTTCTATGTTGAAAGCTTTTCTGTGTTAAAATGACAATAAACATGACTTCTCTCTCTCTCTCTCTCTGTGTGTGTGTGTGTGTGTGTCTGTGTGTGCAGTATTTCCGTTGGCCTCACTATGGCAAAGTGGTCAAAGATGAAATTTTGTCCGTCAGTGTTTACAACTGCAGTAAAGTCTTCTCCAACAGGTAACACACGCACACACACACACACACACACACACACACACACACACACACACACACAAACATTATCATTCCGTTTGACTGAATTGAATTTACTAATTTAATGTGTGTATATTTGTCTGTGTTTGTGTAAAGACTGCTCGGCAAACTTGTGGTCAGTCTCCAGCATGTTGTTACCTCAGGGAGGCTGTTGCTACGGGAACCACTCACTGACGCCAACTACAGCTTGACCGACGTAAGGACACACACACACACACACACACACACAACACAACAAGTGTTTACCCTTGGAATTTTTGTGAGTTTGATATGAATCAAGTTTAACCTGGAACTTGCTGCCTCCAGGAAATAGCCATATGTCAGAGTTACGTAAATGAAACTACTAAATAGTTTTAAAGATTCACTTCAGTACTTTGTGAGAAAGTGTAGTGTTACACACGGCAGGTAGTGATTTACTGACACGTTTTTCCCTCAAGGAAAAGATTATAAAATGATAAATTTCATAAAACACAATATTGACTATGGGTAAAAAATATTCTATCGTACACGTCCATAAATGTTCAAATTTTAATTCCATTTTTTATGGAAGGAAAGTCTCACACACACTCACACTCTTGTATTAGAGGAAAGTGACCCTGGTCTCTCTTCTCTCTCTCTCTAGATCTATATCGAGCTGGATATTAACTATCATCCAGTTGAGGGATCTGCTGGAGGGTGGGTGGGACTTGACTTCCTGGACGTTGAAGAGAAAGATGAGTAAGTTCATGTCCACATATGACTGTAAACCTAACTTACCTTTTCACTCTTGATTCTAAACCTGACTCTGGTTGTGGTGTGGATCAGGGACACAAACCTTCCAGTTCTTACTCACATCGACAGCAGTGTTAGAGGAGCACTTGCTCTCTGTTGTTTCTGGAGTCAGATGAGAAGATCTGTGGTCCAGTACAGAACCGGACTGAACAAATCTCTTTTTTTTCTTGTCTCTCTCTCTTCCTGTCTTCATCCTCAGATCAGGTATGATCATCAGGAATGAAGGATTTGACGACCCAGAGAGGTGAGAGCTAACACCACTCACACATGCATTTTCTCAGCTATAGCAAGCCAATCGGTGTGGGAGGTGGTTGCCAACATGCACGTCTTGGCAGTGTGGGAGGAGCGTGGAATACCTGGAGGATGTTGGCTCAAAGTGGGGTTCAAAGTGTGGCAACAGTGCTAACCACTGCACCAACATGCCAACCATTACCTTTGACCTTTGAGCACCGAAATCTAATCAGTTCACCCGTGAGTTCGAGTGAATGTTGTGGATTTTATGAAGGTGTCTCTAGGATATCTGTAAAGGTCACAGTGACCTTGACGTTTGACCCCCAACCACCAAAATTGAATCGGTTCATCTTTGAATCCTTTTGAATGTTTGTACCAATGGCAGAAAGATAAATAGATAAAACAGAGCACACTAAATCTCTCTCTCTCCTGTCAGTCAGTGGACTTCCGCTCGACCAGATCAGCTGGAGCGGGAGGTCCGACGTCTGGGCCGAAGCCTGGTCATGACTGGAGATGAAGACGATGACGACGATAACGATTATGACGATGACCTGGGGGAACTGGAGTCTTCCAACATCACTATCACTCCTCTGCTGAGGTCTGCTCACCGGGCTGGATCTTTACCTGTGTGTTATCAACTCATCACAAACTCACCAGGGGGGAGTTAACAGTGTGTTTGTCTGTGTGTCTGTGTAGTCGGTGCAGGCCGCTGTCCAGAAGTGCCGTCGCAGGAACCCCCAGAGTACAGAGCTTCCAGGTGAGGCCGTCCATCCATCCATTTTCATTCCAACATGTAGTATATCTATGTATCAGATGTTCACTGCTCATCACCAAACAGAGAATAGACACAGTTACAAACAGGCTGGTGAACATTTAACTTCCCCCGCTTGAAACATGACTCCTGAACTGCTGAATGTGTAAATAACCAACTCTTTGACAACAAGTTCTTTCAAGGCCATGTAAACACACAAGGGGATGGTATGTCAAGGCTCACAACCTGTATCTGCTGCCCCCTAGTGACCAAAAACTCAGTTATTGCACCTTTAAGTATCAGAAAATCATAGCAGGAAGACTCAACCCTGGTGTAGTCCAACACCCACTAAGTGTGTGTGTGTGTGTGTGTGTGTGTGTGTGTGTGTGTGTGTGTGTGTGTATGTGTGTGTGCAGGTAAACGTAAACATCCTGGAGGCTCAGAAGTTGGTTGGAGTAAACATCAATCCTGCAGTTTTCATCAGAGTGGAAGATCAGAAAAGACACACAGCGACGCAGAAATCGACCAACTGCCCGTTCTACAACGAG
Organism: Verasper variegatus; assembly: GCA_026259375.1. Classification (NCBI taxonomy): domain Eukaryota; kingdom Metazoa; phylum Chordata; class Actinopteri; order Pleuronectiformes; family Pleuronectidae; genus Verasper; species Verasper variegatus. Next base: position 24,063,632 of record CM048040.1, on the reverse strand, counting down.
GTACCGCAGACTGGAGTGTACAGTCGAATACTCTACAATACAATCCTATACAGTAAAATACAGTAGATTACAAAAAGTGCAATGTAGTGGAATGAATACAGCTGTTTTCCTCTCATCCTCTTTCAGAACTTCCAGTTTGAGTTTCAGGAGGCTCCACAGATCCTCTTTGATAAAGTCATAGAGATAAAGGTCTTTGTCTTTACTTATGTTTCTGCTGCTGTTACCATGGTGACAGTCCTGAGCATGATCAAACTGAACACCTGTGATGTCACCTCCTCTCAGGTGTTCCACAGAAGGACTCTGGCCTTCATGATGACCCACATTGGAACATTTAAAATTGACATCTCCACCGTTTACAACCAACCAGGTACAAGTACCGCTCACATCGTGAGTACTCTGATTCAAATGCTGCGGTACTCACTGACCTCTGACCTCTCTGCATTTCCAGATCACCGCTTCTACCAGAAGTGGGCACCTCTCACTGACCCGGCAGACACCAGATCAGGGATCAAGGGTTACGTTAAGGCTACCCTCAGTGTGTTTATGAAGGGAGATGCTTTGAACATGCCCAGTCTGCTGCCAAGCTCCACGTCTGGAGCCAGTGAGGATATCGAGAAGTCAGTAGTATTTGCATTGTACAGTACTGCATGTACAGTATTAAAATATAATATTAATCATCATCTTCACTCTGATCACAAATAATTCACTCAAACACAACTACAGCACAAAAATCTAAAAACAGATAAAAGTCATGAACACAGTTAGGCCCTGACTGCTGTTGTTATTCTTGCAGGAACCTGCTGCTCCCTCGGGGTATGGCTGCTGAGCGTCCGTGGGCTCGTTTCCATGTTCGTATTTACAGGGCCGAGGGTCTGCCCACCATGGATTCGGGTCTAATGGCCAAGATGTCGAAGGTCACTGACCGGACAGTCTTCATTGACCCTTATGTACAAGTGACCTTTTCAGGACAACAGGTACTGAGATATTTTTATACAAATGTTACATACGTTTTACTCCAAGAGGCAAAAATATGCATAACTCAAACAAACGATAACTCTGATTTGCATACATTTTTAACTTTCACATTATGCATTGCTGGTCAGTCTTGCCTTGGTTGGAATCCCACAAGGTCTTGTGAAGCCATTTGCTCATGCCCCATAGAACGTGAAAAGGACTAGTGCTTCCGCCCTCAGTGGGAGGAAGCACTAGTTGAGTGGTTGAGAAAGGACCTAAATGTACAAATGGAATTGTTTGCTCTGAGGATAGTTCTTTAGTTCCATAGTTCCTGAAATGTTAAAAATGAGCTCTTTCTCTTTCTATGTGTATTCATGAATCCAGGGGGAGACATCAGTCGGCAGCGCCACCAGTTGTCCAGTTTGGAACGAGGAGATCAACTTTATCGAACAGTTTCCTCCTCTGGCGCAACGAATCAGAGTCCAAGTCCTTGATGACGCCAAAATGGGAGACATCGCCCTGGCAACACACTTCCTGGATCTGCAGCAGATTTCTGACCCCACCAGGAATGGTATAATCAGCATTTTACACGGAGAGAGCAGCCTTTACTTGCGTATCGCCTGACTTAACAGGGGAATGTCTGTCTATCTTTTGTCTGCAGGGTTTAACCCCACCTTTGGGCCCAGTTGGGTCAACCTGTATGGTTCTCCGCAGAACTCCACCCTTGGAGACGTCCACCAGGTAAACCAAACTCAACATTTAAAGAAATACACATCTTCACTTTCTTGGAGGGTTGGGTAAAAAAGTATTGGTGTTATATTGCCTCCAGGGAGTCATTGTACATACAGAGATAGTCTGACACATTGCCCCAGCAATTGCACCAACAAACAATAATTTGGGTAATACTTGTTTTTCCTCCAGGCTTTGAACCAGGGTCTTGGTGAAGGAATCTTTTATCGTGGTCGAATCCTCCTTGCCCTCAGTGTGGAGGTCTACGCCTCACCGGCCGCTGCCATAGCAGATACAGGCTCAGTCTCCCTGGGAAAGGTGGCCACTTCCTCCTTTGCTTCTATAACAGTAAAGCTCTGTGTAAACGTATAACACCTCAGAGTCAGGATGTTATTACCTATGTAGTCACAATATCTAATGAAATCTTGTGTGACCTTATCAAGACTCACCTGAACTCTTCTGATGTCTAACTTCATGGGCTCATATTTCTGTTTTCGAAAAGGTAAAAGGAAAACTGGGGAAGCTTGGACTGAGGAGGAAGAGGAGCAGCAAGAAGAAGGAGAAGAATGAAGGTCAGTGATTCAAAGAGAACCTCTTTTCCAACATTTGTTTTTGAGAAAAAGACTTGATGATGAGACACATTTTAACTTGGGCCCTGTTCAGTACACAGGGAGGTCCAGGGCACTGCAAATGCCATTATTTTTTCATATATGCAGAACTATAGCATGAAACAATGCTGTGAGCAGGAACACCAATTGCTTGTTTTTGCCATACCATCCACAGTTGCCAGTGGATTTCTCAGTGAGTCAGGAGATGCAGGAGTTGAGGTACCAGAATCTGTTACCGTGGAGACTGAGGAGGTCCACCCTCTCCCTGAGGTCAGTGCCCTCATCACCGGCACCATTTGTGTTTATGAACATACACTATCAAAGATTTCTGTATGGCGTTCTTCCAGACTTTCAATGTCTATTTGCTTTTCCTACTCGTCTTTCTTTCTTTATTTGTTGCTCATCTTTTTAAGAGTGAGATTTGTCTTTGTTTTTCATCCTCAGGGTTTCCTGGGGGAAAGGGAGGATTTTCTGCTGTTTGCATCTCTGTTTGAAGTCACAATGATAGACTCGTCTGTAGGAACCAGACCACTGACCTTTGAACTCTCCATTGGTAATAAGTGTATTCTATTACCCTGGTTGTGAGAACCATTTAATCACAGATATGCATGTACCAGGACATACACAACAGCAGCTCAACAATAATTACTTTCATTAATCTGTCCAACCATAACCTAAAGATATTCAACACTAAAACATAAGTGAAATGAAAGCACAGTTCAGAGGCTGACACTGAAGAAGGTTTGACAGTTTGACAATTTTGGTGAAGATTATGTCAATGATCAATCGATTATCAAAATAGTTTTCCAAAGAGTTGTCCATAGAGAACCAAATGTAAGCTGTAAGCAGTGCCGATTAAATACAGCTGCCAATTAGGGATTGACTCGGGTTTGGAGATGAAGGTTATACTCAACGTGAGTTATAGATCAGTTCAATTTGGTGAATTTGTGCCTTCGGGCCTGAGTCTGGATCTGATGCCAATTTAAAAAGACCATTGTGGGTACCTGGAGTTATGGGAACTGAATATTAGTCCAAAGATGGTGCTTGTATAAAAATAGTTTGCTTGGCACATGGATAATACATCCACAGTTAATATCAAACCCCTGAGCTTCACCAGCTGTTCTGTTTCTCACAGGGAATTATGGGAAAGCGGTGGGGGTCGGGAGATCCAAGAAGAACCAGAGCAGGGAGGAGCTGAGAAGGAGCAGAGAGGAGCTAAGGAGTAGCAGGGAGGATCTGAGTGAGGGTCAGGGTCTGCTGGAGTCAGAGGAGGAGCTCGACAAGGAGGAGATGCTGAATCTGGAACCTGAGAACAGATCATTGTCCACTCCTATGAGACCCCAGGCTACTGAGTATGACAGGTAAATAACCTCTGCACCTACATGGGGGCAGGATCAGGAGACACACTAAGGTTGCTTGAATAAGCTCCTCAGCCACCTCCTTCAATTGCTCCTGGGTGATACCCAAAGACTTCTTGGCCAAATGGGAAAGAGTCTCTCATGGCCAGGATCCATGAAGTGGCTGCAGAATCCCTAATGTGTGCACTTTATCTTGAAAACTTATTTCATAGATGTTCTTGCATTGCTCTTACTTTGGGCAATTCAAAGTTGCCTTTATGCCCCCCTGTGCCTCGGTCGGTAGAACTAACACCACCATCTACCTTCCAATTTTCTGTCACTTGTACTTGGACAGCATGCCAAATAAAGAAGCCTATTTATACTTCTTCCCAAGCACCGTCTGGTTATTCCCATACCAGATGGGATAGTTTCTCCAGTATTTACCTTGGTTTGTCTGAGTCCTCAAACCCTGCCTCTTCCACGTGGCATGTCAGTAAAGTTTAAGAGTTTCTCAAAGCTTTCTGTTCCCCTCACCAACAATATCTTCAGTCTAGGTCAGCAGTCTGCTGCCCACGTGTTAAGCCCTGCCTCTCCTTCCTGCATTGTCATACAGTTTGCCAGGACTTCTGTCAGGCCAATTGAAAGTCCTTCAAAGGGTTGTTTGTGTGTTTGATCCCAATGGTTTGACCACTGTGTTGCCAATGCCATTTACCTAATATGGTAGCAATTCTTGGAGAATATAACACAATACTGCCCACTACTTCTCTGTCTGTCTCTCAGGTCATACCAGTGTCTTCCCCTCCAGCCTCCCTCCATGAAACAGAAGCCTTGTCTGTTTGTCTGGAGTCAGTTTGAAGATCACAGCTTTCGTCTCAATCAGGCAAACTGGCTTAGCAAGATGGCCGACAGGCTGGTAAGGCACAAATTATAATTTCTTTGACAAATAATACAGAATGATGTGATGTGTCTAAACTGTGGTCATGTCTTCTCCACTGCCCTGTAGGAGTATGGTCTTGATGAGGTGGAACGACTCCTGAGGAGGCCGAAGAGTAATGCGAAGGAACGTTTGGTGGCGGTGCTCCTGGAGCTCTTGGCCTCCTGCAAGTCAGTTCCCTTTCGTACAGAATAGTTTGATTTGTCCCCACAACTACATAACTGGCTGTACCCCTGTCTGTCCTTATCGCTGTCTGTCTTCCTTCCTTTATATCCTCTTGTCGGTTTGTCTCCCTGCAGGCAGTTTACTGTTTTCGCAGAAAGGAAATCTCAGTGTCGTCCCAACAACCTTGACAGATGCAGGAAGGAGTTCATCAAGAAGAATTTGGTGAGTCTGCTCTCTCTCTCTCTCTCTCTCTCTCTCTCTCACTCTCTCTCTCTCTCTCTCTCTCTCTCTCTCTGTACCTGTCACTATATAACTACCTACTAACTGAATGTCTGACTGTCTCCAGGTCCTGCTGGCCAGACAGGCAGTGAGGGCAAGACGTAGGCTAACCAGGCGGGTGGCCAAACAGCGGTTGATGGATACCAGGAAACTCCTGAAGAAACTCCGCTTTCTGGCTAAAGAGGTCGGAGAGAGATCATCATAGGTCACCATAAAGATAGCAAAGATTGCAATATGTATCATGTTTGAGGTCTGACCTCCCACCCCCAAACTACACTCTTTCCAGCCCCAGAATACCATCCCGGATGCGTTTCTGTGGTTACTGAGTGGAAGTAAGCGATTGGCTTACATCAGGATCCCGGCCCACTCCATCTTTTTCTCATTGGTGGAGGAGCAGAAGGGACGAGACTGTGGCCGAGTCACCACCCTGTACATGAAGGTATCTAAAATTATCAAGGACCCTCGTTGTTCTGTCTCTAAATCATCCATGACACATATAGTTCTAAAAGTCATTGCTGACGGTCACCATTCTTTTTCTAAAATCATAAATGATGTTCATTGTTCGATCTTACACATCACTGATGACCACTTGTCTATGAAATCATCTATGGTGCTTGGCATTCGCTTTCTAAAATCACAGATTATGCTCACTGCTCCGTCACTAGAATGATCGATATCATTCACCATCCTGTCTCTTACAGGCTCAGTGTTACTTCTCTAAAACCACTGATAACGCTTGATGCTCATCTTTCTGCCTCAAAATCATAGATGACAATCATTGTTCTGTCTCTAAAAACGTCTTTGGCCATTGCTCTTTTGTCTCTAGAATCATCAGTGAAATCATTCGTCTGTGTTTCTGTCCATTCTTTCAGTCTCCAGGAAGTTCAGCAAGGGAGATCTTTGCTAAGCTTGAGGTCTACCTGTGGCTTGGTCCATCCAAGTACAGTAAAGAGGCAACCAACAGCTTACCGGAGGAGTTCCTGCCGGTCTATGAGGAGGAGGTGGAGGAGCAGAGGAACCTTGTCCCTGCGGGGAGGAGGAAACTTCCTGTTAGTTTGTCCTGCCAGGGTGAGTCAGCTGACCTCCAGCAGGAGGATTGATGACGATATTTCTTGTGTTGTCTGTACTTAAAAGAAAATACCAAGACTTGCATTACGTCTTAGCTCGACTCATCATCATTGAAAGTAGATCTTATTCTTTGCAGATAGCAGGTACTTCCAACTACGATGTCACCTGTACCAGGGGCGTGGCCTAATTGCAGCTGATGACAATGGCCTGTCAGATCCCTTTGCCAAGGTCCTTTTCTCTACCCAGTGCCAGGTCACCAGGGTAGGTACAATGGTACAATTGTCCCATTCATAGAAAGGTTCATTTCTTCATCCTATTCAATAACATACTGTCACTGATTTAAAATTCTGAGCCTGATATGTGAAATTGATGGAGTGCCCCTTTAACACAAAGGTATTTCATACTTATTCTCTGTGTTTGTGTTTACGTGTGTGTGTGTTGTCAGATGTTGCCTGACACGCTCTCTCCAGCCTGGTGTGAGTGTTTGTTGTTTGACAGAGTCCTGCTGGAAGGAACAAGGGAGGAGCTCCAACGAGACCCGCCCCTCATCATCATCAACGTCTTTGACTATGACTCAATGGTGACACTGACCTTCTTCTTCTTCTTCTTCTTCTTCTTCTTCTTCTTCTTCTTCTTCTTCTTCTTCTTCTTAGTATTGTTACAAAACATTCATTGACGAAATGCTGTTAAAACAGCCTCTGTGTTATAATGTTTGTGTAGGGTAGTCCGAAGCCGCTGGGTCGGGCATTTGCAGAGCCAGAGTTTAAACCTGTGGAGCAGTTCTACCAGAGGCCCAACCTCCATTTCTTTGACATCAACTTGGGAAGGGCCCCTGCCGGCGAGCTGTTGGCTGCCTTCGAGCTCATCGAGCTGGACTACTCTGGGTTTGGAGAGGTGACACCTGTTAATCAATAAATCAATTGCTTAGTGTCTCTCTCTTCCATAGACTGTGTATAAAAGTTTAAGTAGACTCCAGGTCTTGAATAAGAAAAAGTGTCACGTTATTAACAAAAACACAATATACTTGAATTAATTCCAGACAGTGAACTAAACTCTCATCTTGCCCCTGCAGCCATGCCTCCCCAGCAGTACAGACCCTCAGGAATTGACCTACATTGAGGAGGAGAGATATTACATCATCCCAGAAGGAGTCCGACCTGTTCTTAAGACCTTCAGGATAGAGGTCTCACACATGCAAACTCACCGTATTGTGTATTAGTGTTTATGGGACAGTAGGCTTATAGGTGTGCATTTGTGCTCAGGTGCTGTTTTGGGGTCTGCGGGAGCTGAAGAGGGTGCAGCTGTTTGAGGTGGAGCGCCCCCTGGTGAGGGTGGAGTGTGCAGGAAGACAGCTGGAGTCTGAAGAGGTCGAGGACTACAAGACTCACCCCAACTTTAAAGAGCTGGTCCGCTACATTGACGTGGTCAGTTTACATCATTACTGATTGTTATTGACATCAGTTGCTCATTTAGGTTGAAGACATACGTCTTCTTTCACTGAATATTTTGGGCACACTCTGTATCCATTGCAAGCATACAGCTAACATCCTCCCTCTTGTTTTTCTGTCTGCCTTTCTGTTCCAATCAGGACCTGCCGGAACAGGCCTACCTCCATCCTCCTCTGACATTGTTTGTGGTTGAGCATCGAGCCTTCGGTCGACTTGCTCTAGTTGGGTCCTACGTGGTCCAGAGTCTCATGTATTATGCCCCACCTGAGCTGGGGGGGAGGGAAGAGGAGGAAGATGACGAGCCTCAACCAAAAGGTAAGAACTACCCATTGACAGACTTACATAAAAATGGACGTAGACTCTGGGTCCTTCTGGGTTTTCTCTGGATTGACCAGCGAAGGGCGTTTCTATAGAAGTCCATAAGAAAATGGCTCTACTTGTCACTCGATTTATAAAGTCAGTAAACCTTTTCCTAAGGAACGTTATGGTCCAGTTTCAAGTCTTCTTCAATACAGCATTATGTTCATTTAGTAAATTATGGTCCCATTTAGAGTCAAATTGATGATAAGGAGCTTGTGGTTGACTTCTCTTCTGAAGTTTAAATGGACACTGTTTTCTTTACCAGCGGCGAGGCGGAACACAGTGAAGGTCAACACTCTGTCCACAGTGAAGAAGATGGGACTCAGCACCCTGACAATCAAACAGTCGAAGATTCCCTTCAACCCCATGAAGCTGGTTCACGTATGTTGATTAACCTCCTTCACATTCTCCTCTGGTTATAAAAATACACCTGAACTGAAATTCAGATTTGAACCATGTGAGATAAAAGATTGTGTTGATGTTGACGTTTTTCCCGCTGTCTCAGTCTCCTCTGAAGAAATTGATGAAAAAGGGGGAGGAGCTGGAAGAGGAGCTGCCAGAGAAGGAGGAGTTGGACTGGTGGTCGAAATATTATGCTTCAGTGGACGAGCTAGAGAGACAGGTGAGACTCCATTTGGTCCATCATGTTTTTAATTTGCCTTTCTGTATATATATAAAAAAATATATAAGAAGAAATAATAGGGAAATAAACAACAAACTATGTATTCATTATTTATTTGGTTCTTGTGCTGTAATGTATGAACATATTGTCGATTTTTTGGTGACGTGTATTTATTTTACTGTTGGGTAATATGTATTATATGTATTTAAAAGGCCCTTATTGGGACATGATTACCAGATAATTCATTTTAGAAAGTTCAACAACAGGCTACATGTTAAGATGGAGTTCATTTACATTGAACATATGTTAAAATACACATTACAATTTGAATCAAGAGAAAAATTACACCAATCAATCAGTTTTTTACTCCACATGTCTCTTGATTGTCTGCAGGCTGCTGAGGAACAGGAGATGGAGGAAGAAGCAGATGGAGGTACAGTTCATCTGTGTTATTTCAGATATAAATATATGTATTTATTTTCGATATCTTGTTATGTTGCTTCCTTATAGGCTATAATCATTAACTTACAGATTTGTTTCAGATGGAGCGAATCTGACCATGGCGAACATCGAAGAGGAAGAGGAGGAAGTTGCGGTGATTGAGATCGAACCTCCCAAACGCAAGACGATCGCCACACTGAAGGTGTGTGACATCACTGTGATTGACAGTTTACAGTTTAGGCTGCGATGACGTCAGTGGCGGAAAAACACTGAATCAGATGTGAAATATGATTTAAAACCAGTGTTATTCTTGTCCCAGGTCAGGTGAATGCATAAAGATAGAAATGTAATCTTCCTGTGTGTGTGTGTGTGTGTGTGTGTGTGTGTGTGTGTGTGTGTGTGTGTGTGTGTATGTGTGTGTGTGTGTGTGTGTGTGTGTGTGTGGGCTCAGCTGTATGGAGGGGATCTGGAGTCAGAGTTCAGTCAGTTCCAGGACTGGCTGCAGATCTTCCCGCTGTATAAAGGCAAAGCGAGCGCTGAGGACGAGGCTGAGGACGAAGAAGAGCGGTTGATGGGAAAATACAAGGTACCGTGGACGGAGAGGTTCTAGTCTTTCTGTCTGTTACTCTGATACCAGGTGTTCATTACTCTGTCCTCTCTGTCCTCAGGGCTCCTTCTTGGTTTATCCGATTGATTTAGAAGACAGAGACAACACCAAGTGTCAGATCACAGATGGAATTCCCAAAAATTCACCCATCAAAGTCTTAGTCCGAGTCTACATCGTCAAGGTACTTGTTGTTCTGTCTACCACCGCTTGTCTTTGTCTTAGTTACTTGTGCTTTCCACATTTTATGCCTCTGTGCCGGTGACATTCAGTGGCTTAAGGCATCATGTTTTCTGGTTGACCCTAATTCTTGTATATAATTGTTGTAGGCTGCTTTACATTGTTGTTTCATTCAAGAAATTCAATTATGTGCAGAAATCTGAGATATGAGAGTTGGCTTTTACAAAGGAGATGTTTTCCCCCTTTAACCCTGCTGGTACTGTGTTTTTCACTGTGAGCTTTACTTTGTGTTCTACCATTTCTGTTTGTGTCCAGGCCACCAATCTGGCTCCCACAGACCCGAACGGTAAAGCTGACCCGTACCTGGTGATTCGAGTCGGACAGCAGAGTCTCGACACCAAAGATCGATACATTCCCAAACAGCTAAACCCCACGTTCGGAGAGTGAGTACCTGCTTGTACCACCTGTACCAGTCCAACCGCCTATGACTGTCCAACTGTCTGTCTGACTTTGTCTTTCAGGGTGTTTGAACTCACCGTATCTTTCCCACTGGAGACAGAGCTGGGTATCATGGTGATGGACCACGACCTCATTGGCGCTGATGACGTCATTGGCGAGACACGGCTTGACCTGGAGAACCGGTTTTACAGCCGCCACAGAGCCTGCTGTGGGCTGGCTCTTTACTATGACACGTTAGTACGACCACATCACATTAGTCTGTGACACATTACACAAATGGACAGAGTAGAAAAGACCACACACGAGGACTGTGACACCTGTGACACCTCAGTACCAGTAGTAGGACATATTAATACCAAAACTATGACAAATTAGTACTAGTACTGCAACATGAACCTCTCAAAGCTACATGTTTCTCCAAAACTGTGACACATTAGTACCAGAAATGAAATACATGGACACATTAGAACCAGTATTATGAAACTTAAAGTCCCAAACTAGGAAACAATACAGTACTTTAATGTTGTTAGTATCAAACGTATGAAATAATAGTAGTCTTTATTTATAGACGAAATTTTAAATCCAGATTACAAAATACTTCACATTTAAAAGACAATAGCTATAATAGAGGAGTGGCTCTCTGATACATGTTTTTCTAAAGAGGAGAAAGTCGACATGATTTCCTCAGGCAGATGGTTCCACAGCCTCAGGGCCCTGACTGCAGATGCTCTGTCCTCTTTCGTTCTCAGCCGGTTTCTGGGACAGATCTCAGGCCTCTGATCACGTCTCTTGTTTGTGATTAAAAGCCTGGCGACTGAGTTCTGCACCGTTTGGAGTTGATCAATAGATTTTTGGTTCAGTTGGGAAAAAGGTTGTAGGATGGTCTCTGTGAGGTTTAAAGATAAAATAGAACATATGTTTGGAATATTTCGAAGACTGAGAACTATGGAATATTTGCACTGGATACTACATGTTAGAAAAAGTATTATGTCACTTTATTATCAGTATTTATCGACCTGTCTGTCTCCCTCTCTCTCTCCCTAGGGATGGCTACAATATTTGGCGGGATGCAAAGAAGCCGTCCGCCATCTTGGCTGAGCTCTGCAGAGAGAACAACATCCCGTCTCCGGAGTACAGAACATCTCAGGTCAAGGTCCTCAACAAGATCTTCAAAATCCCACCAGACGCAGTACCTGAAGGTAGGACAGACAGACAGACAGACAGACAGACAGACAGACAGACAGGTGGTGAGATAAGCAGGTAGAGAAACAGCCAATTAGTAAAAGTGGAGGAGTAGAGCGTATGATTATACCTCTGTGGACCCACATTCAGAATATATCATGTACTGGTATTGCTACTACGACCTGGCTCTACTGCTTCTGCTAACATCACAAACTGTATAAATGGCTCTAACTCTAGACTGTTGTTGTTGTTGTTGTTGTTGTTGTTGTTGTCAGGTTTGCTGAAGAAGAACCAGCTCTCTCCAGAGGAGCAGGCAGAGATAGAGGACCACGCGGCCCTGAGTGTGCTGCAACGCTGGGGGGAGATGAGCGAGTTCCTCCCTGGTGCCATCCGTCTGGTCCCAGAGCATGTGGAGGTCCGGTCCCTGCTGAACCCGGACAAACCTGGACTCCCACAGGTGATCACAGCACAAACAAGCCCAGTCACGCTCAACAACAGTAATGACACCATTATGTTACTGAAGTGGTTTGTGTATGTGCGTGTTGCAGGGTTACCTTCATATGTGGGTGGACATGTTTCCTAACGATGTCCCAGCCCCGCCCCCTGTTGACATCAAGCCCCGCCTACCTGAACAGTGAGTCGGTCAAGTACAGTAGAATAGAACTGCTGGAGTGATAATATGTAATCTTTGGTTGTTCCTATGGCAACAGGTACGAGCTGCGTGTCATCATCTGGAACACGGACGATGTGTTTCTGGACGATGTCAACCCGTTCACTGGTGACCCGTCATCCGACATCTACGTTAAAGGGTCCGGCTCACACACACTCAAACCCTAACCCCAACCCCAGGTAAATCATATCTGTGACTGGCTCAGTGTTGTGGTGTCTTCTCTGTGCAGATGGATAAAGGGACTGGAGGGAGATAAACAGGAAACTGACGTCCACTTCAACTCTCTTACCGGAGAAGGAAACTTCAACTGGAGATTCGTGTTCCGCTTCGACTACCTTCCAACTGAGGTAAACTCAGTTCAATTCAAGTGTTTCTGAGTATTTCCTGTTCCCTAGAGGATGAACCCAGACCCTTCCTGTATACATACCCTTTCACCCCCACCACTGTTGTACTTCTAAGAAAAGCTAAATCATTACAATGGTGTTTGGTCACATTGTTGTTGTAATTAACACTGCGGCCCCTAAGAGGCGTTAGGAGGATTTTACTGAAACACTGTGATTCACAGTCTGGTTGTCTGTTAGTGTAAATGCAGTAAATCTCTGGTCCTATAGAAAGAGGTGGTTTTTAAGAAGAAGGAGTCCTTCTTCTCTCTGGAGGAGTCGGAGTTTCGACAGCCGGCTGTTCTGACGCTGCAGGTGTGGGACTATGATCGCATCGCAGCCAACGACTTCCTGGGTGAGACAAAATCCACTGAAACTGAATTTATTTACATTCTATTGCTTTTTACTTCCTTTATTTCCACATGTTTTAGTAAAAAAAAATCAGTTATGATGATGTTCTCCTGATTTATAGTCTCAAACACAAATAACGTTTTCATTTTCTAACTCTGATCTGTTGTCTTTTTTCTGTTCAGCTGCTTTCAGTGAACGGAACAACTAGAGATTTTTCAAATTAAAAGCAGTTGAAAAAGCACAAACTACATTTAATTCACCCGAGAAATCTCAGACACTGATATTTCCAAACTTGAACAAAAGAAATCTGAATTTGTGAATTAAAGTTTTAAATAGAATATTTCAGAGTTGCCTTAAAAGGGACCTGATTTGCTTTGAAGCTACTTTTTTTATTCAAGGTTCATGGAATAAAACAGTTTGACCAAAATCTTCTTCCTCTAGCTCCTCATCCTCCTCATCATCTTTTGTTCGTCCTCCCCCAGGTTCCATTGAGCTTCGTCTCAACGACATGGTGCGAGCAGCAAAGTCGTCCAGTCAGTGCTCGATCGAGATGGCGAAGGATCGGGCCAGCCCCCGATTCTCCATCTTTCGTGCCAAGAAGATGAAGGGCTGGTGGCCACTGACCCGCCTGAAGACGGCTGAGGACTTCGAGAGGGAGGAGAAGGAGAAGGAGGAGGCCAAGAAGAAGGGAAAGAAGAAGAAGAGCAAGGACAAGAGGAACAACTTGAAACGGGAGCAGCTCCAGTACATTGACAGCAGCGGCAACACCTTCCTGCTAATGGTACAAAAAAACGGACTCCTAAATATACAAATGATTTGCATTTCTGCTGTAACGACATCTCTGCAATCTGTAATTTGGTCATTTTTGGTCTGTGCATTTGAATTTGAGTAAGACGAGGAAGGGCATTTGGAGCCATTGCAGATTTTTAGATAACTTCCTTTCCATGGTGTGGTTTTGTGTGAAACTTGGGCACAGGAAGCGTAAGGTGGAAGTAACTGGACATTATGTGGGATTGATATTAGTCTTACAAAGAAAAAGTGTTTTCAAGCAGAGTGGAGTGTACGGTGGAAATGTGCATTATCCAGAATTTACCATGTGAGACATTACAGCTCTGGTTATTTCACCCACCTCAGTGTTTTCCATGAGGAAAAGGCCTTTATTTGAAAAAACATTCTTTATTTGACAGTGTGCAGCGCTGAAGTTAATGTAGATGTAAAAACTAGGTCTAATCCAAACTGCTCTTTTAATACTCGTGTGAAGGGGAAGGTGGAGGCCGAGCTTCAGCTGGTGGCATTGGAGCAGGCGGAGGCCAACCCTGTGGGGCGGGCCCGCAAAGAACCGGAGCCTCTGGACAAACCAAAGTATGACACGCACGCACACCCCCATACACACACACACACACACATAACACACACACATGTAGGCATGAATAGTTTCCTTGCTGAAATTGATCAGTTTTAAATAATAGTGTGACATGAAGCCTGCTGTAGAGTAACCAGTCTCCTGTCCTCCCCCCAGTCGTCCAACCACCAGCTTCAACTGGTTCGTCAACCCGATGAAGACCTTCATCTTCCTCATCTGGAAGAAGTTCAAGAAGTTCATCATCACTCTGATTATCCTCGCCATCCTCACGCTCTTCCTCGGCCTCATCGTCTACACGCTGCCACAGCAAATCTCCGCACTCGTCGTCAACGGATGAAGAAACGTGCAGAGTGTTCATCACCTCCAGCTCCACCACCATGTCCCAGCACAGGTTTCTCAGTTTACGACTAACTGGCGCCATATTCTCTCCTCCAGCTGATCACTGTGGAACTCAATCATGATTTAATACATTCAGCCTGGACTTCACTACATCACCCAACGTCCCCACTGATCTGATGATGATTGAAGTATTTAGGATTCTCTTTGACTGTCATTCACCACCAGAGAAAATTACTGGACACCTTTTACTTCATGCTTAGCCTATATACATATTAATATAATGTAATTTAAATATTATTACTGTGTAGCATCACTGGACAAATAAGCACTTTTCCAAAACAAAAAGATGCACACTATTGTGTACAAGTTTAATTTTGTTGATTAAATACAGTTGTTGTTGCGAGTTTCTTTTTAATGTTAAAAGCAAATAAATAAAGTAAAATAAAGATGCACTGACAGAGAGCTGAAGTTGATATTTTCATTCATACCAGTTTCAGAAAGATCAATGTGAAGGTTTGCTGCTATTTCTGAGTGACTAAATAAATAAATATGAATATTGGTTAGAATGACTCTGTCTGTTTGAAGGCAGTGAACCGAAAACCCTCAAATATTCAGTTATTAATTCCCCAAATGCATTGTGACAAATGAATGTAAAATGAATATTATTTCATATTCATTTAAGATTAAATTATCTTTCATTGTAGTAACCAGGGGACGAACTGGATCCGTATCAGATCAGAATGGGATGATTAGGAAGTGGACAGGCTCACATGTGTTTCATCCTCTGGAGTCCAAACCTTTTTACTCATAGATAATTCAGTGTGATAATGAGAAAAACACAGTTTGGCAGATGAAGCTGTGTTAAAGTCAGGACTCAGCCTCCAGAATCCAAACCTCCTCATCCTCGTCTTCAGCCTGAACCACAGGAAGTCTGAATGGTTTGTTTACAGACGCCGGCTGTGATTGTTTCCTCTGAGACTCTGATGATGATGACGGATCATGTGGCGACGAATGTTGACTCGTGTCAGAGACTAGAAGGGAAGTTACATCTGAAAACCAGTTAACAGTTTGTGCTGCTGTTCGAGGAGTCCCTCTCTGTTTTCTGCCATGTTAGCTTCAGAGATGGTTCCGTCTCTGAGTTTTGTTTCTGTTTATAGACAAACCAGTCTGAATAAAACCATATACACCCAAGTGATTTTCACATTATGTTTAACAAGTTTCTTTCTAAAGCAAAACAACTTGTTTTTTTAATGTGCTCTAAATAAAATAAAATAAAACCATATACAGCAAAGTGATACGGTTGTTTCCGTGTAAAGTATTTTTTCTTTCTTTTCTTTTCTCTCTCTCTTTCTTTCTGTTTCTCTAAAACCAAACTAAATGTCCTCACTGTGCTCTAAATTAAATAAAACCCTGAGAGCAGGTTTGACAATAATAAAACAGACCTTTGTTAGATGGTAGTTTATTATAAGGACCTTCATTCCTGTTCCCAGTTTACGTCTGTGTTCTAAATAAAACAATAGTATTAAAACAGTGATAGTATTATGGTATAACGATGTATAATAATATAATATATAATAATATTATTTATTATAAGGACCTTAATTCCTCTTCCCAGTGCACCTCTGTGCTCGGTCAGCAGGGCGCGCCGCCGCGGCAAAGGGCTCCGCCACCGTGCACCGTGAACGCGCCTGTCCATGCGGTGAGAATAAAGGAGGAAACGCGGAGAAAAGCAGGTGATGGAGGAGAAGAGATGAATCTGAGGAGGAGACACCGGACGCATCCTCTCATCTCTACCCGGCCCCGGTGCCCCGAGCTCCGGTTCCCCGCTCGGCTGCTCCGCTCTTTGTCAGCCGGCTCTCACGCGCAGACCCGGGCGGGTTAGTGAGGCTGCTCCTCCCGATGAAGACTCAATAATCTGAAAACCTCCATGAATTCTGTTTTAAAATACTTCATATTTAAAATACTCTGGTTTTTTTTTTTACCGTGGAGGCTGCGCCCGTTCACATTATTTCTCCTGCGGGGTTTCTCACCTTTTGTTCGGAGGAAGAAGCGACTGATGCTGCGGTGAAGTGACCGAGGAGGAGGCACCGGATCCGGTCATTAATCATCAGGTTTAGAACCAGAACTCAGAGCTGATGGGATTATTTCTCCTTCACACTGTGGATCTTTAAATCATTTTATTGATTAGCATCGTCACTGGCTCTGGTTCTTTTGTTCTGCTCTGTGAGACTGTCCCGGTTGGTCCCGGTTGGTCCCGGTTGGTCCCGGTGGTTTGCAGAACCATGCCGGAGTGTGTGTCGGTACCGGAGTTCGTGCATGAGGTGCAGGAGGACTGGAGCTCCCCCACCACCTCCTCCTTCACCTCCAGGATGCTGAGCTGCAGGAACACGGTCTACCTGCTGGAGGAGGTCAGTACTAGAGGAGGAGGAGGAGGTGTGAGGAGGTGGTGTCACTCATTCAGGAGCTTTCATGTTTCCTCATGAATGAAACTAACACACAGGAAGTCACATGATTACTTTGTCTTCTATCTAATATTCAGGGCCGAAACAAACAGCTGGAGGGCCCTCAGGGCAAAAACAAGCTGCTGGGGCCCCCTTGTAAACATAGAAACTCTTCGCCCACTAGCATTTCGGCGCACACACACACACACACCTAACTACTAAGAATGTTCGGGCCCTGCTCGTAGTCTACCTTCGAACCTACATCGCAGCTTCAACGCAGAAGCATGAATTGGGCTTCTCCTCCAGCAGTGGCTTTTGCAGTTATGTTGTCACTCTTGCTTTTGTGTTTGAGCTTTAGCAGTTGGGGTTTTTCTTGTTTTCTTAACTTGTGTGAGACGTCTCGGCCACCATCTCTTTAACCTCATGTAATGTCCAGCAGCACAGTTATGACCTTTAACCCGAGCAGGGGTCTAATCAACCAGGATATATGAAAGTACCTGGAGATTCACAATATATACATGTCAATGTTTCCCACAGAATTAGATCAATCTGTGGTGGTAGCTGCTGGGAGGCTTGATGATGGGAGCATGCACGAGAGAACGCAGCTCGCTCTCATGCACAACAGAGCAAAACACATGAGGGACCTCAGGGATCTTAAATCTTATATGAGTGTGTAAAAATGTGGTTCATTATGAAACTGTGGTGGGACACATTAGACATGGCTGGCTGCCACTGTCTAAATAATTAATGGCAAACAAGGTATCTCCAAATACAAGATCTGGGCGGCACGGTGGTGCAGTGGTTAGCACAGTCTGATTCTGTGTCAGCCTTGTGACCAGTCCAGGGTTTACACTGAGCTAATACAACGTCTCATGGAGTTTACCAACCAGCTGGTTTGGAGTAAATCAAATCCTGAACTGTACAAACCCAATGTTAGCAACAGTCCTTGTTAACATACTGCACACACACACACACACACACACACACACACACACACACACACACACACACACTTGCAGTCTCTGACCTGCAGACTCTCAGATCACTGACTGGCCTCAAAAACATGCTGTCAAGCCGCGCCCCCCCCCCCCCCCCCCTGACCCCCCCTGCTGCCGCCCCAGTTTTACCCCCAACAGAGTTGGCATATGTTACCACGGGAACAGATTACATCTCATTAGTATTCATTGTTATCGTGAATGTTACTGAGGAGGAGCCAGAGAGATTATTGTTAATGAGGATATGAGGTGAGCTGCAGCTTGGACTCAGAAAGCTGAAGATTACAACTTTCATTAGAATTTAAGTTTGTTAACATGACAGGAAACTAGTGATCTGAGGCTCCGGTTTCCCTTTGAGGACTTTTTCTAAACCAACCAGCTTCATTTATCAGACGATGTGAAAAAACAGTTCAGAGGAAGAAAACAACAAAAACAACTTTACAGTCAATGAGACATTGTTTTCATATATTCATAATTTATATAAATAGGAAGTAAATAATAGGACATTGGAGGAGATAGAGATAAATTCTTATGCCAGACATCGTGCTGTTGGTAGAAGAGGTTTGAAGAATGAATGAAGGTGGATGTAGTAGAATACGGTGTCATCCTGACAAATGCAAACAATGACGACACTGTGCAAACTCCTCCTCCTGATAGATGCCTTAAAAACAAAAAGCACATCTTCAAATAGTCAACATTTGATGAAAAATCTAATCTTAGTGCCCGTGTTGATGTATTATTATTATTATTATTTTTATAATAACTGCATGAATATATTAACTGTTTTGTGTGTGTGTGTGTGTTCATTCAGGCTCTGGACAGTGATCGTCTGGTGTTGCAGAAAATGAAGAAAGCTTCTAAAGCCAAATATACTTCAGGACAAGGTACACACACACACACACACAAACACACAGACACACACACACACACAAACGCACAGACACACACACACACACACACACACACACAGACACACACACACTGATCTCTGCACTGACACTGTCTCTCTCTCTCTCTCAGAACACGTCTCTCACCTGGAGCAGTACATTCATTCGATGGAGAAGCTGTCGGTCAACTGTCACTCAAACGGAGAGTCCGAGGTTGGCTCCGCCTTCTATCGTCTGGCGGACTTTTCTAAAGAGCTCGTGTCTCCGATGAAGAACCTGGTGAGTGACACATTTACATGAAGCTTGGTAGAAGGGTGTTGTTTTAGTCAGAGAGGAACCTTTTAAAATTTGGTGCAGATCCAGGAATTATTTGATCACTGCATGTTGGGTTAAATGTGTGTGATTTTGTGTTTACGTTTGTGTGTGTGTGTGTGTGTGTGTGTGTGTGTGTGTGTGTGTGTGTGTGTGTGTGTGTGTGTGTGTGTGTGCAGCTAAAGAGCATGCTCCACAACATCCACTTCTTCTTGGACTCCCTGGTTAAAGGCGACCTGAGGGAGGTGAAGGGGGTGAGGACCATCTTTTTATTTACTGCTTTCTATTACTGCATCATATTAGCTCCACGTGGCCTCAGGGTGGCGCTGTCTCTCACCCGTCTTTGTCCCTGTCTCTACAGGATCTGAAGAAACCTTTCGACAAAGCGTGGAGGGACTACGAGAGCAGATTGTAAGTGACCATCAATCATTCAAGGGTTTTTTCTCGGCTTCACTCGTGAGGATTTGACAAATGTGAAAAAGAATACGTTATAATCCAGCACTACAGTTCTTTGTTCACGCACCTGAAAAGCCTCTGTCTGTAGAGAGAGTCTGCTCCAGACGCGAGGTCTCACACATCGTGTTTTGCAGTAAGCAGGTGGAGAAGGAGAAGAGGGAGTTGGCTCGTCAGTACGGGATGGTGAGGAACGAGGTGAGCGGGGGGGAGATCGCCGAGGAGCTGGAGAAGGAGAGACGCTCGTTCCAACTGAGCATGTGTGAGGTCAGACACGCTCACACACACACACACACACACACACACACACACACCCTCCTCCTAACTCCATCACTTTCACCTGAGGGAACAATCCCAATTCTCTCCTTTCATTATTCCACGGTCCTTTACCAGGAAGTCCTTCCAGCTCTGGATGAAATGGAGGGATGCAAATGAAGGAGTTGGAATGTAGCCCTGCTCATTTTTCTCCTTCTCTCTCTTCCGCTCCTTCTTTGTCTTCTTTCTTATGTCTCCAGCGACAGCCAGTTGCTTGGAGGCATTGTGTTTTGGGGTTGTCCGTCCGTCTGCCCCATTGGGCATGATATCTCAAGAACGCCTTCAGGGAATTTGATCAAATTTGGTACAAATGTTTAGTTGGACTCATGAACTTCGATTGTGAAGGTCAAAGGTCACAGTGACCATTCCAAAGCATGTAAACACACATCCTTCTTCCCTTTAAAACCATGTGGTCGTCTCTCTCTTCTCTCTCAGTATCTGATCAAGGTCAATGAGATAAAGACAAAGAGAGGCGTCGACCTGCTGCAGAACCTCATCAAACACTACCACAGCCACAACAAGTAAGGACACGCAAACACGCTATCAGGCCTACATGTTGTAAAAAGACATTATTTACTGTATCTGTGTTTGTGTGTGTGTGTGTAGTTTCCTGCAGGAGTGTGTTTCCACCACTCAGCGGTTGAAGCAGTACATCGAGGAGCTGAACGGGGTCCTGACCACGGTACGACAATGACCAAGAGAGAGAAATAAAACCCAGAAACAAGTTAGAGTCAAGCGTCAACCCTCTGTGACGTCACCCGGTCTGTGAGCTGTCGTTTTTTGAGTTCGACATTTTGTGGAGGTGGGCGTGTATTATCCTCGAGCTCTCAGTCAGGCTCCACCCCCTGATCGGCGCAGGACAAAATGTCAAACAGGGGTTGGCCCTTGGTTTCGATAATTAAAAAAAAAACCTCTCACTGCACTTGATAAACAAAGTTATCCAGATGTTTGTAGCCTGATAACATCACGTCAGCCTGGATCAGTGAAACCACACGTGAGCAGCAGGGCTCAGGTGAACTGTTGTGTGTCTGCAGGTGAAGCAGCGTCATGAAGACGAGAAGAAACAACTGTGTTCTCTCAGAGATCAGCTGAGGCCGGTCGTCCACACGGAGCAGGTCAGACACACAAACACTGACATGATAACACTGTCCAACAGGATATTAAACTGTGTGTGTGTGTGTGTGTGTGTGTGTGTGTAGGACTCGCTGCCTAAGCAGGTGTACAGTATGCATCAGCTGCTGGGAGACAAACATTACGGAACAGAAAGAGCAGGATTCCTCTACAAGAAGAGTGACGGGTAAAAACACAACACAATAAACTGCTGAAGATCAACATTAGTCGCACAACTAAAACTGACTCTGTTTGTGTTTCAGGTTGAGGAAAATGTGGCAGAAAAGGAAATGTTCCGTTCATAACTGTTACCTGACGATCGCACATGCTACTGTGAGCTCACTGTGTGTGTGTGTGTGTGTGTGTGTGTGTGTTAGCTGTTACCTTTGACCTTAAATTATAATTCCTAGGATATGAAGTCATCATATGACGTCATTATCTCGTCATTATAGTCGTCACAGGAAATGACGCAGCAGGAAGTTCAGATAAACCCAAGTATACCAGTTAAATTTGATCTCGTTGATAATCGTTGGATTAACGTGTTCATGTGATTCTTACACAAAGTAAATATTCTTTACTGCTGCTGCTTCACATTAAAAGCACGTGACTGATGAAACATGGGGAGGCTCTTATTGTGAAGCAGCCACAGAAAAGCACTGTACATTTCTCACATATACAAAACTTTTGCTTTTAACTAGACTTCGACTTTTAAATTTTACACTGATGGAATATGGAACAAGAATGAGCAGCAGTGTTGTCTTTAGCAAATACTTTGATAATCGATAAATCATTTCAGTCATTTCTCATAAAGAGCATGTTCTGCTTTACTTCAGCATGTATCACTGTAGAGTGAACATATTAGTTTTTTAATGTTCTGTAGTGATATATATATATATATATGTGTGTGTGTGTGTGTGTGTGTGTGTGTGTGTGTATACCTCTCAAACTCTTCTGTCTCTCTCAGCCGAATAAACCTCCGACCAGACTCAACCTACTCACCTGTCAGGTTAAACCCAGCGTGGAGGACAAGAAATGCTTTGACCTGATCTCTCGTAAGAAACACGCAAACATGCAAACACACACACACACACACACACACACACACACACACACACACACACACACAATGTTCTATATAACAAACCTTTTCTCCTCCAGATAATAGGACGTATCACTTCCTGGCTGAAGATGAAGCTGAGTGTGTGGCGTGAGTAACAAATAAATAAACTTTATGGAAAGAGTCTGATACTGGAATCATCTTGTAGGTTGATAATCATAAGATATGTGTGTGTGTGTGTGTGTGTGTGTGTGTGTGTGTGTTCAGCTGGATCTCGGTGCTCAGTAACAGTAAGCAGGAGGCTCTGAGCGTGGCTCTGGACGGGGGGAGGCTGGAGGGAGGAGGAGAGGAGAGCAGCGTGGAGGATCTGACCCGCGCCATCACCGACGACGTCAGGCGGATGCCAGGGAACAACAGCTGCTGCGACTGTGGAGCTCCGGGTAATCCCCGTCAATCAATCAGTCAATCAGTCAATCAATGTATTTGTTTTAGTTTATTAGTGAAACTAAATGAATTAATCTGTAACAGTTGTGATTTTATATTGGTTTTCAATTTTAAAACAAAACTATGCACCAGGTGAAAACTCTTTGTTCTAACTTCTCAGAATGTGAGTAATTTACGACCTTTTGTAAAAAAGTAAAATGCAGCCTATTAAATGTCAAAGGTAAAATCAAAGTTTACACTGTACCTACAACACTATAACATTTTTAATGTTTAATATAATATATGTTTCTCTCTCTCTCTGTAGATCCTGGATGGCTCTCGACCAACCTGGGGATCCTGACCTGTATCGAGTGTTCAGGGATCCACAGAGAGATGGGAGTCCACGTGTCCAGGATCCAGTCTCTGAGTCTGGACAGCCTGGGAACCTCAGACCTGCTGGTATATGAACTTACAGTAGACAAAGGTCAAAGGTCAAAGGTGACCTCATGTGAGTCACACAGTGATCGTGTCTCTCTTTCTTTCAGTTGGCCAGGAATGTTGGTAACTCTGGTTTTAATGAAATACTGGAGGCGAACCTGCTGAGTCCGTCTCTGAAGCCGTCTCAACACAGTCACATGTAAGACAAACACACACAGTTGTGTGTCTTTCTGCTGTTGTCATACTGTCGTTCATTGTGGTGAATTTGATGCTGTGTGCTGGTGGCGTGCAGGACGGAGCGTAAAGACTTCATCATGCTCAAGTACCAGGACGTTCATTTTGTGAGGCGGAGTCCCAGCTCTACTGCAACGCTGCGACTCGGCCTGCAGGAGGCGACCAAGAGCTGCGACATCTACAGTTTGATTCAGCTGCACGCTCAGAGGATGGAGCTGAGCCAGCCGCTGCACACACACATACAGGTACACACACACAAAGGGTATATATACATATACACACATGAAAGTATATAGACATGCACTCACATACATATACACACTAGCAAAGTTTAACCCCGATAAACACACACTCTCTGTTTCCATGGCGACAGGAAAAAGGGGAGACTGCGCTCCATCTCGCCGTCCTATTGGCCGACAGGACGTCACTGCACATCCTGGACTTCCTGGCTCAGAACTGGTCAGTCGCTGTTCAGCAGTTATTACAACTAATTTTTTGGTAGTGTGAGTTTACCCGTGTGTGTCTTTTGTGTTGTTTTTTTAACCAGCTCCAACGTTGACATGCCGACGTCATCAGGGAACACAGCGCTGCACTACAGCTGTCTGCACAACAAGAGCGACTGTGTGAAACTGCTGCTGAGAGCCCGAGCCAACACACACATCAGTAATACAAACACACACAGTCACACGTGTTAACACACTTCATTAGGAGTAGACTGTGGTCGATGCAGTGCTACTTTTACAAACAGGCCTTAAAAAGTAAACAAACGTACTTACAACGAAGTTATGTTGATGACAGAAGACACATAGTAACGTTCATATTTTAACTTTGTGTGTGTGTGTGTGTGTGTGTGTCTGTGTGTGTGTGTGTGTGAACAGAGAATGAGTTGGGAGAGACCGCTCTGGACATGAGCCGCAGGTTGAAGCACGGCCACTGTGAGGCGCTGGTGAGTTAATCATAGTCATATTACACTGCTTCAATGTAACTGTTTGTGTCGACTTACCGTGTGTGTGTGTGTGTGTGTGTGTGTGTGTGTGTGTGTGTGTGTGTGTGTGTGTGTGTGCAGCTGCAGAAGGCCCAGTCCAACCAGTTTGACCATCACATCCATGTGGAGTACGAGTGGCGGCTTCGTCATGACGACCTCTATGACAGTGACGACGACTTCGATGACAGGGTAACCATGGCAACTGAAGGCCTGCTGTTTTATCTGATTTATTTATCTACTCCTAAATATTTTGGCAGAATCTTTTTAGGTTTTGTTCTTCACACCACATCTCTGCTCTAACTCTGAACGGGATTACAGCTGTTGTTAATATCCAATAAAGTGTATTTTGTTAATCTGTTCCCTTCCTGTTTCAGAATGGTCCAGTGAAGAAGGAGCGCACCTCCTCCTCCTCCTCCTTCACCTCCTCCTTCTCCTTCACCTCCCGTCCGTTCAGCTTCAGTCAGTCCCTGTCCTCCGCTGGGGCTCCGCCCTCCTCAGCTGGAGCAGGAGCGCCGGGCGGAGGAGGTCTGCTCAGCGTGGGGAGGAGGCTCGCCATGGCCATGGACCTCCACAGCCGGGCCTCTGGCACCGCTCCGAGCACCGCTCCGAGCCCCCCTCCACCTCCGCCATCTTCTCCAGCTCCCCCGCTGCCCCCCAGGGTCAAAGGTGAGAACAGATATTGATAATTATATTGTTTTGATTGACTTCAATATACTAGTTTTCCTTTTTTTTGGATCGCTATTCCCAGTTAGCTATTCCCATTGAATGTCAACACTTTCTGCTGCTGACACGTTGTGGCCTAAGAGATGCTGATTCGTGGTTCTGGACTGAAATATCTCAACAATTTTGGGAGCCGATACAGATATTAGGGAGTAGAGGGTTTCTGATAATGACATATCGTCAAATATATCTCTGCTCTGTCACTCAGCTCCCACTGTTCCTCCTCCTCCGCCTCCCGCTGGGGGGGAGGGATTTTGCGAGGACGATGAGGAAGGATTCTTCATCACGTCAGGAAACAGGAAGTCCAACCCTGCCCCTCCCATCACCGTCCGACACAAGAGGAGCTGCTCTGAGTCCAGCACGCACGGTAACATCTGAAAGACGCACTGCAATTAATCTGTCAGAGTGATGATGGGTAATTAACTGTGTGTGTGTGTGTGTGTGTGTGTGTGTGTGTGTGTGTGTGTGTGTGTGTGTGTGTCTGTGTGTGTAGATTACGGGTTGCCAACCAGTCCCAGGATCTACAGCGGTCCAGACTCCTCCTCCTTTAAACAGTGTGTGTGAGTATCTGAGACACAAACACACACTGAAACTCTCAGTGTGTCACATTAAACACATGATAGAGAACATGGCTTCTGATTGGACCAGTAAAGGAATTATGATGTCACACTGGTCCAGATACCAACAGGAAGGGTTTCACAGTTTTTATGTCATCTTTTTTAGCTGTAGTAGAATTAATGTGACAACATGCTTTCAAAAGAATCAATCAATCAATCAATCAATCAATCAATCAATCAATCAATCAATCAATCAATCAAGAATTATAATAAGAATAAGAATAAGAATAAGAATCTTCATTTATTGAACCCTTTTCAGGTCCAACAGTCCCCTTATGAAACCAGATACTAGATACTAATTTTTATTTGGATCTGTACCAAATTTTACTTACACACACACACACACACACACACACACACACACACACACACACACACACACACACTTTTTTCATTTTTTTCATTATATCATCAAATGTAATAGACAGTAGTCGATAAAGTTCAAAGAGAGTTCAAAGACAATTTGAATAAACTCAGGGAAGGGTCTCTAAAGTTTGTCTAAAGAGGAGTTTGGGTTTGAGGGTTAGGAACCAGCGACCACAGGTTGAACTTGCTCCGGATCTTCTCTTCTCTTTCCTATTTTTCAAGCTCAATCTGTTTGGGTAATGATCCAAAAATGTCCAAAGATATCTTTAAAAAAAGGAAGAAATGACGGAGTCAGCCGACAGGATTTCCTCAGGCGGATTCTTCCAGAGCCTCGGGGCCCTGAGAAGCTCTGTCCCCTCTAGTTCTCAACCAGGTTTCTGGGACAGACAACAGGCGTCTGCCCGAGGAGCTGAAGGTATGAGCAGATCTATAGATGGATTTATCATATCGAGCCATAGAAATCACCAGTTACGTCTTAGAATCACTTCTAGTCAGTGTGAAGAGGCTGGAACAGGAGCGAGGGATCAGCTCATCTATGGATTTTGGTTTCAGGTTAAATAAAAAGGCTTTTTCCACGATGAGATGAAGACATGAAGGATAGTCTCTGTGTCCTTGAAATGGTTTATGTGTATAAATCTATGGACGTTAAAGCCGATAAAGAAACAACAATGGTGGTGATTCACTCTGGAAACATTAAAACTGAGGAGCACGCAGATGTTTTCTTCTCCCACAAATCTGATCTGACACATGAAGATTAGATGATGAAAACTACAGCTAATTTATTTATCGTTAAATCTCCAGCGACGAGCTGCAACAACATTATACATTTAACGTTTTCTCCGATAGATTTTGATTCACTGAAGCTGAAGTTGGATGTGTCAAACTGGAACACCTCAGACTGTACTGCCCTCTGGTGGACAGATGGTGAATTAAACATGGGATTTTTTTAAATCTCAGATAACAAACCTCTCTCTCCCTCTCTCTCTCTCTCTCTCTCTCTCTCTCTCTCTCTCTCTCTCTCTCTCCCTCTCTCTCCCTCTCTCGTCTCCCTCTCTCTCTCTCTCCCTCTCTCTCCCTCTCTCGTCTCCCTCTCTCTCTGTACCTCTCTCCCCCCCTCTCTGCAGTCCATCTTCTCCTCTCAGCTCGCTGACTGAACGACCTCACAGAGCAGGTACATCCTGTCCTGTAACATCCATCAGTCTGTTGAATCCATCATGTGTAAATGTTATAAACTCACAGTGAAGGTCCAGGGATCAGTGGAGCACTGGAAACTAAAATATCTTATTTTATATTTTATAAATACAGTTGAGTTGCAATTGCATAATAAACAAGGATAAATCATTAGATAATTAACTTTCTGTCCTGTTTACAACACGACCCTGAAATTAACTTGATGTTGTCATGGTAACATTAATCTTTTATTTCCTGTCTGAGGTTTTCGGAGGGCGGACAGTGACGGTAGCTCCTCCCACCTCCTGCACCCTGCCAGTAAAGCTCCGCCCAACGGATCTCCCACCAACCACCGTTCCCAGAGCTTTGAGAGTGACATCAGGGGCCCCACCCCCCTGCCGCTCCCTCGCAGATCAGTGGTAAGTTTATAAAAAAATACTAAATTCAAACACGTTAAGGTTTTATGTTTTTACTGTGACGACATTAATTTCCAGAACATTACAGATTCACATTATCGTTTCTTGTTAATTTGAACAATCACGTATCAGTTCGAGTCGCAGAATCACGCACAGTAATTGGGACATTTTAAGTGTTATTCTCTGGCGTCCTTCAGCCTCGTGGCACAGCGGGTCGACGTGTTCAGGCTCTGTACGACTGTCAGGCCGACCACCATGACGAGCTGAGCTTCGCTGAGGGTCAGGTGCTGGTGCTCCTGGGACAGGAGGACCCCGATTGGTGGGTATGTATCATCATCCTATGCTCTGATTGGTTCTCCCACTGGCGGGACAGAGGAGCTCTTGTAATGTAGCCTCAGCTGTTGTTGAGTTTTCTCATCTGATAAAAGAACGGATGTGTCGAGAATAAAGTCGAAATGTGGAGATTTTATCATTTAGTTTGACTTTTTACTCGACATTTCCACTTCTTTCTTGACAATCGACAAAGTTTTTTTTATTGTGCTTGATAAATATCATGTCCTTCATTCACGTTTCTGTAAATGTATCATAAATAAATGAATGTGTGTGTGTGTGTGTGTGCAGCATGGTTACATCGAGGATGAGCCAGACCAGAGAGGATTGTTTCCGTCTTCCTTCGTCCAGCCGTTCTCAGAATGACATGAAGAAGCTGGACCAGGACTGGACCCCATCAGTCCCTGGACCAGCACAGATCTGAACCACATCAGAGCCTGGAAAACCAAACCAGAACCAAACCGGAGCCAAACCGGAACCAAACCGGAGCCAAACCGGATCCGTAACGAGGTACAGCCTAAACCTCTGATCTTCGATGGACCAGGTTGGTGAACTGGTTCTGAGAAGCTCCAGCAAACACACAATCACATGGACATGGAAACACAGAATCTGGACTACACAAGATGTTTTGGTCATGCGGTAACGTTGCCGTGGAGACGGCCTCGCACAGACTGATCAGCCACAATTCGTTGTCGGTGACCTTTATTAATTTATTTAAACTGAAAAGTTAACTAATATTTTATTAAGCACATCAGCACAACAATCCACTGGACTTTTATTGTGAAGTTCACCTGAGGGGTTTTAAGTCTTTGATTCTGTAGCATCTTCCGACTCCTCTCAGGCCTCCGCTCTTCGCACGGACACAACCTGAGAGGCTGCGTTCTTTACTGGACCACATCTGAGGAATGAACACTGAAGACCAAAGGATAAGACGCAGATGTTTGTTGTAAAATCAGATGAAGTCAGTTTCTGGAGCCGGATTTCAGCCGTTGTTGAGCCGTTACCATGGACTCGGTTTGGAAACGTGGACTTTGATTCTTCCAGCTGCCTTTGATGTCCCGAGATATCACAACACCTCAGTGTGTAAGTAGCACAGCACAAAAACGCCACTATTACGAAAATGAAAAAACAGTTTCTTGTTAAAAGATGGAAATTTCTCATATTAACATTGTTCACATTGTTGGAGAGTTGAAGACTTTTTAGTTCTGCAGCCACCAGGGGGCGATCAAAGTGCTTTGGCTTCATTTCTATGACATTTAACCCATGAATGTCAAGGGCTTATGGGAAATGTTTATCAAATGCAGCTAAAGCCTGAATATTGAATAAACAATGATTTATCAAAAAGGTTGCAAACATATGAAGCAAGAAACGTAAAGTACTGTTGAGATAAAACCTCTTTTCTCAAGGCAGAGGGTTACTTCACTTATTTTAAATCGTTAGAATCAATCTGGTTTCACTTCAACTCTCTGTTAAGTATTTTCTTATCATTACAAACCAAATATTCACAAATCAACAAGGAACTTTTTCATCACAAGAAACTTGTAAGAAGGTTAATTGATTTGTTTTTATATCATGAAACTTAGATGTAGCAGGAAACACTAACTTCGTTATAAATGAAAGGTTTGGTGAAAAAAAAGCACAGTTAAGTGTAATGTAGTAATGTGGATTGAGGGACTAATCGGCCATATTGGGGAAAAAGAGATTTTGAGAATAATGTTGTAAGGTTATGTCACAAAGTCATAATATTACAAGAATTAAAAATCGTAATATGATTGTAGTTTTACAGGAAATTTCATATTATGAGATCAAAAGTCAATGTTATGAGAAAATAAAGGGAATAGTCATGATTTAAAAGAAAAGTGTTTAACTTTAATTTAACAAAAAACAAGACAAGAATGTCAAAATATAAAGAAACAAAACTCATTAAAAGAATAGAGGTCTAAGTTAACGAGAAAAAAATCACAATTTTACTAGAATAAAGTTGTAAAAAGTCATAATTTAATGAGAAGTCATAATATAACAATGTCTTAATTTAACGAGAAAAAAAGAAAGTCTGACTATTACAATCTTTTCTCGTAAAATTACAACTTTGTTCTCGAAATCTCACAATGTTTCTTTCTCCAATATGGCCCGAATAAAAAATACACCGACATATATATGTGAACCATCTGGGTTTGATCGTTTCAACGTTTACCTCCAGCGCTGTTTGAAAGAACACAATGATGTTTCATATTTCTTTATTTCATTCAAGTGACAGTGGTGGGTTCATGTTGTTTTCTGTCTTTAGTTGAAATATCAGTGCTTCTGTCTGTTTGGCTTCTAAGAACGAACGAACGAATGAATGAATAAATGAAGTGACGATCAGTAGGTTGGTTTTTAAACGAATCTGACTTTTCTTTCTTTAATCAAACAGTCACAGTTTAAACATGATGAGCTGAATTAAAGCTATGGTAACTGAACATACATGACACATACATGTTGTTTGGTCAGTGGACGTCACTCTGATCTAAATCTACAGATCACGTCCGACTGATCATTAGGAAATCACAAGCAGCTGATTGGTTGATCTGCACGTCCCTGCGTCCCTGATGGAAATAATCTGCATTTCCACACCGCAGGGATTCTAACGAGCACAACTTTGGATTCAAACTCACAACAAACTGGATTCTTTTTTAAAGTGTGAGGAAATAAATCTGTTTTCAACTTCAACAACTGCAACTCCCCAAACTTTGCATCCAGATGGTAAATCCAGCTCAGGAAGCCGGAGCACTGCCGCTCTGTCATCGAGTGGCTGAACTACGGTGAACCGCAGCATCTGATGTGTCACAGGTCGGGTTTAAGAGACTTGACGTGAAAAGGATTGAACTCAGACTGCACTCTCCACGGCAGCCGAGCTAACGACACATCAGCAGCCTCCAGATGATGATGATTCAGCATTCATGATTATTTATAAGGCCTCAGTCGGCTTCAGACAAGGTGCCGGTTGAGTTTCTGACAGCTGGAAACAGCCACGTCCTCTTGATGCAGATGTGAGGAGGTGTGAGTGTAAGCTGGGGCGGAACTTCTCCATTTCTAACTCTGTTTGAAGCAGACTGATCTTTACTAAACGTCTCAGAGGCGATTTCACACTGGTGGTTTGTCTGAATCAGAGCGAAGACGAATCTCAGTGAGGATGAAAAAAACAAACAAACTCCACCATTCGAGGTGTTGTTTGCACGATACGATAGTTTGATAGTTTCCCATGAAGCAGAGATTAAACTTAAAGTTGTTTTATCACCAGGACAAGTCCGGTGTTATATTTGTGCCTCTTTCCTGAGCCAGCAATTTGAGATTTAGAGCTCAGGAAAATATAGTTTGCAACCAAATAAATAATATTTTCTTTTTTATAAAAATCAATCCTGTGCGCAATGAAACAAATTTGCATGTTTACCGTTATCCATATTAACGTGCAATGATAACTCCTCTCGTGCGGTTTCACTCGATTAAACTTAAACAGCCAATCAGCATTCTTTGATTTTGGTTGTGGCACAAACATAACACCAGAGACAAGCAGCTGCGTTTCTTAAAAGCAAGAGCAGTGTCAGCATCTTTGAGAGCATCTGATTCTGCAGAAAGTAAAACACCAGTTTTAACTGTGCCTATGAAATCATTTGACATATAACAGGTTTAAGTCTTCAGACCAAATTCAAACTGTCTTTATCCTACATGCTAAATCATAGATTGTAAATAAAGATGGACACATTTTAAAATATCCTGGACACAGGCCCGGCCATCTTGGATGAGCAACGTCATTTGGAGACTGAATCTACACAGTAGTGATTGTGGCGTCAGTCACAGCTGTCAATCATGACGTCAACATCAAATCATTAAAAACAAAACTTGAGATAAGTTTAAAATATCCCAGTTGTGGGTGCTGCCATCTTGTGACACGTCGTCCATCTTTATAAACAGATACGCGACTTATATACATATATTGCGGGTGAAAGTTGAACTCCACAGGAAGCCGCGCTGCGATTTGCCACAGGAAGCAAATGTTTTAATCGTCTCCTCACAGATTGGAGGTCAACGGAAGGAGAAGGGTCAGAAATATTTGCGCACGTGTGACAGAGCCTCAACTGTATCTGAGACGAACACTCGCTGATTCAGAATCAAACTCGGTGTGAAAACGCCCTGAAACTCTCCATAGTGCAAACGAAGCCACAAACATTTAGACGACTGATAATATTTTTGTACATTCACAGTAGAGGTGAGAGGCCGCCGCACTGCATGCTGGGATCTCCTGTGAGGAGGAGGCGCAGCAGTCAGGTGACCCCGACTCCTCTGCTACACGCTGGACTGCTCAGTCCTTCTTCATTCATGTGTTTTTGGTTGGACTTCAAATTTTCCATTTTTGAAAGTACATTGCACTAGCATCCACACCGATTGTTTGACTTTGTCCTCGTCACGTTTTATTTGATAAATCTTTAGTCGTCGCCTCATCTTTGTCACTTCAGCTGAACCGACACTCGGGAGTCGTGTCCGTCTGGGAAATGTCCTCGAAGTCAAACATCTGCAGCTCTCTACAGTTAGTCTTGTTATTTGGCTTTGCCACTTTGTTGTCTACAGGAGACAGAACTGTGATTAGAAAATGATTATCACTAAATGTTGGACTGTTCCTTAAAAAACATTCCTGCTGCTGAAAACCTGCAGACGGTCGTTTGATAATCAGAACCACAGGCTGAGAACCACATATGGTGACGACAGGAAGTGACGCTGCTTTAGGATCCTAATGTTCCAGTCCGACAGGATCCTCCACGTCAGGACGGCTTGTGATAAAATAAAAATAAATGGATGGATTATAAATGATATGAAAAAAAAAGGCCTCTTCTCGTGGCCTCCTCCTGTCATTACTCCTTCATGACAAAGTGCTTTGATTAAAAAAAAGAGGTTCTCCCTGTATAACGTCTATAAAATCCAATAAAAAAAGGTTAAAGTCTGTGGTTGTTTCCCCACTCAGAGCAAAACGTGTGTGGTCGATCCACGCAGTCGCATGGAGAGTCTGTTCTGTTTGTTCGGGGGGGGGGGTGGATCCGTCCAAAACATCTGGCCTCAGGCTGGAAAAACTGGAGGACCGACGTCTTTCAGACAGAGCTCTGGAAAATGTTCCTAAAAATTGGGTCTGGACCTTTTCTGCAGTTTGTCTTTCACATGAAGAACGGACGACATTTTCTGGGTCAGACTCGTTCATGACAACATTCAAGCGAGGGGTGGAGCCTGGGTAGAGCAGCAGGAGGCCGGACACGACGTTTAAAGCACACTGCGGAAATAACAGGTTTTTTATTTACGGCACAAAACGTCAACATTGTTCTTATCGCCGAAACCCCTTGTGTCTCGTTGTCCTTCCAATTTTCAGCATCTACGAGTTTCTCTCTGAGATATTTTTATTCTTTTTGCGTCCCTCACGTGGTGGAAATGTGACGCGGCCAATTGCTCACTGGGAAATGTCCTGCTGTTTTCTCATATGATCTCTGCCCTGACATTTTCCAGACTTTTATCAGTGGGCTGCCAGGAATAGTTCTGGAAAATGTCTGAAGCAACTGACTTGGAGTCTTGGACACTCGCGTTCTCAGATACAGCCGCTCAGAGTTCAGAGCATGTCTGAAAGCAGCTTGTCTGCAGGTCAGGTTTGTTGTTCAGTCCACTGGTCTGCAGGTCTGTGGTCAGGAAATCTCTGTAGTCAGATCAGTCTGTCGGTCAGCGGGTCAGTCGTTGTCGTGTCACAGGTGCAGACTGATCTTTCCTTCCTTGGCGAGCTGTTGAATGACCTGGATCTCAAAGTCGGCGCTGTGGACGCCGGTCTTCCTGAAGGCTCCGGCGTCATGGTTCTCTTCCCAGTAGTGATGCCAGTTCCCCAGTTTGTCGGCACCATAACCAAACACTGACACCTGAACACAGAGAAGAAGCCACGACATGATGAACAGTCACTGAACATCCTGCATCTGTGCGAGTGATGGATGAAAACTTTTATTATGTTACAGCTCCGTCACTTTGTAACAACGGGCGGCGATTCTAGTTTGTGTGAAAAATAAAGTTGATATTTGGACTCATCCCTCCTACCTGGTCACAGGTGTGCAGAGCAAAGATGATGGCCAGCATCCCGGTGGAGGGGTAACGGCCGTGGTGCTCGGTCCAGTGATCGTGGATGTATTTAAAGAACACCGGGTTCATCACCAGAACCTGCACACACACACATCATGGTAAATCTTTCACGTGTCAGCTTTCATTTGCTCTCAGACCCGTTTTCATGGGTTTTTATAAACATCTGAAGAATCTGAACTACGACAAAACTGTGTTTCAGAACATGATTCTGGTTTTTATGAAGCCAGTAGAGACTTGTTGAGTCAAAGCAAACATTGAACATTAAAACGAGACTGAAAGCTTCCACAGATAAACAGTGAGAGTATTTATTTTACCTTGTCTTTATCAGCCTCCACTGTGTCTTTAACCCTCATGTAGGTCCTGAACACACACACACACACACACACACACACACACACACACACACACACACACACACACACACACACACACACACACACACACACACACACACACACACACACACACACACACACACACACACAGTTTGTGTAAGTTCACATTTTGTTCCGTCTGATTTCAATATTAAAACACTGTAGTCACTGTATATGAATGTAAAACCTGAGCAAAAATAACTATATTAGAAAAAGATAGTAAAAGAATGATTGAAAATACTAATTTACAAAAACAGACATAATTTTTTTAAATGAAAGCTCAAATGTGAATTATATCTCTATGCTAATTTCAGCCAATGTATAAATCTGTCGAGATCTATGAAGTAATTTTTATGCATATATGTGGATGAGTATAAATATTATATATGGACAATACATTTTAACTTGAATGTTTCATATGTGTATATTTCATGTAATTCTGTTATTAATTGTAATTGATCTTGTGGGAATATGTGTTTTAATACAGTATAGAATGATCCAATTACATTTATCTAGATGATATACTGTTTTATATATTCATTACATTTGACATTGATATTTTTTGTGTGTGTTGAATATATTTCTCTCTGTCTCATAAATTCGGTGACGTTGGAGTAGATTTAGTGTTCGTACATTTTGACCTGGCCGGTGGACAAGGCGCTGGTCAGCCACTCCAGGTCTCTCAGTTTGAACGGCAGCAGGACGAGGCTCTCTCCTTGCCCCATGTCCACCGCGCTCTCCGGGTACAGGAGGTGATGCGTCGTCCGACTCCCGACATCTTTCTCAAACCCTCCAGTCACTGCCTTGTTCATCCTGAAAAAGAGGAAGAAGAGGTGAGGAAGATGAGGTGAGGAAGACGAGGAGATGGTAAATGTAGGAGGTGCATGCGTTTGAATGTGTGTTCAAATGTACCGGATCACGGAGTTGTGAGAGTTGATGAGGTCACCGTGTCCGGAATGTCGCAGGTTGCCAGAGTTGCCGACCACCGCACAACTACGGCAGATGGAGGGGAGGGGCTTGAAGTCCACGGTGGGTGAAGGAATGACCTTGAACATCTCTGACAACACTTCCTCTAGAGTTCGGGAGCTACCGGACCGTTGAAGACCCTGTGAAGGAGCGAAGCATAATCCCATTCTTTTTCACTGTGGCTCGATTTGACTTTTTAGATCAACAATGAGAAACTACACTTTTCATCAGCGCCAGAAGTTTTCAGAATTAATTTGTGTAATGCTCTGTGATGTTACTTGGGCCAAGAAGCTTGTGTTTTCCCATTTGTCAGTTCGCTTGATAACAGGATTACGTAGAAACGACTAAATTGGATTTCCATGAGCTTGGTTAAAAGATGGGTCCATGGCCAAAATCTATTAAAGTGTTTGATTATTTTAATGTTATTCTGCAACTATTTTGATTTAATTTGCTAATTGAATAGTTACTGGTTTTATATTGAAGGAAGTAGATTTGTTTTTTAAAGACCGGTTAAAAGATTGATTAAAAAAAACCCATTTATGTTATACAATATAATAAATGTGATATGCAGCTCTACATTTGTACATCTGCACTCTAGCTACAGCAGCTGTGTTTTAAACTCATTATGTTCATTATGCTCTCTGCATCTAGATCTAATTTTATTTGGCCGACTATAGAACCAAGTCTGCATCTCTCTCACCCCCCCACCCAATATGCAGAATACTGCATACTGTGGCTCAGACTGATGTTAGCAGCATTACCGCCCCCACCTTTTAATCTACTAATGGTTTCTGCTGCAGGACTTAATCTATAAGTGCAGGAAACCGACTCAGACGTTCTTCTTCTCATCCAAACTGTCGACAGCTTCCACAGCCACTAATTTAAGACCTCTTACATTTCAGCGTTCATTAAAAACACAACTCTGCATTGAAGACCCTGGTGATTGAACTGATGACTTAAACCCTATTACACATCCTTACAAATCTTCTATCTGTGATTCTGATAATTCACCGATTAGGACTCACACTTTGTTTGTTATCACTTTACACAAAAAACATGATTAGTTACTTAAGAAAGATAAAAGAGGGAAAATATTATTCAGCATCATCTAAAGGAAATTGTGATGCACTAAACGGACTTGTGGTTTAAAATGAGGTTGATAAAAGGAATATCGGGATATAATAATTTAAACAAACTGATGAATTGATCTTGGATACTTGCAGTGCTGTGCATAATAAAATATCACACTATGCCTACAAACTGATTCACTTCCTGTAGATTAATTAAACATCCGCGGTTGTAAATTGTTTAATTAACTGAAGTGAAATTGCTGGGAGTCGCTGGGGCAAAGAGCGACTTTTACTTTGAAGGTTTAAACTTTATGGAAGGTAACGTGTCCAAACAGACTGAGCATAAAGAAAGACAAGATTAACTATCTCTCTATAAACCTCACACCATCCAGACATGAAGCCCAAATATCCCAGATACGAACGCTGCCATCTTGGGAAGCCTCAGCTGTCAATCAGAACGTTTCACTCTGTGTTTATATCATCAACTAACTAATTAAAAACAAATCAGAGACACGAGCACTCGAACAAACATCAGTGTGAGAAGAACTATTCAGCATGACAGAAACCATCTTTGAATAAAAATGTATTTGACTTTTTTGTTTGGTCCATGTCCCATTTGTCAACATGGAGGAGGCAGAATTTATACCTTCTACTGAAGCCAGCCACCAGGGGGCGATTAAGACATTTTGGTTTCACTTTTGGGAGCCATCTTTATTTATCTGTTTATATCTTTAAACAGGAACAGAAATCATATATGGTTCCTATGTTTTGTCCTCACCAGCCACCATCTGAGTGCGTCGGGGTCCAGGTTGTTGTTGGTGTCTCGGAGGACAGGCTGTTGATTCGCATCGTAGCGCTGGCTGAACCAGAGCGACGCCCCTGGGTCTGAAATACAGGACTCAGTACAACCACAAGACCTGAAGGAGAAAGATACAGGAGAGTCAGACGGAGCAGAGCAGGGAATTGTGGGACAAATAGAGTCCAAGATCTCCTGTATCTACCTCAGGACTTTCTGGGAGTCGACTGCAGGCTCCTCCTTGTCCTTAGGCGGGGGGGTTCTGGGAGGAGGGGGTGTCACCGGTGGGTCCGGGTTCAGGTCAGCAAGAGGCGCTATGAGGTCAACTACTGCAAACACAAAACAGACTGGGTCAGACAGTTAACATCTTTATGGTACAATTGCAACACTACTACTACTACTACGACTACTACTACTACTACTACTACTACTACTGCAACTAAAAAAACAAATTCCAGTAGTGACCGTGACGACATCAGCTCCTCACCTGTCTCCCGGTTGTCGTGCATGGCCTGGAAGGTGGGCAGGGAAAAAGACAGAGGCAGGAAGTGTCTCCTCTGGATGCTCTGACTGGCCAGCATGAGGAAGAGGATGGTGGCAATCAGCAAAACAACGCACAGCTTCCTCCTCAGCAACATGGCTGCACGGACGACAGGTGGGCAACGACGGGAGGAAGGACGAGAGGTCAGTCAGCCGTTCATCCTGCTATGTCAGCACAGTTAGACTGTGTCATCTGGACATCGTATACTCTTCTGTCGTCGCTCCACTCAGCTGCATCGCCATGGAGCCTGGGACCCGGGCGCAGCGCTGCTTTTCTATTGGTGGAGACAGGATCTATGTTCATACCTGAGTTAGAGAGGAAGACACGACAACATCAGCAAGAAGATTTTACCTTTCATTACAAACTAATCATCTCTCAACTA
This sequence comes from Verasper variegatus, assembly GCA_026259375.1. NCBI lineage: Eukaryota > Metazoa > Chordata > Actinopteri > Pleuronectiformes > Pleuronectidae > Verasper > Verasper variegatus. Next base: position 24,025,623 of record CM048040.1, on the reverse strand, counting down.
TTTATAACAAACTACCTATTAGATGCTATTTATAAATATGCACTTATAAAAACAATTTACTACAAATAAAGTAGTTTACACAACAGTTTACAGAAGAATAACACAAACCACAGCTTCTGTTCACTCTTCAGAAACAAACTTCAGAAAACTTCAACGCAGAGAATTTTGTTGTCCGTCGTCAATGGCGCTGTTGACTGACATCTACAGAAATAACAACAACGCAAAACATCCCTCTATCTCGAAAAACGAATAAAAAAAGAGAGAAGGGAGCAGTTTTTGACTTTTGCCGATGGCTGGAGTTCCCATTCCTCTACCTCCCCCACTCCCACCTCTTCCTCCCCCGTCCCACCTCTCCTCTCCTACTGCAGGAATGTCTCCATGCAGACAGACTCGGACTCTGCATACCAATCAGATCTGGACCCAGTTCAGCTTCTCCTGTTTCAGCCCTCCCTCTGCTCCTGTCCCTCTCTCAACCGCACTCTCTCTCTCTCTCTCTCTCTCTCTCTGACTGTGTGTGTGTGTGTGTGTGTGTGTGTGTGGACAGTTCAAATCATTCATTACCGTGTTTTGTAACCGATAGCTGCAGCAGTTTATTTAATAATCTTTGTTGTAATTGTTTCAACAGTCTCCAAGTTACATAAATGTGATGCTGAAGAGTCATTCCTGTATTTTTACTGAACTGTGTTTCAATACTTGTAAATTTGAAGCCGTCCACCATTAAACATTTCAAAACCCTCGAGATCTATTTAACCAAATCTTCTACTTTTACAATTTTACAAAAAAATCATATGATACCACTTTGATTTGAAGAACAGCAGCATCTAGTTGGTTGTCGCAAAGGATTTTGACAAATTTTGGACAATTTCGTTTTACTTTTCATAAAAACAATGAGAGTAAAAGCATGAAAGGCAATACCCCCCACCACCCCTCCGTGCCATATACTGTATTAACATGGACAACTTTTAGTTTGAAGGCCAAACTTCAAAGAAGGTAACATGTTCAAACCATAAACTGCAAATAAAGATTGACGACGTGTCTCCACTTCCTCCCACTATCCAGAAAAGAGGCGAAAATATAGTAGAAATGAAAATTAGGAGACACTCGTGCTGTTTCACCCTGTTTTTAAAACGTCAAATAACCAATTGAAGCCAAATGATTCAGCAACATGGAAACCTGAACAAACATCAGTGGGATGAGAATGAACTAAAATGACAGAAACCATCTTTGAGAAAAAAAATGATTTAACACTTGACTTTTTAGTTGGGTCCCTGTCCCATGGACTTACATGAAGGAGGCAGGGTTTATGACTGACACTGCAGCCAGCCAGTCAGCAGGGGGAGATAGAGACGCTTTGGTTCCCCCTTTTTGGGGCCCTGTCATGTCGTCCATCTTTATTCACTCTGTGCTTGACACTCAGAGGAAATGTTCACAGCATATTTTGAAAGAGAAACAGTAAAAGGGGAAACTCCTCAAACTACAAGCAGCCACGTTACTCTTTGCAGAACAAGGCCCAGCACTACAACTGTGGAATGAAAGGAACTAATTTACCTCGAACCAAACCTAAAATTGTCCATATACAAGTTTTTAAAGGATTGTTGAAATGTGTTTTCTCCACTCCACTTTCTCAACTGCAAATAACTATGTGATTTTTATCAGTGCTGATTATTTTCTTAATTTGTCAAAACAACAGTCGAGAAATGTAAAAATTGATTTAGTCTGATGCCAAACTGCAGGAAAAACCCGAAAGAGTTGATTAAAAGTTGATGAGCTGAGTCTTCTCATCTCATCTCATCTGATTGTTTTTCCCTCGACTGGAACAGAAGTACGTCTACTACTATTAACTTACTCACTGCAACAGAGATCCCTGTGTAAATATCACTGCAAACTACTTAACTACACAACCACAACGTTTTGGAGCATTTGTTCCTTTGGAAAACAGAACCAGAGGCAACAAGTCAGGACAGAGCACTGATTAAAACATCTGAACACACACAGAGTTGTAACGTTGTCTGTTTCCTCCTCGGGCAGGAAAGAGTAGTGATCTCAGGGAAAAGGCTCAGGAGAAATTCCAGAGAAAAAAGAAAGCACTTTTGTAGGATTAGCATCTGCATTAGCTTGTTGGTGCAGAGTTTGACTTGTGTTGTGTCATGTCCACTGTGCAAACTTGTCCTGGAACAAAGGGCTTTAACACAGAATCAGCTCAGCAGAGATCAGCTCGACATGTGGTCTGGATGGGAAAGTCCACACTGATCAATATCAGTTAAAGATTAATTCTGGGAATGAAGTACACGGTGTCAGTTATTTCAGGTTTACAAAAACAGACACTTGATCTTCTCTTGAGCCAATAAAGCCAGTCGAGTGATTGTTTTTTGTCATTAACGCAGAGAGGACCTCTCAGCTGCTTTCAGACATTTTACTGAAGTTTTCCACAGTAAAACCTTTACTGGAATTTTCCCCATATGTTTGGAAAATGCCAGCGTGAGCACTTGTGAGAAAACAGCAGCAAGTTGTCTGGATGTTTGCTACAGGCAACAGACGCAAAGCCGGAAGAACACAAATATCTCAAGATGTAAAAGAGGAATCATTCACAGAGATTTACTGTTGTTACTCAACGTTTTGTCAAGCCAGTCAATTTGCGCACACTCTCGAATATCAGCCCACCAAAAGAGTCTGATTTTTTCATCAAGGTCCATTATTATTATTTTACTTGGAAGTTGGTGAAAAAAAAGAGTATGAAAAGAATTCCTAGATGTGCCCCTTTGTCGAGGTCCAGTAAGTTTTGAGTAATCTGAACAACCAAACAACAAACGGACAGAAGTTTCTTCTTCTTTAACCACAAGCTCGGCCGGGGGGGGGGGGGGGGGTGGCAGTTCCCAGCTCTGCCCAAAGTCTGAGATGCAAATGTGGAAGAAGCTGATTAGAGAGCTGTCAGAGATACCTCAGTGTCTGATAGGCTGAAAGAGGATGTGTTGGGTTAATGGCCGTCAGCTCAGTCACACACTGTCCTGTATGTTATTTTAGGGTCCGGAGGGTGGGGGGTGGGGGGGGGGAGGGGTGGCGGTTCCCGGCTCTGAGAAAAGCATGTGACTGAACTCCATCCTGTTCGTCCCTGTGACCTCTGACCTCAGCGTTGACACCAGGATGGAAACCAGCTGCTCTGCAGTGACGAGCTGGAAAATAGAGACGCTGAAGAAGAAGATGAAGACTAATGGGCTGCCAGGCAAACGAAGATAGTTTACACATCTTCCGCCGCAAACTAAAAACACACCTCTTCCGACTTACTTATAGCACTTTGTAGTTTTGCTTTTTTGAAGAAATTGTACTTTCTTGATTCTTGTTGTTCTGGGTTTGTACCCTCATGGTTGAATGCACTTATTGTAAGTCGCTTTGGATAAAAGCGTCAGCTAAATGAAAAATGTAAATGTAAAGATGAAATCTTGTTTCTATTTCTGTTCTGTCTGTTTACACAGATCGCCCACAGAGGAAAGTGGTGACTCTAACCCTGCTGCCTGTGCACTGCTGGTTTTGAAATGGGACTTTTTATGACTTCATTTGATTGTGGAGTAGAGAGGCGACAGGAAGTGAGAGGATGTGGTATGAAAGTTCAAACACACGAGAAAATGTCTCCTGCAATGTAAAACACTAACATTTTTGGTATTTTAATTCTACAAGTTTACATCATAAAATGAGTTCAGAACAAAAAACATTTTTTCCATTTTGTAATTGATGATTTTAGAGCAATTACTTTTTTTGATACCAACCAAAATGAGCATCTGAAAAAGTCCAGAACTGGTCAGTGTTTCTGTTCAGATTCAGCATCTTGTTGCTGATTTGTTTTTTGGATATTGACACAGAGACACAGGTGTTGTATAAGAACTAGAAATTAGCGTCACTTGAGGATAAGTGAAAACAACTTGTTTTAGGAGTCACCTGTTATCCTGGCTTTCCTGGAACTCATTGGAATTTGCACATTAGTCCAGAATCCAGTCATGACCGATAAAATCCAATCAAGAAACTGCGTCATTCTTTCCAAAAGCCTCTGCCCCTTCAGACTAAAACACAGATTTTCTAAATAAGACCTTTTTTAAAAATCATTCTAGCTACGCAAGAGCTGCGAGTTTTAGAAGAATAAAACAAACCCATTGATGTCCTGATACAGTATCCTTCCACACACATAAGTTTACACATAAAACATGTTGCCTCACTCCAACTGCCAAAAACTCAACATGTCATCATAACTGAGCTGTGGGCGTCGTAAAAAAAAAAACCAACCCCTGCAACGTCTTTCAGGAGTCAGCACATAAATAACTTCTAGAATAAATCGAATGGCTCCTGAAAAGCGTGAGAAAGTTTTACCATGTTCATCATTTTAGTTTTGCATGTGAGCCCGTAAGTAGATTTGTTAACTAGTACTTTAAGGAAAGTACAGCTGACCTTTTTTATTAACCTACTTCTCTGGGGAACACAGTTGTTGAGATATTTCTGTCCAGCTCCGAGTGTAGATACTCTACAGCATTTCCAATAGTGCTCTGATACAACGATAGAGGCACACAGATGAAAATTATACGACCACGTGTCCTGTGGCGTAATTTGTCATCACACTAACATTTTCACTCTGAACCCCGATACAACAGAGAACCTCAGCTTATAAAAGGCAAATGCCACAGTCCTCTGCTCCTGTCGAGGTGGTGTTCAGGTTTAATGGCCAGTTTCCATGAAGACGGCAGAAACGTTTGGTCACACTGGTTATTTATTACAGTCCAGAGTCACTGACCAGAATCCAGCAGGATGGAAAATTAGCTGAGCTGAACCTTCCAAGTGCAGCTCAGAAAAGAGACGGGCCGAGCCGACCCACTGAGAGAGAGAGAGAGAGAGAGAGAGAGAGAGAGAGAGAAAGGAGAGGCAGTTGTGAATAGGAAAAAAAGACACTGCTCAGACTTCCTGACGTAGTGCTGAGTCACAGTTGGACAGGCGCTCGATGTTAAAACTACAGCATCAGCCCAAGAATAATAATTATAATAATATTCTTCACATGAGTTTGGAAAGAGAGAGAGAAACGTAAGATGTGAGACAATGACACAGCCTCACCCGACAGGATATGACAGACAAGCTTGGCATCATTGCCCTGATGTGAACATTCAGGGAAGTGAATCTACAAGTTCCAACCCAGAAACTACACGTCAGAGTGACCCAGTCAGAGGCCAAACCTTAACACGGGGGTTCCCACACTTTTCAGCCTCTGAGCCACAAAATAAAATGTACCAGAGACTTGTCGCCCTCGTTATCCCTGGAGGCGGTTGAAGCATTAATCTAGTTTGCAAAAACAAATCATCATTTCCTGATTTTGCAAACTGTTCTGCTGCAACTGATGCCGTTCTTTTATAATCACTTGATGTGGGGACACAGAAAACAGAAGGATGAGACGTTTTTATTTGAATTCCAACCACTGTGGGAGCAATCTTGCAGGCCTCAGTGTCTACTGACTTTGAGAACCACTACTGTGATTGACAGTACGTTGTGCAGATCTGATCTACATCATGTTTGAGGTTATTGATACCAATGGATTTTGGACTAGTTATTAAACCCGGGGGTGTATTTGCTCTTTACACCAGCACCGTGAAGTTTAATTTGTACTTTGACCAGACCGATCAATTTACTGGCTGATAAAGATTGCTCAATATTGGATGAGTTCAATGCAGACGCAACATACTAAAGGTTTTATGTCACTGCGTTTGTACTGGACGTATGAGAAGATCAGATGGTGGTTCTTGACCAATGAAAGACAACAACCAGGCCTTTCCAGAGGGTTTAGTAATAGTTTCTCTTCTCAGTATATTTGTTCTCTTCATATATTATGAGTCCTGTGACAGTCTGTTCTGTAAAGATGTCTCTTGTTTCTTGCTCGTCTGTTCCAGAAGCCTGATCCCCCCTCTGCTGCTCCGTTTGATATTTCTCCCTTTTGTCCCTTTTTGTGAGGACGATTTCATTCAGGCTCGAAAGATAAAAGCTGTCATATGTTGGACATATCTTGAAGACCTCTGAGAAATCTGTCATTCTGGGCTGTAGAAATAAAACTGCCCCTGAGACAGACACTCAGTCGGGTCTGTAACAATCTGTTTCTGTAGTTCAGATTTAGAATCAGGCCTCTATAATTACATCTGTCCAAATACAGAGGACGTTTGACTCACAATCTGTCTCTGGCTATAATTATGTGTATGTGTATTCTAGTTCAGTTCTACCAGCCTACATATCGTAAACACGCAGACCCACACGCAGCCCATCGGGACGGGTACAAACACCTACACCAGAATATCACAGACACAAAAGAGTCTCTATTCCAAAAGGTCGACAGAAACAAAAAGATCCCTCTATGGGAATATCATATAAACATAAAAGTTTATAAAACAGCATAAAATACAAAAAACATAAATATGTGTTTCTAAGAATTGGAAGAACACCGTGAATAGCCAACTACAGGAAAAACTAAATAAACCAAGTGTTATGATACAGTAGAGTAGAATCAAACAAGACCACGCGAGTAGGAACGAATCTGTGTTGATATATAAACAAGAGTAGTCACAAAAGTATGAATCATCATTCTAAGTAAGAGAGCGTACAGTAAGATAACAGTATAAACATATGAGAGATAATACGACAGAACACTGTTACATCTAAACAAACAAACACACTGTAGACATATTAAAGTCCTACGCTTCTGTGCAACACTGAAATAATATATTTGGAAATGCACATAGGAGACAGTAATACACAGAAGTACGTGAAGGGTCGACTGTGTCCCCATGTTCCACAAACACGATTCAACTATTACAGAAGAATCTACCGACAGACCAACTGACAGTAAAGGGAAATATTAAGAACTATAGAAATATAATAATATAGGTTATGAATCAAATGTGAGCAAATTAAATACTACAGCAAAGAAACATTACAGTTCCACGATTTCCGACAGTTCGCACAGAGCATCTCTGACTTTAGAAATACTAGACAATATCACAAAGGTTCAAATGAGCCACGGCAGCTCAAACGAAACCACTGCTCAGAGCAGCTGGGTGCAACAAACTAAGTTATAACAGGAAACACTGTCATGACAGTGGTAACAGTTGAAATCATGATGATCCTGCAGAGTAGTACAATACAGACAAACTGTCGAGTTTTACATACAGGATTAGAAGATTGTAAATATCCGAGATCATAGTGATGGCAACTATTTCGATGATCGATCAGTTCTTATCATTTTGAATTATGCTTTACAGATGTCAGGTTGATATTTGATTTTGCTGATTTATGCATTTCTGGTAAAGTTCTGACATCTTTATTTTAACTTTATCAACTGATTTTTGGCTCCTGAGTGACAGTTGTGGTTTTTAAACACTCACAACAGAACGATAACTTTACAAATCTCAGGCACATCAAAGTTGTGTTAGACCTCCTCACTGTGTCCAATGAAAAAGTAAAAAATCGATACACATATATTGCGATAATTTACCGATATCGTGTTATCGCCCAGCGTCAGGACGATCACAAGCATAAAGTCCGAAGCCCCTCAACCACAAAAAAGATCCCATCCTCCTCCTCCTCCTCCTCCTCCTCTTCTTCTTGTCCGTGTCTCCTTCTTATCGTCTCTCACTTTTTCTCAGTTACACACAAAATAACAACAAACAAACAAACAAACAAACAAGAGCGAAAACAAGCAGCGGTAAAAAAAAAAATAGCGGAAAACTGCAGGAAGTTTGATGAAAGTCTCCGAAGTTTCTTGCTCAACTTTTCACTGCGCTGCCCCCAAACACACACACACACACACACACACACACACACACACACACACACACACACACACACACACACACACACACACACACACACACACACACACAGGGCTGTATTAACACAGGCACACACGGTAAATATCCGGTGGTAAATCCTAACAAAGCTCCGCAGAGCAAACAGACTCACATGAAAGCGCCAGCGACCGGATGCTTCTTCTTCTTCTTCTTCCTCCTCCTCCTCCTCCTCTTCTTCTTCTTCTCCTTCTTGTAGTCTGTGTGGAGCCTCGGAGCACAGACACTGTGAGGCAGAGCAGCGAGGCCCCGCCCGAGAAGGGGAGGACCCGGGGAGCACCGGAGGAGGGGGTCGGTGCTGGTGGGTGGAGGTGGTGGGGTTTCTTATCGTGTGGCTTTTTGGGTGTGTTGCCTTTACTGGGATGTGTCAGATGTGTTTCTCAACTGTGTGTGTGTGTGTGTGTGTGTGTGTGTGTGTGTGTGTTCACCAAACTTCTTAGAAATGTCTCTATGGGTTTGCACATAATCACCAAACCCACAAAACGGACCGATCTGGATCATAAAAGGTGATTTCTTGACGTCAACAGCCGAGACTCATTAGCACGGCGAAATAAATGATAAATGCTGTGGTTCGTGGTTTCCATATTTTGAATTCCTTTTTTTTTTTTTGGTTTACTTTTTGTTGATTTTTTAGACATCGAAAACAAGCTGCAAAGACAACAGCTGACGCATTGTGAGTGTATGAATTAGCTGTGTAGCTAACATGTGTCTGCAAACAGCGATTAACAGTATATAAAGATGAAGCCAACACCTGACAGATCCAGAAAAGTGAAGCCAAAACTTCTCAAACGCCCCCCTGGTGGTTGGCTCAAGTATGGGTCATAAACCCTGGCCTCTACATACAAGAGATGGAACGATGTACGATGGCCGAGAGCTCAACGCACTGGAAATTAAGAAAACACATGCAAATAGAACTTCAACTAGAGCAACAACTTCATCAATTTGACAACACAATCTGTTGTTATCTACAGTCATTGGTTCATCATATGAACTTCAAAGTGACGATGTCATTGCTGTGATCACAGCTTGTTTCCTCAGGGCCCACAGGGCCAAGAAAACAGTTATGCAGGTTTAATTATTGATTACTGCAGCTTTAAACTGCAATTTAGAGGTATTTATACACATCCATTAGCCCTCCGGTTAGTTTTTCCGTCCGTTTTGAGTCGACTAACCTTTCTGACAGTTTCATGAGACTCATCTTTATTTAGCTGGGATTCAAACTCTAACACCAACTATCGCTGGAAGATTTAATTATTTTTTTCAAGCTGTAAATGTAATGGATTCTCAATTCATTTTGGAAATACTAACACAATTATAAGTTGAAACATGTAAAAGACACTGAGGTAGTATAATTATCATTAATTTGTTTTATAACATTTCACAGCATTTTGTCAGGTCTAGCTCTATGGTCTAAAGCTCTATGGTCTAAAGCTCTATGGTCCAAAGCTCCATACTATGGACGTGGTAAACAGATGTGACAGAAGCAGGTGAAGCTCAACAGTTTATTTTCTAGAGTAGCATACAATTGATGATCTGATACAGTAATAACATGACAGTATAGAGGTAGAAGTAGAGAGGCTTGTTAGTAACAGTACTGAGTTAAGGCATGTAGATTGCAGTTAGAGATAATAAAAGCCAAAGTCGCGTTAACATTATGTTTATATTGTTTACGAAAGCTACAACATTAAAGATTTGAAAGAGTCGACTGATACACTGAGATATTCAACATTGGTTCCAGACATTGGTCTGGTTTTATGCTGCGTTGTGGTTTTAGTGGTTTCGATTAGCCGCTGTTCAGTTTTGTCCACTTGCTTCTAGACTCTCTGACTTGCAAATGTCGAGTACAACGGCCTGAACTCAGATTGTGTTTCAGGCTCCAACTGGAATTCAGTGGTTTTTAAATTATTAACCTACTTTTACCTTCTAGATTTAGAAGCAACTCCAAAATTTGAGAAAAGCATTGGAACCCCCTTTAAACTGCTCTACTGTCTGATTCATTCACTATCGCTCTCCAGACCACACCTGCCATTAATCCCTCTTCCTTCTTTCCTTCCTTCCTTCCTTCCTTTCTTTTACCCAAACTGCTTGGCTGAGAGGTAAAGTGAGAGAAAAGCAAACAGAGGGCATTGATGGAGCTTTCGCAATAACTAAAGTTTAAAATGGAGGGTTAGTGTATACACATTGACGCTTTGATTAAAAAAAAACATTCTTCAATACAGTTTCAACTACTTTGCACAATAGCAACCTCATTCTTGGTTTTCTGATTATTGCTGGTTTATATCTCAGAGAATCTAATAATGACGTTTGTGAACTGGCTAGTTAGCAGTTAGCTCCAACCTATGGTGGCTCACCAATGGGTATCAAATATTCACGCAGACAAATTCAAGGAATTTAATTTTACTCTGACCCTTTCTGGAATGACCAGTCCTCTAGAAAAACTAAAACTTTATTTCTGGAGTCAGAAATGTCTGATTTGTTGGTGATGAATCCTCCACAGTTTAAACATTAAAAGTAGTTTCTTCATTCATGAAACATTAAACCAGGTGAACCAGATTCTGTCGTAATTCAATTCACCCCCCCCCCCCCCACATAAAATACCACATGATATATTCACCTCTGTCAGATTCAAACTAAATATATCTTTTTTTTCTTTGCTGCTTCACCTCACATTTCACTTTTTGTTCCTTTCTTTAAAACTCACTGTACTGTGTGAACCCAGGATTTACATGTTTGACAGCATGAAACATCATGTTGGGTTGTTTGTCATATCAGCCTCTCCACGAAGGGAGAGGCTGATATGAAATAAAGAAACAATATGGAGAATAAACAGCTAAGTTCAGTGTGTGTGTGTGTGTGTATGTGTGTCTACATGATGACACAGCAGCAGGTCGCTGGGTAGTTGTCGGCGCTGACTTGGTGCTCGTTGCCGTAGACGAAGTAGACGTGAGAGTCGCCCTTCCACTTATAGTTCACCTTGGTGATGGGGATCAGCTCGACCGTCTGCCTCTGAAAGAGAGCGAGAGAGTCATGTTAAAGGAATAGTTCCAGCATTTATTCTCTTTCATCCTCAGATGAATTTCAATCTTAAGAGTTAGGACGTGGATAGCCTAGCTTAGCTTAAACACTGGAAGCAAAGGGAAACTGCTAGCATGACTCTGTTCACACTTAAACAAAATATTTACTCATTTTTACTAAACTACAATTCATTAATACTTTACTGTGCATTGCTGCCTCCAAAATATTCTAATGGTGACAACACATATCTTTTTCAGCTTTGGGGTTTCTCCTGCGTGATTTGCTGGGCTACCTGCTGCAGGATCCTGGAGGTCTGGGCGTACTTGCCCTGGTGATCTTTGAGCAGGCGATCGGAGGCCTCGGAGATGGCCGGGTTTGGGAAGCCGAGCAGTGGGTAGAGCTGAGGGGAGACAGGGAGACAAACACATGATACTGACATTAACACAGTTAGTATTTATCCTTTGCAATGTCCTTCAATTACCCCATTAACGTTACTCAGGCGCCACCTGCAGGACAAACCTTAAATTACAGTGTGAGGTGTCTGAGGTTCACACCTAAAAAACATTTCAGTAAATTTACTAGATTTCTTTGCGTTTATTGAAGAAACATAATAAAAGGGACACGGGTCTGTATATAACAGTGTTAAGGGTAGAATAAGGTTCAGGTCGGGGGTAGGGTAAGAGTAAAGTTAAGGTACTTAGTTGTGACGCTTAAGATTAGCGTGAGGGATCTAATATGATAAGAAAAGTCCTCACAACTACAGAAACACTAATGTGTGTGTATGTTGAGGGTTAAGACTTGGCTTTGGGATCAGAATTAGGTTTAGAGGAAAGAATGTGTGCGTGAGTGAGTGTGCATGTGTGTGTGTGTGTGTGTGTGTGTGTGTGTGTGTGTGTGTGTGTGTGTGTGTGTGTGTGTGTGTGTGTGTACCAGGTGCTGGTTGTTCTTGAACAGCTCCTTCCCGCTAACTGAGCTCAGATCATCGACCTTCAGACCAATGTTCTGCTCCACCAAATGGTCCTCTACATGATTAGTCCTAAACACAGATAAACAAATACTTTCACATATTAACACATGTGTAATAGAAGAGACGTGTTGCTTTTGATTTTCAATGTCACTTTAAATAATGCAACAAATGAACACACACACACACACACACACACACACACACACACACTATATAATATATAATTCCATCCCTTTTTTCATAAACAGTGTACAGTACAGATTTGTTTCAATTTTAAATCCACATCACACTGTTTTATCTTCATGCCACCAGAGGGTGCCACATTGTTGTTATCATGGACAACACAACCGAATCCACTCCAGGGTCTGGTTCTGTGTGAGCTGCTTTAAGCCCAGTAGACCTGTGATCAGATGTAGTACCAGTTGCAGGAGATTCATCTTCAACAACTTCTGCGATGTCTTTAAGGACCTTCTGAACCTTTTCAAGGACTTAAGAAGATTCTTAAGACACCATCAAATCATGATGAGTAAATTTCACTTCACAGAAAAGAAACTGTTTTTACCAATAGAACCAACAACATCCACGGGAACTCGGCCGCATTGTCTTTTAGTTCCCCATGTGGTTGTTCCCTGTTTCTGTATCACAAAGATCTGCACACATATTAACACAAGCACACTAAATTAGGTTTCGTAAGAGAAGTGATGAAACCAGGGAATATTTGAAGACAAGAAAGACCAGCTGTCCTTCACAACTGGAACACCTGCCAGGACTACTGAGACAACTTCCATCGGAGCTACTTAAGAAAGCCCTTAAATCACCAAATGGAATATCACTGAAGACAACTGGAACATCTTCAAGTACCTTTGAGATGCCTTAAGCAACTCCTTAAGGTACCCCTTCCATAATCCTGTAGAACCTCCCCAATGACATCTGGAACATCTTTCAGGACCACAGAAACTTCTCAATTACCATTTGAACCTTCTCATGGGTCACTATCATCAAAACCCAAAGCAACCGCTTAAAGGCATCACAGGACCTCTTCTAGGACTAAAATATCTTTAAACAACCCAGGCACCTATTCATTGATCCTTGAAACCTCTTTAAGGACACTGGAAGCTTTACCAGACCCTAAAGAACCTGTTCAAGTACCATTTGAATTGGTTTAAGGACTCGCAGTTATAGTATCAGTACTCACCACTCCACCTTGAGCTGGATGAAAGTCAGCAGTTGTCGTTTTCCATCACAGGTTTTGCAGTTCTGTGTGCCACGCCCATTACACTGTCTACAACTACACACACACAAACACATAATAACGATTAATACTGATGCAACTGTTCATTAAAAACACAAAACAGTCATTCATGGCATTTAGGCACATCACTTCTTTAAATTGTTTTCAGGAGATAACTGGACAAGAATGTGAAGAGTAACCACAAGTTAACTGAGTCAACCAACACTAAACAATAAAATCAGGTCACGGTCACGTCTTTATTGTTAAGTAGAATGTCAGTTTAGTAGCACAAGGTTTGGGGCATCCATTATGAAATCGTGTCCTTATATTATCTTTAAATTCCAAAGTCAGGGCTGTTGAGACACGTCTTAGATTATAAAAAAATGTGAGGTAACATGAAGCTGCGCCTGATGTGGTTTTCAATCTTTTCTGGTATAAGAAGGGACCTTCACTCAAGGGTGTGAGTAGACTTCATCAGCCAAAATCCCCCCCCAACGCCCCGACCCCCCTGACGTACTTCTCTTGGCCAGTACTGTCACAGGTAGAGCACGTCTGACCATTGCCATGACACGCCCAGCACTCTTTCTGCAGAGACACACAAATAATACATGTTAACTGATACAATACAGAATACAAAAACTAATACACGTTTAATTTGTTTTATATCTACTACAACCTCGGCTTCTAATTCTATATCCTGTCTTTGATATTACTATGTAGTTGATAAGTGAACTACAATTATTGTTAAGTCTATTGATACAGATTGATTAATTGACTGATTGACAGTCTACATACATGTCCTTTTCCATGGCAGTCCTCACACGGCATGGTCCCCGAGCTGTGGCAGATGTTGCAGTCCTACAGATACAAACACATACATGTTCAAAGGCCTTTTCTGCTTGTGGGACCTTCTAACAGAAACATCTTCAAGGACCCCTGAACATGTCCCATTTATAAACAAAGATATCAATAATCCTAAAGGGGCATTTGAAATTGTCCCTGTACCAAGTGAATATCCTCAATGATCATTAGGAATTTTGTAACCTCCTCCATGGATAATTCAGACTTTATTTGATTTACCTTGATAACACAACATCCTGCTCTCTGATTGGCTTTCAGGTCAACAGTTAAAGTTCTTTTCTATATCATGAATCAATGTAAATTAAACCGCAGGTTACCACAACAGCAACACCTGTCGTTAACCAATCACCTTGATGGAAGAGGTGAAGGGCACCCGAATCTCCTGCTTGTGATCGGTGAAGAGGCTGGGGGCCGTGGCCGGCACCTCCCAGGGCTGGGGGGCGGTCTGAGTGTAGAAGTCAGCTGCCTCACCTGTCAGTCACACGAAACAGATGTCTCAACTCAACTGTCAATCAAAAACAATCTGAGAGAAAATGTCACAGGCTATCTTTTGAATTTTGAATTCCAAATTTAAAAACTTTTCATATTTGAAAATTGTGTGTGTGTGTGTGTGTGTGTACCTTCGTGAGGTTTCTGGGCCCACTCAGTTGACCTGGACTCAGTATATGTCTCCAGCCGGTACTACAGAACAGATCATAGTCAAGTCATTATTCAAATAACATGACTTGATGATGTCACATGTAGCTGATCAGTCAGATGGACGTTGGCAGAGTTGCTGCTGTGAGCTACCAGAGAAGTTCTTCTGTGGAGACAACTGGATTTCTGTGAATAACCTCTGGAGGAATCGGAGTTGTGTTTATCTACAGCGTAAACTCAAAGTCTAAACATTTGGCAGAGCCCAGAACACAATCACTGTCGTTACTTATGTAAAACATAAGAAAATACACTTCAAGTGTAAACATATGCTTCAAGCTGCACATTTAGCTCTAGTGAAACTTGAGCTGTCAGGCAGCTGTTATTCGTTAAAATAGAATCCTGCTGTCAGTCAGACTGAACTGGATTTAGGCATCAAGATGCTTCACATTTTAACACATTTGTCATATTATGGTTTGTTCACATGCTCGTGTCACTTGAACGTCTCTAATGTCACGTTAGAGTCATTTTAGTGTTTAGAAACTGAAGTCAGCCAGACCAATTCCCCTTAGTCTGGGACACATCACATTATGAGCAATGAGGAAGTGGACAGAAAACCACAGATCATTTAAATAACAGTGCTGGCACCTACAGACCATCTCCACCTGGTGGAGTTATCTGTGATCTGGATCAGGATTAAGTCACGTGAACACAGGCAGCAGAATGTGATCACATTGTTCAGACAACGTCTGGAGGTGGTCCGGTTTAGCACTGGTGATACCTGACCCAAGACCCTCAGGACCTATCAGAAATGATACTAGGCTTTTGGACGGGTTCTGGTCAGGCCTGGTCACATTGGCTTGGCTATCTACTTGATTTTTTACACTGCATGTGTCTGTAATCAGGGAAAACAAGCACTCCCCGCTGGTCAGGGATGGGGATTTTCATCTATATTTGTATGTAAAGCACTTTAAGATGCATTTCTTGCATGAAAGGTGTTATGGAATTTAATATTATTATTATTGGGGTTAGGTTAATTGGAGACTAATTGAATATTTTATCTCTGTATGTTATATATGTATGTTGTTGTGTACACCGCCTCTCGCCCAATGTCAGCGAGGATTGGCCCGAGCTGCCCCCCTGACCCTCAGAGGATAAGCGCTTCCTGGACTGGAGCATCATTCAGGAACAGAAACTACAACAACATAAACGGTGTGAACATCAAAATCACCCTGTAGGTGTTGAACGGCTCCATGCTGGTGATGACTCCATCGGTGGTCGGAGATTTACTGTAGCAGCAATGAGACGATGCATAGCTCTTGAACGCCTCACGAGCCACATCCTCGGCCAGAGACGGGATGCTGCAGTGTGCGCACACACACACACACACACACACACACACACACACACAAGCCATTTTCAGATATGAAAAGTTCTGGGTCAGACGTGTTCACAACATCAGATCAGGTCAGGTCTTACCACCAGTTGTCAGGTACAGGGCCGGGTTGAGGAGGGGCCACAGGCTCCAGGGGCATGGGAGGGGGGAGAAAACCACCTGCATAAGCAACAACAACATATCTCATACAAGCGACCACATGAATATTGAATGAAAACCTGTGGTTCGGTCGCCACTTACCTCCTCCTGCCATGGTGCCCTCATAACCGGGCACGTTGTTGAACATGTTGGCGGGGGGGGCGTTGAGAGGGGGATACAGAGCTGAAAAACAAACAGAAGGAAACAGTTGTTACACCTGATCATCAAGTTACACGTTGAACAGCTGAAGCCTGGTGCACACCAGAGGATTATGGCGGCTGGCAAACAACTTTCAGGTGCATTAGCGCCACCTTCTGAACTGGAGTGTGGAACGCTGGTGTGATGGAACGTGGCTTCAGAAGAAAAACAAACATGGAGGAGGAAGGATGTCGTGTGTTCTGTTTTGCAGCGAAAAACAAAATGGAAATGAAAAAAACGATGGATGGAGTCATGGCTGAGAAGGCGTATACGTATTATCATGAATATCAAACATGTTTGACTCAATCGACAGCATTAAATTTATTGTGTAAGCCCCTCACACTAAAACGCCCAATTATTAGGGCAGATAATCGGCACCGACTGTCTGAAGAGGCAAATCGGGTCTAAAATCTAGATCATCCTCTCGTGTGCAGCAGCCTTAAAGAGACTGGAAAGACATCGGACATGTGGTTGTGTTTGTTCGACTGGTTTACAAGAACATTGAGTTACAGTCAGACTATCTGGAGGTTAAATCAGGCTAATGAGTGGAAACACTTGTGGCTGGAGCATGGTTGTAGTTCTAGAGCAATTTGAGATTTTTGAGAACGTGCTGGTTCACTGTCTTCTCTCGTAACTCTTTGTACTTGAGGAAGATTTCTTCACACCATTTAATCATCTTGGCAAATTGGTGAAATTCGGAAGAAAAGCAATATCAAGCTTTTCATGAGAAAACAAAACGTTGAATGATTCAGTCCTCTGCTGGAAATCTCCCTGCATTGTGACACACCGCCCCCCATCCACCCCAGCACCCCCAGCCCATCCCCCACTGCAGCTGTTTCCAGTCAATCAAGTTTTAATGGTGGCGGGTGAACGTGAAACCAGAGCCTCCACAGATAAGAAAGAAGCAAAGAATTTCAATTATCAGGACAGATTTTTTTCATCTACCGCCTCGAATGCTTTACATATAGTACAAGTTAAATAGTACAAGCTGCTACGTAAATGATTTGTACGCTCTGAAAAAAGACACAAGCTTCAATAAGAGAACAAAACCAGTGGAATATGTTGCACAACAATAGTGTCGGATGATTACTTCATCACAAATCAGAGCAGATGTTTGTAATGTGGTTTATCAACCAGTCAGACGACCTGGTTCACGCTGGAGTCCCACCTGAAGAAAGACTTTTCCCCCTCCGGACGCATTCGTCAGAGGAGATTAGGATTAATTTTTACAAATTTTACCAGTAAATTGAATGTTTTACCCCAATTAAAGTGGATTAAGGTGGATTCAAGGATTCTAAGACAATACACTTTTTAGTGTCGTCCCCTGACCAAACTTAAAACGTCTTTTACTTTCATCATTAAGCTTTTTTAAACATAAGATATGATTTGACTTATTTGTAAAGATCTTGTGTTAGAAATACTTTTTATTCATCAACATGTTTTATTGAATTTTTTTCTTAGATTTAACCTGAAAGTCTGTAAACGACAACAGACTGATCTGAAAAGTCTAAACTGTGTCAACCGACATTTCTGATGAATGAATGGAGACGTGATTATTAAACCTCAGGTTTGTCCTGAAGAGGAAGTCTGTTACAAACTGAAAGACACAGGAGGTCTCATGACAGACTACACCCAGATGCATTGTGGGAAATGTGGGCTCCAGTTTAGTCAACACTACACTACAGACTGAAAATCACTTCAGTGTATCTCAGCATTTGCTGCGCAGATTTTCGTTACATGGAGGAGAAAAAGAAGGAGGTAGGAGAGGAGAGGAGGAGGAGAAGGTAGAAAATGAGAGGAAGAGAAACAGGGGAAGGGAAAAGGGAGAAGGGTTGAGGAGGAATAATTAAAAGTAAAGAGAAGGCAGGGAAGAATTAGATGAGACAAGAAGGCAGTAAAGGAAAAAATGAAGTGTAAAAGGTAAGGAGGAGGGCGAATAGAAGGAGCAGAGGAGAACATGAAGAAGAGGATAAGGAAATACAGGTAGAGCTGGAGAAAGGAGGTAGAGAAGGACACAATGATAGAAGGAGATGACAGAGGAGTGGAGAAGGAAGCAGTAAAGGTAAAGAGAAGACAAGAAGGCAAAAAATGAAATGAGGAAGTAAAAAAGTAAAGGAGTAGTGCGAATAGAGGGCGAGGAGGTGAAGAAGAGAAGGGAACACAGAGTGGGGAGCTTTAGAAAGGTCAGAGAGAGTGAAGAGGGAAAGGAAGTAGTGAAAGAATCGAAAGGGTGGAGAAAATGAAGTACTTTCACTTCAAATTAGTTTCATATTCAAATTATATTTTAACAGTTGTTTCCCATTTGAGCTCAAAACTTTGTTCCAAATTCATTTTTAGTTTTTCTGTCTAAATCCTGGGTTAGAATTATACTTTTTCTTTTCTTATTTTGCCAAACGTTTTAACCCACATACTTTTGCTTAATGTCTGTTTATTTTTCCTCAGTTTCAACAGGATCCCTCTCACACTCGCAGGTTAGATTCACTGTGATCCACCTCAACTAAAGGGTTTGTGTGGTACTGTAGTTTGAAAGGTGTCCACACTGAATGACTGGTGTCGAGATCTGATGATAATGTGAATAAAATCACCTCCAGCTCAGTTTCCTCTGATGAGATGACCTACTAACTGATCTTTATTTACCCTTGTATTCACAGGTGCAGTTTCCTGCCTTTGACCTAACTGCAGCTGTTTTTAGAGGTGGTGGTAACACCTTCAAAGACAAAGTTTAATAACTATCAAAGTGAAATTAGCTGATGGATCAGCAGTCACGAGCTTCATTCTATGTGACAGGAAGAGTCTTCCTCAGTACACAACTGGAACTGAAACTGGAATCAATGTGACTTCTCTAACCTCTGCTTATTAAGGATGTGTGAGAAATACCTGAGCTCAGTTTAACACACGAACCCAACATGATTAAACTGTGCTGAGCACGTTTTGCATTGACTACAGAAGAGAACAATCAGGACACTTGATTGATTTAATCTTCTCATTGTCTTAAATGTCGGATTTAAAACCCAACACTGGTCAAATTCAACGCTTAAAACGTGAGGTTAAGTTTCCTCTTGGTCTGAGTTAAACCCGGACTAAAGTTACACTCGGTTCGGTTCCTACCTGCGCTGTTCATCCTGCTGCTGTGGAGTCAGACACGGCTCGGTTCGCTTCAGCTCGGTTCAGTATTAACGAGTCTAGGAAACCTCCCGTTATTCGATGCTGTGACCGCAACTGTCCAACCAGCAGCAGCGGAGACCACAACTTCCGGTCCAACTTTCAGAATAAAAGTCCAGTTAACAAAGAACTTCAACTTTCCTGCTCAGTTATGCAGAAGAACATCAATATGCAGATTATCAAGTGATTGACAACCTAGCCACCCACCTACCTACCTACCCAGACTAACCTGCTCTTATTCATTAGACTCTCGAATGTTGGCGTGGAAGTATTAACATTGATACTGACTGCTGATACTTACAGATGACCAAGAGAAGCTGCTAAATTAATGTAAACCCAGGGCGGGAAACCCTTTTCTTATTTACGTTTTTTAAAAGTTCCTCTGTTGACCAAACTAAACGACTGAACACGTCACACTGACCTCGATAATGTGATGGCTAGAACTGTTTCTTTTGATGAAGCATCTGATGTCAGGTGGTAGTGATGACGATGCTACTCACAGCTGGTTTTCCAGGTTTGGGTCAGTCAGTCCTGAGAGTCTTTGCAAGAGTCCATTTAGAAAAGAACTGCTCACAGCTGTGGGTCGTCCAGATACATCCTTCAGTGCGAGTCTCCTCAGAAAGACGTGGTTTATAGAACCAGAGCCGAGGGAGTTGTTGAACCTGCTGTAGCTCTGAGCTTGTTGCTGTTTGACAACTTCATTGTTTTGCATATTTACTTTTCATGTCCTGAAACCTTTCGCCTAATGCCTGAAGGAGTTTTACACACTCTCCTGCATAATCAGGCGTTACAACAAACTTTTGTTCATGCAGGAAAAAATAGATAGTGTTTTTTACACAGAACACAATTTGATGTGGTTTCAGCAGCTCTGCAGCAGCAACACGTCTCCTTCACAAATTCTCCTCCTGAATGAGGTTCATGGCCTGGAGCTAACTTTAACTTGTTCAATTTTGACAAAAATACATTTGTTGTATTGTTGAATGAACTAATTGGAAGTCGCTTTGGATGAAAGCTTCAGCTAAATGACGTGTAGTGTAATGTCATTTCCTCTCAACGTGCTTTGTATGTACTCTGAATAACAGAGTACTTATTTACAATGCACCCATTCATAAGAAATGTCATTATTGTTTTGCTACTGGACAACCATCTACAAATATAGGTCGATGGATCAATATTTGAACTGATAATGAGGCTTTTATTTTGAAGGACACCGTCACAACCTGCAGTGGAAACGTGTCATTTTTCAGTATCTTGTCGCTGAGCTGCAGGAATTTCGACCACGCCCCATGGGTTATAGAGCTGAAAAGAAAATCTGAGAAGAAGCAGACACGAAATAACAAGAACAAATACAATATAAACAGGTTGTTTATTGATCAGATGCAGAAGCTAAAATGTCAACATTGATACATTGTGGCCAAAATCCCCTTTTTTTATTGAATCATAAAAACCCAAATCAGAAAGCGTTATTGTTGACTCAGAACTCCCACGTTAAAATCTATTACAAAATCTGTATGATAAAATGTTGGATGAATTGGGCGCTACGTGACTCAAGATCTAGAAAGACTCGCTTAGGTTAGATCTCTGTAATAGTCTTTTCTCAGGGCTTCTTTGAAATAAGACTTTTAAAAACACTGCAGCTGCAGATTAGTCTGAATCCTGCTGCTTTTACAGTTTTAACAAAAAACAATAAAGCTTAATATTACACCCGTACTCAGATCTCTGTTTTAAATATCAGCTTCTCCAAAAACTAACTTCAAAATACTGTTACTTGTTTACAAATCACTTAATTGGATTAAGGGTCTAAGTAAATCTCTGACTTGCTTCCACACTATGAACAATCTGGACCAATCTGCTCAGAGTTTGAGGATTAAAATGAAACAGTGTGAAGCTGGAATAAACTACCAGAGAATATCCGATGTTCTCTGAATCTGGATACTTTTAAAAACAGGCTGAATGCTTTGACGTCCAAGGCTGCCATTTTATGTATTATATTGTTTTAATTCTTGTTATGCATTTTAGAATATATAGGACAAGATGGAGATTATCCCTCTGCTAAGGCAGGCCCACCACAGGCTGATCAGACCTGGGTGTGTGTCCCTCACAACTTGGGGCCCAGTTGAGGTCTTTCCTCCTGATCCAGAGCCATAAGCTGCAGCGTTCTGCAGTCCATGATGTTTATACTTCACATTCTTTTATTTCCATGCTCTAATCTGTTTGTTTATTATCATTTCCTCTGTGCATAAATGAACTTGTGTTGCAGCAGTTCTGCAGGGTCTCCGTGGGCCCTGTCCTCGTGGTGTTATTGTCTTGTTTGCAGTGCCTCCAACAGAAAAAACAAGTGTTTACTAGTGTGTCAGACTGTTCCTTTAACATCAGAAACATGTCTGGAGCTGTTCTCAGCCTCGAACAGGCTCAGGCAGCTTGCGTGCCCTGAAGGTAAATATTTCTCAGGTCAATAGGAAGCAGCCACCAGGATCCTGAAAGCAAATGTCAGCCAGAAATAGTCAAGCCTCAGAAAAGAACGCGTTTCAAATTCAGAGTAAAAATTGTTCATGTTCAGAGGATTTCCCAGCAACATAGTCTGCGTCTGATCTCTGCCAAGAGGATATGCACAGGGCTGGATTAACCTAAAATAAGGCCACAGGGCAGAAAAAGCTGCAGGAACCTGTTAGTCCCCCGTTCATCGTACCAGACCCAATATTTGCTTTTTGGTCATTTGTTTAAGCACAGAACTGAAAAATGGAATCTTTCAAAAGTAGGTTTTGGTACAGATATGGTGATAAAGCAGGACCCATGTTAACACTCTTATCAGGTCACCTGGAGCTTTACCATAGTATAGTGCACTTTGCTCCCAGTGCACATTGATACAAGCCAGTTGAGACCATACACTGTAAATGTAGATTATAACGTGTCTCTACTTGTTCTTACTATCCAGAAGTGAAGCCAAAATATCATTATGCAGCAGTACTGTACTTCTCCAGCCAGCAGGGGGAGCCAGGGTCTCACACACAAACACACACACACACACACACACACACACACACACACACACACACACACACACACACTGGCAGAGTGTCTTCAGTTTACATTCCTGTAGCAGTGTCAGTGTGAGTGTGAGTGTGTGTGTGTGTGTGTGTGTGCGTGTGTGTGTGTGTGTGTGTGTGTGAATAAAGAGGGAGAGTTACAGTTCTGGGATCAGAAACTTGGACCACAGACACAAAGGAAACTTTATAGTTTAAACAAACATTGGTGGGGGTTTGATTCTCTGTGTTCTCTCCTCTTTGTCTGGAAATCCAACGCACCTCAGTGTTTGAAATGTGCTTTAGAATAATGTTTCAGGTCTGTTCACGCCTGGCGTGTTCAGACTCATTCAGAGCAGTATGAAATGTTTTCTGATGAGGAGAGAGTGGTTATTATTATTATTATTATTATTATTATCTCTGTACTGCCAGATATGAACAAAATGTAATAGTTACCTGACCTATACCACTTCTCACTTCATTATTTCTTTACTCTGTTTGTGAATTTCATATTGTTTGTTGTAAAGCACTTTGTTACTTGTATTGAAAAGTGCTGTACAAATGATTGTATCATTAATAATAATTATCATCCTTCCAGTATTTTGAAGTTTGTTGTGTCACATATTTGTGGCGATTAATTAACAAGCTGCAAAATCAGATTTTAAGGGTTAAAAGCTTTAGGTTTAATCAGCTGCACATCTCCATATCCAACCTATATTAGCCATGAACCAATAACCCAAATTACAACAGCCAATTGCTGGAGTTTCATGTCCACTGCTGGAAAACAACAGAAGAGAAAGTTCAGATTCTAATAAAGTCTGAACTAATAAAGTCATTGATTATTGCAAAAAAAAAATCAGCCTTTATCAACTCTTCTCTATAACTTTTACACCTCAGAGAGGAAACACCAGTGTTTCTGTTGGTAACAGCTCTGAGCCTCTGGTCCTCCTCCACTGAGAGGATGTTTACACATCTCTCTCTCTCTCTGTGTGTGTGTGTGTGTGTGTTGTCCGGGTTGAGCAGTCATGCATTCTTTCCATTACCCTCATCAAATCAATGTTCAACTCTCCTCCTCCATCCACTGACCCTGAGCAGCCGCGGCGAGTGTGTCGTCCAAACCGCCCGATCAATAAACAGATATTTGATCTGTAAAAACTGGGACAACCAGTCTGCCTGATGGGGTTTCCTACAGAGTCCTGCTGAGCTACAGCAGTTTGTTGTTACTTCACAGCAGCTCGGCTTCATTTCTGTTCATCATGTCTAAAAATACTATTTAAAAAAATGACTGGGTCACTGACTTTCATGATCATGTGACTTTCCCTCTGAAGCCACCAGCAGACTTGTGGTTTTGAAGGGCAGGTCTCAACCATAGATTGAACATGAAAACTTCCCAAAAGTGAAGCAAAATCTTAATCTTGATCGCCCCCTGGTGGCTGGCTGCAGTGTTGGTCATAAACCCCTGCCTTCACCATGTTAGCAGATGGGACATGGACCAAACTGAAAAATCTGCTCCGACTCCGGCTCTAAATTACGTCAAAAACAGATGGTGGCATATTTTAACTTTGTTTTCGTACAACAGGAGGACGTGAAGATGTGTCGTCCGTCTTGGTCTCGACAACAAAAAAAATACAATTTGACATAAACAATCACAAGATGATTTATAAAAACATCTAGCTGCATTTTCAGGCCAACATTAACAGTTTTCCATTACTTCAATTCATGACTGATATTCTACACTTCTTGTTCAGTGACGAGCATGTTAACACTAATTATCGCAGCTCGTCATGTTTGCCTGAGAGGCTAAACTCAGGGCAGTAAAGTTCCTCCGTGAGACACTGTCCCATCCATCAAACACTCAGCCTGGTCCTCGTCAACCACACAGTGGTATCACCATGCTGCCATGACGACCGCTGTCTAAACAGCCTCTTCTTCAACTGTAGCTAATGGTGAGCAGGTCACCGTAGCAACAGTAAACATCCAGGAGGCCCGGGGTTGACGTGATGAACTGGGAGTGTTTATGTTAATGTGAGGTGGATCACGGAGGTTTGATCCCTGCGGCTCCTGCCAATACATTACAACTCAATTAAAACAAATACGATTTAATGAGCTGTTTAACATTGACTCTAATGATAAAAACAACACAAATCAAATGAAGCAAACTGAACTAAAATCATAGAAATCGAAAGTCACCAACGAAAAAAGTAAAGAGCTTCTGCCCCAACGAGGCAAGTCCTCAACCCGCAGAACCCCAAATTCAGCATGTGGAGAAATAAAGAGTGGCATTCCTAGTTACAGTTTCTTGGCTGCGATTGGACAATCGCTGTTCAAGGGAGGGGATTCGTGATTGGTCGGTTTAAAATGCTGAAAACAAACAAACCGACAAAATGTCATAAAGTTAAGTATTGAAATAAACGCAAATGAAATCCATAAATACGTCACAGTGTTGGTCATTAGACAAATGTAAAAACATGATTTTGTCGTGACTGCACCGTGTTGAACTGAAAACAGTAGAAACGTCCAGAACATCACACAAACACACACACACACACAGACACACACACACACACACACACACAGACGATCTTTAACAGTGGCGATGCTGCACAGTTGTCTGGCATCTTCAGCGTCTTTATACTTAGAGGGAAAATCACAAAAACGTTTAAACCAAAAGGTCAAAGGTCAGGAAAATGAGTTGGTTGTCATGATACCCTGCGAGAACGTTAAAATCCAACGACTCCATTCGTCCAATTAAATTGTTTTTATCACCATCGTCCATGATATCACCACCGGGCGAGAACGCCAACAGTTCAAAAAATAAGAGACTCCGAGTGGACACGTGTCTTCAGAGGACGGCCAGGTCGTGGCAGCTCTTGGACCGCACTTTCACCGCCATGCGCTGGTTGTTGCGGGCCGCCAGTCTGTCCAGGAATCGCCGGGCCTTCTGGGTAAGGCTCTCCTTGCGTTTGTAGATGGAGCGGTGCCGCTGACCGGCCTCACCGCCGTCCTGACGGAGACGGATCTGTCGGACCACGCCCTCAAACAGCTCGGTCACGTTGTGCTGCAGAGATGCCGACGTCTCTATGAACTTACAGTCAAATACCACCGCACACGCTCGGCCCTCTGGGAAAAAAGACACGTGTAGATTTCAGATATTATACTGGCAGCAGTCTCCCACTCTTGTTGTGTTGTGTTTATGTACAGTGTCTTCAGAAAATATTAATATCCCTTCACTTTGTGCACATTTTATTGTGTGGATTTGATTTTAAACTGTACTCAATAATCTAAAATCTCTCATTAACAAAAGTAAAACTTGCAGCTTTGAATTCTGCAAAAGGCGAAGGAGTCTGAATTCTCTCTGAAGCCACTGAGCGTGTCCCCTGTGACCTTTGACCCCCACCTTCTATAGCGACTTCTCTGGATCGTACCAGGTCGCTCTTGTTGCCCACGAGGATGATGGGAAGGTTTTCTGCCTGACGGGTGCGTCGCAGCGTGATGCGGAGCTCAGCGGCGGAGTCGAAGGTGGAGCGGTCCGTGACCGAGTAGACGATGACGTACGCGTTTCCCACTTTCAGGCAGTCTTCCTGAGAGGAGCTGCCCTCCCCCTCCTAACGGGTCGAGAGACACAGACACAGAGAGGGAGAGAGAGATTTTTTAATAGCTAGATTCTAACCGTGTATTTAAAGATGGATGACATGAAGGTGCCCCACGAGTGAAGCATAAAGCATCTCAATCGCTCCCTGGTGGCTGGCTGCAGTATAGAACAGAAATCCAAATGAAAAAGATAGATAGATAGATAGATTACTTTATTCATCCCCGAAGGGAAATTAAGTCGTCATAGCAGCCGGTATATTTGAATACAATAAAATACAATACAATAGAATCAAATAAAAAATAATTGTGGTAGAAAGAATAAAAACAGAAACACACGATAAATAGGTAGATAAGGTGCAGTGGCAAGATGATGGTAATAGTACTGATGATATGATGGTAATGTTATTGTAAAGTCAGAATACACCTCATTTTAGGCATAGTTCTTATCACATGTTGTTCAAGAGACCGACTCGACAGCAGCATTCTTATCATATTTTGACTTAATTTCTGGACAGTGAGAGGAAGCGGAGATACGATTGTACGTTTGTATTTACAGTCTGTGATGTTAACACTTCTGCGTTTTCTTGATCTGGTCAGAGTCAGCGTGAATAGCAGCAGGCTCAGCAGCCTAAACATGCTTTAATCTGGAAACATCCTTCATGCTGCAAGGCCTTGCAAACGCTCCCAGGCATGCTGGGAGATGTAGTCCCTTCAGATTAAGACAGTGGAATTTACGCAAACATGAACACAATATATGTATATCACATTGCAACCAGGAATACCAGGAATCATTAAACTAAATAAACTAACGAGAGTCAACAAAGTGATTCATAATTTCCATCTCTCCGTGGTCCAATAAACCCAGAAGGTCTGACAGTTAGTGTCAGTGAAGCTGACAGATTCCAGACAGTGGCTGCATCATGTCAGTGAACATCTTAAAGTGGAAACTCCACATTTTCCACACTGAACTGGGAAATAAACCTCTGCACATTTTTATCAGTGAACTTAAAACTCATCCAAATGAAAATTTAAATACTTTTAAAGAACACCATGATTCTTTATTGAGAAAAAACGTTCACACAGTAGAACAGAATCACTGCCTGTTTTAAATAGAGCATCGTGGAAAATGTGCCCTTGTGTAAATATAAAGTTTATCCTAACACTCATTATTTACAGTATTGTATTCACACCGTACCAGTTTGTCGTTCTCCCAGGTGTCCATGACAATGAGCGTGGTTTCCTCTCCATCTACTGTCAGTGTTCGCTCATGTGTTTCCTCTGTAACAAACAATAAACACAGAGATTGTAAATCTGACACTAGCCTCGCAGCATTAACTTAAACACAGTGAAGCTTTGATACAAATGCTAATGTCAGAATACTGACAGACTCACAGGTATGAACGCAGGTTTATCACCTTCATCATGGAAAGTACATTTAAACGTTAGAATGATAATATTTTATAATTAGGATGAAAGATATATGGTCATATACTAAAGAATTGGACAAATTCAAATTTATACTATTCAAAATTGTCATGGCAATTTCTTCTTGTTGCCATTTTTCAGTCTGTACTGAAGTGGAAGTCGGACCGGGAATAAACAAACAACAAATGAAAACACATGTAATAAGTGAAATGAGTGAACTACAACTTCAGCAAACATCAACAACAATAAAAACACACAGAAGTAAACCAGAGTGTGACCAGTCGACCTGAAAACTGATGGCAGACAGGCTCTGCCCTCTCTCACCATGTCAGACTATTATCACTGGATCAATACAGGCTGTCAATCATGGCTTTGGGCCAATCAACACGTGACATGGGAGCTGATCGATGATGTCGGGGTCAGTCAAGGTTGGGATGTGAAAACAAAGTCAGTGACAGAAGCTGAGCAGTGGACTGAATCAGAGAGTAAAACTTATGATAATAAAACAATGGCACAAAATGTTGTGAAGAGTTTCCCCAACATCTGAACTTGTGAGAAACAGCAGACGTCTCAGTCGGAGGAGACCAAACCATAACACGTAAAATTGTCTTAATGTGGAAAATCCCTGTAGTGTTTGTTTAATTCATTCATATTTAATCTTAAACTGAAAAGTTCAACATTTTGGAAACACTCTTATTGGCTTTCTTTCTTCTCTCTCTCTGTCCTTTAAATGTGAGAACACTCATTAGCACCTTAAAAACCCAATAATCAGTGTATATCTTATTTGTTTGGAAATAATCTGACATATGTCAATCATAAAATGTCAATTTGTCATTTCAGCTGGTTGCTTTTAACCTTTGCACAGAGCCGGGTGAGATGTTTCCCTCTGGATCCAGCTTTGTGCTAAACTAGGTTAGCAGGCTGCTGGAAGTAGCTTATTATTATTATTGTCTCCACTTCCTCCCACTATCCAGAAATGAAGCCATAACATCCAGGATACAAACGCTGTCATGTTGCAAATTTGGAGTCTGAGCAGAAAAGATAGGGTTATGGAGACACGCTATCAAGGTCCCGTCAATACACATGCTCGACCAATCACGAGTCAGTCTCAGCTGTCAATCGTGAAGTTTCACCTGAGGAGGCAGGGTTTATGATCTATGTCGCAGCCAGCCACTTGGGGACAATTGAGACACTTTGGCTTCACTTTTGGGGAGCTGTCATTTTGTCCATATTCTGTCTATGGTTAGAACAGTACCTATGTGCTAATGTTAGCCCACATAAGCTAATCATCAACCAAGCATTAAGTCCCACCTCCAGCATGGTCGTCTTTGTCGGTGATCCCGGCAAATATTCCTGCCAGGCATGTCTTTCCGACACCGTGGTCGCCTAGCAACACAACTCTATAAACACAGTCCGAGTCGCTCTGCGAGTCGTCGTCTGAGTCTGAACTCCAGTGGGCGCGATAGTGGAGGGATTTGTCACCAGGGTGATAGGAGGCTGACTGTCCAAGAGGAGGGTGGCTGCGCTGGGGACGGGTCTGCTCTGGGTCGGGCTGGGTGCCACCGTGTTGCCGGGGTTCCCGGGTCCAGGACGGGTGCTGGGAGAAATGGCCGGGAGGAATCGGTGTGCTGCCTCGCCGTCGCAGGGGCTGTTTCTCTCTTTGGGTGTTGAGGGTCATGTTGCTATGGTAAAGACATCAGGACGGGACGGACCTGAGGGAGGAGACAGGATCAGTGAGGTGTCCGAACATGTTTCATCCTTCAGTAAGAGTTTGATTGGCTATTTGGGTTCACTGACACATCATCACTTTTTAAGTTGATGTGGTGAACTTGTTTACACAACTTGTAGATCTAGAGTGACTCTAACATTCATTTAAAGTCACATATTCACTCTCTTTTGTCTCCATTTCGGTCTCTACCAACTCATTAAATAAATATCTGTCTATTTAGCTGTTAAATGCTCCACTGGGTTCTCCAGCCGTCTCTTTCTATCCCCCGAAAGTACAGTGGGTTTTAAAGCTTGTTCTCTGACAGCTGTCTGCATGACGCTATGAAAGCAGTACAAGTGAAACAAAACAGCCCGGTTGTGGGTGGACATTTAAACAATGAGCTCAAAGTCACTGTAAAGCTCCGTAAAGCTGAGGTTTGGGTTGTAACTCTCTGCAAGTTATCTATACAATCAGTCCCTTCTACATGGTCAAACATTATCATTTGATTTGATCGTTACGGACACTGGATAGGTGATCATTTGTAAACTCTCAGGTTGGATCCTGGTTAAACTGAATGGATCTATGAAGACTTCCAGTGCTCCACAGAACATTAACACACAAACAAACCTCCTACAGCAAATAATTCAGGTATTTAAAGCTGCTAAGTTTGATAATCAGCGATGGTGAATCAAAGCAGGTCTGTCCTCCAGACTTTGGGGATCGTCAGTAAACTGCAGTTACTCAACCTTGAAAGTTGTGTACAATCCTGCTCTTAGGAATAAATTGTATTTTAAATGTTTGCTCAATCATCCAGAGCAGAACTTCAAGCCACCAGAGGCCAAAAGGTCACAGTTTCCTCATGTTAAATGTCATGTGGTTAACCACTGCTTGGTAGCTTAGAATTTAGTGAGCAACAGCAGGTGCCATTAACCCATTCAAAATAAAGAAACGTGAAATTACGTCTTTCATATCAAAATCACACTTCTACCTATTTTGTGAATATGTTAATGTCAATATCCTAAAACACAGACCACATGTATGCCTGTTTGAATCTAATGTGAAGTTCACATGTGATAAAATGTGTGAAATTAAAGCTTTTTACAGGCAAAATGTCTGAAAATCACATGATTTTGTTTTGGGGCATTTCACAAACAAGATTTTACATTTAACGTGTGAAATAAAAAGTTCCACACAAGCTTTTTGTAAACAAATTCTAATTTAAAGACAATAAAGTTCAGCAGAATATAACATTTAGAGATAGATAGATAGATAGATAGATAGATAGATAGATAGATAGATAGATAGATAGATGGACGGACAGACAGACAGACAGATAGATAGATGAACTTACCGTACACCCCATGGACAGCGTGTGTCCGTGCAGCCTCAGTAAACAGCAGAATTGAACTGAGCCTTGTGCCTCTCGCTGCGTCTGTGTCGGTGTAACAGTACCCTGGTGCTACAGTAACCCGCCTGGAAAAAAAAAAAAAAAAGTTCCACAACAGCGTTAAAAATTCAGCAGTGGAATCACAGAGTTATCTACCTCCCTCTGTTGTGTGAATGTGTGTGTATCAGAGCGACAGCAGAGGAGAAACAGATATCTGAGGAGGGTGCCTGTGTGTGTGTGTCTGTGTGTGTGAGTGGGGGGGTGTTTTATCAGTGTGCAGGGTGAGTTGGCTGAGGAAACATTATGGTCACTTCCTGTTCGACCTTACAGACACAGTTTGGCTTCATGAAACATTCTAGTCGTGTATAAAACATTAGGTGATGATTTGTTTTTAGCTTTACATTCACTAACACAAACCCCTGAACTAAAGAATAATGGATTAAAGCTTTAAATATTCAGTTTACTCACTAATGTCCTGACTAAATGATTCGAGATTTTCTCCATTTAATTACATAGAACATTTAAATATATTGATCAGTATCTCTGACTAAATATCAGAGAACAATGATGCGACCAAACCCACAAGTGATTATTATCTCCGCCAAGGAGGTTATGTTTATGAGTATGTTGGTTTGTTAGTTAACAGGATTAAGCAAAAACTCTAAACTCGACCCAAGGATGAACTTTGGATGTGGATCCAAATCAGGGGGCGGATCCAGAAATACCCCCCCCCCCCCCCCTTTATTTTTCAACATTTAGATTTTCCATAAAAGAATTCATGGCTCTTGATGAAAAAAATGGAATCATGGATGTTTAGGGGACTGATATTTATGATTGTGTGAAATTTGGTGTAGATCCAAATAAAACTGTGCAGAGTTAAACATGAAGCTTCACCTCTGCTGCGCGGATTTGGCAGATTTCTATTTTTGTTGTTTTTTGTGGTACCTTTATTGACAAAATATATAAATTGTTGTAATTTTCATTTGAAATCTGGATGTTTCTTATAGGTGCCGTGATTATATCTGCACATTGTGTCCTAATGATGATGTAGTGAGTGAAAATTATGACTTAATATCTCTCTCTTAAGTCTGATTTAGAAGTTGGACATGTTATAAGGTCAGACTTACCATGTGTGTGTTTCCATTCTCATATCACTCTTAACTCTTCATGCTTGTTTCTCGCAGGAATGAGTTTCCATAGTTTACTCACGAGCCGACATGGAAAATTAGATTACGCTGGAGAAACACACATCACTTCCTCTGTGTCAGTGTGAGAGCTCTCACCGAAACTCAACTCAGCACAGATGTTTAGATTTCGTCCACCCCCTCAGTTTAAAAGTTTAACATGTGAGAGGAGGAGCTTTTCTTCCTGGATCACCATCACCTAATCCTACCCAGTGAGACTAAAAACACTTTTACAGTAAAACCTTCTGAAACTTGACATACAGACAGTAGGGACACTGATGACAGTGTCCATAAGATGGGACTGATGGACACTGTCATCAGTCCCATCAGCTGCTTCATGAGCGACAGCGAGAATCAGCTGATATCAAATGAAGTTTTAATTAAAAATAATTTCTCTCAATACAAGATTTTTGCATCAGAGCAACTGACTTTCCCTGCAGCCCCAACTTCCTGCTGCTGTTTCCACAAATGTACAGCTTGTCATCCATCCATCCGTCTACCCATCCATCCATCCATCCATCCATCCATCCATCCATCCATCCATCGATACCACTTATGGGTCATGGTGAAGCCCATCCCAGCTGTCATGCATTTCTTCTAAATTACTCTTTTCAACACAGGTGTTGAAATAAATGATGTACAGTAGAACTACAGTACAGAGCTGTTGTAGTTTGTAGGAGGAGCAGCATGTTAAATATTTACTCCTGCTGCCCTCACTTGGTCACTGAAGGAAATGCAACGCTTCAGCGCATTTATTTTCTTTGAAGATGTAATATCTCATGTAATATTTAATGTTGCAACATATCATTACACTCCTTTATTAAGCTTTATTCACTAACTTATATACTGGAGCTGCTGGAGCTCTGCACTTTATTTTATAAAGGTTATTTTATGTGCCCCATGTCAGCCCCTCTGAAGCTCTCAAAGGACAAGAAGTATTGCAAGATTTTTCTCTTTCTCATAATAATTATATTTATTTCATTCAAATAACTTATCTAATTAAAAAACGCACCTCTGATACTTATTTGTACGACTCAGTTTTGTATTTATTTATATAACATAAAATACAATTCAGAATGAACGAGTTCATGAACAGATGGGTTATGAAAATCAACTGAGAATAATACAATCTTAAACACCACCTTAGATAAATAATATATATATTTACACCTATTTTACATAATAACAATAAAAGTAGTATTTTACAAACATGATCAGATGTCAGTCTGTATGATTTTAGATGCTGTTTATATTGAAATAAAAGCCTTTTATCCTCACATGAAGTGATTCATATATTTCTTCTAAATGTGTGACTCTTGATAGTGCTCTTCTTCCTCAGAGCATGGACTGCCGGACAGACTCTGACTGGAGAGAAATGGATTCTGGGATGCATCTGACGACTGCCGGCTGAGATCGCTGGTTTCATCCTCGTCGGCAAGAGGAGAAGGATCAGCTGGAGAAGAGTGAATCGAGAAATGCAAATTATTGACATGAATTCACTAATTCTTTGAATACATTAATTTCATTGCTCTAAGTTGTTGTATTGAAGAATCCAAATTGTACATTAAGTGCACCAAATTTCTGAAAGTCTGCAGAAATGCTAAAAGTTCGGAGAAGTTCTGGTCCAGTAACACGTACCACTGCTGTGAATGGAAGCTATCGTTACAATGTTTAGGTTTGATTCACAAATATATCCAGAATCAAATCCGTCTACAGGTTGCTCTACAGGATCCTCTCCAGGATCCTCTCCAGGTTCCTCTCCAGGTTCCTCTCCAGGATCATCTCCAGGATCCTCTCCAGGATCATCTCCAGGATCCTCTCCAGGATCCTCTCCAGGTTCCTCTCCAGGTTCCTCTCCAGGATCATCTCCAGGATCTGCTGCAGGTTCTGCTGCAGGTTCCTCTCCAGGTTCCTCTCCAGGATCATCTCCAGGATCTGCTGCAGGATTCTGCTGCAGGTTCTACTGCAGATTCTGGATCAATCTGGATGAGGACTCGGTCCAGCAGGTGGTCCATCAGCTGATTGGCGTGGTCTGTCCGAGTTCTGATGGTCAGGACATGAGCAGGACTTTTTGCTGAGACCTGAAACTCTGTGATATCCCTGAGGAACAAAAAATCAGATTTCTATTAAAATTCAACAGAATTTCCATTTCAAAATATCTCCTCTGGAGCACAGAGATCTGCACTGTGCCATCTCTGGGTTCCTTGAAAGGTGCTTTGTAAATCTATATTAGTCAGATTTGATGTTATTATTATTATTAGTACCATCTTTTGCAATATTTAAATTCTTTTATATTAATTTTGTAAGTTCTACTCAACTTTTTTTTAAAGTGCAAATTGAAAATGCACATGGATAAAATATTAGTTTTATTTTAATATTGAATATATTTCCAGCAAAATATCATCATAAACAGTAAAGTACAAGAGTAAAGAAACTAAAGAGTAGAAGGTTGTGTCCTCTGGTCGACTGCAAACATCTGATCTTTACAAGCTGTTGCATTTATTATTTACTGCCTCTGCTTGAGTACCATGACTGAACATTTTAAACACTTGAGTTGTTTGCAGAAGCCGACAGACGTCATCTGTTTGTAATTTTCTGGTTAGCCAATCGTTTTGTTTATTCCTACCATGCACAAGGTCAAGATCTAAAATATGAGCCCTGACAAATGACAAATGTGAATAAAGACAGTTTGGGATAAATGTTGATGCAGGTTATGATGACAATGTTTCATGCTCTCACCTGCTTCTGTTGCATCCTAAGATACAGCAGAGATATAGCACAGCGACCACAATCAGCACCATGATGGCTGTGTACGCGATGAAAACCTCCAGGTCAAAGCTCACTTTCATCATGAACAACAGGGGGCCGCGACGGTTCTCTGCTTTTCAACACTACATGTTTCAGAAGAAAATGAAGATTTACGTCAATATTTAACAGGGAGTTGGCTCAAGACCTACAACACTTAGATGTCCCAAGCACTGTAATTCAGTACGTGGATGATTTGTTAATCTGCAGTCCCTCAAAACAGCAATGTGAGAAAGACTCTCTGGCGGTTTTTGACGTCACTTGCAAAGAGGGCTCATAAAGTTAACCGCAATTCTAACAAACAGAAGTGGAGGACTCATACCACAAACAGTTGGACAAGACAGAACAACTCAGACACAGATGAACAGATCACAGCAGAAAGTCAGAGGGAACAAGGATCAGATCCAGAGGAAGGGCCGTCAGGGACAGGAGAAGGGAGGAGTTAGAAAGGGGACATTATGGGGAATAGGCATAATAATTGTCATTCTATTAATGTACAGGGTTTCACGGTGACAGAACCAGTTACAGAGCAGCAACAACTGATTGATTGTGTGCTAGAAACAACAGTTATGGTAGTAAAACAGGGCAAATTAATTCATCACAGATAGATAAATCAAACAAACATGACAAAACATTGTCCTTAGGCCCAGAAGGAATAAAAATGGACAGCCTTCCAAAAGTGTTTGGAGCTATGGGTCTAAATGAGACAGATCCTCGTGTACGATGTGACAGGAAATAATTTAGGGTAACAAACTCATTCTTACAACCCTTACAGAATACAACGGTTTGTAACACAACAGAAAAAGCAGCAATACAATGCGAACAAACAGCACTAGACGGTTACTATCTCAGAGTCCATCTCTGTGATACGCTGTTACTAACTAATAAAATAATGTGACATACATCTACAAGAAATAATACGATTAGGACGCGACGGAAAAACGAAGACAAAACAGAAAGACAATATAATGAACCAATACTAGACCTTTTATCATATGGCCCTATATCGCTTCTAAAGTCCAAAACTGAGTTTCACTATA